>OU015585.1:21254097-22498194 GCA_907165245.1 Habrosyne pyritoides | reverse complement strand
CGATCACAGACCATCAGGTGGACCGTCTGCTTGTCTGTCGGCCCAAGTGGTATAAAAAAAAGATGATAGTTGAAATCTACTAATATTCAAACTGGATCAAATGGATACGCTACTCAGGGAAAGCCGGGGCGGGCCGCCAGTATGTTATATACCTAAAATATAAGTAAAGTTAATTCAATATACGAGGACATTTTTCACACACGGCGAACCCAAACTAAGCAGAGGTTGTCCTTCGTAAATCAGATAACTAATGCTAATATTTCTATTTCTTCTAAATATTTTCAACGATAAAATGAAAGTCTGGATTCCTGGGAATTATTAGAACGACATACATCTCCTGGCAATGTCCACAGTTAATAAGCAGTCTGCCATTTTAGAATAAACACTACACGGTTGTCTATTAAGTTATTTTTAAATAATAAATCATATTAATATTATAAATATAAGAGAATGGATGTAGGTATGGATGTTTGTTACTATTTCACGCAAAAACTACTAAACGAATTATGATCAAACTAGGCACATATATACATTATAACCTGGATTGCACATATACACATAGGATGCCTTTAATTTCCGCTATTCCCACTTTTATTTTTTTTTACGCTGGGAAAAATCGTTCCGCATTCGCCCCCATTGGAGGATGGGGGGGGGGGACTCCCGGGCCCTAGTGCCCAGCTCAGGCATCGTCTATGTGGAGAGGGGCTGGGAAACCGGCAGAGCCATGGATGTCCAGCCCGTAACTAACTCAGGTGGCGACTAGTTCAGAAATGCTCCACTAGGGCGACTTAGAACTGATGACAATGTTCTTTCTAAAATTGTGTTCGCGCCTCTTTTGTTCTAACAAAATAAATCCGGTTCTAAAAAATATGAACACTTTGCTAAATTAAATGCACACAGACCAACCGATGAATTGGACCCAATTAAAAAGCTTAATAAATGAGACCAACTTGTCTTATTGTTTTAATCAATCCGCTTTATTGGGATATTATTTATCTTATCTATCGAAAAAGGTAGGAATCAATATTATTCCTTTTAGTATATTTGGAACAAATATTGCAACTGTTCCCACTCTAGCTGGGTTATTGCACTCATTTGTTTTTGTTGTCATTGCACCATTAGCTAAGTGACGTCATTCTAAATCCAATATGGCGGCCGAGATAAGATGGTCATTAATTCATAAGCCACCTCCATGTCATGGGTGGCTAATGAAAGGGTTTGCCGAGCAGCATACGTGACGTCAGTTTTATAACTAGAGGTTAATACGGATTTTACTTTGCTTTTGATCTCATTGCCATACAAATGCGACTTTTCTTGCCACTTAGATAAGGTTTCAAACGAAACTGCTTGTGGCCGATGTATACCTAAATCCTACAAATTTTAGAAATGTGAATAGTGTAGGGATTGATGTTCGTTTCTCTTTCACGAATAAATTACTTAATTTGGTTGAAAGTTGGCACATATACATATGTATATTATTTATCCCGATAATATTTTATATTCCTCTGCGACGCGAGTAAAGCCACGGGGAAGAGCTAGTCACAGCAACAACGGCCGCGGCAGCGTATCTCCTTCACATGAAATGCAGTTGGGTACCCTAAAAAAGGGTAAAAAAAATCCTGTCACTAAGGTTCTGCTATCCGTCTGTACTTATGAACTCTTTTTTATCTCAGGATAGCGTGTGAAACCGCGGGAGACAGCTAGTAAATAATAATTTACAAATGGTACTGTAGGCATAATTATTTCCATGACGCTGATGGGCGTAAGGTAATAAATCCTACGGTAAAATTACACGTTACGGTTTATGTTTGTATATTTCATTTTATTGTTATATATGTTTCTTGTATTGCACTTTGTACTTTATGACGATAAGTTCATTCGCCTTAGTGGATAGAGACCCTTGCCACGACACCGGTCATAGGTTCGATTGCCATATAGAACAAAGTTTCATGCATGAACATGTCTGTTTGTTTTGTTTGGTGCCTATGGACATTTGCAACACCAGAGGCATTGTCAATGCGTTGTCGACCCATAGACTTCAAGATATTACGTCTCATGTGCCTGTAATTTCACCGGCACCCTTACCTTTCTAACCGAACAGTAGTACAAGTGCACTACTGCTTCACGGCAAGAATGGGTAAGGTACTTTCCCGGTCGAATTTCGCACTAAGAGCTCTACTACTACCTAAATCATATATCATTATTAAATATGTATTTTATTTTAATTTGATATATATATAAGTTTTCTGGTTGCCATGGTATAAACAGTTCAACTTTTGCGTAATCTGGGATAAGCCAACCGTGCGTGAAGAATGTCCCAGGATATTTATTTATTTACAAAAGATTCTTGTCAAATCAAAACGATTTATTAGGTTTAGGTCCGCGGGGGTAATTATAATGTAAAAACAAAAAGTTACTGAAACTACCACCGATATAAGTCAGCCGTCATCTGAGAAGAATCGGTGAGAAACTCAGTCTCTTTCAGTCTTTTGTTGCTGTCAGGCAATTTACAAATGTGTTACAAATCTATATTAGCCACGGTGAACTCGAACTATTAAAAATATATTACCACTAATTAATGTCAAGTTGTATTAGTAGTTTCCGAAATATATTTTACTAGCTGTCCCCCGCGGTTTTACCCGCGTTCCCGAGGGATATCACATTTTCCCGGGATAAAAAGTAGCCTATATGCTATTTATAATATTGTTAGGGATTAGCTCTTATTAAATGAATATATCATTAAAACTATTTTATTGCAAATTTAATTCTAAATGTATCAGTTAATTGGCGGTTTTTGGGTTCAGTAGCCAACAGGGAAAACTTATAAGTTCGCTATGTCCGTTTGTATATCTGGCCGCGGATAATTTAGGCACTTTTAGTACTAAAATACTGTAATTTGGCATACTAATACATCATTACTCTGACAATTATGAGAAATCGTCCGTCCCTTCGTTTGGTTTCTTGAATAGATTTTTCAAAAAAGGTAAGTCCACCCAGAACATTTTTGGATCAAAGATTTGTAGTAGTAGAGCACATAGTGTTGAGTTCGTCCAAGGCAGGTCTACCTTATCTATTTCCGTCGTGAAGCAGTAGTGCACTTGAATTACTGTGTTTCTGTTGGAAAGGTAAGGGGGACATGAAGTTGTTAAGTCTCATGGCAGAAATGGGTAAGATGGTAGTGCTTCCCCGGACGAACTCTGCACTAAGAGCTCTACCACTCGAAATTACAGGCACATGAGACTTAACTTCATGAGTTTACTTAACCTGAAAACTCTCGTGGGGAAAGATTCCTATTTCCGATGACGTCGTTGTGCATCAGATTGAAAGTAGCAAACATAAAGTAAATGTGTAGTTTAGTGCCGGATACAAGCAGGATTGAAGCTCGCGGGTAACGGCAATGCAAAATTACAGGCAATTGAAAGCTAACAACTTCACGTCTCAGGGTCGACAACTCATTGGCGTCCTGGTGTTGCAAATATCTATAGGCGGTGACCGCTTACCATCAGGTGCACCGGCTACTTGTCATAATAAGAAAAGAAGCTATTGAAATACTTTGAAGTTAATTGCCTCTTGAATAGGTACACCATTCAGGCAATGATAGTGCATGATATGATATGAGGTGATGCATAGCATGATGATAGTGGTAATGCTATGACGTGAGTCGTGGGTCAAATTCTTCATTATTAGACGATATAAGAGGCATTCATAAGTGCGACGAGACTTGGTAGAATTTAAAAAAATCCGTTAATTTGCAACACCAAATGGTTACCATCAGGTAAGCCGTCTGCCTGTATGTCGGTTTATTTGACATTTAAAAACGAGCCCGTGTTTTCGACTCACACGCAGCGAACATGTCAATTTTATTGTAATAAATTGGATGTGCCCAAAAAAACCGAGCTCCGAAAAAACTGGTATTGACGCTTTCGTTCCACATGTTCACATTGTGATGTTTTAAATAATATATTTTATGTAAATATTCGATCTTAATTTGATAAAGTGAAACAAAAGCTATTTTCAGAGTGAATCTATTGTTTTGGAACCGTTATGAATATGGCATTTGAACAGTGAATGCCAGATTAGTATTGGCCTAATTTATATTCGATACCGATCCAAAATTCTTTTATTCATGTACTTCTTGACGTTTTAATAAAGGTCTGGTCAGAGGCCATGACTGCATCGCCACAGGACAAACATTTGTGTGCATGAACATGTCTGTTTGTTCTGTGTTTGAGTGTAAATATCTACAAGTATGTATTTAAAATGTAGTATATCAGTTACCCGGTAGCCATAGTACAAACAGTACACTCTGCTTAATTTGGGATCAGGGAACTATGTGTGAAGATGACCAGGAGATACTGTCGCATTTATAATATGGGTAAAAGGTTGAAATAAAATATGAAATGAAATACAATGAACTGAAATATATTAATTCAAATAGGCCTTCTTAGACAATTATGAATGGTGCAAGTACAATTGGAAGGCTGCTTTGACAGTCATTGAAAAATCATCTCTATAGATTTCAAGATAAAGTTCAATCTAAGAAAATAATTAATTCTCTATTGATGCTGATAAACCTTATTATAACACCATATGGTTCATTTTTCTATGCACTCATAGCAATCAAAAAGGGCCTATTAGATCACATTTGTACGGATATTTAACTAGCTAATCAACCAACTACGCCAATATATGCCTTAACAAATGCGTCACACCATTAATAACCGATTTAATTTGCGTTAAGTGTGTTAAACAACAATTATCGTTCACTAAAACAAACTCTATGCCATTTGAAATAAAGACGTTTAGAATCCAACGAGTAGTTGATTAAAAATTTATTTTAAACAAATTTTTCATGTAAGTACTTCTTTTAGTTCACAGGGGCATGTTATGGTTCGAATTGTGGCACTGAGCTGTTCGTAGTTTTTAATGTGTTTATAGATTTCTCTTAATATCAAATACATACATACTTTATGATTCTGTTATCACAACTTAGAATACTAGTAAGCAAGGCTAGTTATCCATAACATCGACTAAGTTTGGATACCAGTTTCTCCTTAATACTTTAAAATAATAAAATCATGTGTATTATATATGTTGTTATATGATTTTGTAAGGAGAAAGTAAAAATATTATTATTATCATTCATTTAAGAGAGCAAAGTTGTTTTCACAACTGAGAAGAACCGGCAAGAAAGTCAGCAAGGTTACTTACACAGATAAAACAACATATAAAAAAAATAACGTTCTGTTTGTTAAAAATTTGTAGGTATGTTCTTTATACTCAAAGTCGACTGTATCGATTTGGAAAATTCTTTTTTTATTAAAAATGTGTAGGTACTTCCCTGGTGGTCCCAATGTCAAGTCATGATCTGTGGATGGAGTCCTGAAATGTTCCGTTTACAAAGTTTTTGAGCCAGAGGTTTTTTTTTATATAAAATAATTAAATTTGTTTAAGTGTGACGTAAGTGTGTTTGAGTAAGTGTTTGTGTGAGTGTGAGTGTGTGTACAGTTGAATAGGCTTCAACAAATGAGCATAATATAATTGCCTAATTAGCGGCTAACTAAATCGATTCCGAAATTTTTAACCATTAATATTCAAACAGCGCTTTCACTTGGATAAAATTAATTGCACATTTATTAAAATAACGACATATGTGGGGGCTTACGTGCCAAATTAAAGCTGATAATGATTGGAAACATTGCGTAGGTTGTGTTTCTGGAAATAAATAATCGCTTTGCATTCAAATCTAAATGGAGGCTCATCAAATATAGAAGTAGGTCAAAGTGGAAAAAGGTAACAGTATAAAAATACAATATATTTTTTTATTTTTTTTTTATTTACAACATACTTTGCTGCTTCCTTCCTCATGCGCACAGCTAAAGATTGGAATTCTCTCCCCTCATTTGTGGTCTCTGAAACAACTTGGGGCTCTTTAAGAAAAGAGTGACTAGACCAGGGAAGAGCTCCATCTTCGGCCTCATCTTCACTTACCATCAGGTGAGATTGAGGTCAAACACAATTCCGTAATAAACAAAAAAAAATTACAGATAAAATAAAAAAAACGAGTAAAACCACAGACAAAACAAAATGAGATTGTGACCTTCATGAAAGAAATAAAATGCGGGTAAAATACGGAAGTGAAAATTATTTTCAAAAGATAACTGTAGGTACATAAAACTAATACATGGCAGCAGAGTAATCCAGTCTCCCAGTATGAACAGCGCAATTAGCACCATTTGAATTTTTTCTTTTAAAAGATTTTCCTCACAACTTGAGAGTATAAAGGTGTAATCGTGAGAGATACAACGTGAGTTCCGTGAGGATCTAACGCTTTTACATTTATTCGAGTGTATCACTTAAAATGGCCGTTTTCAGAATCTCTTGCGGGATTTTGTTCACTCTGACTATTATAGGTGAGTTTTTTTAATTGCTTTTTTATTTGTGACGGGTTTGCGTCATCTCATCTGATGGTAAGCGAAGGAGAGGCCGAAGATGGGCCTCGCTTTCCCGTTAATAGCCTATTCTATTCTATTCTAGAGTTTACTGTTTTCATTATTATTTAACTGACCGCTTTGCTTATGACACTTGCGAATGTTTTTTATGGAAATTAGCATTGAAAATAAAAATATTGTATAGTCGAAACAGAGACAAAGAAATTTGACAATAAGATTCTTCTGAAGAGAGATACAAGTGTGTATCTTGAATACTACACTTTGCTGTGCATTGTGTATCTATTGACAGCGAAATTTTTAAAGAGTCTAGAAACTATAAAAAATTATCTTACCTAACAGACCTATGCTAAGTCTTACTTATATCTATACTAATATTATAAAGAGGAAAGATTTGTATGTAAGTATGTTTGTTTCCCTTTCACGCGAAAACTACTAAACGGATATAGATGAAACTTGGCACATAGATAGAACATATCTTGTATAACATATAGGCTACTTTTTATTCCGGGAAAATATAACATCCCTCGGGAACGCGGGGAACAGCTAGTATTATTAATGTGAAGTTTTATGAAAATGGATGTATGAAAGCATGGATGCTTGTTACTCTTTCACGAAAACATGACTTAACAAGTTCATAACTTGGATTGACACATAAACGACATGTAAAGTGTCAGTGCGTCCATACTGATATTATGAATTCAATTGTTTTTGAGGACTGATCTATCTATGTACGGAATAGTATATAGGCTACTTTTTATCCGGGGAATAAGTAACATCCCCAGGGAACGCTGGTAAAGCCGCAAAAGACAGATAAGGGGGCGTCCATTAATTACGTGAGGTGTTTAGGGGGGGGGTCGAGCAAAACCTTACTTATTCTCACGATCTCGACAAATGTCATGGAATATTTTTTGATGCTAGAAAATGAAAAATTACTCGAAAACTGGGTAACGAAGTAAAAAAAATATCCACTAAATATGCGTGAACCACATGAAAAAAATATGACTGCGATTATGCGATCGGGACAAAGTACCTGTAATAAATGTCACGTGAGATTAAGGAGGGGAGGGGGGATCGCACAAAATCTCATCAACGGGGGAGAGGAGGTCGAAAAATCGGCAAAATCACCTCACGCAATTAATGGATGCTCCCTTACAATATGCATTCTTAGTCATTGGCCCTTACCTCGGTCACTTGGGGATAACCAAACATACTGTATCCACACAAAGCACAAGCACCACGTTTCTGAGCATATACATATATGCATTAGGGATACCGTTGGCATATAACCCAAAAATACGAAATTTTCCTTCCTTCCGACTTCACCTTTACCAGTGTGACATTGCAGATTTGAAAACATACTTTATCCTTAATAAAATCTCAAATGTCAGTGATGTTTAAAGGACATCAAGTGCCATGTAATTTCCCGACCACTAAGTTTACTATCTAATCAGATATCTCAGTTATCTTGGCATTGACTCATTTAAACTCATATCAGTTTTTAACCGACTTAAAAAAAAGGAGAAGATTCTCAATTCGTCTGATTTTTTTTTTTTATGTTTGTTACCTCATAACTTTCGACTGGGCGAAGAGATTTTAATGATTCATTTTTTTATTTGAAAGCTGGTGCTTCCCGTGTGGTCCCAATTTGGTCCAGTTCTTACAATGGCATCCATGAGAAAACCATACAAGTCTAAAATTAGCATTAGGTATGTGTGCGACAAATGAACGAGTAACTCAATATCACGCCAACCGATTTCGATTTATTCATTTATAAAAGGGTAGACTTCACAGATGGTTCCATGATCATTACAACAAGACCTGATGATGGAATCCTAAGGAAATTAAGGAAAATCCTTAAATGTGTAGGCATACATAATACACCTTAAGTAATCACGTTTAGTAGGTTTACCCATATTCAGAAAAAAATGTTAGTGTACTTCAGATTCACTGAAAATAAAAACAAAAATTTTAACAAAAAAAACCGGCTTCACTAAAAAAACTATTCCAAAACAAACTAATACGTACTAAAAAGAAAAAAAATAATTGCATTCATAAACTACTTAAAAGTCAATCAAATTGTTACGATAATATAATGTAGTTACAATTATTGTTTTTTTTTGGAGTCGGTGTCAGCCAAGGAAACACTACAATATACCTAGCAACAATAATAATAATAATAAAACGTTTAACAGCTCCCCTCCCGCCGGGCCCCGCTCTCGTCTCTCGCCTGGTAAAGTCGCGCGTGCGACACAAGCACATCTCACCTATAACTATGTATATAGTTACAAGCCTACGTTGGCTGACACCGACTCCAAAAATAACAATAATTGTAACTACATTATATTATCGTAATAATTTGATTGACTTTTAAGTGGTCTAAGAATGCAATTATTTTATTCTTTTTAGCGCGTATTAGTTTGTTTTGGAATAGTTTATTTTTGTGAAGTCGGTTTTTTTTACGAAACTCTTTGATCAAACAATTTTTTGTTTTTAACTGTCTTACAATGTACAAGAGAACGAAAAAATCATTTTTTATTTTCAAAAGCTGGTTTTAATTACAAACAAAATATCAAAATCATTAAGTATTTAAACTATTGGAGGTTGAAAATGTAACTGGCTATATTATTATAATCCAATAAAAAGTATACATATAGATAAAAGTGTCGTGAATTTATTTCGTATATTATATAGTAAAATTCAACAGAAAATATGAGGAAAACAAATGAGTTTGAAGGATAAAAAAACCTAACTGCCAATTTTTTATAACTCTAAAACTCGTGAATTATATTTAATAAACAAAAATATGGTACTTTACTCTTTTGTCTTTACCAATTTATAAAAAGAACTCGCTGTCCCTTGCGTTGTTGCCTGCGTTCCCGCGGGATGTTACTTTTTCCCGGTATTAAAAGTATCCTATATATAAAACTAGGTCATGAACTATTTATCTGCTAAGTTTCATTAAAATCCGTTTAGTAAATTTTGCGTAAAAGGGTACATACAACCATACATCCATACTCATAAACATTTTTATTATTTAAGTCGGTTAATAGTCTACAACATCTACCCAAGCACGTGTAGTCAGAACATTGTCGCTTTACATAAATACTCGAAAGTCATCGTTCTTAATAGCTTGACCTACCGGTATAGTAATTATAATAGACTAGCTGTCCCACGCGGTTCCACCCGCGTTTATCGATATCATTCACGAAATCACATATTCTGACTATACCCATATTCATCGAGATCGGTCAACTCGTTCTTGAGTTATACAAGGACATACATATAGGATTCTACAGATTTATATAGTAGTATAATGGATGAGAAATTCTCTCAGGATAAGACAAAAAAAAACTTAGTAATGTTTGAAAATGCGTCATGGATTTGAAGCTATGTCCGTCTGGTAGTTTACGTACCAAGAATTCGTCGTACACCTTGACTGGGGGTGTGGCGTCTCCTGTAATCTGAGCTACTCGGAGGTCGGGAACTGTGGATGGTTTGAGGTTGGGATTCACTGTTGTTGAGTGTCCCATGTTGACTGGACGTCCACACTAAGCCTGGTATTGATATGGACCTCCCAGAGGAGTCTGGGAGGTGCAGGTTTAACTAAGGAGGGGCGAACCGGGACAGGGGGGAAACCCAGCAGCTAAAAGTCCCCGTATCGGGCAGTAGTGGGATAGCGCCCAGGAGTGGGTGCTCAGTAGCAGCCTGACCGAGACAATCAGACCAGTTCCTTTTGCTATCATTTTCCTTGAACTATTCCTAATTTTTTGTTGAATTTTACTCAATGATCATTTTTAAGATCCCTAGAGCTGGCTTATTATTAAATTAGCTTTTTCCCGCGGCTTAGCTCACGCCTTTAGGGTTTGGTATACTGATATTCCTTCACAGTCGGTTAATTTCTTGTTTTATATATATATATAGCTGTGCCCACGCATTCATTCTTTTACGTTTTCGAGACTGTTTGCTTCACTCGGTCTGAGGTGTTATCGTAACGAATTCTTTGATCCTAGCTATCCAGTGGTGTAATTAAATTTTGGATAGAGATGGTAGATATGTCGCTGCAATACCAAACTCTCTCCCATGATTTTTTTATCATTGGTTTTTGAGTTGGCCTCCCTTATGGAAGTAATTTCAAAGACATACGTCAAAAGTAAAATTTTATTCTATTTTTTAATATTTTTTGTCACAGCGGCAATACAGAAATACATCATCTGTGAAAATGGTTCATGTGATAAAGCCAGGTGACAAACAGACAGACGGACAGCGGAGTCTTAGTAATAGGGTCTCGTTTACCCTTTGGGTATGGAATCCTAAAAACATACATAAAATGTTCATACATGTACTATGACGGGACGGTAAAAATAATAATGTTTAGAACAATAACTCATTTGCGTCACAACGCACAAAGAGATGTGACTGTAAAATATTTATTTGACTAACAGAAAACCGTTTCTAGTATGACTTCTTTTGTCGTTTATTTACCATTAATTTGCATAATTTTATTTACGTATTTTATCACTGGTTTTATTACCGATTGCTGTCAAAATGCGCAAGGCCGCGGGCGTTTTAGAGGCTTGTTTAGCCCAAATTTAACAATAATAGGTTCTATACTGCAGTGACAGATTAAGTGAATTGATGTCATTCCGATATGTTCAGTTTGTTTGTTGTTTGAAGTGATGGTGCCTCAAAGGAACCCCATTTTGCTTATCCCTACTTAATATAATAAATGTGAATGTAAGTTTGTTTGTTACGCTTTCACGCGACTACTTAACCGATCAGCTTGAAACTTTGTACACATATTCTTGGAGGTATTAGAAGTAACATAGGATACTTTTTGTGCCGGGAAAATGTTACATCCCTCGGGAACGTGGGCGAAACCGCGGGTGACTGGTAAATGTATATAAATAGATAGATAAAAACTTTGTCGAGTGTGTTTCGCTTTTAGCCACGAGTCTCACCACTAGGAGACCCTGGGAAAGAGTTTATTTTAAGACAAATTAACATATTTAACAATATCAAAATTTTAAATCAAAAAAAAATATATTATATATAAGTAATATATTATTTTTTGATACCTTTTTTCCAACATTATGTTTAATAGAAACTGCCTTCGATCATGCGGATTACAAGTGTTTTTCATACCAAACCATAATTCGTTTTTCCTTCTAAAATATTAACAGGTCTATAAAAACTATGGGAAAACCCGTGTAATCTAGATGTTGCCTAGCTCGTGTGATTTTTTATGACAAAACCTGCTTGTAATTATTCAAAACAAAGTAACAAACCAGTTTTCGTGATTCAAATGTAACCTTTAAATCTTTACCTTCTATAATGTACCTGCAAAGGCAACCTGCAAATGTATCATCATGCCTATTTCTAAGACGAAACAGCATTAGGCACAAACAGAGTACGCAAGAGTTTTCTTTTAAAAAAAATACATTGTTTGTAACAATTTGAACCTGTAGAAATTAAATCACTAAACTTATTTATTACTAGCTGCCCCTGGCGGTGTAACCGCGTTCCCGAGGGATGTCAAATTTTCCCGGAGTAAAAAATGGCCTATATATTATTCCAGGATATGCTCTATCTATGTGCCAAGTTTCATCCAAATCTCTCTGGTAGTTTTTGCGTGAAAGAGTAACAAACATCCATACATACAAACTTTCGCTTTTATAATATTAGTGGGATTTAATAAACATCACGAAAACGAACAATTATTAAAGAATCTAAGTTGAATTCTTTGGGTCAAAGCTATTAACTACTTTAATAACGCAAATTCGGAAGTCAGCCTTGAACTTGAAAGAGATCACAATAGTTAATATACAGTTATTCACAAATGTCCGGAAAACAACACAATTTATATAAGAGTACATCGTTAATTATCTTTCTAATCAATTCTGAATTTGTTATCAAGTTAAAATATCCGTGATGGCCTTAATTGTGTGTTGTAACAGAAATAATACAATCCCTACTAATATTATAAATGTATGTTTGTTTGTTACGCTTTCACGCGAAAACTTCTTGAACGATCATCATGAAACTTTGTACACGTATTCTTGGAGATATTAGAAGTAGCAAAGGATACTTTTTGTGCCGGGAAAATGTTATATCCCTGGGGAACACGCAAGTAGAAAAATAAAGAAGTGGATAACAGAAAAAGTTTACAAAGTAATAAAAATATATCTTTTCAAGTCGTTTATTATGATCGATTTTCTTTCAACAAGCCTTTGGGAGCCATTCCTTGACCCAGTACCCAAGTGCAATTTAAAACGGTCAATCTGTTTACAAAATTTCTTGTCTATGCTGTTGATATTTGAGTTCATTTGTCTAAACCCAATCTTGGGTCATGTCATGATTGACGATGACCATTGAAGATGTATTATCATTGGATCTGAACCAATTTGTTAAATTTCACACCGTAGAATAAGATTAACTGGATCTAATACAGCACGCAGCACTTGAGCTAAAAAAAAACATTTAAAATTAAATAAATGCTTGTAATTTTTTTTTATAGTACTAAGGTAGCAAACAAGCTGATGGCCCGTCTGATGGTAAACGGTCACCGCGTCTATAGGCTGACGCTTCCAATACCGTGGGTATCACTCGCGCGTTCCCAACCCTGCAAAAATCGTTTTTACTTTTAATACGAAGAAAAAGGCGACCCCTATCAAAAATAAAATTAAAATACAACGCTATCTATGAACGGTGCCAGGAATTACCCAGAAAGCTTCTGTAAGGAGTAACCTTCAACACAAAACATGTTGCGTAGTAAAGTGGTCATATAATAAATTGACAGATGGCAGTATATTAACCCTTTAATCAGCCCCTTATTGAGCTAATCCTAACTTCGTCTGCGAGACCTCGGGAACGGGCCTCTCATGTGATTGCGTAGTTAGCGAAAGAGACAAAGCTCAGAGGCCGAACTGCGTCGGGGCATTTACTTTCTAGAATCACCATAGAATGGGAGGAAATGTTTATGAACGATCTATACCTATACGAGATCGCACATGACGCAACCATTTGTAACAAGACCTTTTTAGGACGTTTGTTCTCAAAACCGAAATAATTGTGAATATTTCCATCACATTGTAGTACATTAGATTGCGGCGTGTGTGGAAACCGATTGAAACTGGTTTCAAACCAATGATTTCATAAGGGTTTCGGTGCAGTTGCGTTTCACCGTGTGCTGGGCATCATTTCCATTAAAGTTGACTCGAATGACCAATCGAAAACTGAACTACGTTGGCATTCTTATTTTATTAGTCAACTAGCCGTCCCCCGCGGTTTCACCCGCATTTAGTTTGAAGTTGATCAGGCCAAGAAAACACATTGTTTCATACAAATTTTGCACCCCCGTTTGACCCCCCTAAGGGGGTGAATTTTCAAAAATCCTTTCTTAGTGCTCCACTACATTATAAAAGGAAGCCCTGTGCTAAATTTCAAGTTTCTAACCCTTATAGTTTAGGCCCTGCGTTGATGTATCAGTCGGTTAGTCAGCTTCTCCTTTTATATATATATAAATAGATGGATAGATAGATTAGCAAATTTGCTACGCAATGTATCAAAAATGTACAATCATAAAAACATTAAGCGCGTTTTATAATAATTTCCTCAGTTTTTAAAATGAAGACAATTTGTCATCGATTATGTCCTAGACCCTAACAAGTCATGCTATTGTAATCAATCCGGTCATTATGATATTACCCGGCTACTTCAGATGCCCACGAGGTTTATGTTAATAATAATACGGCCAGAATACTTAACTGCATGAAACCGACAAGTTTATTGATAATAGAATCGACAAAAAAGGGTATATTTTATCATACAATGAGATACCACGGAGGTCACGCCCTTAATAAGTGTAACAATGTCGATTGCAATTAAAACCTGACCTTGCGACGCCTCTTATCAAGTATCATTTTTACAAATGATAACAGCTATCGTACCTGAACCGAGCGATCTGTCGTTACTTGGATTCAGTTGCCATAATAGCATCAAAGAGTGCTTGTATCTAGCGGTGTCCACCTGGCGGAGGGAAGAGGCCTAATGCCTATGTCACAGGCTTACCTAATTTAGGCATTAGCTGCCCAACCGTGCAACTTTATTGTAACCAGCTGGTACAATGACGATATGTATATATATATAGTCATAGTTGCAATTTTTGTATGTACCCAATAATGCGTCAATAAATGAGGTACTAAGGCAATAGTAGTATAAGTAATCAATCAGTAGACATCGGATTTCCAAATGCATATAACTCACTAATTACGGCGGTTAATGCATAATTAAACCTTTTTTCTCAATCGTGCATATTTCGGCTAGCAGCCGGAGGTACGTACAGGGAGCTAGGTGGCCGTTGAAGTAGCTACACTCTGCACACGTGCTTTGTATCAAATCCATTTGCGAGATGGCATCGCAAATTTAAACCACTCACGGGTTATACGAGTATGTTGTTTATAACATTTATGTTTAAAATGAATGCCGCAATATATTAAATGCCGGATTTTCTCAGTCTAGTCTTCTTACCGTAACTTAAGCAGCTTTGACCTCCGTCTAGGGTTAAGCTGAACAGATAGATCTGTACTTTAACTTAGTATTTTAACAGAGGATTATTTTTATTTAATATCACAATAATTATTCGTAAAGTTATAATAAAACCAACTTAGAAATTGTATTACTAAATAGTGTCCTTCCCGATATTTTTCTCGGTTCCCTTCCCGGTTGTCCTTTAAACTGGTGCGTGGTACCTTACTCTGAACATAAGGAAAGCTAAAGTAATTACTGTTATTTTTTTGTCGAAACGTCCGTTTACACGTCCGATTACAGACAGAGGTCATTTATATTACCAGAGGCATCGCAATGCGTTCCTGAGACATGAAGTTGTTGTCTTATGTGCCTGTAACTTCACCGGCCAAAGTGCTTGCATTTAAATTCAAGTGCACTACTGCTTCGCGACGGAAATGGGTAAAGTAGTACTTCCTCGGACGAACCCTGCACTAAGGGCTTTACTACTTTTGAAAGTAGAACTGTACCTAATGCCCCATTGAGTATATGCTGTTTGATGTATTTAGTCACACAGCCTTGTCCGTTACCAGGTCTATGCCAGGGCTGCCACACTCACAAATTTGCATATTCAATTCCTTTTTAATAAATTCATTAATAAGATTAATTTGTTAAATGATTTATTTCTTAATTTGTCTGTGAATTGAATCACGCAGCGCTGATTGATAATAATTAATTGAACTATGCAGTCATTCAATTAAGAATTTATTATAACAAGGTTGGTAATTTTTTATGACTTATTCAAATATTTTAAGTATCTATGATTGATTTACTATAAAAAAAATCATATTGCAATATTTTTTATAATACTAGCCAAATATACGCGGCGGGCTAGTTGGCCTGGTGGGTTCGATTTCCACCCAGCACAAACATTTTTTTCCGTGAACATGTCTGTTTGTTCTGAGTCTGGGTGAATATGTGTTTGTAATAGAGTAATATATGTGGTTATCTGTGTGATAGTTAAAAAAAACTACGGATTTTGGTAAAACAGGAAAGATGAACGTTGTACAAAAAGCTCCATTTTATGATATAAAAAAACAAACGATAATAAAAATCAATCAGAAAAAGCATTCTTTAAAGAAGATTCAATCCGCAAAAGTCTGGTTTCCATAGTACAAGCTCTGCTTAGGTTTGGCGGTTTGGGATCAGATGCCCTGTAGAGAATAACCCAGTGAACTTTTTTTATCGTTTCAAGGCTAAGCTACTATTTGTCGCAACCCTCAGTTGTACTACAGATGTAGATAGCAAATTAAATAAAACAGTCGGAAACATTTAACTGACGAACCAGTTGGCTTGGTTAGATATCCTGACTCCCAAGCCACAGGTCGTGAGCTGGATTCCCAGGACGAGCATGTCTGCTTGTTTTGTGTCTATGTAAATATCTATATAAGTATGTATTTAGAAAAACAACTATATATGTAGTATATCAGTTTTCTGGTTTCCATATTACAAGCTTTGCTTTGTTTGGGATCAGATGGCCGTGTAAAGAATGTCCCATATAACAGGCACATGAGACTTAACTACTTCACGTCTCAGGGTTGACAACGCATTGGTGATGCCCATAGTGTTGCCAATGTCCATAGCCGACGTTGGCCACTGACAATCAGGTGGACCGCATGCTTGTAAGTCCGGCCCATGGGGTACGAAAAAAATGTTATGTTGTAGGTGACAACCCTAGATAACATCCGTTTAGAATTAATTCTCGTCACAGCTGCAGTGGTATATCCAAGACTAGATCCTGGGCCTGGGCTATGCTAAACATTATTACTCTTGTATTATGTTGTGTACCGATTTACAAAAATGTATTGCCCATTTATTTATTTCCCTTGGTCACGGCATCACGCATGGACGGCTGGACCGATTTCGCCAATTCTTTTTATGTTGTGTTTGTTATTGCCAGGAGAAAGTTCCTATAAAAAAAATTAAGAAAGTTGCGTGAAAAATTAGGAAATTTAAGGAAACTTCACGATTTTATGAGCGCTTTTGACAATGTAAACTTTTTTAATATAACCTGTTTAACATTATTGTCAGTTGGCGCGATTGACAGAATGCATGCTGCAAATATCGTTAAAATGGAGGTAGCGGTAGGAATTATATTGATAAAGTAATTTTATTTATAATATCTTATTGCACATTTCACAGTCGATACAATCGGAAGAATCGAATTCAATGTTCATAGTTCAGACAGGACAACGTCGGTCGGGTCAGCTAGTTATTATTAAACATTGACATCTGGTTAACAGTATTTAACAAAGTCTAGAAGACCACATCAGTCTGTCTGTTTGTGCCCTAAGATCTTAATTATATTTGAAACAATTTTCACCGTCTTTGAGAAAATGTATTTCAAAACTAGTTGTCCTCCGCGGTTTTAACCGCGTTCCCTAGGGATGTCACGTTTCTCTGGGTTAAAGAGAACCCTATATGTTATTCCAGGATATGCTTCACCTATGTGCCAAGTTTCATCCAAATCTGTCCGGTAGTTTATGCCTGACAGAGTAACAAACATTCACATTTATAATATTAGTACGGATAGATAAAAACTATATTATTGAAAGGCATGTGTATACTGTACCAAGGAAACGAATAAAATGCTGGTGACAAATAACTGTGGTACAAAAAATATTCTATTGTATAAAGCTGTGATTACAAGAGCCACATTTTTACTGCAAATTATTTCCGAGTTCCATTCCTCAGATTTATTCTCTTATTTAGTCTTTTACGTATGGGTGGATGATTTTAAGCTCAAGGTTAACCCAAATTTAGACCAAGTGTGCATGAACGAAGATGTCCCTTTGTCCTGTGTCGGGGTTTAAATATATATGTTGTATATCAGTAATCCGGTTTCCATAGTACAAGCTCTCCTTAGTTTAGACCTAAGCAAGAATATCAATCGTAAGCGTATCGTCATCGTATCGAGTGCTCCAAAAACCAATGCAATGGGAAATTGAACATCAACGCAACGTCACAGTGTGCGCGGTGTTCAATTTCCCAAACAAACCAGGTTTTGGCGCACTCAGATATGCTCACGGTAGTGCTTAGGACACTGATGGCGTGTAACGAATGTCCGTGAATTAAACATTTATTTATTTTTGCTTAAAGTCGTCGAGAACTAAATACTTTGACTGCTAAGATTGTCATACAAAAATCAGTTTTATTGTTTTTGAGATAAGTTCCTTCTATTGTTAACTGTGTAATATAATGATATAAATGAGTCCATATTTTTTAGATATTCTGTAACGTCTAACGATCTTATGGTAAAAATGTTTAAAAAGAACATTGTATATATCGTATATGCTTCCTGTATTCTATTTTTAGGGTTTATTTTTGGTTAATAAAGAATTTTTGAATTTGAAATAATCATGAGAAGTAGTCTCTTAGTGCAGACTTCACCCGGAGAATACCCCATTACCGTAGTCAAGCAGTAGTGCACTTGTAATACTGTGTTTCGGTTAGAAACGTAAAGGGGGCCGGTGAAATTACAGGCACATGAGACTTAACAAAAATCAGTTTTATTGTTTTTGAGATAAGTTCCTTCTATTGTTAATTGTGTAATATAATGATATAAATGAGTCCATATTTTTTAGATATTCTGTAACGTCTAACGATCTTATGGTAAAAATGTTTAAAAAGAACATTGTATATATCGTACATGCTTCCTGTATTCTATTTTTAGGGTTTATTTTTGGTTAATAAAGAATTTTTGAATTTGAAATAATCATGAGAAGTAGTCTCTTAGTGCAGACTTCACCCGGAGAATACCCCATTTCCGTAGTCAAGCAGTAGTGCACTTGTAATACTGTGTTTCGGTTAGAAACGTAAAGGGGGCCGGTGAAATTACAGGCACATGAGACTTAGCAACTTCACGTCTCAGGGTCGACAACGCATTGGCGATGCCTCTGGTGTTGCTTATGTCTATAGGCGGTGACTTGCCATCAGGTTGAACGTCTGTTTGTTTGCCGACCTACTTGACAAAAAATACCTGCGTAAGTGCGCCTTTACTTTTAATACTATTTGTATGCGAACAAAAAACGGAGCTCTTAGTTCTGCGTAAAGTTGACAATCAAATGATATTTGCGTGTAAGCTTAATTACTTCCTCATGCGATAACCTCATACCGAGTCGTTTTTGAATGATGATGCCCTGAAATGAGTGACTTCCTTTTCGCATCGGTATATTCCGACTTTCAAATAAGGTTTTTATGAATAGAAACATTTAAAAAGTTGCCGGAAAAATGGGGAAATTTCAAAATGCTTTTATTCTTTTCGTGGAGCATTGCAACCCATGCCGGGAACGGCTAGTAAGTTTTCTTTTTTTTTTTCAAAGATTTTTTTGTAAATTAATACTCTATTTACACACGGCCCGATCCCAAACTAAGCAGAGCTTGTACTATGGTTACCTAATAAGTTATATGTATACTAGAAACTTAAATGCATACAAACATACATGTCTTTGCGCCCAAATGTTTGTCGTGGGCGGGAATCGAAGTCTTGATCTCATCCACGCCTGGCATTGTCATCATTTCCATTTGTTACCATATTTATGTTCTAGACAAATTGTAATATTTGCCAATTATTTGAACATCTATTTTAAATTCAAAAATAAATATTTGATTTATTCAAAACATTTATAGCCCTCACTTTAGTAGGTACTCAGAGTTGTATTTGCTTAAAAAAACGGGAATAAACAAAACACTTACACATTATATTTTTATTAGCTTTTGTAACTTTAAATTTGACCTTCTTAACTGCCCTCCGCGGGTCTAAACTGAATAAATGGTTTGGAATTTAATTTTATATTTTAACAATAGAGTATATTTATATGGAAACCAGATGACTGATATACTACATATCTACTATTTTTTTTTCTAATACCAGGAACATTATATACGTCTGAATTCATAATCTAACTACGACAATAGTAACAGAACATGTTGCGTTATTCAATGCGGCAAACCTTAATGTTTATATTGTATTCGAAGTAGTATCGCGTGTCTTAAATTGATCCCATTGTGATAACTCTCTGACGTTCGAGTGGTTCTTACGGGCGTGATTCTGTAAGGTATACGACAATAGATCGACGCTGTTCTGCCACAGCCTCTCGACCATGTCTCTTTCGTTTACTATTTAATTAAATGAGAGGTCTGCGTCGACCGCTCGCCGACGGAGTCTATATAAGATAATTCAGGCGCTGAAAACACGTGGACAGTGCTGTATAGATGTTATATTTACATACCCGTTCATAACTGTTCTTTGGTACTGAACTTTAGTTTTAGTTGTTACCTAAGAATTTCTAAAAGGTCAGCTCTGACGCACGGCGAGTCCGTTGCATTCAAAATATATTTTATTTTTAACTGAAACCGTTAAAAACCTTACTTATTACAAAGCTATAGAGCGTAAGTAAATTTTTTTTCTAGCATAGTTATTTATTTGAAACTTGCTGTCTCCCGCGGTTTTACCCGCGCTCTCGAGGGTCTTTAGACAGACGAATAAAGAAAATAAATTTATTTAAGGCAAAATGTATCTTCCACAAAAAACAAACAACTTATAATTAAACAAATAGAAGTAAACGGTAACATGGTACATTCAGATCTGCAAAAACCCGTCCGAACTCAGGCTTGTGCAGGTTTTTTATAAAACTTTTACATTTTTCTGGGATCAAAATCTTTATTTAATTTTGCCATTGGGTAAGTTCAGGCACAGGTATGAGGTATTATTAAGAACAACACTTAGCAATGCTTCACATAGTTATATGTAATTATCAAAGGTTAGTAAGTACACCTGACACCGACAATATACGGAGAGAGACTGTACCAAAATGGCTTAGCCTAATATGTATTAGACAATTTATATGATGAAATGATTGTGCAATACTGATGATTCACCATTTTTTATTTTTTTTGGAAAAAATATCTATAAAATGTATTACATCTATCTGCCATTGAAAGTCCCGTCAACACATCGATATTTATATATATTACATTAATTAAATACATATTGCATTAAAAAAATCTAGCTTATTTACTTACATATTATATAATTTATATTTGAACAACAAACAAAACATTGATACACGAAAATAATGATTACAATGGTTCCAAAAAAAACTTGTGATTTACCTTAGTTACAGGTTTCTAATGCATGGATTAATGAAAATGAGACCCAAAATATTCTCAAAGTTGCCTCAAATTGGAATAATTCAATGGAATAAAACTGTTCCATTGTGATTAAGTGCATTTTAATAAAAAAAATCGCTTACATGTTCCCTATTAAATACCCCAGGGGTCTATGAGGATATGTTTCTCTTAAATCCAAAATTCAAAACTATTTATTCAGTTTAGGCCCTCGGAAGGCACTTATGAAGGTCAAATTTAAAGCTACTACCTCTAATCACTACATAGTAAAACAAAGTCGCTTTCACTTTCCCTATATCCCTATGTCTTAAATCTTTAAAACTTTTACTTACTAGATAGAGTGATTGAAGAGGAAGGTTTTTATGTATAATACATGTGACATCCCACGGGAACGCGGGTAAAACCGCGGGGGACAGCTAGTAGAGTATATTTGACATATAATTGAACTCGGGCCAGTCATACCTCTGGCTGTCTCTCATCAGTCTACAATACCAGTCTGCCTCAAAGGGCATAGTTACAAGTTATTTATTAAACTTATTGTACAATTAAAACTAACATGAAGAATGGCTCGTCAATTTAACGAATTGTCTATAAATAATTCAGAAGTTGATATTTATGATCCTAAGTTTAGCAATTAAAAAAAAAACCATAAAAGATATCCTCCAAATCGAGCCGGTTCATACCCAGCACATAAATTAAGTCTAAATAAATTATATTTATTTATAGTTTCTAAATAATAAGATTTTTTATCTATATTGTCATTTGGGAGTGCTCAATTGCACTTTCATCGCATTTGTCTTGGTATTCATTTCTAGTTTTGTTTTTCTGTATACATATGTGTTGAGTTACAACCCAGCTCTAAATGTATTATTACTTATTATGTGGTTACCTTTCGGTTGTAATTTGTATTGTGTATCCTAAATAAATAAATAAATCAAACAAATATTATAAATGCGAAAGTTTGTGCGAATGGATGTATGGCTGTTTGTGTCTTGTACGCAAAAACTACTCAACGAAATGGAGCTAAATTTAGCACATAGGTACTTTATAATCTGGATTAAGAAATAGGATACTTTTAGTTTCCTACCTCCTACCTACCTCGCTAAACCGGGTGACACCGCGCGGAACGGCTAGTAGTATAACAGCAAAGCAAAAATCGTAAATATTGAGAACAAAATATTTAAGCTTTTTATTCGTTGTATATCCGTTACTCGCTGAGTACCTAAAACGCGGTCTGCCAATTACGCGTTATGCCAAAATGTCATTAAAAAAAAGCGTTTGGACTAAGTATTTTTTTATCTATGTCGCAATAGGTCTAGTCCATTACCATTACTACGAATTTTGTTTTGAATTTGGAAATGTGACAAAATATCTCAAACTAGCCATACCCGCGACTTCGTACGCGTGATAATTTAAAATTAAGGTAAAAACTAAAAAATCTTAAGATTACTTTGTTGAAATAAATACATGTTTTACATGTTCCCCCAACGTACTTTCCGCCTATTTGATTTTTATGACATTTGACACCATTTGTGACATTTGCAACACCAGGGGCTTCACCAATGCGTTGTCGACACTCGGTCTCATGTGCCAGTAACTTTACCAGCCTTATCGTTCTAACCGAACCACAGCACAGTGCTGATTGCTTCACGGCGGAAATGAGTAAGGTAGTACTTCCCCGCAAGTCGGCACTAAGAGCTTTACTTCTTTATATAGTATAACTAGCTGTCCCCCGCGGTTTCCCCCGCGTTGATCGATATCATATATAGCTTATAACAATTGAAGAAAAATTCCGTGTCCAATGGTAGCAGTCCCATCCCGATATGTTCAGTAGTTTTGAGGTGATGATGCGGATTCAAAGGAACCCTATTTTGCTTCACTACATAGTATAAAACAAAGTCGCTGTCCCTGTCCCTATGGTCCCTATATCCTTAAATCTTTAAAACTACGCAGCGGATTTTGATGTGTTTTTTTTAATAGATAGAGTGATTGAAGAGGAAGGTTTTTATGTATAATACATGTGACATCCCACGGGAACACGGGTAAAACCGCGGGAAACAGCTAATAGATAATAAATTGCTAATGAACCGCCTTAGGTGTTCGGAAGGAGCTGTAAAATATCTTAATAACATTGAATATTCGGCTAATGTTTTCCTTCACCTTATTTAGATGTGAATATGAATATTAATATGAAACATGATATAATTGCGATAAAAAATGTACATCCAAATGACGTCATGTTGTGTAGAGGTCATAAAACGCCACAATCATCCATCACCTATACCATATTTAGGGTCTTGAATTAACATAAATGTAATACGCACATATATATTTTGACCTACTTAACATTAGGTATGTAAGATGTATGCTTGTTTCGATTACGCATTAACGACTTTAAATTCGTTCTTATAATAAATTAATCTTGTTATTGATTTTATTTTCAATGTCATGAGCTTTTGAGAGTTTTTATTTTTTTACCCTACATTTTCATGTTATAAAAATAATAATTCTATATTTAAAAAAAAATGAAAATAAGTATATCAATATAGCCTATAAGTCAGATTAGATAAACATAATAGGTTGGGGAAAAAGTTCCTTCGCATTTTTTAAGAAAATTCAAAACATTTTTAATATAGTTTATTAACTAAAGTATGTAGGTACCATTTTGTTCGATAACTTTTTGCCATCTTGTAGGTAGGGACATGATCCCATTGCTATAGAAATTTTGGGACTTCTCATCAAAATACTGCGACAAGCGGTTTTGACAGTCCTCTCGTGATGTTAACCTGACACTGCCTGAAGAATTCTGAAGAGACCGAAACAGGTGGAAATCTGAAGGTGCAAGGTCAGGACTAAACGGCGGATGCATTAATACCTCCCAGCCAAACTCTCTTAATTTTTGCTGAGTGGCTAAATATGTGTGAGGTCTAGCGTTATCATGATGAAAAACCACACCCCTTCTGTTGATTAATTCCGGCTGCTTTCTCTCAACTTCTAGCTTTAATCTCATCAGTTGTTCGCAGTAGAGTTCAGAATCGATGGTCCTGCCTGGTGGTAACAGCTCATAATGAATAATGCCCTTCCAATCCCACCACACACACAGCATCACCTTGTTGCGAGTAAACCCGGGTTTCGCCACAGTCTGTGAAGCCTGACCAGCCTTTGACCACGACCTTTTTGAATGTGAATTTGTGAATTTGAAAAGTGGATCACGTACGACAAGAACGTGCGAAAACATTCTTGTCGTACGTGATCCACTTTTCATCACCAGTTATCAGCTTCTTCAAAAATGGTTCGGTTTCATGACGTCGTAATAAAGAATCACAAATGAGTACACGGTTCATTAGGTTTCTTTCAGTGAGCTCGTGAGGTACCCAAATATCTAGTTATTTTGTGTACCCAGTTTTTTTCAAATGCGCCAAAACTGTTTTGTGGTCAATTCCCAGTTCTTCAGCTACGTCGTAACTACTGATATGCCGATCTTGCTCCACTTTTTCAAAAATGGCATCCATTTTATCCGTAATGGGGCGACCAGAGCGACGTGCATCTTTGTCAAAACCGGATTGAAAACGCTTAAACCATATTTGTGCTACTCTCACAGCCACTGCACTAGGTCCATAAAAATCGCAATTTTTTTTCGCGGCTTGCGTTGCATTTTTACCTTTTTTGTAATAAAATTATAAAATGAATCGAATTTCTTAAATAGATTCATTCATCTTGGCTGAAAAACAAATGCAAATCACACATTTTCCTAATCTGAATTTGGAATTATTTAAAATTTAAACTTTCAATGATACCAAAACCAGCCAAATACAAATAGTATAGCCAAAGAGATTTTATTACAAGTTCATACATACTATAATGCGAAAAGACTTTTTCCCCAACCTAATATAAAGAGTAATCTTGCTGAGTTTCTTACCGTTTCTTCTCAGTTAAAGGCATCTCATAAGTGCCCTCCGCGGTAGTAAACTTACTAGATCGTTTTTAATGATTTTTTATTTAAAATTCAAGGTGAAATATTTTATATGCGAAAGTGAGTTCGTTTGTCTGTTACTCTTCGTGACTAAACAACTGATCTGAGCTGATAACATATTATGAAGTCATTCGTGTTGATCCTTGTAATGATTGATACCAAGGGAAGGGTAGGTTCCAATCCTATAAGGTTATGCATTTGGAAAGAAATTAGGTTACTATAGAAGTGGCACGGTACATCGTGGAGCTTCTCTGACTGTTTGAAACAAGCACCTAATGGTGTATTCCAACATCTGCAATTTAAACCCAGTTCTGATAGGTGGAAAGCCTGCCCCCTTATTCAGCTAATAGAAGCTTCGTTGGCGCACCGAATACTCTAAGAGCGGATCTCTAAAGTCGTTGCATAGTTAGTGAAAGAGACAGAGCAAGGAGGCCGCGGTGAACATCATCGAGCTAGTGTCATTTTCCCTTACAGAAATGTAACACTGATTGCCAAGTATTCTATGGTAATCCAGATTTTAAACTAATTATGTGCCAAGTTTCATCCTTATCCGTCTGGTCCAACCTCACAAACTTTCGCAGTTATAATATTAGTAGTTTAATAACTAATTCATGAATTCAAATATACATACTTCCTGCAACTTACATACACTTGACTTTAAAAGTCAATTATATTAACCGAGTAAACAATTATAAATAGACAACCCAAATTGAATATAAATAAGTTTCATATGTTCATACGCTTCACGACATGTTAAAACGTAGTAAAAAAAACAAATGAGTCTGTGACGTCAGAGTTGTAAAACGGCGTTGTAACGTTGCCGAATCATCGTTGGTAAAGGAAAAATATAAACATTGAACAATTACAGCTTGTCCTAGACCATGAGCGAGGTCGCAAAATCGCGAGTATTGCTTCTAAGTAATTATCTATGCACAGCGCGTCACAACGTCCGCAAGGCTACAGCGGGGAGCGGTTTGCGAAAAAAACACTATTTAAATTCAACATTTCACCAACTAACCATAAAATTTCGAATTCCGCAAGGATGCCGACCTCACAATGATTACGTGAATTATATATTAGTCGATAAAACAAACAGAAAGAGACGACGTTACCTACCGCAACAGTTTTGTAATAGGCAACGCACGTACAAGTATGTTAATCTTTCTCAGCGTCATTTAACCCCAACTCGCCTTTGGGGTGTCGTAAGAGGCGACAAGAGTACATCGATGACCACGTGCACCTACACTTTGCACGAGTGGTCAACTGAAGCATTCCCAAAGAGAGAGGAGGCCGGCCATACAGAATCTGTCGAATCTCTTGTAATCTACATCTATACTTAAAATATAAAGCGACTTAGTTTGTTTGTTTGATTGAACGCGCTAATCTCAGGAACTACTGGCTCGAATTGAAAAATTATATTTGTGTTGAATAGTCAATTTATCGAGGAAGGTTATAAGCTATATAACATCACGCAACGACCAATAGGAGCGGAGCAGCAATGAAAAATTGATTAAAAATACCTTTTGAGAGGTTAGCGCGTTTGAGAATTCGCGGATAACAGGCTTCTGGAACGAATATGTAATATTTGGGAGCAAACCAAATATTACTACAAATTTTTTGATTAATATTTTAACGGACTGGTAGAATTGTAAATTTGTCACTAAGCACCTGTTACTGTGTACTTATAGCTCCACTCAAGAGCCAGTTGCCTCAAGGTTTTGTTGGTCACTACCTCTGCCCATATTGCCACTTATCAGGATATTCACACAAGCTTATATGGAGTCAGGAGATGTTGAGACAAAAGACCGCAAAATTATGTATATTATTTTATGTATATTTACCGTAAATAATTAATAGTTAATACATATTGTATTAAATTTTCTTAATTTGTATATTTAAAAATAAGTTAATTAAGGCTATGTCCAACTAAGTCTTATTGCTAATTTGGAATACCCGATGTGTTGTAAACAGTGGTATATGGCCATACTACCTTCGGTCGGTTTAGGAATCGACTTTAGAGAGTCTCTATTATAAATGTCGTAATGACAAATCTTCCATTTTCCATATATAAACTTTGCTTAGTTAATAGCTTACATAACTTAATCATACTTACTCTTATTCAAAAATACCTGCATCCCATATAATCACTACATAGTATAAAACAAAGTCGCTTTCTCTGTCCCTATATCTAATTTATGCTTAAATCTTTAAAACTACGCTACGGATTTTCATGCAGTTTTTTAATAGATAGAGTGATTGAAGAGATACATTTGATACATGTGACATCCCACGGGAACGCGGGTAAAACCTAATAAATAATAATAGATAAATATCCCGGGACATTCTTTTACACACGGCCATCTGATGCCAAACTAAGCAAAGCTTGTAATATTGAAACCAGATACTACTTTAAATACTTTTTTTTTTCAAAATACATACATATATAGATATTAACACCCAGACACAGAACAAACAGACATGTTCATGCCCACAATTTATCCGGGGTGGGAATCGAACCCGCGACCTGCGACTTGGTAGTGAGGGTCGCTAAACACCAAGCCAACTGACATGTCGTTATCAAAAACTGAATTCTACCATTTTGCTTTCAACCTAAAAGAAACATGTTTGATTATTTCTTGAACATCGATAGCAGCTCAAGAAATGCGATCTCAATTTAATGAAGATTAGGGTTTCTTTGACGCACTATCACCTCAAAACTACTGAACATATCGGGATGGGACTACTACCATTCGACGCGGAATTTTTCCTAGATGGTTATAGGGTATAATGATATCGATAAACGCGTGTACAACCGCGGGAGACAGCTAGTAATCTATGTAAATAATGAATATTTCTTTACATAACACATAAATAATGAATATTTCTTTACATAACACATAAATAAACTTGGACTGTAGATTTGTTTATACACGACGATTTCAGTGTAATGCCGCTTGTTATACAATTATGCATTGTTAACGTAAAGGTACCTACTTGCGGTTTCTTTGTTACAATGTTGTTAAAATCACAGTCAAGTGGCCGTACATTTAGTTGTTTCCTTAACTGGGACGAGTCTATTCGTATGTCACTTAAGACCAGAAAAGAGGTCATGTAATTTTATATCATACTAGCTGTCCCCCGCGGTTTCACCCGCTTTCCCGAGGCATGTATCATTTTCCCGACTCAAAAAGTATCCTATGTTACTTTTAATACTTCCAAGAATATGTGTACAAAGTTTCATGATGGTCGGTCAAGTAGTTATCGCGTGAAAGTGTAACAAACTTACATTCACATTTATAATATTATATAGATTTCCGTGCTGCGGTTTCACTCGCTTTCCTGAGGGATTTCATGTAATCCGGGATTTTAAGATATCCTATGTCCATGCGGAATAATTTACCTTTCAAATAATGAAAGAATTTTTAGAATATTAGTATAGATTAAAAGAAATGATTATTCAAATTGACGTCCACAGATATTTATGAATGGTTAGACTCTAGTGCCGGTTCGGAAGGTTGCTTTTGCTGTTAGCCAGCAATAAACTGAGCAGTCACTCTAATTAAAACAAGATGCAGGAGAGCGATACACCCAAGCATTGACGTCATTCAAATAAACGTTACAAAAACGTTCTTAGTTCGTTCTTAAAATATTTCTGAATACAAATACAAATTAAATAAATCTTCTGTGATAGTGTTATAGAAGAGTGTTCGTCATCGTAATAGTACTTTAAGATGTAGCTGACTTCGTTTGGGGAAGTACTACCACCTTCCCCATTTCCGCCGTGAAGCATTAGTGCATTTGTGTTATGGTTAGAAAGGTAAGGGGACCAGGGAAATAACAGACATATGACAACTTTACGTTTCAGCTTACTTAATGCTAATCTTAGACTTATATGGTTTTCTCATGGGTGCCATAGTCAGAATGGGACCACACGGGAAGCACCGGCTTTCAAATAAAAAACGAATCATTAAAATCGCTTCGCCCAGTCGAAAGTTATGAAGTGACAAATATAAAAAAAAATTGATAACCTCCTCCTTTTTTTGAAGTCGGTTAAAAAGTTACCGTGTGTGAAGTGTGACTCAGGATATTAATTCTTTATTACTTTTTAATGCAACAGGGCTTTCATAGATAGGCGGCAATACAATGCCCAAAAATAAAACTATGTAAAAATACGTCTCTGTCACTCGAAGACAATGACCCGCCCAAAAACGAGAGATGTCATAAGTTTGACGCCTGTCTGTCTGTGGCATCGCACCTCCCAAACGGATTGACAGAATGCTAATTTAATCAGGTGATTCAAAAATGTTTAACTGTCTGACAGTTTAATTGTTACATACTCTTTTTGGATACGATGTTGGAATTGAATGCCATACAAAATAATTTTCTATATTTATTTATCTTTATAACTAGGTACTAGAAATACATAGTATAAAACAAAGTCGCTTCCCGCTGTCTGTCTGTCCCTATGTATGCTTAGATCTTTGATGCAGTTCTTTTTAACCGACTTCAAAAAAAGGGGAGGTTCACTATTCAACTGTTTTTTTTTTGTATGTTTGTAACGCGATTTCTCCGCTAATTATTTTTTCGTTACCAAGGTTGTACTTCAGAAGTGATCCCATATAATTTTTATTAATTTGGATAAGTATTATTTTTTTTTATTTTCAAAAATAAATAAAAAAGACATGTTTAAATAAAACTTTTTAGTAAGTCTTTAGTAAGTCGGTTTTATTTTTGTTAAAAAGTTTTTAATAGATAGAGTGATTCAAGACGAAAGTTTTTATGTATATTATAATTGAGAAAATGCGAGAATTTTAAAGAATTACAACAATATTAACTGCACGCGTTTGACAGTTCGCGTATTACAGACCTACGGAACGCGGGTGAACCCGCGGGGGACAGCTAGTTATAGTATAATATGTATCACCGTACAATGTTTAACAAAACGTAGATAAATATACGTTTCTTCTTGTCCTTTAATTTTTATTATTTGCTGTTATAGAATACACTCTGTAAAAACTGTCTACCTGTATAACAATATGAAAGGAAGAACGATGAAGAAATTGATGGATTGGAGAAGGGACGATATGAATAAGAAGAGAGTGAATGGGGATGGCGAATAGAAGGGCTGGTTGAAAGAAATTAAGATATTGCGACTCCCAAATAAGGGGGAACAGGTCAGGCAGATCAAAATAAAGAGCAACACTATCAAATCAATTTGGAGGGACAGTTTGCTTGATGGTTAGAGACCCGACCGCCACTTAGGTCGTGGGTTCGATTCCCACCCAGGATGTACATTTGTGTGCATGGACATGTATGTTTGTTCTGTGTCTGGATGTAAACATATCTATTTAAGTATGTATTTAAAAAAGTAGTATACAATTATCTGGTCTCTTTATGCTTGTTTGTAAATCATCTCCCGGGATATTGATTAAATCCCGGGAAAACATAAGTTCCCTCAGTATTGCGAGATGGAAGATGATACTCAATATCTTGCAATATTATCCGCCCATTAATTATATCCACTCCCACAGATTAAAATTTAAAAAAAATATGTTGTGTGATTAATACAAGTCAGCGGTAACAGTTAAATATTTCGACACACTCGGTATTAATGAGTGTAGGTATTAGTGAATATCATTAACTATATATATAAAACAAAGTCGTGTTAGTTACACCATTTGTAACTCAAGAACGGCTACACAGATTTCGATGATATTTGATTTGTTGGGTTTGTCACAGTTCGGAAAAGAAGAATGTATAGTAAAAAAATTAAAACTGCAAATGTATATTTAAAAAAAATTATATCGTTTTTTACATTTTCGTTATAAACGCCATCTCTGTGGACTGAAACTACATTCCTCGGGAACTCGGGTGAAACTGCGGGGCAGAGCTAGTTTAATATAAACGTGGAATTTCCAATAAAATAATGTCATAATAATGAAATCGAAACCTTAAGAATCTCAGTAACTAATAGGATGAGAAAGTTCGTGATTTTGTCAGTATTTATTAACTACTGAGCTCTGTAAAACTGAGAACGGTATAAAATAATATTTTCAAAAAATAAAACCACGCTTTTATAGAAAATCTAACAAAAATAGAAAATAAATTTGAATTAAGAAAAAAAAAAAAAAACAGTTAAAACAGCAATTTACACCATGTAAATAAGAAAAAAAGAAAAATTTTATTGTAAAAAAGAGTGGGGTGCAAGGTGTCAATAGTTATAAATATTTTATTGACAGATATGAGTAGAAGGATTATCATTTTGATAATATCTTAAAAGCACTCCACGCCTTTTTACAGTAAAATATATATTTTTTTATTTACAATTTATTTAATTCAAGTTTATTTACTATTATTTAGTTATGATTTTCTATAAAAGCGTGTTTTTTAGTTTTTTTTTTTAACAATTTTTTTTTTCATTTTTTAGTTACCGTTAACCGTTAATCCTGATAAGAATAACGGGTCTAACTGTTTAAAATATTGAATTGTCATCGGTCCTCAATAAATGTACAAAATTTGAATGAAACTTGACCGTTTAAAGTGGGTCAAATTGGGCCCAAAGGAGTCGGTTACAAACATACAAGTGAAGCTAATATAGAGCGTGTAAAAAGGAACCTATTTATTCAGTTATGGCTACTGAATTTATCTAAGTTCGGAAATTTGAAGGTGTTGAGCAAAACCAGCAAGAATTCAGCGAGGTAACTAATCAAATATTTATTCAAATAGGCCTTCACAGGCAGTTATGAATGGTCAGGCTCTAACACCGGTTCGGAAGGTTGCTTTTACTGAGAAGAGTCGGTAATAAACTCAGCAATTACTCTTTTCAAAATAAGATTTTGTACATGAAGGTGTGTCCTGCTGGAGCGAGAGCTACACACAAACACTGTCGTCATTAAAATAATCGTAGCCTAGGATGTACAGACACGACGGTTCTATACTTTTAATATACTAAAATACTAGATTGATAAATGGATGGAATCTTCATAGGAGCTAACGTATGGAGATTTAAATATTAAGGTGATCAAAGCGTTACATAATTTTGGGACTTGTAATAATATACCCACGTAATACAATATAGCTGGCGGCTTAATGCTTATTAGTCACAACAACATAAAACAAGATTCTGCCCCGCGGTTTCAAAATTCAAAATTCAAATTCAATTCAAAATTCAAAACCATTTATTCAGTTTAGGCCTTCGGAGGGCACTTATGAAGGTCAAATTTAAAGTTACTGAAGCTACACTGAAGTTTCACCCGAGTGATCGTACATTTTCCCGGGGAAAAATGCTTTCCACGGCATACTCTATGTTCTAAGTTTCATCCAAATCCGTGCAGTAGTTTTTGCGTGACAGAGTTATAAATATCATTAAGTGCTTTCGGATTGATAATACTAGCCGTCGCTCGAGGTTTCACCCGTGTTCCCGAGGAATGTTGCATTTTCATTGGATAAAAAGTATCCTTTGTAATAGTCGACTTTAAAAACTATCTATGGGCCAAGTTTCATCCAAATTCGTTTAGTCGTCATAGCGCCACCTAATGGGCAGAGCAACGTCTGCCAAGTTATTTAGTTTAATAATTTGTATTAATATCTATATACATATATATACCAAATTCGGGTTTTCCATCCCAAAAACTACTGCATGATGATTCCATAACGGTAAATGTCAAAATCTCTATTATGAATCACAGCGGCCTCTATGCTCTGTCTCTTTTGGTTACTGGAAAATCACATGAGAAGTCAGCTGTCTTATATGAAAGCCTACTCTTAATCAATAAGTACCTAAACTATGATTAACTAATATATTTCAATTGATTGACTTATAAATTGAAGTTTTTATTACTTGTTGAATACAATATGACCGGATGTAGATGCAGATATACAATACTAGCTGGCCCCTGTTTCACCCGCATACCAAAGAGATATTACAAGTTCCCGGCATAAAAATTATTTTTACAAGTTTCATCCAAAAATCGTTCAGTAGTTTCTACCTGAAAAAGTAATAATCGTCCATACCTCCATAGATAGTAGTAGATAGTACTAGTATTAGCTTAGGTTTCACCCATGTTTATAGATATCTTATATAGCCCATAACCATCTACACACACCTGCGTCGAATGGCAGCAGTCCAATTCCGATGTGTTCAGTAGTTTTAAGGTGATGGTGCGTCAAAGAAACCCTATTTTTTACAGTAAATTTATTAAAAGAACATAGATTTGACATAAAAACCGTTAACGTTTTTTTCAAGGAAATATGTTATATCCACTAGCATTCTGCCCTGCAGTTTCACCCGCATTCTCAAGATATACATTTACCTATATTTTTGGAAGGATTCATAGACAGAACATAAGTAGGGATCCTAAAATAAGGTACCTATATTTAATTTCCTTCCAATATATTTTTTTTTCATTCGTCATTTAATCCACTCCAATGGCAATTTTGAATATAAAAATAATAAATTACTCATATATAACTTATTTACACCAAGACACGAAACATACATGTTCATGCACGCAAATGTTTGTCCCGTGGGAATCGAACCCACCTCTGGCGTGGGTCTCTAACCACTAAGCCACCGTGTCAATGTATCGCTTTATAAACAAAATAACATCCTTAATCGAGTTATTTATTATCATATGGGAACTACACGTTTCTAAAAGGAAAACAGTCAACAGTATTACTAATCGTACTTTACATATTCACAGTAACCTGTAGGGTAGTCCCCAGAGTAAATCTTATTCATCTACTTATTATAATACTACTAGTTCTCCCACGTGGTTTCTCCTGCGATCCAAGAATAAAAGTAACCTGTATCTCTCTCCATACTAGAAGATATGTGTGTAAAATTTCAATAACATTGATTCAGTAGTGAAAGCTTAACAAACATACAAAAAAATGATGTACGATGAATAATAGAATACATTAAAATAATTTCTGAAAACTTTGTCTAGTTTGTTTATTTGAAAATAATTCTCCGAAAAATCCTGTTGAAATTTTAATATGGTTTTATAAGTAATTAAAACGTCACTAAGAGCAGAATAATCATCAAAATCGGCTCAGGCATTAAATCGATCTTCATTTGAAGTTATCACGCGTCACAATTCTATATTGCAAAGAAACACAACAGTTCCTCTAAAACAACAACCGGAACAAACGTGGAATAACTCTGATTTATCTCTCTAGGATACCTGAGCCTATGCCCTAAATAGCTGGGCAGGCGCATAACTAACCTAGGGTATTTACGATTAGCTGCGCGTGACCGAGTGCTTTATAGTTCCGACATAAACTAGCACGACATGATGGCCGTTTTGACGTATAACTTTGTCATGGAATAATAAACTCTATCCCATTGACATTAGGTTCATCTACATACAATGAAATATTGAACCAATAGATGCACCTCATTTCAAATGCAATGAAGTTCATTTTTCAATGGCGAGCGTCAACGAGAAAACGGTCAGAACTAGCCCTGGTACTGGATATAATATGTCATGTTCAGTAGAGAAATCTGTCCGTAGAGTTTGTATCACGAAATCCGTGATTCCGGGGGTGTAAGATATGTTTGGCTTTCTCCATTGCAAAAACTACTTAATTGTCTTTCTCGTCGTTACTATAGGAGTTGTATTAAGTTTCATTATAATCAAAAATGTTTTGTGGTTATGATTAATAATAATGCTTTCAATAATGTATTCAATAATTCTTTCTCATAATATGTACTTTTTAAAACAACGAACAAACGCCTAAAATTATTTTTTTATTATGTGTAGTCATATAAGTTTTAGAGAGTGACTACAAAAACAGAGAAAAAGATCATAAAAAAAACGAATGACAGCACAAAGATATAAAAAAACACGAGAGAAATAATCTTTTATTTCTATTTAACAAAAAAATCACAATTTCCATAATAAAACATAAATAAAGATGGTTCTAAGAAAAAAATGCAGTGACCTTAACAACTCATTTATTAAGTCAATAAAACAAATCACTGACTTACTCCCGTGCTTTAGTCTATATCTCTGATTTCTTATAGTCTAAGACCATTATATTTATTTATAACCTTCCGAGAAAAATATGCAGTCAAATAGCTTAATCCCCATCCAAATCGGGATAGTAGATATTTAAAAAATCACTAGTATAGAAACACTCCAAAAAAGGTTTGCGTTCACTTAAAAAAAAAAAAATTTACATATGTTTTTTAAAAAAAATGTACGTACGTAAACAATAAAGCGATATTTGTATTGTATATTTTATTATAACCATAAAATATCTAGTTTTCCAAGAGAAAGCCTTTCATTTTGTTGTGTGTTCATAGAGGTCAAACAGAGAACGATCTTTTTTGAAGTCAATTAAATACATAACAAATTCGTCATTGACATTCCCATAAACTAAATGAACTTAGATATTTGTCTACTTTCATTTAAAATCCACACACTATATAAAATATTTAAAAAAAATCTCATTAGGTACCCCACTTTTTTGGATGTAACATCCGTCATATTAATTTAATTCATATAAAATCTAGCTAATGCCAATTTGCACATAATAACGAATCGATTGTCACCTCATTCATCAAAAACGGCTCAGTAGTTTCGACGGTATAACAGTGTAACTTACGTAAAATTAAAAATAAATCCATCCTTTTGACACTGCCGTAGTCAATAAAAAAAACCCATTGATTGCACCCAGAAGACTGTAGTTACTCATTGGTTTGTGGATTCGATCCATAGAATATAACATTAGAAAACAAAAACAGTGTTGTAAAGACACTATAGAAGTGAAACTTTTGTATTACAGGGTAACATTTTAATTATTCATCAATCACTTTTGAATAGCATACATTGTCTTTATCATTAATTTATTTTTCATCACAAGAAAATGTTGCAGACCAGATTTTCAAAGCCCATAAGAAGTTTTACTGCAAAATAATACTCTTCGGTATTCTGAACAGAGTAGCGGTGATTTTCAGTTGGTAAAAAAATAGTACAACCTTTATCCCTAAAGAGTTAGGTAATGGTCTTAACCCCTTGAGCCTTAGAATTTTCCAAACATATTAACTGTTAATCTGTCATAGAGAGGCTGTCATCCGAACCGGTGATAACATTGACCTTCACAAGAGCCCTTCTACGGCCTAAACAGAATAAATGGTTTTAAATTAGGAATTTATGCTGTATGCGACCGTAGCGCAGTTACTGGCCGTCTGTTTATTTTGGTTGGATGAATGAAACGCCACATGAGATAGAAACGAGCTATGCGACTATGATGGTATCCTTGATAATGGCTATGCCGTAGACACAATAATAGTCTATATTAGACGCTAAACATTTAACTTAAGCGCAGTGTCTCCCGCGCAGCCAGCCGGCGCCATCGACGCGCCATTTTTTTTTAAATTTAGTTTTTCATATTTCAAATTTGGAATACAATGAAGGAGCTTAATGGTGAGTGTTTTATAAAAAGTTTTTAAGCAGCCACTATATGTTGATAAAATATATATAAATAAATCAATAAATAAATATTTTTTATGATTTAATTTGCATAGTCTTCATCACTTTAATTATAAATAAAATTTATGGTTCCTGTTTCGGCTGTGCGAAATTGAATTTCAATCTAACGCACCTACTTGTTTATATATAAAATGTGACTGATACCGCGTTGACTTGCTACGCGGTGACTACTATATTGTTTACTGTTTTTTGTGTGTTTACCAAGTTTTTAAAACCAACTCTACTAAAGTAAATATCTAATGGGCTAGCATTGGTCATGGGAAAATCGACATTGCTGGTTTCAAAATAAAGTTCATCTGATTGTTAATTATATGATTATACATATGAACCGTAACAATAGGAGCCATTTTTCTGTGACATTGGTAGCTGTCAAAATGATCTACAAGATTGTCACTTCTCAAAATTACTTTAACTGTCGGCTTGCATGCTTAGTTCTTTTAAACTACAGAATATGTTCTCGAATATATCTCGAACAGGCAAAGCCAGGGCGCTAGTGTCGTTATAAATGCGAATGTATCTGAGTATGTTTTATGTATTGACGCCGTTACGGCTGAGCGGATTTTAATGATACTTTGCACAAGAATAGATATCATATACAAGAAGAAATTTAATCCAACGAACTATATTGATTAAAAAATGTATTTTATTTATTTTGATATACCGACTCATGTTTCGTGGATGAAATCACAAAACCGTTCAGGGTTCCGCACACAAACAAATAATCCTAAGCTTCGTTACATTCGTACACCCATTTGTATGTCACATACATTTTACTCGTAAACTACCCAAGCATGCATCAGTATGACATCATGAAAATAGTTTTTTACTAAGTTAGGCTTAGTTCGCTTGATGGCTAGAGACCGTCCCACAGATCGTGGCATTGTGTCATGTCTGTTTGTTCTGCGTCTAACCTTTAGAAGTATATACGAGTATGTATTTAGGAGAAAGAGTTGTAGATATATCAGTTATCTGATAGGGTCAAATGGTGGAGTGTGAAGCCAGTCCCAGGTAATTTTATGTAATACCTTTAAACGAGCAATTCTTTTACAATATATACAAGAATCTCGGAAACGGCTCCAACGATTTTCATGAAATTTAGTATGCATGTATGGGCTTCGGGGGCGTTAAATCGATCGTTTTATCCGTTTTTTAGGCAATGACAACTGCTACAATGTCATTAGAAGGTAAGGTTTTCAAGTTACATCTTTTGTGAGAAATACTGTTATTGGGAGCCCTTTATTATCGCATCTAATTCGTATCTAGGTATATATGACAGTGCTTTAAAAAAGAGAATACGGTAGAAGTCATGTTAGTAAAGAAATCCGGAGCAATGCTCGGCCATCCAGGTACTTATTTATTATATACAAGCTGACATCCGCAGTTTCACCCAAATACCCGGAATAAATGTCTATGTCCGTTCAGTCGGTTAACCATGACAGCTTAACAAACAAACTCACTTTTGATTTTATTATATCTCAGCTGGAAATGCCTTTAACACCCTTACGCGGACAATACGGAGAGCTTTATGGTCGCTCAGTCGAGATTATGTTAAGCAACTACGCCGGTCTTCTGAGGGGCTTAGACCTCGGCTCAAGAGATTGCTGAGGATGTGAGACTCATTAGAAACGATTTGGGGATCAGTTTATGTGACAACTTGGGCCCACCTTATGGGGAAACTGTATCAAGCTAGAACGGCTGCATCCTGAGCATGGGTGTTTTTCAAAAATTCTAAATTATAAAACAAATCAAATTTAAAGTTTTAAGTAACTGAAGCTACCACCACTGTGTAAGACTCGACGCGCCTTGGTCCACAACCGCGTGGTCTTCTAGAGTTCCGGGTCCAGTATTAATTATTATAGGTTACAACCTGCGCCCTGGTATTTGCCCGCTTTCAATCCTGGTTATAAACCTTCCTCTTGAATTACTCTATCTATTGCTGAAAACTGCATTAAAATCCGTTGCTTAGTTTACGATTCTATAAAGTACATATAGACAAACATTCATTTATATATATATATATCTGGAGTCGTCGAAATATAGACGGTAAGCCCTGGGTAAGGGTCTGCTGTTGGCCCTTCATCAAGGCAACTGCGGCACGAACCGCATCCATGTGTGGGCGGAAGGTTAAATGTTCCTAGAGAGATATTGGGCTTGACTATCAGTTCGTCAAATAGAATAACGAAAATAGTTCGTTTTTTTATCGAGCAGGCAGTGGATGATAAGTGGCCACACCAACACAGGCGGTGTTACACATCCTGAGACGTGAAACTAAGTTGCATGTGCCATTTAAAAGCTGTAATACTTCTTTAATTTCTTTTTCATCCTCCTTAGTGGTTAAGATTTGACCAAAATTTTACGGCCAACAAGTTTAAGACTATATTCGGATATTATTGCTGCAAAATATTGATTTCGAACTGCAGCAGTAACATTGTCTGTAAAATTTGATCTTAATATCCATCTGATCATAAACTAAGCAGAACTTATACTATGGAAACCAGATAACTGATTTACTACATATTCAAACTTTTTCGAAATAAGTAGATCACTAAAAGTTACTATATACCAAAGTTACTAAAGTTAAAAATCCCATTTTGACAGCCAATAATCAACTTTACTCCTTTTGAAATAAGGTTCAACTATTGATGCAATCGTTCATTGTATGGTGATGGTTTGAACCTTAATACAACGACATAGGGTACATTGTTCTGTAACAACGGACCTATTAAAGCTCGAAAACTTTAATAGGCCATAATTTTGATAGTTAAGAATGTCAAAAAAAACTTAACCTTCTTGGAGTATAATAAGGTACATCAGCATTATTATAAAATGAACCATATATTAAAAAGGAAAAAGACGATGTTCCAATGAAATTCTTAGATTACAAAACAGGCCTGCACTAGAATTGTGTGACTCTATCGAATTTAATATGGAAGCCTTTTTGAATAGATTGATGGTTCACCGCACGGGCTGTCTGGCACAATCACTTGTAGCACTATCAATGTACTCCAAAATTTACTTTATACTAATTTATACCGATTCCCTGAGAATGACACAATCCCCTTGCAGTATTATATTATATCGCCATAAATGCAAATCCAAACTATCAAATTAAAAATATTTTTATACTAGCCGTCCCCCACGTTCCCGAGGGATATCACATTTTCCCGGGATAAAAAGTAGCCTATATGTTATTTCAGGATATGCTCTATCTATGTGCCAAGTTTCATCCATATCCGTTTAGTAGTTTTTGTGTGAAAGAGTAACAAACATACTTACATACAAACATGTCATATTTGTTTATATCGAATCAATAGATTAAAAAATAAGTTTCAAGCTTCCAGCTCTGAAAATGACAATAATTCCATACAACTTTTCATCCCCCTTTTAACCCCTTACAACCCTTTTTTCGCATTAAAAAGTAAAATCCTATGTCCTTCCTCAGGCTCTAGACTATCTGTGTACCAAATCGGTTCAGTAATTTGGGCGTGAAAGCGAGACAGGAAGACAGAGTTACTTTCGCATTTATAATATTAAGTTAGGTTTTAACTATCGCCCGCGGTTTCACCCGTGATTATTGATATCATAGCCTTGGAAAAAATCCGAGTCGAAACTATTTTCCTGTATATATAGAGGACCAGCGACCCGGTTTGAATACATATCAACCTTCCGGAAGAAATAATCTGATGGAGAAAACCATCAACAGCTAATGCGTAGTTTAAGACATTAGCGGACATACAGTCATACAGAAATAGTGAATCGGTCTATTTAGAGATATTTTCAAACGTCACACGTTTCTCACGCTCAATTTATTTTTGTCGGTATGCATACACATTAAAGTCTTACTAACTTCCACGATAACTATGTACATATAAAACAGATTGCTGTTTATATATATAGGAAAATTGGGTGCCTTTGACGCACCATCACCATTCGACGCGGAATTTTTCGTAGATGAATATAGGCCATATAATATGATATCGATAAACGCGGGTGAAACCGCGGGCGACAGCTAGTCTATATATACATAAATAGACAAATAAAAGTTTGGTAGTATTTGCGTGAAAGAGTAAGAAGCATCCATACATACAAACTTTCGCTTTTATAAAATTAGTGGGATTATAAAAATCGAAATAAATTATTTTTTTAGATTAAGAATAAAATAAAACAATAGATAACGGAATTCACGTTGATGAAACAAAAATGGAAAAAAAAAGTCTTCCAATGTTATATTGAATAGCTCTGTCACTAATTATAGTGAAAAACATAATTTGTGGCAACAAATAATAATATTTCAAACTCGTTCTTTTGTATAGACAATTACTAATTGAAATGGGAAACTGTTTCGCATATTTTATGGAACTTGATCGGCGTCCTACTTGCATCGAAATGTTGATATTTTATTGTGTACCTATTCTAAGACTATTTTAATGGTAATAAAGTTTATTTTTTTGATAGGCTCATTGGCATGTTGGCGTACAGTGAGGGTCTAGCGACCCACAGGTCTTGAGTTTGATTCCCACGCAGGACAAACTTTTGTGTGCGTCTGTTCTGTGTCTGAGTGTAAATACATATACATATGTCTAAGTATTTAGGAAGAGAAAAATAGTATATCAGTTATCTGGTTCCATTGTACAAGCTCTGTTTAGTTTGGGATCAGATGGCCGTGTGTAAAGAATGACTCATAATATAATATTTCTTTTTTTTTTTTTTTCAAATATGACCTATTAGTACGCTTTAATATTAATAAAAACCCAAAATAGTCCATTTAAAAAAGTAGGTTTAATATCTAATAAAAATGATTTTACATAATTTATAACTATTTAATAACCATTTTTATTTAAATGTGTTATTTGGGAAATTCGTCCTTAAGATTATGATGATATGTATTTATTTATTCATATTTATCGAATTAATTTATAATTTTACGTCACATTTCGGTTATCATAACCTACCTCACTGGTAAATTAATGGGTGTTGTATGACCTTTAATATTACTGCAAGGTAACGATCGTGGGTAAATGTAATGCTATACTACCGGCGCGCTATGATGGCCGTTTTGACGTTTCAGATTGTCATAGGAAAAGAAACTGTATTGCTTTGGAATAAGGTTGATTTCCATTATAATACAATTAGCTGTTGGATCAATAGATGTACCTTATTCCTGAAGGAATACAGGTTATTTTTCTTTGTCATTGTTAAATGTCAATACGGTGATCTTAGCGTGCCGCAAGTTTAATAATAGGTATAGAATATATCTATCTAATACCTTTAAACGAGCAATTCGGATTTAGGATCTCAGAAACGGCTCCAACGATTTTCATGAGGTTTTGCATGCAGGGGGTTTCGGGAGCGTTAAATCGATCTAGCTTTGATTAATTTTTAAGAAAATGTCGTTTTATCCGTGTTTTTAGGCAATGAAAACTGCTACAATGTCATTAGAAGGTAAGGTTTTCAAGTTACATCTTTTGTGAGAAATACTGTTATTGGGAGCCCTTTATGATCGCATCTAATTCGTATCTAGGTATATATGACAGTGCTTTAAAAAAGAGAATACGGTAGAAGTCACGTTAGTAAAGAAATCCCGAGCAACGCTCGGCCATCCAGGTACTTATATTAATAAGTGAAGAGAATTGTGTGCATATTGCGCGCACTGAGTGAGATTTAGCACAGTTAAAGTTTTTGAAAGAGCAATAATAATAAAAAACCAACCAATAACTTATATTTATTAAAAAAAATTACATTATTCTTAATTAATATTTATTAAAATTTATTTTCAGTTTTTTAGTTTGGTTTTCTATATAGTGTTTTTTAGTATTTTTTAACTAATATTTATTTTTAATTTTTTATTTAAATTTTTTTGAGTGTCCGTAAGAGTAAGTCTGGAACTGCACGCATGCGTAGTACGCGCACTAGCTCTATCTCTCATACTCGCATGCAAGGGATGCGGAAAGAAATTAATTAATCGTGGCGAATCTAATTAGGATAATCGGATGCTTTGATCGGATTATTGCATTGTCATCGGTCTTTGACAGGTTTGCAAAGTTTGAATTAAATCTGATCGTTCAAAGTAGGACAAAATCGAGCTCAAAGGGGTCGGTTACATACATACATACATACATACAGGTGAAGCTAATATAAAGCGTGTAAAAGTAATTGGCATTATTGTCATATTGTATACCAAAGCATGAAATTAACAAATGATAAGGGTTGGCTAAGATCTGGAAACTACGATAATTTTACTTGAGCTGTGAATTCCGGAACTCAGTCAGGATAGAGGGTAAAACTGTGTATCAAAGTGAAATTCATATATCCCACTAATGTTATAAATGTGAAAGTATGTGAGCTTGGATGTATATATGCATGGATGTTTGTAACGCTTTCACGCAAAACTACCGAACGGATTTGGATGAAACTTAGCACATAGATAAAGCATACCCTGGTTTAATATATAGGATACTTTTTCTCCCGGGGAAATGTAACATCCCGCGGAAAGGCGACGGAAACTGCAGGGGGCAGCTAGTTCATATGTGTTACAAATACCGCCGTGAAGCAGAGGCTCGATTCTGTAAGAAAAATGACACTAACTCGAGAATGTTTCGTCGCGGCCTCTGTGCTCTGACTCTGTCGCTTACTGCGCTAATACTACTAATCACGTGAGAGATAAACTCTCGCCGACCAAGTTTGTATTAGCTGAATAAGGGGGCAGTAATGTACTTGTAGTACTGTTTCGGTTAGAAAGGAAATGTCACACTTATTACAGACACATGAGACTTAACAATTTCACGTCTCAGGGTCGACAACACATTGGTGATTTCCCTGGTGTCACAAATGTCCATTGGCGGCGGTGATTACATGCCACTAAGAACCTCTGAGTGTTTGTCGGCTATTCGACATAAAAAACATTAAAAAATAAATGATTCACCACAGTACTGTCAATGTCAAACAAATAATGACGTATTTGTACACAGTCGCAGCTGACATAATGGAACACAAAAAAAAATATAATTACTAGCTGCCCGGACAGACGTTGTCCTATAAAAATAAGTCCATACAAAAATCCAGGAATTCGATCGCAGCGCCACCTACCGGGTCCAAGTGTGAATCTAAACCATCCAGGGCGCCAACCAAACGCATACAAAAATAAATTCAAATCTGTCCAGCCGTTTAGGAGTTCACTGTCAACACACGTACAGAAGAATTATATATATAAAGATAGAGATATAGGCACTGTTCGGAAAAAAAAACAATCATACCAAAAAAAACATTAATTACCGTACACCTGCCGTTCGACTATCAAGTCCACAGAAATAGCCTATGTTCTAGACATCCTGGCCGTCACGCTTTAGGTCGTGAGTACGATTCCAAGGACAAACATTCGACTGAACATGTCTGGGTGTAAATTACTAGAAAAAAAAAGTATTACCTATATAATATCTATGTCAGGTATCTGGTTACAGTAGTACAAGCTCTGCCTAGTTTAGAATCAGATAACTGTATGAGGACTGCCCCAGTCTTTGGTTTATTATACTAGGTACCGTCTCGCAGTTTTACCCGTGTGATCTAATGAGTCCCCGAATTATAACATAGCCTCAGTCCATCCGGATTATTGTACCTTTCATATGGTGAAATAATTTTTCAGATAGGTGAAAATTCGCACTTTTCCTTTATAATTAGCAATTTTATATAATATCAATAAAATGAAAATATCATGACTATATTATCAGGTACAATCTGATCCTGTTGTTCCATTCAGTCCTATTTTCTTCATACTAATACATCAATAATGTTATAATGTAAGTATCCGATGCAGGAATACATATCAGGCTGGCACTAAAGTACTGTCGGAACCCACTGGTTATAGGTGATTAAATATTTAAATATGTAACCTTGCTTCTCGCCGGCCCTTCCAGTTGAAGGCTGACTTCCGAAACGGTGGTAACTTGAGCAGCCTTCCGTGGACCTTAACCGACCTTGAATAAAGAATTATGCGCTCTAGAAATAAACGAATAGTGACCACAAACTATATACGACCGCCGTGATGGTTGAGTGGTATAAATCTGGCCTAGAGACCCGATGGTTCTGGGTTAAATTCCCGGGTTAGGCTTAAGAAGTAGTAGAGTTAGTGCAGACTTCGTTCAGGGAAGTACCACCACCATTCCCATTTCCGCCGTGAAGCAGTATTGTACTTGTATTACTGTGTTTCGGTTAGAAAAGTAAGGAGGTTGGAGAAATTACAGGCACATGAGACTTAACAATTTCACGTCTCAAGGTCGACAACGCATTGCGTGGCCCTTGATATTGTAAATGTCCATAGGCGGTGGCCACTAACAGCAAGTAGACCGTCTTCCTATTCCGGCAACTTGAAAACAAAATAAATAATTAGTATTATCAAACTGTTTCGTTTAGTATAGGTAATGTTCGAAAATACTCACCACATACCACGTTGAGACATTAAATATCTACGTTGGAATGTTGGTCTCATTATACTCTCCATCTACCTCTTTGGGGATAACGGGCGTGATAATATGGAAATTTTAATAAATACCTGTGACCTACATTTCACAATAGGAAGCACAGTGCCACCTTTTTAATATTCCAGAATTTTAGGAGCTGGATGACAAAGTTCTACTTGTTAGGTACTACTGATAATGTGGTGCCCTCGACAGTCACCACAACGTCTACACTAATCTATCGCCCAAGTCGCCGAGACTCGATAGAAAAGCGAACGCATCTCGATTCTCTTTTAATAAAACCTGTTTAACATTATAATTCAAAGCATTTGGATAGAGCTCATTAGTGGTTCATGTTTGCCGCATAGTGATATCTTGTTTAAATTCCTTATAGCAGATGTTTACCTAAATATGATGTATAACAAAATATTAAAAAATATTTATAACGCCATGGGCGCCGGCAAGATTCAGGGAGGTGCATCTGCATTCAGATATAATATAACTACTATATAATATATAATACAACTCAATATACTAAAACTAAATAACTGATTGGTGGATGATATAAAATTGAAAGAACTTTTTTTCATTTCAATTCTGTAGACCGAGTATAATAACAAACAAATGACCAAATAAAGGTAAATAGTAATGTACTAGTAGTATGTACATAAAAATAAACAAAAACACTCTAAAGACACTAAATAAAGATATTAACAGTACCATGAGCCATTTAAGTGAAACTGGTATAAACAAATAAATAAAACTGAAGTACCAATGTGTTTTTTAATGTCAAAATAACAGCTTTTTATCACATACATATGAAGTATATAGTAGGTATATGGTAGACACTGATTTGAAAATGTTTGTGTCTATGTCTGTGTTTGTTTCGGCTAGCTCTAAAACGACTGGACACTAGTATATACTTTTTATCCCGGGAAACTGTTAAATCTCTCGGGAACGCGGGTGAAACCGTGGAGGGCTTCTAGTTATTAAATACAGTGTAAACTCTTTATAACGTTATCCTTTATAACGATAAACTCCCTATAACGTTGAAGTGAGCCCAAGTTGGTTGGTTTGTTCACTTTGTTTTGTTTTTTTTTGTTCACTCCATATAACGATAACTCTCTATAACGACAAAAAATGCTCAGTCCCTTGAGTTTCGTTATAAAGAGTTTACACTGTATGTTAGACATATTTTTAATTATAATGAGTATTTAAACTAAATTAACACGTTAAAAACATTGCATTTAGTTTGAAAACAAGTAGCCCTGAGTCTAAATATTTCATTGTTTAAATATTATATAATTATCCAATTAACGCAATTAAAATAGTGGTTGTGGCGCACGAAGCTTGTTTTATAGAGACTATTTGCTAGATTAACTTCCGGCTCAACTCAACAAATGCGACCTTTGGAACCGGTTATGGAGTCAGTTCTTAAGTGACCCAAAAAGTCTATTAAAATGAATATTTTCCGAATTATTCAGTTCATTATGCTGATAACATTCTGTGAATCAGACCCCTTATCTAGATACAAATAAATAAAAATCAAGTGTCTGTTTAAAATGTCAAAATGCAAATAGGTTTTTAATCCTACTAATATTATAAATGCGAATTTTTGTATGTATGGTTGTTTGTTACTCTTTCACGCAAAAGCTACTGGACAGATGTGGATGAAACTTGGCATGTAGATAGAGCATATCCTGGAATAACATATAGATTAAATGTTCATGAAAGCTAATAGAGTATACTACCCGCATGCCGTTTCGTACCGTGACCACATAATCATTTTCCTTTCCTTGACGGGCCTGTTGGCTTGGTAGATAGAGACTTTATAGAGAGACTCAGGATAAAAATTGTTTGGTTCTGACTGGGTGTAAATATCAATATAATTACATTTTTAGAATTACGTAGTACTAGCTGTCCCCCGCGGTTTCTCCCTCGTTAATTGATATCATATATAGCCTATAACTATCTAGGAAAATTCCGCGTCGAATGCTAGAAGTATCATCCCGATATGTTCAGTAGTTTTGAAGTGATGGTGCGTTAAAGGAATCATATCAGTTATCTGGTTTGCACAGTACTAGCTCTCCTTAGTTTGGGATCAGATGGCCGTATGTAAAGAATGTCCCATTTTATTGATAGATTAAAATAAGTTATTAAAGGCTTGAAATAATTTTATCTGCGTTATTTGGTGTCTATGGTGACGTAATTTCAAGGTAGTAGTAAGCCCCTTGTTCCAGTGGTAAATAGGATATCTACATGGTTGAATTTCGTGTGTTTTCAGGAGTGGCGCTTTGTGAGACGCCGTCAGAAAGACGTCAGGCTGTTCCGGTCCTCTACGTCAGGGGGTCCCACTATGAAGTAGGACATGACGTGGTAAGTACGATACCTTCGATTGTCCAAACTTTTCCTGCACTCATTCATCTATAAATATAATAAATGCGGTTTGTGAGGCTGGATGTATTGATTTAAATCAATATGTGTATGGAGGTTAGGTTATGTTTCGTACAAACACCTTTTTTTTGGATAAAACTTGGCACATAGATAGGACAGGCCCTGTGCTAATATATAAGCATATATCCCGGGACAATTTAAAATCCCCCGGGAATGTGGGTGAAACCGCGGGGGACCGCTAGTAATTTATTAATTACTAAGCAAAAACGACTGGACCGATTTTACTCATTCACTATTAGATACTTACTTCATCCAAACGTAATATTATATACGCTATGTATAACATCCAAGATTCTTTCGAGAACGCAGATGAAACCGCGTAACGGAAGCTAGTATACAGGTTGCTACAAAACTACCCGTAAAGGAGGTTAAATAGGGCCTTATAACAAGTCCATTCACAATATTTAAGAACCATATTAACGCTGTATAACATACCCCAAAAAAAAATTATTTTTATGAATGCAAAATATGTAGAAAGACTATTAAAGTAGACCTTTCTGTTAGATAATCCGGTTCCCTGACATGAAAGCTTACTAGGGTTGTTGGCTTTGATAATTAATTCTATTTTGACGGGGTATTTTGTAACACATTGTATGTGAAAGCCCAGATGGCATAGTGATCAGAAATCATGACTATAACGCTGAAACCCGTGGGATCGATTCCCATCTAAAACAAGCATTTATGCAGGATCATGTCTGTTAGTTCTATGTCTATGCGAAAAAGTTAATTATAAAAGTAGTAGTAGCTTTTTAGTAGAGAACTGATGACTATACGTATGCATGTATATCGATTATAGCTCAGTTGGTTGTGACGTCGAATGGCGGTTGTCGTGGGTTCGAAACCTGCAAAGAACTTGAGCAGCACTTGAGAGAGTTCCCTATAGCCTTTAGGTACTTATCAATTACACCCATATTATCACTTACCACGACTAGATTGTGATCAAACACAAGCCTATACAAATATAGTTTGTTGTATATAAACCACAGACAAAAAAATTGTACAAAATAATCATTTGAGGATACAAAATACGCTGAATATAACTGCGATATTGGTTTATTGAACGACTTTGGTTGCTAACCATCTCGGTCGTGGTCAACCCGCCCATTATCTTTTGTTTATTTTTATACCACATGGGCCGCAGACAAGTGGACGGTCCACCGGATGATAAGTGGTCACCGCCGCCTACGGAAATTTGCAACACAATGTTGTTAAGTCTCATGTGCCTGTAATTTCACCGCCCCCCTTACCTTGCTAACCGAAACACAGTAATACAAGTGCACTGCTGCTTCACGGCGGAAATGTGTAAGGTAGTAGTACTTCCCCGGACGAACTCTGCACTAAGAGCTCTACTTCTCGACGAGGTAGGCAGACGTCTCAGTAACGAGGACCACATTCCACCAAAGATATTTAAGTATCAACGTGTCATGTGGTGAACATTATCGCCGTCTCTTGGAAATATTATGCAGCTTCAGTAACTTTAAATTTGACCTTCATAAGTGCCCTCCGAGGGCCTAAACTAAATTAATGGTTTTGAATTTATTTTATTGAATTACTAATCTCGCGCTACAAGAAATCATTTCTAAACAAAGAAACATTAAAACTGCCTTGTCCGACTCGAGAATCAAATCTGAAACTTCTCAAAAAGTCTCAAGAAATTCTCACACCTATATTCAACCAGTCGACCATCAAAGCGAATATGGAAGATATCATGTGAAAACGCCTTCACGATAGATCTTATAATAATAATAAATAAATAAATATCCCGGGACATTCTTTACGCACGGCCATCTGGTCCCAAACAAAGCAGAGCATTTTTTTTTTTAAATACATACTTATGTATATATTTACATCCAGACACAGAACAAATACACATGTTCATGGACACAAATGTTTGTCCTGGGTGGGAATCGAACCCGCGACCTTCGGTTTGGCAGTCAGAGCGCTAACCACCAAGCCAACTGGCCTGTCATCTTGTAAGAATCTATCCAGTAATTGTACTAAGGGTTTCCAAAATTCCAGGGTCGAGTATTCTCTGCAGTGATCAAAGACTTCATAGCGAACTGCGATGGCTTGAGGGACTTGGAGCGAGAGTACAAGACGCCGGCCGGGAAGAATGCTTACGACACCACTCTGGCCAACATGAAGAGACGGTACCCTTACTATGTGAAAGAAATACAGGGTATTGCTGCCGGAGCTGATGTGCCGTTCTATCAGGTAAAATGTAGAAAATATCTTTATGACATTAATACCCGAAGGGGTAGGTAGTCTTAGAACTGAGACGTATATCACTGAACATTCCCTACCTGGTCTTTACAGTCGATTCTAAGGCATATCCCGGGCCATTAACACTAAACATTCCATAACGGGTCAAATGACCCATTTTGAACTTTGCATTGAAAATGCACGTATCATCTTATTGCTTTTGCACATTTGACTCCATGACTTTTTCTTACTAATTAATATACAGTTATACTATTTATTTCCCTTCCTAACAACCATATTTCATACCTTTAAGCACGAAACATAAAGTCACATTTGACCCGGTATGGTAGAAATAGGTACCTGGTAAGTGTTGGTATGATTAGTGTTAATCTTCCACCGAGATATATTATGGTAATTATTTCTCTCGCATACGCAAAGTACCGTAACACTGTAAAATATTTAACAAAACACCGAAAAACACATTTATCGTAGGTCTCCCATACATCTTTAATTTTAATAAATTATTTATTTGTATTATTTGTTAAAGATACCATAGTAGTACACACCCTGTGATAATAACCGATGCAAGATCGCAATAGACGTAAAGCTTAAAACATACAGTTTGGATGTAGGAGTTAATCTCCGAAACACATCCCATTTCAATCATTCTTTTACTGATAGATGGCTACACTATTCCCGTGTGACATAGGCTGTTATAATCTCGGAATTCATTCGATCACTCGGCAACGCTGATAGTAATCTTATACGAGTCTTTCTGTGTGTCCAGCTGTTCCTTCTTCACCTGGATGACATCATTGAGACCATCAATGAGAAGCACGTGTCCCGCAACGACACAGGTGGATGCAGCTCTATTGGAATATCAAGACCTGGAAATGTTAGTAATAATTTTAAATATTCATAGTGTTTTCTTTTTCTTTTATATTTAAGTGGTATTACCAAAGTATACCGTTACATGATGGGTTAAATAGTGGCTAAAGGTCCTGACTACCACGACACAGGTTGTAGGTTCGATTCCCACCTAGAACGGACAAACATCTGTGTACATAGACGGACTGTTTGTTTTGTCTGGGTGTAATTATAAAAAAAATAAAGTAGTATATCAGTTATCTGGTTTCTATAGTACTCTCTGCCTCATTAGGGATCAGATGTTCCTGAATATTTAATTATTTTCAGACAATTCTTGGACACACTGAAGACGCTTTTTCGGTCACCCTGAACCGTTTCTACATCGTGTCTGCTCACATCATACCGACAGCTGAGGATGAGGAAGCTGGGGTAAGTTGAACCGTATTTAAATAAATAATAATAAATAAAAATGTTTATTTCGGTATCCAATGTTTACAATTTAAAATTAAGGTTGGGACCTTCTTTTAAGTACAGAAATACTTATGTCAGAAGATATTGATTACTTTCAGCACAAGCAAACAACCCAACTCACATTTCTATTGCATTAATAACATTGCAAGCCTTTGTGTTACTAAAGCTGGATTTAGATTTAATTTTTATTGCTGATTTTAAGAATGGAGTCCCATTTCTGGCGTAAAGCTAAAGTTAAGGGGGCGGTCAAATTACAGACACATGCGACCTTACAACTGCACGCCTTTCCATCGCAAGTATGGAAGAGTGGAATTATATAATGTTTGTATTGTCGTGTTTTGTTAGGTTATGTCAAGCGGAGATGGTAAGCCCAAATCAAACATCAACAAAAATATCTGGATTATCAACCTATCCTAAATGTGTGATTTTCAGTGGTCGAAACCTCATTACAAAGGAAAAATATTTAAACTGACCAAGAGTGAGTTGGGGTCTCACACGCAAGGTTTCGTATCCGGCTTCTCGAATGGTTCACCTTTAATTATTACTGTGTTTTCATTTTTATTACCTTTTTGTACTACTCAGCTACCATAGTAGCATACAATCTGTGAAAACTGCCTACCTATTACTGTTCATGAGGTACAGCCCGCTGAAAGATAGATGGACAGCGGTGACTTAGCAATAGGGTCCCGTTGCCCCCCTTTAAAGTTTAGCCCTAAAAAGCCGTACCTCATAATTCTGGGTTATTCACCAGGCAGTGGAGGAGCGCTTCGCATCGCTCTGCTACGCTGGCCAGCTGCCCGGCTACACGATGGGCTACAACGAGAACGGTCTGGTCTTCTCTATCAACACCCTCAGCCCACTCAATCTGAAGGCTGGTGGCACCCGTGAGTATCACGAATCTTTAATACGAACATTTCATGGATCATATAGTTGGCACAGCAGTCAAATATTTTGGATTAAACTGCGAAACGAGTTTTCATTTACCTTTTTAGGGATAATGTTCTCTCGAAACCGACCCATGGAATGAGATCTTACCCAATTTGCGTTAGGAGACACACAGATTACACATACTCATAATACTGAAAAGGCCAGTCTTAAACAATTTGAGCCTGTATCCCTCTGGAGAATATTGTAAAATGTATAATATAATAATAAATAGAAGAGGTCTCACACCTCGCCCCTTCATATCCCCAACATCTTACTAGCCAGCTTTTATTTCTTTATGCAGCTCGAACCTTCATCACCCGAGCCATGCTGGCATCTAAGAGCTTTGCTGAAGCGGAACAGACCCTACGTGATGAGGGTCTAGGCATCGGCAATGGGTTCTCCGTAAACATGATCTGGACTGATGAGAACGGAGACCGCCAGCTTTACAACGTGGAAGTAGCACCCGACTTTAAGGGATCCGCGTCTCTCGTTAATATACAGAAGTTTGACAATGAGCCACTTATACATTGTAATATGTAAGTATGTTCATGCTTTCGTCGTGTTCTTCAATCATGAGGGAAATGAGGGATTTTTTACCGCACTCTGTAATGCGATGTTTGTGTGTGCTATTAAGATCCAATCTTACACGACAACATTACAGCTGTAGTCTCAAGTCAATATTTAGCAGCAACAATATCCCAATATAGCCCAAGGCTTGGGGAGTGGAAACTTTATCGCCGAAAGATATTGAATATGTCCAGTTTATTTTATCCAACAGTTACAAAAGGCTGAACGTAACAGAGGTGACGGGCGACATTGTGGACAGCAGCAACACTCGCCTGAAGGTGATCTACTCCTATCCGGCGCCGAAGAGCCGTGATGACATCCAGACTATTCTCTCGGACACCAGCACGGAGGAATACCGCGTGTTCCAGGCCAAGAAAGACGCTATTATCAAGACTATTGCTGCCGGTAAGTTGACCGAAAAACAGGCAGACGGTGGCCACCTGATGGGAAGCGGTCACCGCCACCGATGGACATTTGCAACACCAGGACCATCGCCAATGCGTTGTCGACCCTGAGATATGAAGTTCGGACTAATGTACCTGGAAATCCGCCACACAACACACAGCTAAGACCGATGAAACTAAATTTAACTAAGTTTAGAATTAACGGAGTACAACCTCTTTGGACCTCGGGAACCGCACAAATTGATTCATTTATTCTTACCCGCCTGTATTTCCTTGCTATATTAACACTCCCATTTTGATGTTTCAGGTATCTTTGACCTGCAAAAGATGACGTGGAGCATCTTCATCGAAAAACCTAATTCCTCGGAACCCGTCGCCATTTTACCTATAACATTCTCAAAGTTAGACAACAATTCTATTTAACTCTATCTTCTGTAAACTGTAGAAATTTTCTCGAATCATTTAATTTTAATTATTTTATAATACTGGGTAAGTAGATACTTACTTTAGTAATTTATTTAGTAAAATATTTTTTGTTGTAATTTATAGAAAATGTAGTTACTGTAGAGAAAAATTATTCATTAATTTTTTCTGACTTTTGTTTTGTGTGAAATAAGATGCAAATATAATAATATTTGGGAATTTATTTAAATAGTATTACTGTAATGAGTTTTATTTCATCACCTGATTTTTTTATCTATATAAAAACCTACGTAGTTACAATGACAATTGTTAGGAATTTAAATATTACATATTACCTTGACGCCGAGCATCCTCGAAGAGGTAGGCAGAGGTCTCTCAACTGAGACCCCCTCTCCACCGAAGTTATTTTAGGGCCCGAGCTGACATATGGTCAGACATGTCGCCATCTATCGGACAATTTAGCAATCTCGGTAATCATTTCACATCACAGGGAAACGTTAATAACAACTTGCCTGACCTGAGAAACAAACCCGGGATCTCATCTTACTCTCTCTCTCAAAGACGAGCTTTACATTCGGCCACTGCAAACAACAATTTATAAAAATTATATTACATCTCTTGAATCAGCAATTTGGTCCTGACTATTAAACCTTAATTATATTACTTTAAAGGTTTATATGAAACGGGTTGTCCCAGAGACCTATTAGGCCCGTATAAACATCAATTATTCGTAAAGTGTTAAGGTGTTACAAATTATTACATTGTTAGTCCCATATAATTCAAAATGACATGAAAATTGGAATAACATGAATTAATTAATCTTACAAGATTCCAATAGATAAAAACGTGATATAAAAATCTAACATCTCATCCGGGGTCAGTGTTTCCCGACAGCTTTAACCTGGGTTTATTCAAGGCCAGAGTGAATAGGCATTTTCTGGGTAAGCGTGCTACATCATCGGCCTCGTCATAACTCCTTCTGGGGTCAGTCGAAGGACAACTGCAAGCAATTCTGTAATTTAAAAAAATCTATAGGTTTTAAGATAAACTGATGACTCTTATTGCAACTATACTCGTACAGGGTGCTACAAAAATACCCGTATAGCCAAAAGGAGGTTAAATGGGGCCTTATAACGAGTCCTTTCACAATATTTAAGAACCGCAGTAACGCAGTATAACATACCCCAAAAAAATAAAAATAAAACTGATATTTATGAAATGAATGAAAAATAGAAAAACTATTAAAGTAGACATTTATAAGGTAAAATAGGTACGTAGGCCTTTCTGTTTAATAATCTGGTTCCCTGACATGACAGCTTACTAGGGGTATTTTGTAACATGTTGTATAAGGTTATTATTTCTATGACGCTCAAAATTGTCAAACAAAGCCCCTATAGATCCCTCTAACTACAGTAATTGAAAGACCACACTTTGTTATTTATTTACTTTATTAATAACATGCTTATATCATAATTAAAATTATTAGAGATTATTCAGGATTTTTCTTTTTTTTTAACATTTCTAAACTAGAGAACCTACACAGAGATATTAAGAAGATTCAAAATAGTAATATAGATATGTAATATTGCAACATTAGATTTAATATTTGAATTGTAATGGCCAGGTTTTCCATAATCTCGCTTGTGTGACGACTTGGCTTGAAGAAGACATCGTAAACTTATCTGTGGACGAAAGAAAACAATAATTATTATACGATTGGAAAATCGGCTCTAATCCCTACTAATATTATAAATGTGAATGTAAGTTCGATCATCATGAAACTTTGTACACATATTCTTGGAGATATTAGAAGTAAAATAGGATACTTTTTGTGCCGGGAAAATGTTACATCCCTCGGGAATGTGGGTGAAACCGCGAGGGACAGCTAGTTATATATAGTTACAGGCTATTTTAGTTCACTAACTAAAATTAATTGTACATTTGGAATTGGTACGAATAAAGTACCTTTGGTAAATGTATATTGAACCAGCACCCGTAACTCTATCGGATCTAAAGTGTCAAGTTGAAGTGGATTGCATAATAGATTGCTGGTCCGGCGCGCGAGCAGTGTGAGACAACAGTCATAGCGCCAACAATGTAACACAAAATTGACAGTAATGACGATTACAAGACCATTACATAATCACTCGGCTGATCAAATTCTTAAGAGTTAGAGAACATATGCCTCATATACTATATTGGCCAAGCCTAATATTGGTTGGGGAAAAAGTCTTTTCGCATTATAGTATGTATGAACTTAAATTTTAAAGAACATAATTCCAAATTCAAATTAGGAAAATGTGTGATTTGCATTTGTTTTTCGTACCGCCAAGATGAGTGAATCTAATGAAGAAATTCGATTCATTTTAAAATTTTACTACAAAAAAGGTACTTGTAAAAAGGTGGTTTTAAATACCAAAATGCCAAAATAGACAAATCGACCCAAGTCACATTCACCTCGAAGAAACCAACATGCCCGCCAGTTACCTTAATTGGACAACCAATCCCACAAATTGAAGATCCTAAGTACTGAGGACTCCACCTTAATCCGGAGATTCCAAACCAAAATTATACGAATACCTTGGAATATCAGTAACAATACCTGAAAATCGGAGATGCAATAGACAGGATCGCAAGATATATCGACAGACTCTCAAATCACTCAAAACAAATTGGCCGAATTCGCGTGCATCTCCGGAAGACATCTGTTGTACAAGATTAAAAAGGCATAGTGTAACCCTAAAAAACAGATAATAACAACCGTATTGTAGTAGAGGCTACAAGTTGAAAGCATTAAGGACAAACAAAAAAATAACCCCACACATAAAATGGGGACACAAAAGGGGCATGTGGCTCTAATTGCTGAGACACCTGCCTACCTCTTCGGGGACAATGGGCGTGAAAGTATACATGTCCTTAAGCGACAAGTACATATGAATAAACTACAGACAGTTAAAAATGGTTTCACCACAACCGTGTAGCATCGAATACAGTAATTTTAACCCATTTTGTGATACCTATATAACTCAAAAAAATTCAAAATTCAAAACCATTTATTCAGTTTAGGCCTTCGGAGGGCACTTATGAAGGTCAAATTTAAAGTTACTGAAGCTACAACAGAACTTATTCCTGATAATTAACTATATAAAAGCTGACATACAATAACATATTCAAAGGGTGAAATCCTTACATTGTAGTAAGTGAGTCAACACTATAATTATATCAATAATAGTGCAAACTGCTTGAAACATCCGGTCTGTGGAGCTGGTGGAAAGATTGCTGTTTACAGTTTTCCATACAATCGATTTCTATTGTATTATTTTTAAAAATACACCACAACAACACGCTCGCTCGGTTGTGGCGTCGGCGCCAAGGTTTAATATAAATTACACCCCAACATATGGCGTGTATTGTGAAATCACATAATTATGAACGTTATATCAACAACATTAAAGACTTTTTTTCGCAATTGCCCGCAAACCCTTTTCAATATGACTCATACGGAGCTTATTATAGCGTGGTAATGTTGCCACTTGTTAAGTTAGGGTAACCTGGCTGGATTGTTTTGAATCTAGAAATATAGGTAGTACCTACACTACTGTATAAATCTGTGGGATATGTCAGTACCTTTAATGTTTTTGTCAGCCTGCATGTCCTTTTATATTTCTAGAACGATTTGACTGATCTTGATTGAAATGTATATATAGTCAGAAGTGTCAGAACATGTGATTGTGCGAATGATATCGATATGCTCGGGTGAAACTGCAGGAAAAAGCTAGTAAATCTATATATAGCAAATATATAGGCAACGACGAAATAGTAAAGTACCATATTCTCCTCTGTGTGTGAATCGTTTTCTTTTAAAGCTTTGACTAGCTTTAGGTCATGCACATTCATGTTCTACAAAATTTTCAACAACAATGATAGTACGACGTATTTCGAGCAGTGAGCGAACACTAGTACAAATAATGTCGTAAGAAAGAAAATATTAATAAATTGGGATTTGTAACTACCTAAGTACCCTAACTGAGGACCGCTGTGAACGTTCTTTACGAACTAACTAAAGTTTCACCTCTGTCGGATAAATAACATTTGAACGCATACGGGACAAATCTCCTATTCATTTATATATATAAATATCCAATATCAAAGTTACCATCTATAGTGGTGGATATAATATGACGTTGGAATGTTTATCCACAACCGCAACCTCCCATTGGCGGAGCTGACGGCCCGGAGCCCGAGGGGCCGAATCCACCGAACTTCCTCGACGGGGGTTTTGGTGGCCTGGAAATAAAAAATGCATGATTATTGTATGTTTTCTCTTTTGTGTTGTAATTTTATGTGAAATTTGCAATTTATACGATGTCTAGTCACAATTATAGTTTGACATTTTTTGTTTGCCTCGAATAGACTCCGAAACAGCAGGACAGCAGACAGGATTTAATTGAAACTTTAGCAAACAAATAAAATATTTTCCAGATATAAAAAATCAATATTATAATATTGTTTGTTTGTATGTAATGTGTGCTGGTTCAGAACCCGCCTGATGGTATGTGGAGTAAAGCTCTTAGTGCAGAGCTCGTCCGGGGAAGTACTGACCACCTTACCTATTTCGGCCGTGAAGCAGTAGTGCATTACTGTGTTTCTGTTAGAAATGTGAAATTACAGGCACATTAGACTTAACAATTTCAAGTCTCATGTGCCTGGAATTTCACCGCCTCTCTTACACTTCTTAACGAAACACAGCAATACAAGTGCACTACTGCTGCACGGCGGATATAGAAAAAGCGGTAGTACTTCCCTGGGCGAACACTGCACCAAGAGCTCTGACACTCTCTACTACTATTTTAATGTCACTGCACTCTTTTGTACAATGTCTAATAACAAACTACCGTTTGTAGAATTGATGTTTGTTTAAAAGCTTTTCTCGAATATTTACACATAGATTATATAATTTCTGCATTAACACATATGATATTATTTGATCGCAGAAAATATATGACACATAAACAACAAAACAAAATAATATTTATCCACGACTATCAAAGTTTAATATTTTATGAGAGATTAGACATACATTTGCCTACCAACCTACTAGGTTTTTTATTTCTTTCCAGCAATTTTTTATTGATAGGGACGACGCGATGGGCGCCCCCGCCCTCGAGATCGATATCGAGGTAGATGGCCTCGTTTCTTTGTTCTTGCAATATGACTCATCAACAGTATACCATAAGCACGATGTGTACAGCGTTTACCACAATTGTATTGGAACAAAATTAAAACTAAAAACGAAATTTAAAAACTAAACAAATATATATTTTTAGGCGGCAATAAAACACAGGTAATATATATATTTTATTATTGTCAAATGATTTTCTTTGTCATAAAATATCTCGATAACCACATTCATGATTATGTTGTGTGAGTGTGGACGGTGTACCGCGAGCTGTAGCTTCAGCCGCAGCTATCTGAGCTACGGTAATTTCGTCGTTAATTGTAGTCGCAATAGAAGCTCTTTTCATAAATTGCCTGATGGTCGGCAACTCTAAATCCAAAGTACGCGAATCTTTATAGGTTCGGATAATGAGGTCTCTAATATTGATATTTGATTGCAATATATATCTTGGCTTAAATGCACCTTTTACACGAATGTGCCGGACCTATAATGAGTTATGTGGCCTCATAAGTGATCTAGATATTTTTTCCGATTCACTGCATATTTCCAAACAAATACTTAAAAATTATTTTTTCTCTTTTTTTTTGTTGTAAATGTGTACACCTATAATAGGTGCACATATCTATACATTATGATAAGTTTATTCATAATCACTGAAAATAAGACTGTATATTTGTATATGTGTACTGTTGGTGCATGTAAACTTAATAAATAAATGTATATCTTGAATCGATCAGTTTTTTTTGTAAGGGACGAAGTTGTTTTATGTCTCTTACACCCGCACCCGGATAGTTCCATTTGATCCAAAGTCCTTGGACCTATTGACTTATATTCTGACGAGTTCAACCGTACAAATATTATAAATCCAAATAATTGTGTGTTGTGTGTTCATTACGACATAGCTCTGCGTCGCTTTATCGTGCGAAGGATAACATCCCTCGGAAACAGAGGCACATCCGCTGTACTTATAATCTATCTCCGTCCTTCTTCTACCTATGCAATATTGAAACTGTAATACCGTCCTGTTTGAACATTGAAATTGTTTACAAGGACTGTAACCGCATGTTAATCAGAGTGATGCTATAACAACGTATATAACCAGATAACTGATAGATTGTGTGTGTAAAATAGAATATAAATTTTGTTTATTCATGTAAGCCTTCACAGGCTCTTAAAAATAAATGTAAATCACTACATAGTATAAAACAAAGTCGCTTTCTCTGTCCCTATATCCCTATGTATCCTTAAATCTTTAATAGATTTAATAGATAGAGTGTTTGAAGAGGAAAGATTTTATGTATAATACATGCATATTATAATTGAAAACATGCGAGAATTTTAAAGAATTACAACTATTTTAACTGCACGCGTTTGATAGTTCGCGTATTACAGACCTCCGGAACGCGGGTGAAACCGCGGAGGACAGCTATATATATAAATATAAATAAATAAATATCCTGGGACATTCTTTACACACGGCCATCTGGTCCCAAACTAAGCAGAGCTTGTACTATGGAAACCAGATAACTGATATACTACGTTTTTTTTCTAAATACATACTTGATAGATATATTTACACCCAGACACATGTTCGTGCACACAAATGTTTGTCCTGGGTGGGAATCGAACCCTCAACCTTCGGCTTGGCAGTCAGAGCGTTAACCACCAAACTGGCCTGTCAATATATACATATACAGTGTAAACTCTTTATAACGTTATCCTTTATAACGATAAACTCCCTATAACGTTGAAGTGAGCCCAAGTTGGTTGGTTTGTTCACTTTGTTTTGTTTTTTTTTTGTTCACTCCATATAACGATAACTCTCTATAACGACAAAAAATGCTCAGTCCCTTGAGTTTCGTTATAAAGAGTTTACACTGTATATAGATATATAAAGTATTAACAAATACTACATTTTACATTATCCAGTTTATCAGTCAGAACAAACAGACATGTTCATACACACAAATGTTTACTCCACATGTTTACGACTCTGAGTGGCAATAGAACCACAACCTGTGGCGTGACAGTCAGGGTATCTAACCACTGAGCCAATTAGGACAACAATTTTATTTTTTTATACCACATTTGCCAACAAACAAGCACACGGTCCGCCTGATGTTAAGTGGTCACCGCCGCCAATAGACATTTGCAACACCAGAGCATCGCCAATGCGCTGTCGACCCTGAGACGGGAAGTTGTTAAGTCTCATGTGCCTATAATTTCACCATCTCCCTTACCCTTCTAACCGAAACACAGTAATACAAGTGCACTCTGCACTAAGAGCTCTACTACTTAAGATAATAAAGTTTAACTGATAGTAATTTAAAATTTCAACTTACCCATTGCCAGGTGGTCGGAAGTCCCTTTCATATCTATCACCATGTTTATTGTAGTTCGGGTTGACCAGTGTCTGGAACCTGAAACGATCAAGTTCCTAATAAGTAACAAAGTCTTGGTTGTATTGCAAAATTACCTTTGCAGTTGAATATTGTCATCCGCCTTTGTAACATTTGTATAGTGATATCACAATGAATATACTACTAAACCTATATATATTAAAGTCGTATTAGTTACACTATTTATGACTTAAAAACGGCTGCACAGATTTCAATGATCTTTATTTGTTGATTTTTTTTTTTTTGGATAAAATAATATTGGTTTTCTCAAACATTTTTCGTTATCAACGCTATCCCTGAGAACATAAACTACAATCCTCAGGAACGCGGGTGAAACAACAACTAATTAATAATATTAAATTCCATGCCAATAAACGGTTAATAAGAATGCCTTCAAAATTGCTTGTAAGTTGATTAAAGCGATACACAAAGTCATTACCACTATTACAAGCTAACTCATTTTGACACCGACAAAAGTCATCGAAAAAGCAACACTATTGACCTATAACCTAATCATAGAAATTAACATAATTGTTCAAAAAACTGCATAAAATACTAACGAAAGTAAAAGTCATTAAATGGCAATGTATACGGTTCTTTAACAAACTACCTAAAGACATTTCCCAATAATTACCCGTGCATAATTATTATAAACGGTGGCAAAGAAAACCTTGTACCAAAGGGTATTAATAATACATCGGATGCAATGGAGGACAATAAGCCCTTGGAAATTAATTACTCGACTGACCTGATCGATTGTGACGTCTTTGAAATGAGGTCACCCAGATATACTCGTATGCATTCATCATTTAGTTTGTTGCAAAACCTCAACAATTTTAAACCAATTTAAAAAAGTCTTTCACTGAGTAGCATATATACTCGTATATATAAAAATGAATGTTTGTCTGTATGTCCTTTATAGAATCGTTAAACTATACAATGGATTTTAATGCAGTTTTCAGCAATAGATAGAGTAATTCAAGAGGAAGGTTTATAACCAGGATTGAAAGCGGGCAAAGCCGCAGAGGGAAGCTAGTGCTATATATTTTTTCCTAAGAATCTTTGATAGTGAAAAATATTACGCGAAAAGAATTGATGATTAAACAAAATAATGCACTACAGTTTTAGAGAACATTATTATACAAGATTTGCAATACCATCAACTTATATAGTTTTAAACTACATTTTATGTTGACATAGGCTAAGTAGACTATGTTATTTATAGCTTGCTTTTACCTAATAATTCTTATCCACATAAATCACTTTGTACTCAAAGAAAGAAAGAAAGAAAGAAAGAAAGAAAGAAACAAATTTATTTGTGACAGGGGGAAAAATAACGTATTGCCAACGCTGATCTTCTGTTGGGGCCGGCAAGTAACAAACTAGCCTTGAAACTTATCAATTTTATAGCAGAATGCAGCTGCCCCTGGCTATATTTGCTCCCACAACACAAATTTATTCTTTTATAATTTAGTTAATGTTCTCGGAGAGAATCCACAAAAATTATGCTTTAGAAGAATAAATATTATTGCTATCCAAATTCTGAAAAACCTTGCTTCTCCCGTGCTACATTTTGGGGCTCTCAATGTAGTAGTGTTGCCAAACATGTTCGTAAAAACATGGGCCACAAGAAATTAGATTACCTATACAAGGCATAGATTTATGTTTAAGACTGTGGTGCGGTATCACATTATTATACATGGATTCCAAGGTCCGCTGGCAGACTGCTGACCCTTCAAACACATAATTTTAGCTGTAGATGCTGCAGGTTATGAAGCTGGGAAGAATGCAGTTCCAATGAGGATTTCCTTTCAAAAGTTATAACATAAAGTAAAAAGAAACATTTAACACTTACAGCAGGCTGATGAAGTTCACTATGCCCCAGAACCATCCAAATATGCTGAATGGATTCTGCTGCACAACCGTGCCATCTGGTGATTGAAAAATTTGAAACATTCATTTAAGAAATATTTAGCAAAATTGTAAACCCGCTACTTTTTTTCCCTCTCATGGCACACCAAGCTCTGCTTAGATTTGGATCAGATGAAAGTACATAAAGAGTGTCTCAGGATATTTATTATCAATTTTTAATCATAGCTTTAAGTTTAATTTAAAGACTTGAGTGACAACACAATATCCAATTTCGATATGAAGTTAATTAGGGCCACAAAGTTTAAGTGACCATCACAATAGACTTGTTCTGGACTGACTCTATTATAATGCAATACAATCTGACTATAAACTGTATTTACAGACCACCAATCAACTCATTCTGACCACTTCTCACAGTGGCAATTGATGTACTAGGGTTCCCAACTAAACTGTTATGAACAGTATACAACTTTTTTGTTTGTTATTAGTTTTTACTGTTCTATAAAAAAAAGTTTCCAAAATACTGTTTTTATGACCACTGAGTGGAGGGGCTTTTGAATATTTTAAAAATGATAATAAACTGTTAAATTGTGCAGGAAGCTCCAAAAAATATGTTATAAAATGTATGTGTGTAATAATAAATATAATAGTTATCTTTTGTAAAATACTATTCAACTTATTTCTTGCATCATAATATACTTCATTTCTTGTTAAAAAAAGTCGGTAACCCTAGATGTAGCTAAACCTTGAAATTATCCAGGTCCTATACCCAGTCACTGGGACATTGGTCCCAAGGCTAACTAAGACCTAATAACAGATGGTATGTAATTGCTCGTATCCTGTACGAGTAATTCAAGTACGATGCTCTGCATCACGGAGCGTAACATAATGAATTAACCGTAGGGCACAATAAGCTTCTAGAAAAATCAAGGACACAATGCAGTGATGGCGTTGTTAGAAACAATACATCTTCATTTAAAGATAATATTGACCTAAAGTTCATCTTAAATTAGGTCATTCCAAGCCACCACAGTAATTCACTTCCTGTAATAAGGCGTAATATTTTTATAATCGTATTTAATAACATCTGACGTGGCCTATATAATTCTAGGTACATCTGTTTTAACTATTAATTATTAATAAATCTTACCTTTCTTTACGTACACCATATTTACTGGATTACCGTAACTAATTTTGATTTTTTTTATATTCCGGATGGATTTATAAAATTGATACAATCTTTTGTAGGAGAAACTGCAAAACGATCAATAATAATAAATATACCACAGACCAACGTTTATCTAATATCAACCATGAAGTATAGAGCATACATGCCAAACAAGTCGTGAGCACATCAGTACGATCAACTATGAACACTCTATGAAAATAAATAATTCTACATTTATTTAATATAGGTAAAACGCTGGTGCCTACGACTTTGCGGCTTGAAAGTCAGGTTTAATACGTTTGACAAATCGTATTCTTCAGTAAGACTTAATGAGTGAATTTATTATAAAGATATTCATAAAGACTCAATTCCAGCTTAGAGCATATATATCTATTGAGTTATGAAGACACATACAGACCGATTAGAGTAGATTTGCCGTCAGTGAGTTATAACATATTAGAGACATTAATCACGAAATTAGTAGGAAAATCTAATTTCTCTATATATCCTTAAGTCCCCTAATAGTCCATTGATTGCGAATGAATTTTTAAATGGACACACTGCATTACAGGGTCATAGCATGTCGAGCATTTAAAAAAACGGTCTATCATGGTAAAGTAAATTATAACCGCTAATACTCAACATGTCGATTTAGTTAATGGATAAAACACCAATGAAATTGTAGTGAAATAAAATTCTAAAATTTTGTTAATTTATGAAGTGAACGAAACGCCTCTTCGCAACTCTGGCATAAACCCAAAGGTTCCATTCATCAATCATCAATCAAAAACTCATATTTTGACAAAGAAAGCTTCCAATTTATTAAAACATACTACAGTACTAACTCCTACATTTCAAAGTCGTAAAAAATTACGATATTAAAAATTACGGTGGAATCTAAAAAAAATTATAACCGATACTACTCAAAATGTCGATTGATAGCTTAGTTATTGGATTAAACAGCATTGACATTGTTACTTATAAATGCCACTTTGCAACTCCGCTATGAACCAAGATCCAATTGTTCCAATAATTATTCAAAAAATCATTCCACAAAGAAAGCTCCCTAATTCCATTCCATCAATGGCATCAATCACTCACTATAGTTCATTCGTTCATCAACGAACGAAATTATTGATTTTGTAGTTTGTGGGCTTGTGGCTGAGGAGAAAGCTCAGACAGAAGCCAAGTAAACAAACACAGTTATCAAGGTAAAACAAACTTTAAATTATATTTATTTAGTCATTGTGTATAAAACAAACAATCATCCAATTCATTTTGACATGACTGACTACGATTCCTTATATAATATATATTTTTTTTTGGTTCCAGATCAAATTGGAATTGGTTTGGAATATGCATGGTATAAAATTGGTTACATTCGATGCCACAAATACTTTGCTAAAGTTCCGAGTACCTCCATGGCAGTTTTATGCAATCGTTGCCCGTGAGCATGGCTTCAAAGGTTCTCCAGATGACGTAAAGAGTCGTTTGAAGGACAGCTACAAACTTATGTGGGAAAAATATCCTAACTTTGGTAAGAATAATATAAACTGGGAAGAATGGTGGCGGAATGTGGTCAAATTGACATTCAAAGATCAACTTCCATCAAACTGTGATATTGAAGATATAGCTACCAAACTCATAAATGAATTCAAAACCTCAAGGTGCTGGTGCCCTGCTCAGGGTGGTGAGAAATTGTTAAAACTCCTCCGGGACAAGGGAGCTTGCATTGGTGTCATATCAAATTTTGATCCTCGCCTCAATGATATATTGACAAATGTCAGTTTGCACAACAATTTTGATTTTATTTTAACATCCTACGAGACAGGATATAGCAAACCTGATAAAAGGATATTTAAAAAAGCAATAGAAAAATGTATAAAGTCAGTAACACCATCAGAGTCATTACACATTGGTGATGATATTACTAAAGACTATGAAGGAGCAAAAGCAGCAGGCTGGCATGCCCTGCTTATAAAAGAAAATCATACTGAGAAGCTACCACCAGTGAATAGTCACGTGTTCAGGAGTTTAAAAGATTTAAGTTTAGCCATTGAAGAGAAAAACCTTGTCCTATGACAGTAATGAATTCATAATCAATAAGAATAAAAAACAAATATCATGGGAGATTCTTTACACACAGCCATTTGATCCCAAACTAAGCGTTCTGCTTGTACTATGGAAACCTGATAACTGATATACTAAAAAACTATTTTTTTTAAACACATACTTATGTGATATTTACATCCTGTCACAGAACAAACAGACATGTTCATGCATACAAATGCTTTTCCTGGGTGGGAATTGAACACATGACCTGTGATGAGACAGTCCATGTCTAATCACCAAGCCAACTGGCCCGAAAAATAAATAAAATATTTACATCTGTTATTATTAACTTATTATTTTATAATGCTAAATGTATTTATTTATCTGTTAAAAATAACAATTGGAATAAATTACTGATTCTGAAAGTTTGTTTTGATTATTGTGCCAATAAATTTACTAAGTTTAAATAAGGTAATTGAAGAATATATGGATACTATCCTTATAACAGAATATGAGAGCATAGGAGCGCAATAAAATACGTCTTACGTGAACCAAGTTTAATCAGGAACAAAAACAAAAGTTATCGACCTACCGACTTTAACATTAAGAAATATATAGGTTAACCCACATATATTACACCCTCACCCTTAACTCACAATAATCATAACAAAATAGACACAGCATATAAAATAACACAGATTAAAAATAGCATAATATAAAAAATAACATAGTGTAATCAATCTACATCTTGGTATCTTTGAACGGGCTTTCGAATACGCTTGGAAGTTACCCTTGGTCCTGGGACGTGATCTACTCGATCTGATGTATTCGACGATTGTGTCAATCCCTGCACTACTTCCCCTGAGGGAACAACCTCTACTGGTTCGGGCGCAGAGTTACTACCGATTTCCACGTCCACCGTATCGGGAGACGCCTCTTGCACCAGTGGTGGACAATCAAAAGTAGCCCATCTTCTTTTAACTTGATCTACATGCCTTTTTAATGGTGGACCGTCTTTTCTATTAACCAAGAGAATCCTCGACCCTGCTTTACCTTTAACCTGACCACTAAGCCACCTATTTCCTCCGGCATAATTACGAACCCAGACATCCTCCCCTACACTAAAATCTCGCGAAACCCCACCTGCCTGACATTTTTGTTTGGCTTGTACTTCTTGAACCCTATCTTCTAGCTGACGATCAGCGCGTAACAGGTCCAGCCTTGAGCGTAAATTTCTGCGTTGTAATAGCATAGCTGGAGATACGCCTGTAGAACTATGAGCTACGTTTCTATATGCCATCAAATAAGTCTGTAAAGCCGCTTCGCTATCGCAACCGTCCCTTAAAGACTTTTTAAGGGCTCGTTTACACAACTTGACCGCACCCTCTGCCGCTCCGTTAGACGACGGATGGTAAATCGCAGTAAACGTTATTTTTATGCCATTATTGCTCATAAAATCTGCGTATTCCCTACTCGAAAAAGGTGGGCCGTTGTCGGATACTACTTCCTTAGGCAATCCAAAACGAGCGAACGTCTCTCGTAGTACCTTAATCACCGCACCGGCCGTAGTTTTCTGCATTTGAAATACTTCTAACCATTTAGTCGTGGAGTCTATAATAATCAAGAAGCTTTTACCATGAAAGGGTCCTAAGAAGTCAACATGAAGTCGCGACCATGGTTCAGGTATGTACGGCCACGGCTGCGGCGGCGCTCGCGAAGGCGCACTGCCTTCCGCCGCGCACGTCGCGCACGCCCCGCACACGCGCTCCACGTCGCCGTCGATGCCCGGCCACCACACGACACTTCGAGCTATACTCTTCATCTTAACAATACCCATGTGTCCAGTATGTAACTCCTCTAACAGTACACTCTTTAACGCATGCGGAATTACTAATCGGTAGCCCCAAACGACACAACCCCTATCTAAATACAATTCATTTCGCCGTATAAAATAAGGTTTTAACATTTCATCCTTACAGTAAGAAGGCCAACCCGTTTGTAAAAATAATGTTACTTTATTTAAAATATCATCCTTCTTCATATGCTCTAAAATCATCTTTCTTGTGACCGGTAAAAATTTTTGAACAAAATTTACGTACGTCTTTTCTTCTGTCTCACGCGACCCACACTCTAATGGTAACCTAGACAGAGCATCGGCTGCATTCGCGTTGCTACGAACATACTCTATTTTATAGTCATACCCGGCCAATATGACTGCCCAACGTTGCATCCTACTGGCAGCCATTATTGGAATTCCCTTCTTGTCTCCAAAAATTGCAACTAACGGTTTATGATCTGTTCTTAACGTAAATTGTCTACCATACAGATACTGATGAAATTTTCTGACACCATATATTATAGATAAAGCTTCCTTTTCTATCTGTGAGTACGATTTTTCAGCTGAATTAAGGACTCGCGACGCGTACGCTATAGGCCTCTCCCCTTCAGGCGTGATGTGCGAAATAACTGCCCCTACACCCACACTACTGGCATCCGTTGTCAGCACAAGGGGTAAATCCGGCGAGTAGTGTGCTAAAATTTCACTAGAAATTAGTAATTCTTTGATCCTATTAAAAGCTAAGGTACATAATTCAGTCCATTCAAATTTTATTTCTTTTTTTAATAAATTGTATAATGGCGCCAGTACTTTGCTTATGTTAGGTACAAACTTTGCATAATACATGACAAGCCCTAGAAAAGAACGCAACTCTGAGACGTTTTGGGGTATTTTGACTTTCTTAATGGCTTCTATCTTTTCAGGACATGTATGTACACCCTTTTTACTTATAATAAATCCTAAGTACGTCACTGAATCCGCAAAGAAGGTACATTTTTCTTTTTTAATTTTTAAACCGTATTTTTGTAATCTTTCGAAAACCTCATGAAGAGTCGCTAAATGAGAACGATCATCTGTTCCTGTTATTATGACGTCATCAAGAAATACTCCTACTCGTGGCATATCAGCAAAAAGCTGTTCCAACTTCCTCTGAAAAATACCGGGGCTCGAAGCTAAGCCGTAAATTAACCTATTGTACATAAACAGGCCTTTATGTGTATTTATAACCGTATACTTCTTTGATTCATCAAGTTCAAGTTGCGCGTACGCCTGAGATAAATCTAGTTTTGTAAATTTATTTCCCCCATGTAATTTCGTTAATAAATCTTCTACTCTCGGTAAAGGAAAACGGTCCACCTCCAGGCATTTATTCAAGGTAACTTTAAAATCTCCACATACCCGTATGCTACCATCTTTTTTCATCACCGGTACAACAGGCGTAGCCCAGTCAGAAGTGGTTACCGGCGAGATGACTCCGTCCCTTACCAGCTGATCGAGTGCTCGCTCCACCGGCTCGCGCAGCGCATACGCCAAAGGGCGCGCGCGAAGAAACACCGGCCGTGCGTCCGCACGCAGCCGGAACCCAACCGTACCATCGGTGAATCTTCCAAGCCCATCCGAAAATACCTCAGAGTATCTGGAACTAAATTCATCAAATCTAAATCTTACATCCGAATTCCTCATACTATTTATTGTTACAATGGGTATTTCAATACCTAATTCACTTAACCATTGTCTACCTAAAAGACTCGTCTTTCCACTTTCAATAACATACAAATCGAGATATTTAGACTTGTCCTTATACTTCACAAACGGCTTAAGTTTACCCACCGGCATAACAGTTTCACCCGTATAGTATCGCAACATTAAACTACATCTTTGAATCTTACAATCAGAAAATAATTCATTGTAACAATCCTTGCTTATGCATGATATCGCACTACCTGTATCTATTTCCATAACTAACCTTTTATCATTTACACAAACATCGATAGTGTATGGTCCAAACTTTTCAACATTATTATTCAACATAATTGAGAAGTTATTTACCTCATCACTTTCAAAACTGTAATTGTTCGTATTTTCGCCGGGTATTAGTGTTTCTGACAAGTTGAACATGGTTGTCAAACCCCGCAGTTTAGGGCACATCCTTTTTAAATGCCCTTCTCGAGTACAAACCCTGCATACATATGTCCTATATTTGCATGTTTCTGCCGCATGATTATTGCCGCATACACCACATTCACCTGGGTATTTATTGTGAACTTTATTATTTCTCCCATACTGTTGGTTCCCGCTGCCCGCTCCGCTTGTGACCCTTGCGCCACCGCCTAATGAATTATGCGAAGTTGTCGTAGGCATGACTCGTCGCGCTCTGTTGCCGCTATGTGACCCCATCGATTCCCTCTTTATGCGAGTATTCGATTGAGTCTGTCTATCTGCTGACACCACCTGATGCACTGCCGATGTCGCCTTAGGTATATCGCCACCTCGTCCCCGGGTACGATCTTCTACCAAAGCTGCGTCCGCCTCGGCTGCTTCAATGGTCACTGCCAGTTTGAAAGCTGCATCGAAGGATATATTATCTTCTGCAAACAGTCTTTGTCTGATGTAATCACTCATCAAGCCGCACACAAACTGGTCCCGCAAGTTTTCTTTTAAATTTGCCGCAGAAAACCTACAATTAATTGAAAATCTTTTCAATTCTGCTGCATATTCTGCAACTGTCTCCTCACATTGCTGCCCCCTGCGTCTAAATTTGAACCGTTCCGCCAAGGGACTCGGTTTTGGTTGTAAATGACCTTTCATTACGTCGACAAGGTCACTGAAGGTCTTGGTGGATGGTTTGTCAGGCGTACATAGATTAACCAACAGTTCGTAAGCATCACTTCCAATCACAGTAATCAACGTAGCCACTTGCATCGCCGGTTTCACGTCGTTCACAATAAAATATTGTTCTAATCTGTCTATGTAAAGACTCCAGTCGTCCTTGCTAAGGTCAAACGCACTTATTTTACCAACTGCCATTTTACCGGTAAACACAATTTAGTTTTTAACTTTCAACACATCCACACACGAAGGTAATTAACCAGCTCGTCGCCAATGAAGAATATATGGATACTATCCTTATAACAGAATATGAGAGCATAGGAGCGCAATAAAATACGTCTTACGTGAACCAAGTTTAATCAGGAACAAAAACAAAAGTTATCGACCTACCGACTTTAACATTAAGAAATATATAGGTTAACCCACATATATTACAGTAATGTTTTAGAGTCCAGTTGAATTGACTGCAACATAGACACAGTTCTACCGTAATCAACTTGTATATTTTTGTATGTATGTTCGCTGGTATGAGTGCATAATATAGATAGGCCGTATAATATATATATATTAATAATAATATATATAATAATTACATATCCCTTAAACAAAGAGACAGTAACCAATAGCGCCTTGTGAGGACCTAATATTTTTTTTTGGATTTACCTATTATATATAATCAAAATATCATACATACTTTAACTTCTTATAACCATATATTTATGGAAATTGTGATGTGAAGTATTTAAATACTATAAATGTATTAAAATGCAACTGGCTGTTCAAGTAATTGTGTTGCCCATAGAGAAATTTATATACTGGGAGGTGGGTATCAATTCACCATGCACCTTATAGTTAGTAAACTACTGTACCTGTATATCGCATTAATGAGCCATGGATACCAACAAAATTATAGGTAGATAACACCGTGACGTTGCCACAAGTAAAAAAGAAACATGAAAATCTACTAAGTACGCAAAAATTAAGTCCTATATAAATACTTCCATTCAGACAGTACTTTTTAAGTTTCTGTTTTTGGATGTTGCTATGAGATGTTTACTTAAGGAAAATAATTTTTATAAAAAGTTTTAATACGTAAGTTAGTTAGTAAGTAAGTTTTATTACAATCATACTAAATAATAATATTGCCTATTCTAGCATATTGAATTATTATCAAAAAATATTAGGTCCTGTGTCACTATATTCAATTTAGTTAGTTTACTAAAATATAACTGGCAACAATACGAAATGTTCACTTAAGCGTTACATTCTACGCCCCTTTCTATTGCATTTTTTTCATCATAAATTTCCCGAGTGGCAACATTCACAGTCTCTGCGCGTCCATGTCATGAGAGTTTCATTTGTGTAACACGGGATCAATATATATTAAAAATGCGGAATCCTCACACAAACTAGTAGTATTTGTGTTATAACGCCATGAAATAATCGAGCCGGGATCATAAGCGTGCCAACCACCGGAGAATCAACACTTGTATAGTGACGCACTTGACTTCCTCTCTCAATACATTCGTCAAAAGAAAATGACGGGGCCGTCCTTTATCTACAAAGTGAAGTGTTAGCTTCTCCTAAATGTGAAATCATCAACGCGGTGCATTATGTAGTGTGACTGTCGGCGATTATAACTCATTTTCACATGGAGAGTGTCGTGTTTAGGCGTTAGCGTGTTATTATGTTGTCGAGATGATGTCGCTTGCTGTGGTGGCAGCCGCTCTGTTGGCTGCGGTTGGCACGCGCGGCGAGCAAGTGTTGCTGCTGGATACCACGACCGAGGCAACCCTGGGCTGGACGCGTTTCCCGTACGGTGCCCAGGCTAGTACCCCCGGGTGGCTCGAAGAGTCATACACTAACTTCGAGAAACAAATAAATTGGAGATCGTATGTGGTATGCGATGTCGCACATCACAACGTCAACAACTGGCTGTGGACGCCTTTCATCGAACGAAGGAACGCAAATCGTATTTATATCGAGATCAAGTTTACAATCCGTGACTGTTCATTGTTCCCTGGCAACGCTCTGAGCTGCAAAGAGACGTTCAGCCTGCTGTACTATGAATTCGACGTGGCGACGCGCGAACAACCCCCCTGGGAGCCAGAGAGCTACAAGTTAGTTGGTCGCATTGCAGCTGGAGAAGGTCGCTTCAATACCAACTCAGATGTGGACATAAACACAGAGGTAAAAAGTATAGCTGTCACCAAAAGAGGAGTATATTTTGCATTCAGAGATCAAGGTGCCTGTATATCTATTTTAGCTGTGAAAGTGTTTTACATCACATGTCCAGAGGTAACGGTAAACTTTGCTAGATTCCCTGCTACACCTACTGGTCGTGAAGTGACTGTGATAGAACAAGCAAATGGTACCTGTGTAGAAAATGCAGAGACTGCAACAGGTGAGGCACCCCCTGTTTATTTATGTAAAGGAGATGGCAAGTGGACTCTCCCTAGCGGTTCCTGTAAATGCCGAGGTGGTTTTGAACCAGACCACAACAACCAACTCTGTAATGAATGTCCGCCTGGAAAATTTAAATCACACACTGGTGATGAGCCCTGTGTACCATGTCCTGATTACTCAGAATCCACAGCTTATGCTGCAGCTGAATGTAAATGTGTACCTGGTTTCTTTAGAGCCAAGAAGGACCCTAAAAATGTTCCCTGCACACAACCACCTTCAGCACCAGATAATCTAACAGTAACATTTGCTGATCAATTTTCAATTTCTCTTGCATGGCAGCCACCGCACAAAACTGGGGGTCGCAATGATGTTACATACAGAGTCCACTGCTCAAACTGTGGCCCTAATGTTGAGTACAGACCAGCTGCTTCTAGCCTTAATTTTACCAGAGTCACTGTTATGGGCCTAGATCCTGTTACTGAATATAAATTCCAAGTTTTCTCAGAGAATGGTGTAACTGAGTTAACAAGGGAACCACCACGAAAAGTCGAAATAACAGCTGTGACAGAAGCCTCTGTTGTTAGTGTAGTGTCCAAACTGAGAGTTCTTAGTGTAGATAGTGAGAAATTGTCACTAGCTTGGAACCCGCCACCTATTGACCAGACTGATCCTGATGATACAATTGAGAGTTATGAAGTCAAGTGTTTTCCTAAAGATAATTTGGAAAAAAATGCTAATGCAACTTTGAAGATAACAAAAGAGCCTCATATAATAATAAATGGCCTTAAAAGGGATACGGAATATGGAATAAGGGTGAGAGCTAAAATGAAACGTGGTTGGGGAGAATTTAGTGGCATAGTATATGCTCAAACCACTGTTCCTGAGACAAATTTTGTGGGTGAGGAAGAAGGGGCTCAGGTGAGACTGGTCGCAGGTGTAATGGTTGCTGTAGTCGTCCTTTCAGTGGTTGCCATAATAGCCACCGTCCTCTTCCTACGATCACGCGCCGACGATGAATGTGATAAGAAGCAACCCAGCGACTGCAACACTCTTAACTATCGCAATGGCGAGGTGTACACGGGACCTGAGCGACCTGCCAAGACGAGCAGCAATGCCACGACGCCGCTCTTCGCCGGGACTGGATCGAGAACTTACATAGACCCGCACACTTATGAGGACCCTAATCAGGCTGTTAGGGAGTTCGCTCGCGAAATTGACGCGTCCTGTATCACTATTGAAGCCATTATTGGTGGCGGCGAATTCGGAGATGTTTGCCGCGGAAAACTTAAACTTCCCGCCAGTTGTGGCCAAGAGATCGACGTCGCTATCAAGACATTAAAGCCCGGTTCGACAGAGAGGGCGAGGCGCGATTTCCTTGCCGAAGCATCTATCATGGGACAGTTTGAGCATCCCAATGTCATATTTTTACAAGGAGTCGTCACGAAATGTAATCCGATAATGATAATTACAGAGTTTATGGAAAACGGTTCGCTAGACACGTTCTTGCGTGCGAACGACGGCAAGTTCCGCGTTCTACAATTGGTTGGAATGCTTCGGGGTATCGCTACGGGCATGCAGTATTTGTCTGAAATGAATTATATACACCGCGACCTCGCCGCTCGTAATGTACTCGTCAATTCGCAACTCGTATGCAAAATCGCCGATTTCGGGCTTTCACGAGAAATAGAGTCCACGGCTGACGGGGCTTACACAACTCGCGGCGGTAAGATACCCGTGCGGTGGACTGCTCCGGAAGCTATCGCCTTTAGAAAGTTTACGTCGGCAAGCGACGTGTGGTCTATGGGTATCGTGTGCTGGGAAGTCATGAGTTTCGGCGAGCGGCCATATTGGAACTGGAGCAATCAAGACGTCATCAAATCCATAGAGAAAGGGTATCGCCTACCTGCACCCATGGACTGCCCCGAAGCTGTGTATCAACTCATGCTAGACTGTTGGCAAAAAGAACGTACGCACCGACCTACCTTCTCGAGCATCGTGAAGACCTTAGACAAGCTGATTCGCTGTCCCGACACTCTGCGGAAGATCGCTCAGAACCGTTCAGCTGACCCTCTGGCCGGTGACACGCCTGATTTGATCCAGTTCTCGTCTGTCGAAGAGTGGTTGGAGTGTATCAAAATGTCGCGATATATAGAGAAGTTCCGAGCGGCCGGGATCATGGACATGGACGCGGTAGTGGACCTGACGGTGCATCAGCTGGCGTCTCTGGGCGTCACGCTCGTTGGCCACCAGAAGAAGATTATGAACAGCGTGCAGAGCATGCGCGCACAAATCCGTGGCAGCGGCCCCTACGGCTTCCTCGTCTAAGTGACAAAGTGTGACAGCGCATTTGTGATTCAATGATGTAGAACAGACAGTAATATCGCCAGTGGACTTGATCTCTTGACGCGCACGTGGCATTCGAAGTGATTTATACTAATGAGAGTATTGCATTTTGTATATTTTTCTAAAAAAAAACTGCCATAGAGATAGAATTAGGGATAACAGAGACGATTTTGATAGAGATGTTAAGGGAAAGTATCGATTATATTGTGCTGTTTATATTTTTTTTATACTTTTTTTTTTATTGTATGGTTGTAATTTTTTTGTAACAGGAATCGTGGCAGCTTAAACGATGATGATACTCCGACCTATCTGACTGGTTTCATTTAGCATCTATAAAACTTATAGCTTTATTATACCGTCTGTTAGCCTCTGTGCAACGAAACAGAGCCATAATTTAATTTAATTATCAAAATCTAGTATATTTTTTTTATTATGCAAGGGCAAGATGAAAGAAGTTTATTCAAATAGAAAAGATAACCTACGATAAAATTAATGAAGGATATTTTTAGTTAATGGACTAGCTTGTGTTTGTACCACACATGTTTTGAAATTATTTATCTAGACTGAAATATTTTGTGATTGTTTTATTATTATATTTTTTTCTTGTAATTTAGATTGCGTACTTATAATTACTGGTGAGTAATTTTATCGCCCGTTGCTTTTGAAGCTTCAAACCGATAAGGCATTATTTGAATTTGAGCAGAGTACAAGGGGATCTCGACATTATACCGAGGACGCACGCCTTGATTCAAAATAAATGAACGCAATTAATTCTATAATAAAGTTTGTAAGAATGTTGTAGTTAGCCAATTTTGCAAGAATATTTTGGAAGGATATGTGTGTATATTCAAGGGAAAACAAATTGTAATATAAATTTAACAAGGTAATAATTAATGTAAGTGTGGAATACTCTTCTTGTTTTTGCCAGTCACATGTAAATTATTATTTTCGTTTCAATATTTCATTTTTACCGACTTTGTGATCTTACTGTCGTACTTAATTAATTTATATTTACTTTGTATGTTATTGTCACAACAATACATTTATTTTGTTGTAGCTTAATTATAAAATATAGACCCCCTTTTTTACATTGCATGTATATAAGGCTGAAATTAATAATTTTAATGTATAACCTTGCTTTAAAATCTTTAATACATAAAGATACCTTCGATTTTCATAACATAACATTAGTGGTAGCTTTTTGGGCAGATTTGTAACGATGTTTTCTGAAAAGGTTAGGGTATACGACCTAAGTGACCGATCATTTGATAAAAAATAATTAAAAAAAAAAACAATTTTGCTCCATGTAGGTACTGTGTATGACTGTCAGATGATTTCACTATTTCAAAGTATACAACGTGTTACAAAATACCCCGTAAAAAATTAATTATCAAAGCCAAGAACCCTAGTAAACTATCATGTCAGGGAACCAGATTATTTAACGAAAAGGCTTACGTACCTACTTTACCTAATAATTGTCTACTGTAATAGGTTTTCTATTATTCATTCATAAAAATATATTTTTTTATTTTTTGGGGTATGTTATACAGCGTTACTACGGTTCTTAAATATTGTGAACGGACTCGTTATAAGGCCCCATTTAACCTCCTTTCGGCTTTACGGGTAGTTTTGTAACACTCTCACTGTTCGTTCAGGGTTAGATCTCAATTCATGTAGCATTCTCTCATAGGTCGTGTAACACTAGCATAAGCTACCGTAACTGCCTGTAAATCATGTTAGTTATTAATTACTATAATTATTTTTTACTTGCGAACAATTTTGTATTTATACTAATATTAGTCTACACAATTGCCAATGTAGATTTAAGCGCTTGGCTTATTATTCTCGGCTTGGTGTATACGTCATTTTACCGACTGCGAATTAAAGTTATGTGTAATGCTATGCGATTGTCGTATTTTTATAGCTAGAAATAATTTCGATTTATTTATAATCCAAATCAGCGAAATTATTTTGTTGTTCTATTATGTTTGATTGGTCGATGCAATATTGTTTCTTGAAAACTGCATGAAACCAGTTTAAGCCAGTTTACACTGTTCCTTGGATATAGTGAGCATCTAACTATCAAGCAGTAATGGATATCTCGATAATTTAATTCTATATGTAATTTTAACGTTATATTTTACATTTGAATTGTATCGATGAAACAGTATGTCTTATCTTTATTTTATAACGAACATAGCTTGCTCAATTTATAAAATCTTAATTTACAATAAGCGTAATTATGTATGTATATGTGTGCCAACTCATTCTTAAAACAGTTCTTCAGCAGTAATTGTAAAGTCCTAGAAATGGTATTTATTAAGAGTTTGTGATTCCATCTCGAGTGTAGAATGTTAATTTTAAGATTATGATTTAGTATCTTTTTGTTGCAAATTTAAACGCATAATAATGCGGTTATTATTTAAAAAACGTAGGTTAAGTATTGGCGCCATTCTGTAGTGCATCAAACTAAACGTACTCTATGAACATCGCTATTTTTCTCATAAAGTTGAAAGAGGTTGTTATTTAGTACTGTCAGTTGGAACTAAAATATTCATTCAAATTAGCTAAAACACTATGTCAAAGGCCAGTATTTAAGAACTTAACTAAATTTAAACACTTTCATTCCCTTTCCATCGGATTATGATAGAAAGTGAAGTATACAGATTAAACGATGTTTAGCGGTGCAAAGGAATTGGCGCCACTTTGAATTTTTAATTTAAGCTTTTTAAAATCTAGAACAACAACCGTCACCGTTGTCTTCCAAGTGAGTTTTGAGTGTAGTCAGTTAATCTCTCGAAGTACGAGAGCAAAATCTTAATTGTTACAGAATTAAGTAAGTTGATTCTTTTGGGGTATGGGCTACAACCAAAGGACACAATTTGCCTGTAATGATTATATTAGCTGATGAAACTAAGGTACGATTTTGTGAGTGAGGGAAATTGATTGGTGTGACTTACATTTCGCTGCTGAATGTGTAACTGTTCTATAAATGAGTAGGAGACCCGGTCAATGCTGAATCAATTAAAATGTCATGTTTTTTATAATTATAATAAAGTAATGTTACATGTTGGCTCATATTGCATAATGCTATCGCGAGTTTTTAAGGTGCGTTCACGATTTATTTTATTGTTTGTTTTATTTTGTATCAATTTAGAATCATGTATGTTTATTTTTTTATTAAATTCTATCAATGAGTTGGATATAACAGCAGTTTGAATAATTGATAAGCCATTAAAAATGAATGTTTATTTTTTTTAACTAACAATCGGTTTTATTGGCAGCACGTTATTAAAGGCAGCTACTGACCGTTATAATAAATCGGTTTTGGTATTTGTATTATTTATTTGACATCCTTTTATTTACTTTTAAAGAAGAAATGCTCCCACTGATTTGTTTTCCAACCAGCATTGCAATGAGCCAGTATGTACCATTACGCTTAAGCCTAAAATGTTCACCAGTTAGGCTAAAATGTACTTAAGGTGATCACAGACCGGCCGCATTAGTTAACTAATGTCACAAACTACTCCGTCTACAAAGGTCCGATTTGGCTAAGAATGTTATTGAAAAATAACTCTTATAGCTTTAAAAAATAAGGTATCTACTGTTAATTGTATAATTATGCAGTTGAACCTTATCATATTCATGCTTTAGAGTTAATTGTTCAATGACATAATTTTAATTATATTAAGTTCTTCTTTAATGCGGAGAAGTTAGACTTTTAATTTACCAAAATGAAAAATAATTAAGATCGATTTAAAATGTTATTGGTATGATGTATATAAAGGACTCCCTCTTTTCTTTGTTTAATAATATATGCCCTGACTGTTATCATCCCGGCCGTGGGATCGATTCGCACCAAGGACAAGCATTTATGTTCATGAATATGTCTTGGTGTAAAGATTTAAAGTAAAAAATGTATATATGTAGTTTAAGAGTTATCTGGTTTCCATTATAGCTCTGCTTAGTTCGAAATCAGAAAGGTGTGTGTGAAAAATATCCCAGTATATATATTGATATTTTGATCGGAATTTTCTTTGTTCTTGTTACTTGATAAATCGAGTAATGTTACACAATTTTCAGATTTTTTTAAACCTCAAAAAATGTTTTGTGACTGGCGAAATAATTCTTATTTTTTTTTAATTTGTCTAATTTTAACCTGCAGTATTCTATTCTCTATTGATTTCTTATAAACCACTTTCTTGTTTAACTCTACAGTATTCAGTTTTGAATTTCAAGTTGATATACAATACAATACAATATACTTTATTTGTACAACACATAACAGGAGAAGAGGTAACATAAACAAGTGGATTACAGAACAAGTGTTTACAAAATAGGCGGTCTTATCGCTAAAGTGATTTCTTGCGATATATTGTATTTTTTCCTGACATCCAATGACTATAAAAATATAATACTATGGGAAATTCATCACACAACGCTATCAGATGGCAAAATAAGCAGAGTGCTATGGAAACTAGAAAACTGATATATGACAAATAGTTATTTCTAAATACTTATAGATATTTACTCCCAGACAAAAAACCAACACATATGTTCATGAACGTAAATGTTTGTCTCGGTTGAGAATTGTATCCACGACCCGTGGCGTGGCAATCAGTTTCTTACCACTTAACTAATCGGGTGTAAGACTCGGGTAAAATCTCGTGATTTTTTGATATTGAAATTTATACCACGTTCGCATCATTTTTTATTAAAAAAAAACATCTAATTCCGTTCATAGCGTAGTGCCACTTTTAGCCACATTGTGGTGAAACGCGCATTTCAATTTCGCATTAATACTCGTACTAACTAGCTAAATTATTCAGTATAGCGGGTATCAAACAGCTGGACGATAAACAATTTCTACAGTTTAGTTCAACGAAAATGTTTCATTAAATTCCGTCATATCGATAGGTAGAAAATTGAGTCGTGTTTCGTTGGAAATTGATAAATAGTTAGGGAACGATGCATTGTTGTCCCGCCCGGTGGATACAATTTGTGTTGTAGAATTTTGCTAATTTAATACTGAAAATTTAAACTTAATTAACGAAACTGTGCATGTGACGTCGAGCGGTGAAATTCCTGATTGAAAACCAAATTATTTGTGTTCAGTTTACATTTTGATCAATTTCATACAAAGAGAATAATACTCTGGTATTTCCCACATTTGTATTTCACAAAGAGACAATTAGATGACTAACAGACAAAGACACCTCACTTCGATAATACGTTCATAGTAAAGCTTTCGTGTCGTGAACTAGAATAGCTAATAGGATCGCAACAAACGCTAACCTCGGTTAACAAAGTTCTCGGAAGCCTTAAGCTTTTTATTACGAAAAATCAATAATACCCGCGATGCGACATTGCATGCGTAATTTGAGGTTGATGCATCGCTCGGTTATGAATATTTTATTTGTATCGATTAGTTTGTTACCGATACACCTTTGTTCTTTGTGTTGGACGGAAATACCCAGTGTACATGTAAAATCTATCAGGCGCCCTTGTTTATATGCCCTATGTTTTGATACGTTGGAAGGTATCTAGAAAAGGTGATATAGCGCCATCTAGCGGTAACTATAAGAACTTCAATTAAATATACAGGCATGACGCCGCTATCATGGTGGTCAAAAATTTTCTGTTTGCATCTATTTCGTCCTTTATTTCATCATACCATATTGGCAGTTTTATATAATAACAATACATCAATATTTTAACATATGCTAAATTTTCGTGATATTCATTTACAAATAGACAATTTTAAAGAGAACACTTAAACGAAACAGTACTTATGATGCATCTAAACAATAATTAGCTTAAACAAATAGAGTGTTTAATTATTATGTTTGTAATGATATATTTGTCGCATTTCATTTTCTGATTTTCTGTGATCTAACTTATTTGTAACGTGTGTTATATGAATAAACAATAACGTAAGTGTATTCGTTGAGGTAGTTCGACTCTCGCCTAGTTAATGTACTGGCGCGATTAATTTCTTAATTTTATTTTGTGATAAATGCTACTGCTTTAACTGATACACTATGTTTACTTTTTAATTAATATTTTCTGTGATCATGAACACACAACCTTTTTATAAAGCAATAATAAATTTTAGGATGTAGAAATCATTTCTATCTGAGACTAAGATTACAAATTATGAAATATTTTACATTTTCAGTAACCGTTTGGAATATATCAACTGATGTTGTTTGTAATAAATTCTGTATCTATTCTCTAACAAAACGTTTGGTCTCAGATGTTAATGACAAATATTACCTGACAAAAGAACACCAATAAGCGATATAAATCAATAACCATAACACCAATCACATTATACGTATATTCATAATAGTAATAAAAATATGTTTATTTAAGAATTCATTAAAGAATATTAGCTAGTATAAATGGAAAGTTTGATACATTGGACAGAGACGCAAGATAGTTTATTGAATCAAATTATGTGTCCAGTCGAAAGGAAATATTCATATACCAGTTATAAGGCGTATCGTAGATTAAACGTTTATAATAAATAGTTTTCTCGCAGGGGTCTATTTTATGCCCATATTTATTTATATATACTTACCGTCGATGTTGTAATATGGATCTAATGATAAATTTATCTAATAAGATTAAATTGTATTTACCGACTAAAAAATTGTACACCAGAAGCAATAAATGAGCCTGAATTTGAAATATAACATAAGTTCACTAGGTATACTATTGATTTTTCACGCAATATTTTTTCTCATTTGTTTATTAATTTCGAATTTTGATGGTTGACAAAGGAGTAAATTTACGGGAATCTTTCACCATATTTTGTATCTGCTAGCTTATCAATAAAGGCAGATATGTTTTCGGTATTGTTGTGGAAGATGGTAAAGTTAAATTATTATTTGTCACAATAGCAAATGACAAATTGAGACATAACTATTGATCGAAGATGTCTAACAGATTTTTGATGGATTTATGGAACAAACAAATGAGAAAAGTCATGACAGAGGTCTCAAAACATGTGATATGCCGATTAATGAAGCCATACTCTATTCTAAATGAATACTTAGTTTTAAAAACGCTTGAGCGGCCCTATGTAGTGACATTATAATTTATCTAACGAAGATCATCGTATAGTTGAACTGTAGAAACACCAAGCATAGCCTAATTAATTGTAATGCATAGAGTGATGTTAGATTTATTTATAAGATTTCTTTTTATATAGAGTTAAGCAAGGGTCGGTCCACATGGTCCTTCGACCCGGATCAGAATATATTTTAGCACCGTACCCCCGCTACGTATACAGATGGTTATAGTAACTTAGGCAGTTTTAAATCTTTAATATGAATCGGTTTAGATAAAAAAAAACGAAAGTGTAAGCTTGGCTATAATTTATGTAATAAACTATTGATACTTCATTTGTGTTATTATTTATGAATTCCCTCCTTTATGTAATAGTGATCATTCATTTATTTACAAGAAAATAATACCAGCCCTATGATTTATCATTTTGTAATCTTACTTAAAACTTAAAATCAATTACGAATTGAACTCTGAAACATGATCTTGTTATGACCTACAATGCCATGAGAAACGATTTCTTGTACTTGTGCTAATTCAATAGTTTCAGATTATTATTATTATTTGATATACCTAGTTTTTTCTAACACAAACGGTCTAATAACTCTAGTTTACATAATAGAAAAAAAATTCATGACCTTCCAATGGATTTAATTTCGTATTATTTAGTGACAATAACTAAACGCAATCACATATTTTTATTATGTCAAAGTATCAAGTTATCAACACATTTCATTTTAAGACTACCCATAAGGTGGTTCTAAATTCATCCTAAAATTTTGCTGCATTGTAGTGTTCTGTTAAAAAAAATATTTCTTTTTAAAATGTCAAAAAGGTTGTGTAATGTACATGTACCGACCGTTTTTTGTGGTAAACTTATTATATCTATCATAGAATATCCCATAACGGAATCTCTAAAAGAAGCATATTTTCGTTATTTCAAAATATCTCGCCAGGACAAAAAATGGGCACCTTACGTATATCCCTGTCAATATAGCCCTGGTAAACTGAATATAAAGCATAAATATCTGATACCGCCAAAAACATGTTCTACCACCGCTTCATATAAAATTAGGATTGGTTAAAAACTTTGTCCAAGCTTTAGATAAAACTACCTTTTAACCATTTGTAGCTCAAAAGCTTTCTGAGGCGAATCACAAGAATGTTGAATGATGAGGTATTTGTAAACAGTCTTTCGGATACTGACAGATCTGCTTGGAATTCACTACGACTTGTTATAAATGAGTTTGAGTGAGAGAATTTTTTGAACAAAATTATCAAGGGTACTGGGACCAAGCCATGTTAGGTGATTATTGCTGGTCTGTTATACGAGACACAGACTGAAATAAATACAAGAAAAAAGCTAAGGCAATTCATTTTTGTAGGCTTAAATAAATATTTTGGAAATGTGACGTGTTGGATTTTTTTCATATCTTTTTTTAAACTGTGCATATCAAATGATAAAAAAATGATAGCGCACTTTTTTATTTTTAAATTTACTTTCGATATAAGTGCTGAAACGCAACTTATTATAAATTCTTTTATTACGCTTCCTAAGGAAGTTTTACGTTACATTAAAGATTCCTGTTTCCCTTAAAGTCAGTTTTGGTGTATATAATGATATGCAATTTAGTTTAACAATGATATGATTTTTTATTTCTATATTCCGTATATCTTCCTCTATACAAAAGTTCATATAATGAAAACAATATGTGTCCGTCAGTGGCGTCTAGCCCATGTCGCGTCCGTGCAATCATTCAATATTCAAAACCATTTATTCAGGCAGGCAAAGGCACTTATGAAGGTGAAATTATAGTTACTGAAGCTACTACCGGCTTGGAAGTCAGCCTTCAACTGAACTGAACCGGCAAGAAACAGTAAGGTAACATATTTTTTGTATAAATTTGATCTATTAGGTTGGGTAAAAAGTCTTTTCGCATTATAGTATGTATGAACTTGTAATAAAATCTCTTTGGCTATACTATTTGTATCTGGCTGGTTTTGGTATCATTGAAAGTTTAAATTTTAAAGAACATAATTTCAAATTCAAATTAGGAAAATGTGTGATTTGCATTTGTTTTTCGTACCGCCAAGATGAGTGAATCTAATGAAGAAATTCGATTCATTTTAAAATTTTACTTCAAAAAAGGTAAAAATGCAACGCAAGCCGCGAAAAAAATTTGCGATGTTTATGGACCTAGTGCAGTGTCTGTGAGACTAGCACAAATTATAGTTACTGAAGCTACTACCGGCTTGGAAGTCAGCCTTCAACTGAACTGAACCGGCAAGAAACAGTAAGGTAACATATTTTTTGTATAAATTTGATCTATTAGGTTGGGGAAAAAGTCTTTTCGCATTATAGTATGTATGAACTTGTAATAAAATCTCTTTGGCTATACTATTTGTATCTGGCTGGTTTTGGTATCATTGAAAGTTTAAATTTTAAATAATTCCAAATTCAAATTAGGAAAATGTGTGATTTGCATTTGTTTTTCGTACCGCCAAGATGAGTGAATCTAATGAAGAAATTCGATTCATTTTAAAATTTTACTTCAAAAAAGGTAAAAATGCAACGCAAGCCGCGAAAAAAATTTGCGATGTTTATGGACCTAGTGCAGTGTCTGTGAGACTAGCACAAATTTGGTTTAAGCGTTTTCAATCAGGAAATTTTGATGTCAAAGATGCACGTCGCTCTGGTCGCCCCATTACGGATAAAATGGATGCCATTTTTGAAAAAGTGGAGCAAGATCGGCATATCAGTAGTTACGACGTAGCTGAAGAACTGGGAATTGACCACAAAACAGTTTTGGCGCATTTGAAAAAAACTGGGTACACAAAAAAGCTAGATATTTGGGTATCTACGAGTTCACTGAAAGAAACCTAATGAACCGTGTACTCATTTGTGATTCTTTATTACGACGTCATGAAACCGAACCATTTTTGAAGAACCTGATAACTGGTGATGAAAAGTGGATCACGTACGACAAGAACGTGCGAAAAAGGTCGTGGTCAAAGGCCGGTCAGGCTTCACAGACTGTGGCGAAACCCGGGTTAACTCGCAACAAGGTGATGCTGTGTGTGTGGTGGGATTGGAAGGGCATTATTCATTATGAGCTGTTACCACCAGGCAGGACCATCGATTCTGAACTCTACTGCGAACAACTGATGAGATTAAAGCAAGAAGTTGAGAGAAAGCGGCCGGAATTAATCAACAGAAGGGGTGTGGTTTTTCATCATGATAACGCTAGACCTCACACACCTTTAGCCTCTCAGCAAAAATTAAGAGAGTTTGGCTGGGAGGTATTAATGCATCTGCCGTATAGTCCTGACCTTGCACCTTCAGATTTCCCCCTGTTTCCGTCTCTTCAGAATTCTTTAGGCAGTGTCAGGTTACATCACGAGAGGACTGTCAAAACCACTTATCGCAGTATTTTGATCAGAAGTCCCAAAATTTCTATAGCAATGGGATCATGTCCCTACCTACAAGATGGCAAAAAGAGATCGAACAAAATGGTACCTAGATACTTTAGTTAAATGTAAATAAACTATATTAAAAATGTTTTGAATTTTCTTAAAAAATGCGAAGGAACTTTTTCCCCAACCTATTATTTTGATTTTTGTCTTTATTATATTTAACATTTACAAAATACTTAATATAGGCAAAATATAAAATAACAATAATTACTTACAACCTTAACTAGCAAGTTAGAGGTGCACTGTGCAGAGAGCAGCTATTTCCATACATTTTTAGCTTCAATATTAATGAACTACCTTGTATTGCGCTCTTTGTTTCAAAGCATTCTTAATATAATTCATTATCAAACATTTTGGTTACTGAAAGCGGTATTTATTATAAAATCGAACGCAATCATCAAGAAAGGACTTTAGCTAGTCTAAAGTATGGAACAACTAAGTTCTCCCTTGTGAACTTCTCTTGTGTTCTTCCCTTGTCTTGTATTAATATTATGGATATCCAATTTAGACTCAAACATTCCTTGGTTTCTACGTACAGCGCAACCTTGATATAAGAAATCCGACGGGATCTCGTAAATATTCGTTAAATCAAGTAATTCGTTAAACTGAGGTTTGTTACATTGAGGTAAGGTTGGTCTAAAATTTCTTATAAAGAGGTAAAGGGAATATGTAGTTTTATTCACCTCAACATTAGCTATAGCAAACAACTTCTACTTATAAATGATAACACATTTTTATCAAATTACTCTATGTATTTTCTATTTAAAAACAATTAGGTAACTTATTTTTTCCCTTAGATTAATAATCAAAAAAATGTGGGTTCACACATTTGGGTAATTTAATGTTAATTTCAAAAATTCGCACAACAAAATCCACGAATTAACATATTACTTAGCTATGTCAAATTTTTTCGTCGTAGGTTTTTTGCTAACATAATTAATAAGTACCTGGATGGCCGAGCATTGCTCGGGATTTCTTTACTAACGTGACTTCTACCGTATGCTCTTTTTTAAAGCACTGTCTTATATACCTAGATACGAATTAGATGCGAAAATAAAGGGCTCCCAATAACAGCATTTCTCACAAAAGATGTAACTTGAAAACCTTACCTTCTAATGACATTGTAGCAGTTTTCATTGCCTAAAAACATGGATAAAACGACAATTTCTGAAACTGAATCCTAGCTAGATCGATTTAATGCCCCCGAAATTTTATGAAAATCGTTGGAGCCGTTTCCGAGATTCTAATTATATATCCTATATGTATATACAAGAATTGCTCGTTTAAAGGTATTTTTTTTTATTTATTCTTTTTACATTTTCTACGGACTCTTAGTATACTCTATTTGAAGATTCTACGAAAAATTATTTTATGATCAATTGTATTGTGTTACTAAAAATTAACATCTTTCTGCGCGTGCTCAGCTCGTTGTTTTGAACTGAGGCTTGTGGTTCCTTAATAATAGTGTTACATTGAATTTTTCTATTGCCGATACATGGATTATAAATAAATAACTTAGCATTTACTTAAATTTAGTTACACTTATTCATCAAAATTTATAATTCTAAATATTAAAGTTTAAGCTATTTCGGCCTCGGATGGTTTCGCTCCCAAAAGACTCTCCATGACAACTGCATCTCGATGTTTTATGGCCATTTTTAAGTTGTATTCGTCGTTTAAAGGTTTTATATGTTTCGCTTTTCTACGACTAATAAGGAACACTTTTTACGTTTCTGAGCCTTTGTTGTCTAATGTTTACATTACTTTCCATCAAACGACTTCAATTGTTTTTTTTCAAAAAAAGAGGCCATACCTGTCGCGACTGAATCACATACTATGGGATTAAGGGTCATATTGGTGAGAATTATATATAGAGGTTTTCAAACTTCGTTAATTATAGGTATTTGCACTTTTTTTTTGATAGTTGAAAATTCTCCATAAAGAGGTTGTTCGTAAAAAAAATCGTAATGTAAAGGTATTATTCAAATTGACTCTAATGGACAATTCAAGAGGATTACGAAATATTTGTTAAATCGAGGAAGTCGTTAAATTGAGGTTCGTTATATTAAGGTTGCACTGCATAAACATATTTTCCTATTACTAGCGCCATCTAGTAAGCGCGCGGTTAAAATGGTACAAGCTCAAATGTTAACATGTCTATGAATCGCGTCACACATGATGAAGATACCATAATATTTAGTGTCTTACAGGTGAAAGAGAAGGAAATTAAAGAATTATAGCTTCTTCTCTTTTTAGTGTATATTGCTGTCTCATTGATCTTAAGATAAAATATTATAGTGTTTTCATCGTGTGACGCGTTTTAGGTCCTTACATATGAAATTGGCGTTTTGTCAAACTGGCATCTCAATTATCTAGCGCGATGGCGTTTGGATATAAATTCAAGCTTATTTCAAATCATAGGCTTGTGTATTTGTGTTTAGAATTTAGCGATTCATTTGCTTTCGCGCCATTTAATTTTTCCTGGGATCCTGGGAATGGCCAAAACCATTTCACATTGGTCAGGGTCGGATTTAGGGGAGGGCAGGCGGGGCTACACTGCACTTAAAAAAATAAAACTTGAGAGGTGTCACGGGACACCCGGATGGAACGAAGATACGCATTGGAATTGACCAAAACGCTGTCTTTAGATCCAGTGTTGAGAAAAACTTGCAATCTCTCGTCTTTAGCAATAAAAGATCAAGACTGTGCTTATAATTACAAATTTATAAATGGAACAGAATTTTAAACATGTTGTATGTAGCCTTTAAATAAATTATGAAAAAAACAAACTCAATAATAAACCATAACATTTGAATTTCGAAAAAAAGTGTCGTTACAACTTTTCGTATGATTTTTTTCCGTCTAGACTCCTTTCACAACGCGCGATAAGGAACTTCGTTCCAATATCGAAGCCTCAAAAGTTCAGTGTTCGATGCGACGATTCGTGAATTCGTCATGATATTTTGAAATCGAAAATCTAATGTAATAATATGTGAACAATTTATATTATTCCATTCTCAAACTGAATAAATCGGTATAGTATATCTGAATGGTCCGGTTTTATCCCAGTTCTTGATAAATTTTATTTTCTAACTGAAAGATTGCGTACAAACGAAGCTGTTCGTTTTGTATTCTGTTACAGAGGAATTGGTAAAAGTTTACAAAGATGATTTGAACCTAGCCTTGGTAATGAGTTGGTTCAATTTCTATCTATATATATATAAATGAATGTTTGTCTGTATGTCCTTTATAGAATCGGAAACTATGCAACTATGGATTTTAGTGCAGTTTTCAGCAGATTAATTCGAGAGGATGGTCTTTGTTAAAATTATACAAAAGGAGGCTTAGGAGCTGATTCAGAGCCCTAACCCAAACATTTAAATTACACTAAGAATGTTATCTACAGGTAGGCCTTGAAATGAGTATGGACAAGACAATGATAAATAGACGATAGTATATCTACCTCGGACAAAGTGTCTAATTTCGACAAGGAGGTCAATCAACTAATTACTAGGCTGGAGAGCGTTCGGGATGCTAGGACATATCTTCGCGTCTATCGCGTAATCAGTGTGTATTGCCAGATATGACTCATGGATAGGGTTGCCATCACCTAAATTGCCAACACCGGACATGAACTTAAAAAATCCCGGACATTTAGGTGAAATTGGGTTTTTCCCGGACATTTACGATGTTTACACTTATAATTTACATATTCATTGAATGCAGTTCACGATTACGATTCAATTTTTAACTGCTTTTCTACTAATTAATTATGATTCCCCTACCACAAAGTACCCGGGTTTCACCCGCTGAACTAGGGTGAATCGGGAGACGGATGGGTTAAAAGTTATGGAACGAGTAATGCTCGCAATTTCTCTCGGCAACAGGGTACCGAAACGAGGAAATTCGTAGAAAAACGAAGGCTTTAGACATAGCTCGTAGGGTCAGTCAGTTGAAGTAACAATGGGCAGTCCAGATCGCTCGAAGAACTGATAACTTATGGGGAAGAATGGCCGAAAATGCCGTAGGATATTAAACTATGAAAATAACAACAATAAACGAATTTAGCTGTATTTGTGTCAGTAAGAGAACGTATTTTCTATAATGCATATTTTATGCTGCAGAATTGGGTATGTTCGCCAATCTAGATACATAGATATACAGTGACTTCTACAAGTTCTATCTTTTTATTTTTGACTTGAATGTCGGTGTCTACTTTTCGTACATTCGGTAGACTAAATTTAATACATTTCGTTTTCATTTGATTTAAAAGCAGATTATATACAGGAAAGTTTACCACTTCTGAGAGAGCATTATTTTCATCGTCATAATGCAATCAATTATAGAATTTATAAGTTTTACAGAGAGTATAGGTCAGCAGTTTTTTTTAATAATAAGCTTGTAAGCTTTAATTCTATCTATAGAGGTAACATACGAAAATGTAAAGTGATCAGTACATTTACTTACATTTTCCTGTAGTAATGAAATGGGGAGGGTGGGAGACGAACTAAGGGCCATAGTGATAATAACTAATATTGGAATATCAGCAAAGAAAGACTCGAACGCGGTAGCTAGTTCAATGTCTGATGTAATTATTTTATAATTTATCTATTAAGTCGAAACCCACGGTAACGCGCTTTAACTTTATTACTATCCAGTCATTTTAGCTTTATAATTCCTGTTCATAATTTTACCATTACGAAATTTTGACTGGTCCGCTATGCAAACAATTTTAAATAACTGTGAGTATTTCCTAATGTAGGTAATCTAAAAATGCAGGATTTTGATTAAATGGTTTTTCACAATATAATTCATATAATTTCCATCTATTTATATGTACTCCCACCGTCGCACAATCACTGAACGCCATTTCAGCTTTCTGTTTTATTTCGGTTTAATTTATAGTTAAGTTAAAAATGGCTCCATAGAAGTCATTCACATTATCATTAACTGAGCCTTTACAATGGAAACTAGACAACTAATAGTTTAATATCTAGTTACGGAGATATTAACTCTCTGAGTCTCTGAAGAGTGCCACTTAAAGTCAAGCAATGGTGTAATTGTCACTTAGACGGGCCGGTCTGCCACTGGTCTGACCGTGATTCGATTCCCGCCCTGGATTACATTCGAGTTCTCTGTTCTGGATCTGGGTGTAAATATCTGTATCAGCAGGTATGCATTAAGCTGATTGTTGTAGGTTTCTATAGCCAAAGCACTGCTTTGTTTGGTATCAGATGCAAAGCCGGACTATCAATAAGGCAGAGTAGGCAAGGCCTGCGACCCTTTAGATTAGATTATTTTAGTTAATGATAATATAATTCCCATTTTTTTTTATATGGCCCACTTCACTATTTTGTGGTGAGAGACATAGGACTACTTTAGCCACGTGAAACCGCGAGGGACAGTTAGTTGTGAATATAATTGCGTTTTTGTAGAAAACATATATTTTAGGAAGTTAGTAAAGGGTTCCCGTGACATGCATTACCTAGGAGCCCCGACATAGTTAATCTGGCCCGATCAGATGGCTGTGTAAAGAATGTTCCAGGATTATGTGCTTCCCCTGAAAAGCAATTGGTTTTCAACAGAAGGAAGTCAGCCATTCGGGTTCGACTAAGTGCCGCCGTGCGATGATTAAGTAATTCCTGGGTACCTATAAGGTAGGTGCCTATTGGACAGTCGCGAACTTGTACATAGGATTTCTTCCCAGGATATGTCCTAAAATACTGCAATAAGGTCGAAAGCGGCATATCGAGGCACTCCCAGTGCACAACGCGTTGTCTACCATACATCACCAACTTTCACGCTGTAGGTAATACGAGTAGCTTAGCGTTGTACGTTTACCTTCTGTACGATATTAAACCTTAATTAAATGGGTCCTAAATTATAGTTCGTGACAGTACAGTCAGTCACTTTACTATTATTGCTGCTGCGGGTGCTCGTACTCCACCAAGTTTTTGAATTAGTAGAGCTCTTTAGTGCAGCGGGAAGTAATACCACCATTTCCATTTCCGCCGTGCAGCAGTAGTGCACTTCTGTTAATGTGTTTCCGTTTGAAGGAAATTATGGGCACATAAGGATGTAACAACTTCACATCTTAGGGTCGACAATGCCTTGGCAATGTGAGTATGTGTTGCAAATGCCAATTACCGGCGGTGACCACTTACCATCATGTGGACCTTCTGCCTGTAGCCGCACTACTTGATACAAAAAAAATATTCTGTGTAGATTGGTGAAACATTAAAATAAAGGTTTTATTCTCTATAAACCAGAGAGGGAGTAAGCTGGTTCGGACGTAAGTACTACCTAAGTAAGTATTGACTGGAAAGTTAGGGTGTCGTAGGTGTGTTGTTGCTGGCCTTTCAATGGTAGAAAATACCATACTGCAGCTCCAAAATAAATAGTGAATTAGGTATTTTGAATACACGTAAAATTTTATTATAATGTTAAGTTTTGTGGATTCGCCATTTGTTTTATATGTGATATAAATCAATTTTTGTTTGTTTGTTCGTATTTTATTCCATACCGTTCATCCAATTGCGATAAAACTTTATCAACTTATTGTTCGAAATTCTCGGAGGTTATAGCGTTCTTTCTATCGTGGCTATACCTCTATGCCTCTTAATATATATTTTATTAAATGCCGTCAAATTTGGCTTGTTGTTTCATCAATTATTTATGTTGCAGCAGTAAATAAAATTATAGAATCTACAGAAATACGCAGTTTCATTCAAATGTGAATGATGGCATTTCACTTTTACACAATAAGGGGTGTCATCAGAGCTAACACCGTCGTTCCTTAAAATGAAAACAATAATCTGTGGCAAGTTCTCTATTAAATTCATTCTCTATTAAGTTCGAGGATGATGAGGAAGATTTTCAGTTATAAATCATATTTTATTTTTAATGAGATATTGCTGGCCGCCTCGACCATCAGCTGGGCAACTAGGATTCCATTTCGCTGTAATAAAATATAATCATATTAGTTTCCAACCCGCGCCGCTCTCGGTTTAGCCGTGGACACGAGCAATTTTCTACCGAGATAAAAAAAAAATATTTATTTCATTTCTTTTTGATAACCCAGAGATGCTTAAGTTCAGCTGTTAATGAATGATCAGCTGCCTTCAAGCGGACTCACATGTGTTTCAAAAAGATGTAACGTATCCCTGAATTATAAAAGAGCATGTTACTACTTGATACAGTACCTTTCTAATAGAGAAAGAATGATTTCAATCGGTCTAGTAGGTATTGAGTTTTTTTATTTGTTTCTAGTTTCGGCGTTCCTGAAGAATCTAATTGTGTACATATAACATATTTTATTTATGGGTAAAGCAGCTTTCCAATAGTGGAAGAGTGATTTAAATCGGTACAGTCGCTTTTGAGTTAATATAAGTGTAGCTAAAGTAACAAGAATCCAATATTAGACCTTTGTATTTTTAGTGAAAAATACAAGCTACAAAATACAAGCTACAAAATACAAGCTACAAAATACAAGCTACAAAATACAAGCTACAAAATACAAGCTACAAAATACAAGCTACAAAATACAAGCTACAAAATTGGATAATATCACTCAAAACTCGTGTCCGATAATCGACAGACGTTCATTTTTCCAGCAGAATAAGTTTGGAATGAAACGAGATCCTGCAATTTTTCCAATGGCGCGCCGTCTCTATTTCTATAGATAAAAATATTAAAATCGACTTTCATAAATAAACTTAACAATATTTTTATAATAATTTTATTAGGTAAGTACTTTATCGTAGGTAAGATTTACTTGGTAACTGCCAATTATAATAGTTGTGAATAGCTTCCGTCATGATTTAACGACTGACTCTTGCACCGCGTAGTGCACTTCTGCATTACGGCGGAAATAGGTAAGGTGGTAATTCTCCGGACGAACTCTGCACTTAGAGCTCTTCTTCTCAATATTTATTAAATTATGTCTCTGATATTAATTTCAGGGGATGTTAGCTCAGTTGGTAGTGACGTTGAATGCCGTAACGAGAGTTGTGGGTTCGAGTCTCACAGTGACCTTGAGCTTTCGGTACGCAACAGATTTTGATGCAGTTTTCATCAATGAACAATGATTCAAGGGGAAGTTTTATGTTAGTATTTATAGCACCCGTGCGAAGCCGGAGCGAGTCGCTAGTAATTTATAAAATAAAGTAGGAAACATGATATAGTACGCTAGACATGGAACAAATTGTGATCTGTGGAGCGGAATTGAGAATGAGTATTAAGTTATATTTGTGGTGGAAGTGAGCGAGCAAGCTATACAAAATTTTTGATGAGGGGAATATTATAGTATGTTCTATAAGATAGGTCCCTTTTCACGCTAAGAATATCTTAGATAAATTAACCAAATCTGTTATTCTTAAATTTAATCTGTATCGTCATACAATGTAATGAATAATAATAATAATAAATATCTGGTCCCAAACTAGTTATAACTGATATACTACTATTTTTTTTTCTAAATATGTATCTACTTATATAGATATTTACACCCAGGTACAGAACAGACATATTCATGCACACAAATGTTTATCCTGGGTGGGAATCGAACCCGCGACCTTCGGCTTGGTAGTCAGTATCTAACCACCAAGCCTACTGGTATGTCAATCTGTGTAGGATCAATTACAAAAGCAATAAATGTATTAATTTTAAGACATCTATAAATGTCGAAACGGACTTCTTAAATGGAACCTATCATAGACTTTAGTAGATAAGGTTTCTACGCGTAATTTTCAGACCCATCAACATGTCCAGACTTTTCAACAATTGAAAGTGAAAAAGAACGATAAATGTGAACGAAAACAATTTTACGGCAGTCTGCACATAATACTGGCCATTTTGTCTTCCACTTGAATTAAGTACCTTATGGCTGGAAAATAAGTTCAAAGTTAACTACGTTACAATTTTAGGTTAGGTCAGGCGAATAAATGAAACAAAACTGAGTATATAAGCTATGATTATTTATTTAAAATATTTACTATAATATACAATATAATATGGCGTCACTATATTAGTATAAATGCGTTAATAAGTAAGTATTGATAAAAATTAATTTAGAATTTTTTACAAAGGAACAAAGCGACATGGATATTTAACGCACAGCCATAGATTATGAATTAACAATTAACAAAAGATTGTGTACCTGTGGTCTTAGAGTGTTGCTGTCATATTTTGTTGCAATACAGATTTTACTGAGTTGTCATTATGTCAACATATGACATCAGAATGTTTGCAAAAAAGTGACGTTTGACAGAATAGAAAATCAGTTAAATTCAACTTGATAGAGGTGGTAGGATCAATTCGAAAACAATATTATATATTATGATTGATTATAAATATACACACAACAACAAAAATAGCTTTATAATAATGCAATTTTTTTTAAAAGTGTACAATTAGAGCAACAAAATAAATTTGTCTAATTCCGTATTAAAAAACAAAGACCAATGTTTATAATATTTTTTATTTGTTTTTCGAGTGAACGCAGACTTATTTAAGTATGTATGTAGGTACACAAATTTTGCGCTGTTGGAAGTTTTCAATTACATAAATAATTGCTTTTCGAATAATACCACAAATGTATTGTGTGAATTCAGATACAAATTCACAATAAGTTATAATTTATATAAATTGAAAATCTCAAAATAAATTATTTTACTACTTAAACTAATAGTACAGTCATATGGGAAGTAATAACATAAGATTATATAGAATAAAAAGGCTTTACTGACTGAGAATAGGTACTTAGAGTACTTTAACAATGGCTTGAAATATAACAAAAAAATGAGTCCTTAAGCACAGTTCTTGCACGTAGCATTAAAAAGCTCTTATAGCTTTAACATTAAGGATCAATTTAAGCGTAACTAGAAAACTTGTCAGTGGCTGAAAGCAGCTTCTGGATTAAAATGTAAGTGGTTCCAAAAAGGTTTTTATATTCTTATAAATACCTTTTTGTACAGGTTTAAAATGTATGCTTGTTATTTGGATCGCTTATCCATCACTACGAGAGTGCCTATTTATGCGTCATACCAAAACCGCGTTGAGTGTACTCAGCGCTTATCGAATTTCACGTAAGGGTGTAAAACCAATCGGCGGCACACTTCAATTCAACGCCAATTAAAAAACTACCCCGTAGTATGCAATATTCAACAAACTTATCTCATGTCATGCTAATTATAACCCCGATTAGAAAATTCAAATGAATAAAGACATTAGTTACGTGTATTTTAGATCATAATTTCTCTAACTTCAAATTCAAGGAACGTTTGTAATGTAGCAATGTCTAACATGCGGCCAATTAATCAATTTTGATGAAAACGTGCCATCGTTCCAATTGAATATTTCGAAGGCCACTAGTTATTGCTATAAAGAAACATTCACAGGGTTGTCAAACAAAAAAACTTACAACTTTATAACAAAGCTCATCAGAATAATCTCCGTACTTACTAAACAACGTGAGTGAATATAGACTTTATTGAAACTGGTTATAAAACATAATCCAATAACAAGATCGAGTAATTTATAGTTAAACAACATTTTAAGAATCTGAATACGTATAATTATTTAGTTAATAGACAGAAGTGACCTTAGAGCAGGAGGCTCGATAACTGTGTATAGATAGGGCCACAAAATGTATGGATAACCTTAATCGCGCAAACAAATTTTACTTAGCACTAGCTGTGCTCGCGACTTATTACGACTGAGACTAATTAAATGAAATAACGCCTATATTTTACTCCACTACATTCCAGTTACCAATGTAAATTAAAAAGAACAAAAGCAAATGTTTTAAATATCTATAGTCGCGGAGGCGCTTCCGCTACTTAATTAAACGTTCGGTCAGTCTGTGAAAGCGTCATTGTTGTCCTCGCTGAGGACAGTGGGATGGACAGCCTGAAAGCTGGACTGTCCCTCAAAAGCTAGACGTATCGACTCACGTTAATTAAACAAGCTTCCAACAACAATAGTTTGGACTGCGGCACCCAGACACGAGCTGAAGGGCTTTCTTTTGAAATTTAAAGTGTCAGACCTTAATTAAAATGGTACGATGGACAGAAAATTTACCCGGAAAGGTGGCAACCCTAAAGTCTGTATGTGATGTATGATATCATTGAATCTTTATTAATGTACGATTATTAATACGAGTATATTGACTCATCTTTACAAACAGGCGTTAACACTACCATTACAATTAACCAACAAGGTTGAATTTTAATAATAAACTTTTTATGAAACAGAATTTTTATGATCGAGTAAACCTTCATTTTTTTTCTGCTTTAAAATATAAAAATTATTACAAGACTAGTCTATTATTAAAAATCTCCATAGCACTTAGTCTCAATAGTGTAAAATAAATACTTAAAGCACAAGATAATTAAATTTCATAAAATAAAACGCATACTAAACAATATGTTATGTGGCAATCCTAATTTAGACCATATTGTATAGCGACGCGTTATTTTACGTCTGGTTTTACTAGCAGCATAATAATAATACCGCATTTATTTTACCGATACAGAAGTCTAGGACTGATAAATAGAAAACTTTATTTAATAAATTATAATATTAGCCAGTAAAATTAAACGACTACGTCGATTGTGTTGAGAAGTACAGTTTTAATCAGACATTGTATTATTTTAATTTTTAAGTAGTTTTAAGACGCTCTGACAACTGGTGAATGCATTATTCTTTAAATCACCGAACTAAGTTTTTGGACTGCACTACGAAATTTTCACACATTTATTATTAATTCTTCCTTTATCCCTCGAAAGTGTCGTGAGCTTAATCATTGAATTAAAATAATAATACAGCTTATGCTTAAATTTAATATACCTTATTATTATAATATACAGTAGGATATTCTTTATTTCTATACCAATTTGCTTATGGAATATATCTAAATAATTACAAGTACAATATACTATATTAAATTAAACTAAAAGAAGGTTATATCTTATCAATATGGATAACACAACATTGATAAAATAAAACTATTTTGTTCTTAAATCACTAAGTATTGTTTTAAACTATGTAATCAGATTTTTTTATAACATCAATATTATAGTAGGTACTCTTTAATGCTAGCGAAAAAACATTTTAACAGTAATGTAACAAGACTGAATATTGAAGAGAATAATTTAGACTAAATACACTGGAGTATAAAAATCACACGTTTATCAGTCTGTCTGTATATACAGGCACCAACAAATGAAAATTCAACTCAACTGCATTGCCATTGTAATCACAGATAGATTTCACAGATGATTAAATAAATAAAAGAGTAAGGTTCTGTGTTGAAAAAATAAAAATAAAACTTTTTTTACATAAATATATGGAACGAATATGCATATAAATATCAAAATCATGTTGTTGTTTATGTCACAATTTGAGTATGATATAGCAGATGTACCTTATCACAAAGCCTTTGGGTACATTTCTATGTCTTGTTATTAGTTGTGACGACTTAGATTTCCTTATAAAAATAAGTGTGAGTTGGTGCAAAAATTAAAGAATGATAAGAGATAACTTTTGTAATTTTTTTTTTATCCTGGGAAATTCTTCACACACGGTTACCCTAACTCATAGGTTTTAGTCTAATCTAATTTTAAAAGTTTTTGTACAAATATTTTCTTACGTAACGGACATGTTTATCTTGGGCAGGAATCAATCTAAGACCAGCGACAAATGGTTCATCCGGCTTGTGAAGTGCATTGCTGATTCCGTAAGGGAAATTACACTTGCTCGACATCGTTTCGTCGCGAATGCTTTGTCTCTTAGTTAATAACTACAAATACAGTTGAGCGGATGCGTTGTTGCGTAGTTTGTATTAGAGAATAGATGATGCAGGATGGAGGTAGCAAGCTGTTAGAATATCTCAATACCGGCATCCTGTTTCAGTCATTTTCAAGTGTAATAAATAATATTGACTTGTGTTCGATCACAATCTCACTACAGTAACATAAGTGATGGCTAGCGGTGGTAGGTATAGATAAAAAGGCACTATTATGTAAAAGAAAATCAAACTAGCTTCCATTCAGCGGTTTTACTGGGGTTGTCGAGAGATTTGAGTGAAAGATTCATTTTTATTGTTATAGAAAATTACCTTCTACATATATAATTACTAAATCAGCTCTCTTACTCACATATATTACTCGAATATATTAGTATACGAGATATCTAAAAATTGCCAAAACATGTGCCAACGAATAGAGGCAATTCTTTAAGATTTACTATAATTTCCTAACGCGCTATCATGATTATCAGCTATATTTGTCCGCAAGTAACTAATTGTTTAATTATAAGCTTTTATGGATGTAAGATAATGTACTATCTAATCAAAATGCGGTGAACACAAAGAAATTCTATAAATTGCCAGTCCACGCACGATAACCTTGAATATCAGATCTAATTCCGGTTTACGCACTTAGGCTGATTGTAAACAGATTATCTATTGTTAAAGCCGTGTAATTAATCATAGAGAGGAACTATTTACTTATATCCGCGATTTATTTTTAAATATTACAACCTATGTTAAAATAATGTTTTAAAAAAACGTAGTATCCAGCTTGGTATAAGCAGGCCGTGTGTGAATGTCCCAGGCTGTATATTTATTCATCTTACGTACACTCAATTTTGTTTCACATGTTTTGAATAATAAGATTGAATATTGGAAGTAAGCATGAAACTATTGATTTTTGAGATAAGTGAACAAGTGTTTTTTTATCATGCGAAGGGAAGACAGGGAAATATGTGCAGTTTTCTGATTGCTATGCTATTGTACCAACACCGTTTTAAAACCTCAGTTCTTTCATTTAGAAAGAGAATGGCGTCAGGTTAATCTGATTAAGAAAGTAACTACGAGTAGAATATTTTCTTAGGTGGTAAAAAGGGGAAAATGATAATATCTCTCTATCCCTATCCTATGGACGACTGATCCGGCAATGAAAATGTCGGGACTTAGAAAACGTTGTGGCCACGTAGTCCTTCGTTGACCACGTTGGTCCTGAGTATTGCAATTGTTTTCAGTCAATTGATGGCATCAAAACAACTTTGATATATTATGGGTATTTAAAACTGGCAGTGTACAGTGCGACCGACTTATGTGAACTGTACTTTAATATTAGCCTAAGTTCTAATTTTGATTGTCTGAACAAATTTTTATGTGCCTTAAATACAAACGTAAAAGCGCCCATGCGCTCCCTGATCCAAAACTGCTAAACCCGAGGCTATAATTTGAACGGTTATTTAGTTACTAAACGCGTATCGATGACGTATCGCGAGTCGAATTAAGAGTATAATCAAATAATATGCGATACGCGAGATAACTCTCGTAAATGGAATTTTTATTCAATTTTATATAATTGTAGTCAGAAATCAGAAATTTCGGACTAAAATGTAGTTTTCGATCTTTGGTCTATGTATAAAGCAGAACCACTTCCTCTTATCCTACGCAGTTGACTCGTGACTTATTGTTTCAGTTCCAATGACAATGCATTTTTATGGCGAGCATGTCCTGATTCTACAACCAGGACTGGCTTCAGACGAAGGAACTCCTCAACGGGCGACAGCATAGACTCAAAATTTTGTGTACGCATTTAGATATGGTAGCCCATTTCAAGTTCTGCCATGACATGGCTGCTGTACTCAGGGATGAAAGGTAACAAGGCGAGTTCCAATAAATACTGCGTGGTACTGGCATTATTACCTATGAACACCCATATTATCTTTGACTGGTCTAATAATGATGAAGGTACCCTAATCCGAAGACCCATACCTTGATAAAAGATAATCAAATTACAGCTCCGTTTGAGTATTAATATTATTTCCGTCACTAATGGCATTGTTGAAAAAGTACATTTAAATGTTGTCCTTAAAAAAACGTTGATTTAGAAACTTTTACCGGCTTTGTAAATTTTAATTTCCCGTTAATTTATTTATCTTAATTGACCCTAGGATTTAAATAGCTCTCCTTTTTGTGTAATCGGTTAAAAACAGTCGAATTCACAGCCACGTCAAATGAAAATGTATTTTGTTTTGTTTATGGAAAATATTATTTCCTATTAAAATTAAAATTTCCGTTTCTTATGACAACAGTAATATATCAAATATCACAATTGTATGTATAGATATAACCACGTACCTACGTGTATATAAAAGGTACCAATTTATGCATAATGAAAACACATTAGCTTATGCAGGTACGCCATAAAAAAATTACAAGCATTGATAAAAATGCCATTAAAACCTGTCATAAAAAAATGTGCGCCTTATCTTTGATTTAAATGTATTTACCAACATAGAATTAAAATTTATCAGGACATATGATAACTCTACTCTTTTGTTAATAAATATAATGCCAGCGAGCTCCTATGTGGTTTAAACTTTCGGCTATTTTGTATAACTGGGATGGCAAAAATTCGCCTAAAACTATCCATTGAATTTCATTTGATCGAAAATATATCACTCATTTAGTCTTTATTGTTTTTGGGCGGGTCAGACTTTACGTTATCTACTTACAATGTTCCCAAGCATTTGTAGCCATGTAATATTTATGGGATTTGGCAGATTTTGTACAGTTGGAGGCCTAACCTCTTTGGGGACGCTTTTGATGTCATAAGCAAATTTTGTGCATTTTGTGCAAGATTTAAAGTGGTCATCGGTGTCCTCTTTAGTTGCCTCTTGCGAGATCATACTAATTTAGTTGGGGTAGCGGGATTCGTCGCCGCTACAAGCAATTTACCAGCATTCCCGATGATCATTTTTCTCTGGATAAAAAGTATCCTGTTTATGGATTTACAATTTACGGATTTGGTACTTATATAGTTAGTAACCTAGATAGAAATCCAGGTTCTTAACTAGTGCCTGGATTCCAATCCAAATTATTAACAAATTATTTTAGTCTTTTCGCGCGATTAACAAATATTCAAATATAAAAGATAATACCATATTTTATATTTTTGGAGACAACAGGGTCCCGTTGTCCCTTTGGGTTCGCAAACCTAAAAAGTCGAATCGTTTTTGGACAAATGAAATTCGACGAAAAATTTTCGGCCATGTAAGGATACCATTCGACCAGCTAGATTCGATCGCGTAATGACGTTTACATACAAGTCGATTCTCTTAATTCGGAACGCGTTTATGTATTTATTGCTCTTTATGAATTAATATTACAACTGAATCAACTGCAAAAGTGTTGTAGCATGGCAGACAGTGAATGGGCTTTAGCATGCATGCACTTGAATCATTCATGGACAATTTAATTTTGATGTTATCAAGATTGCGTGCCTGTAACTCAGTGAGCGGATCTGCTGAATGCTCAAATTGTTTAATGCAGCTTATCCGGGTGCAATTTGTCAATTGGACATGGTAATAGCTGAAGCGCTTTGTAAGTCACTTGCATTATAAATTATTTCTATACTGTAGCCTCACCATTGACTTGCAATCCAATTAGGGTTAAAATGAAATGCATAGTGACGTATGAAGTGAGTATATGTGAAGTTGAATTGATAGATAAGTATCAGATTATACAAGTAAAGGTTGAAATATAGTGACTATTAAGATCGATCTTAGCTTGTTGAAGGTCGAAAATAACGTATAATATTTGATAATAACACCATATAATATAGCATTAATTATATACCTACTATGACTCAATTAAATTATCGTCTATATTACCGTTTATTTTGGAATAGGCGCAATATATACGCTTTACATATATTTGGGAGTGTTAAAAATATCCAGGACTTTTTACACATGGCAATTTTTATAAGTTTTATATCATTTAATTACCTGCAATCTATTTCAAGCGAAATACCTTTATAATCAGTCATTTACTTATAGAATTACCCATATGTTAATGCTGTATTCCTTCAAACATTAAGTTATTAGTAAAGGCATAATGTGAAATGATGTAGTTATTGCTCATTTACAATCACACTAAAAGATCATTTTGTACTATTTATGAAACACTTTTAACATTAATTTAATCCACACATTTATAATTGTTGGACTACAACAGATTCCAATTGATACAATATCATGATTTGTAAACTATTGTATATTAGTGAGAACCAAAATTTACCAGTACAGGGGCACAAAAAAAATGTGATGTATTTTCCTTAATATTCATGTGAAATAATAACAAATGAATCATAACATGTCCATTACTTAGTTTGTACTTCCATTATTATAGTTTACATCAATATTCTATTTTAAATATATATTTATGCATGTTTTTAAGAGAATTGAGATTTCATAGTCTGCTGAAAACAAGTTTGAAGCTTCCATCCCACGGTTCCACACACTTACCAGGGAATTCTGGGGATCTAATGTTTTCCCAGGTTTTAACTATAGCCTGTATCATGTAAAGTAGCTTTCTAACAGTGATATAATTTTCTAAATTGAATCAGTAGCAAAAACAAAAATATATTTGATTATATTCATAACTATATATAAATAATGCACAGGGTCACAGTAAACTTAAGCTATGATTATACGGTTTCATATCTTATTAAATAACAAAAAGTACCTACTTAAAAAGTAAATGTGTGAGAACACATTAAGTACAAAATTATTAAAATGAAAAAATAATTTCATTATTTATTTTTAGATCAATATACTCAATGCACTGGACCCACTGTAATCCCATAAAAGTTTTGCATGGCAGTGTCAAATGGAATGATCCAATATTGGACTACTGAGTACTGCCACCGACCCATTGTAGTCTTTAACTTTTTTGGAAGGACTAGCTTCTACTCTGACAATTTACATAGGTACTTATAAAAATGGTAAAATCAAATCTATATGTACTAGATAAAATATATGACTGCATCTAGTAAAAGTAACAACTTTAACTATGCATTGATGAAGATTTGCCGATGTGCTCTGAAGGTACTGTTAAAAGCAATCCGATCATAGATTACTGCGGGTCAACTGTACAGAAACTCTATTGTTCACTGGCTGATAGTTCACTGGATTTATGGCTAGGCATGTGATGGAATTTCACACATGTACATAATTAGTCCTCTTTGGCAACAACCATTCAAATACTATACTAGAAACGTAGACCTAATAGGTCTGCGTCTAAAGTATTGCTATACAGTATCAACTTTACCATTGCTCACCAGGACATAGGCTGGGGCAGACTTACGTTTGAATGTTATATAAGTGTATAACAGACTAGCCAGCACACTTATATTCAAACCGACAAAGTTCATCCATGAAAATATATAATCACCGCCTATGACCATTCCAAGGTATGTAACTAAAATATTTTTAAGGCAACCTATGATTGATGTAGTTAAGGCACTATTATACTGTGTGCATAACATAACGCTGTAGGCCAGTATGAAGCCCATGACGCATGACATGAGGAACTGTGCAAGGAACAGGGAGTCATCCCAATGTTCATATGCCGCTGAGCGCTCTAGGTCTCCCGTGCTCCAGGCAACTATTCCAGCTGGAACTATCATGAACAAAGCATTGTAAAACATCAACCCATATTTACCAAGATCTTTAGAATCCAATTTCTTCTTCATGTACACCCCATTTGCTGCCGTGAAGGCGTCGTTCAGCAGCACGAGGGTGTATCCAGCCCAAGCGAACGTCACGTCATCAGCGGCCGCGAGTAGCGCACCTCCGACCATAGCCATGACGCTGGCTTGAACAGGCCAGGATGCGCGGATCCCGAGCACCAATCGCTCCAAGATCATCGTCATTAATATACTGAAGCGTCGCAAGGCAGTGAACATTGGCAGATTGAGTTCCTTCGTGCCGCCGAGACCCGTGGCCATGTTTCCGAGGTATATCAGAGGGAGCGGCCAAATGCGACGGGTTACTCCTCTGTCCAGAGGTGGGAACTGCACCACGCGAGCGGCTCGTCCACACCACAGCACAACGATGGTCGCAATCATCTGTCCAAGTCCAAGTACTTGGTACGAAGGGAATGCGTAAGTTGTCAACACAGTCTTATTTACAACCGTGATCATGAATGATGCGAGCGCGTAAAACGCGGCGCTGAGGATCTTCTTCATGAGCTGACTCCTGTCAGCCTCGGCCTCGTCCAGCGCGCTGTGGTTTGACATGGCTTATCCACGTAATTATAAAACTGCTAGTTACGACCGATTAGGCTAGTGCGTCATAAAACCTTACGGATGGTCACGATCCTCTGCATATTCTAGTTGTTTGCTCACGCGCGGCCTCCTCCAATGTTCGGTGCGATAAGCCTTTCATTTATAGGCAAATAAAATTAAAAAACCTTGATTACATACACCGCATGCCGAACCGATCTGCCATTGAGTGAATGACACATTGACATTTTAGTTTAATACAATTTGACACTTGACGCTTTCATGACAGTAAACAGAAATGTGTTTTGACGTGAGATAATAAAATTCTGCATTTTTTTTTATAGCGCATGGGTGGACAAACTAACATACGGCAAGTAATCACCGCCGCCTATGGACATTTGCAACACTAAAAGCATCGCCAATGCGTTGTCGACCCTGAGACATGACGTAATAAGTCTCATTTGCCAGTAATTTCACAGCCCCTCTTATTGCCTTTTTTACCAAAACAGTAATTAAAGTGCACTATTGTTTCGCGGCGGAAATGGGTAAGGACTTCCCCGGACGAACTACCTAAATTAAAAAAACTACTCCAATTGTTCAGTTTTGACATACCACCAACCCATAGACGAATTTTATGAATTCAAACTAAATAAACCATGCCTTTATTTCGAAGATATAGACTTTTTTGATATATGCATTACTAGCTGTCCCCCGCGGTTTCACCCGCGTAACCACGTTTATCATATTATATTATATTATTATATAGCCTATAACATTCTAGGAAAAAATCCGCGTCGAATAGTAGCAGTACTATTCCGACGTGTTCAGTAGTTTGAGGTGATGGTACGTCAATAGAACCCTTTTTCCTAATAATATAGGTAGATATATCATAAATTATAAGTGAAGTTAGTTTTACGATGCCCCACTGTCATAATAAACGATAATAATAAATAATAAATGATTTTGATAAAAGGGAGTAGTGTATTAAGACAGTTCAGTTTTTTTTGCTAGATGGCGCTTTTTTAAGTTATGATAATTTCACTCTTATTACCGTGGAATGTTAATTTTTTAACACAGTGTTAATCCAGGTTATACGAGTATACTATCTATGTGCCAAGTTTCATATAAATCCGTTTGGTCGTTTTTGCGTGAAACAGTAACAAACATCCATACTTACGATCTTTCGCATTTATAATATTAGTAGGATCCATGCGATTTGACAAGAGAATTAAGTAAACTGTAAAAAAATTTAAACAAAGTTTAGCATTTTATTATAACCTGAATTGCATGTAGATGGTGAATAACTTGCAATGGTCCATTTACATGTTAAAGTTATGCCATTACTACGAAATTGGCGAAACATATTGAGTAAAGGATAAGGTTGCCATACGTTTAAAAATAAAGTTTATTGAAGTGAAACGCCATGAGAGGAAAAAATAGGACGGCCATGGGACGCTACGATTTTTAAAATGGATGTGACGTTTTGGGAGTGACGTAAATGGTTGGTCAACATAAAACTAATGCTGCCGATATGTATACGGCATACTTTTTTAGTTTAAATAATTTAATAAAATTATTAATCGATTCACTCGAAATTACTGGTGAGGAAAACTGCACTAAAAGCATATCTTAACTATTCAGTCGTAAAAATTGTTTTATTGTAGTGTCCAAACTCTTTGCATTTGTATCAATGAATACCGATTTTTGACGTTATAGGTAATAATTTACAATAACAATATAAAGAAACGTTGAGGTTGCTTTAATTTCTAAAAATTATGATGAAATTGATTGTCTGATAATAAAGCGGGTGACATCTAATGTCATGTCATTGTGATTTCGATCTCTTTATTATCAATGCATTAGGGAAGGGCTTCCCAAACCTTGCGTCGCGACGCCCTGGGGCGTCGCTGTATTGTCCTAGGGGCGTCGCCTGTCGATACGACTTCATGCGACCGAGTCGAGTGAGCGCCGTGCGCAATGTAGGCATGGGGGAAAAATATCGACATATACAAATATCGATATTTTTCCATGCCATTATCGATATATATCGTCGAAATTTTCAAACGCGAACCTGATAATAGACTAGTTACTAAAATTAGTATGTATTTTTGGTGTCGTAAAAAATGGCAAAGTTCCAAGGGCGTCTCAGTACAAATAAGTTTGGGAAACCCTGCATTAGGTTATTATTTTAAACAAATAATCTTCATTGTTTTTTAAAAAATGGAAACCATGTCGATTTTTGTGAGGAAATCTCTTTTTTACTGAGAAAATAAAAAACAAGACTGACAGCTGTCTGCGAAATATTATTTTGATGTCAAGAAAAAGTTGAATAACCGATTTCTGTAAACGTTTATGATTGGATGAGTTCTGATGGAGTTGGGGAGCTGAGCTGTTTGCCACCACGTGCGTCGAAATTGGATTTTGTAGATGTCCTCCAAAATGCAATGTTGCCAGCCGTCCGGATTTTTATTCAGGAATTTTATCATAAACAAGACAATTGTTCTTTGCGTACAGCAACGGTGACACGTGCTTGGTTTAATGCATACCCGGAAATACGCTTAATACCTTGGGGCATAAATTTGACAGTTATCAACACAATAGATTTTGCGATTTTGCGTTTCTATCTAACTGACAAATTGAGGTCCTGACCAGTGGGTGTAAAGGACTATCACACCATCTGTAATCCATATATTGATGAGTGGAAGTCGTCTGCCTGTGTTCATCAGTGTGAACCTCATACAGATAAAATTTGTTACCCGACTACGGAAAAGCCAAATTTTACCTTTATTGAAACGATAAATAATATAATGACGAGCAAACATTAATATAAAACCAGGCCAGTTGTTTACGACTATGCTGTTCTCTTAGATCAAATAAATTGTGTTTATTTTTCTAATAAATCAAACGCTTGAGTCACACATACGAACAGAACTTTTTATTCCAAATCTCACATCACATATAAAAACACAGTATTACATATTTAAAGGTAGATGGCGCTACTGGTATAATTGACTGATATTGTCGATACAAAATAGACATAAAATAACAATTTTTCTTATAATATTTCAATCTATCATCATTTTACTTAATCTAAATTTCATATGACTTGACATTGGCGAAAAATTTAATGTTCTGGTTGCCAGTGCCGCAAGTCGTTGGCTCGTTGCCACACCTTAAATTAAATAGTCGAAAAATACTTTATTTACAATTTTTGCTAAAAGTTAAAGTTCCTGATTATTTTCATATCCATAAACATTTTGGGAAATAATACACTAATTTTTGTAATGTTAAAATTATATATATCTTAAAAATTTCCACGAAGATATCCCTACATGAATTTTAAAAATTACAAATTTATCTGTCTGTCTGACATCTAGTTTGTCGGACGGAGACACAATGAACGGTGCATTGTGAATAATTGAACCAAACCAAGCGACATCTTGTAACTTTTATTTTTTCCTTGTATTGTCATGAAAATCAATAACATTCATTTTATGTAAACGAATCACTAGTACATCATTTCTTACTAGTACAATACTCTAAACATGTTAATCGGATAGTAGTACATTGTATACGTAGGCAGAATCGCGTATGTGTTTTCAGTGATGTATCGTCGACCGTCGTAGTAGCAGGGACGCGCAGTAGGTCTGAAAGTTACAGTTAGTCGCGGTCGTAGGGCGTTGTTTAAACTGTGTCGCGGGCGTTATAAAGGTTCGGGATGGCGATGCCCGAACAATTTTCTTTGAGGTGGAATGATTTCCACTCAAATTTGTCGCAGTCGTTTCATGCGTTACTCGAAGGAGAAGACTTAGTAGACGTGACCCTGGCGGCGGGTGGCCAATATGTTCAAGCTCACAAACTCATCCTGTCTGTATGCAGCCCCTATTTCAAAGAGCTATTCAAGGTATGTATGTACATAGGTACTTGCATGTTGCACAACATTTTCGATGCGTCGAATTATTGATTTTGCACCTACTCCGTCATGTCCACCCTCCCTCTCCCTATACCTGTCTGTCTGTTGTCTGTCTGCAACAAAGGGGCTGTTTGAGTTAATCCTTCATGTAATTTGATGCTATTCAGGTGAGTTGCTTGTTTTAATGTGATTTCTTGTTCAAGTGCTGTTGTTTATCTATAATAACAATGAAATGTTTGTTTTTGTAGGGTTAGAAAGGTGTCATGATGTTACTTAATGTAAACAGACTGTTGTGTCTCATTTAGGTTTTTTCAGACAGTAAACATGTTAATTTACATGTTGGTACAATTGTAGGCATATGAATTTTCTACACTTTGTGTGTGCTTCTGCCTGCAGGATTAGGATAAATAGTAACAGACAACAAATAAAAGATCATCCTTGCTCTCAAAGTATCAATATATATTTTTCAAACAAGATAGTGCAAGTTCAGTTTGTATTTCAAGGATATGTTACACAAAGAAATGTGATAAAGTATATTAAATTGAAGGGTGTTTTCATTATATTATGTGTTTTAGTCTTCTTTCACTTTAATCTTAGGTTGTTGGTAAATACATATAAGCCATTAAGTGCTTTAAATACAGAATAGCAATTATTTGCAAACATTTAGATTAGTTTTAAATGTGATTTGTTTGGTCAGCTACAATGGAATCCTGAGATAGCATAGGTTGTCCTTTGTATTAGGTTTCATCGAGACAAGTCCTCCATATGCATTTAACTCCTGCCGAGGCAAAGATGAATTTGTGGCAATTTGTTGCTTGAGCACACTTTGCATTGTCTTCCAAGTACAGATACATACCTATTCCTCATATTATATAATATATAAATATATACTGTCATCATATTTTCACATTCCATTTGACTCACCTATCAATAGTTTTGAATATTTCAATCAGTGGTGAATGATCATGGTTATGTTACGGTTTCAACAATTGGTATTTTAATCATTTAATATATCACTTAAAGTGACAGATTTACTTTTCCCGAAGATAGTAAATACACTAAACAGGCTTGTAAACACTGGATGCCTAAAATAGCCACAAGGAGCAATATTGTAGAATTGTATTAATTTTTCAAATAAAGACCATTCAATTGAACAATTCTAAATTGGTATTAAAATTAAATTGCATAAATAATTGGAAATTCCATTCAGCAATTGCTTGAAAGACAATTTGATACTGGCAATAAAGAAAATATTAAATCAACTGTTCATAAACAACTTGTGAACAGTGTTTGTTTTTAATATGATAACAATGTTGACTATTGATACTGAAAAAAGGGAATGTAAAAATAAACTAATTTTATAAATGTGATAATTTTACTGTCATATAATATATAAGATGTTTTAAATATGTATTTTTTCATAGCTTTACCTCCTGCACATGATGGTGGCTTGGGATGCAGAAACAGTACTTGAGCATTTAATTATTATCATTTATTATAGGATACTGCCTTGTATTGCAAACAGCTTTCAACTTTGGTTGTTTACTGCTTCATAATATATATGTATATAATGTAATGAATACAGTAATTACATTTGCTTAATGTAAATATTTATGCTCATATTGTTAAATTTATTATATCTTTATCAATATTTCACTGTATTTATATAATGGTTTATAAATAACAAAGTAACAAGATTATGGTGGAAATATCTCACTTTCAAAATACAGGATTCATAATATAAAACATGAAAGGACATTTTCACTGAGTCAATTTTATCAAAATAAGGTTTAGTTTATAGTAAAACATCTATATCTATATTAACAGAACAAATCAAAATATTAGGTTTTAACGATATCATCAATATAATAATAAATGTGTATAATGTTTGTTAATAGATGATATCTTGGATAGATATAATAGATTCAGTGAATTAATCTTTATATGGAATATGGGAAAATGGAAATCTATTTACTTATCTTAGTAGTATACATTTTATGACACTGACTTTCTATAATATTTGGAAAGTTTTCGGAAGCTTTGATCCTGCACAATTTTTTAGTACAGCTTTGTCTATGGTGATAAGGATTCAAAGCTGAGAAGGGAACTGGTTATCATGTTTAGAATTCGGAATCTACCGGCAAGTGCCACGGCCAGGCGGATACTTCGAAGTACCACCATACTATGATTTTCTCACGGTTTATCATCACGGAAAGATAATTGCTCACTGTAGGATTTGAACCCACTATGTCACCTATTAAGAGACCTTCAAATTATGTCACATGGATTTCATGATTTTTGTAGCAGTAAGAAATCTTGACATGTTTTAAACACATTTACACACACTTAAATTATCTTTTGACTTAAAGTAAAATCAAATCCCAAATAAGAATGCACTGAAAACAATACCTTAATACTAACTTGTCAAATGTTAATTTTGTATTTTTCTAATTATTCTATTAATAAGGAAATATCCTGACAGTATAGTAAAAGCTGATTCTAATCCTTTATATGTTACTAGCTGTCCCTCGCGGTTTCACCCGCGTTCCTGAGGGATGTAACATTTTCCCGGCACAAAAAGTATCCTATGTTACTTCTAATACCTCCAAGAATATGTTTACAAACTTCATGATGATCGGTTAACTAGTATTCGCGTGACATCAAAACAAAATGAAATCAATTAAAAGAGAGATTTTTAACAATATCTAATAATTGATATTGCTTAGACAAGGGTTTAAGAAAGGGCTTCAATTCATACTTCTTTCAATAGAGGGATATATTTTTATGATTATTTACGTCGATCTTACGATTCGAACAATTCTTTTCGTCTTGACGTCACTAGACTCTCTGATCAATGCCAGTCTAATTTTATAGCAACGTGAGCGTTGTTTGCTGTCAAACTTTGAATTTAAAGGGATTCTTTGACATTTTCGACAGTAAGAAAAGGGCAAAATGTTTTTCGCAAGCTTTCAATGTCAACGTCGTATGTTTTTCCAACGATTGTTTTACTTTAACAATACGTTTTTTAAAAACCCTCACGGCACGTGGCAGCTGTACGTCAGTACGCAGTTTGTCCATGAATTCAAAGTACATAGAATCCTTATAATATTACAGCTAGATACACTAATAACTTTTACTGTACATTCTTATTTTTAATTGAGACCATTCGGCTGTGGAGCTCCGACCTGTACAGATCATTTATTAAAGGTCTCTGTGAGATATTATATTTTATCTAACTATATATTCATATAAGTATTGTATATGTTTAAGTTTAAGTTTAAGTAAATGTATTCTAATATGTAGTGTGTATATCAGTTATCTAGTTACTATACAAGCTGTCAGTGTGTAAGTGTATGTGTGTAAAAATAGACAGGTATTTAAGAAAAAAAAAAATTGACAGATGAAATTGTCATCTCTGATATTCATTGAGTACTTATTGTACTTAGAACAATCTCATGGTCTCATAGTTATTCATGTAACTAACTACTATAGTTTATCAAATATAAGAAACTATTTTAGATGTTTAGAAATATCATAAAAAAATTACTTTATTGGTTTTGATATAAGTAAATAAACCTTAAGTCATAAAGCTAAAATATTCATTTTTCTAGAATATTCTTTAACATCAAAAGATATTTATTATATTTGATAAACTATATGCAGCTTTGCAACTATTCAATAACAAATGTTAGAATGTGACGGGAAGAATACCAGTAAAATCTTCCATCAAGAACTGTTGTATGGATCTCCTAGTTGAATGGGGGCAATTTTTTACTTAGCTCTGTGGTATTTAAATACATGCATTGAATATACGAGTATTTATCTATGTACTTCCTTGTCATTGCAGAAAAAACTATGATGTCATAGGTCATTTAGAATTTGCTAGTGTGCTAATTTATTGTTACATAATTTTGTCTATAAGTGTAAAGGTTGGAATAAAATATGTAAAATATTACCCCCCCATCCCAATTTTACACCAAATAAGGGGTATTTGGTGTAAAATTGGGATATAAAATTAAATTAAGCTGTAGTTTACCTTCCAAACTAAGTGATCAGATTGTGGATCTATATATATAATTTATTAACTTATTGGCATATTGATTAGAAATTAATAATTTTATTTATATATTTATTTCGCATTGCTTATTACCATTTGTTTTTAAATTAGTTTAGGTAGTCTGTTATGTATAATTTTTACTCCTATAGAAGTAGTCCTAGAAATATTTATTAGTAGACCGATCTATATATTGATTGGATTAGTTAGTGAATTTTAATCAACAGCTACTTTTGCATCTAAATGCATTTGTATAAGTAATCCAAAGTGATGTCATGACTATAACATCCCGATGTGTCCACAGATGAACCCTTGCGATCACCCGATCGTAATCTTGAAGGATGTTGCCCACCAAGAGTTGCGTCAGCTGCTTCAGTTCATGTATCGGGGGGAGGTTCATGTCAGGCAGCAGGAACTCTCCGCTTTCCTGCACACCGCTGAGATGCTTCAGATCAAGGGCCTTACTGGTGGCCGAGAGGTATGTGCACGGATACTTCTTTTAGTTTTTTAGCATCTGACAGCTGGATATATGTCCCAGCATATATGAACATTTAGTTTTATATTCGGCTTGTTTTATTACTAGCAAGAGACTCTGATCCCTCAATCAGAAGAGAAGTGATCCTCAATCATGGAGCAGTGGTCCTCAAGGATGTTGGAACATGAATTTTGGATGATATGTTTTTTTTTATAGGATAGGCTTTTCGTGCCCGGATTTCATCCGCATCCTCGTGGAATCTAATGTATTCCGGGATTAACCTAGCCCATGTCCATCCGGAATAATGTACCCTTGTGACTACACCATGTAGTCTAAGATAGGAAGCACACAAAGGCTTTGAGGGAAATGGTTATTAGGTGCAGCTTGCGGATCCCACTGGCAGGTGCTTGGTTACAGATTTTCAACTAGAGCCAGTCGAGCATGGTTTCCTTACGATGTTATCCTTCACCCAAACCTCAAGCTCATTATATAATTCGAAATCATGTTCTTACGTCACGTCATTTGACGTCACCCAGTACAATGTGGGTTGAATAACTAATTAAAATGAGAACACCTTTTACTGTACTCTATATTAAAAATACAATCAATATAAAACCTTATTACATTTTTGGCACCTACAGGTGATATGGACTTACAAAACTTATAATAATAAAAAGAAAATCCAAAATTCTATTGATTTCTGCCCTTTGATAGTAAATCCACAAATGTTTTTAGTGATTCAGACTTTGAAATATTTTGGATTTTTTTATTTACATTTAAAACGAATAAAATATACTAAGTACACAATTTTCTTTATAAATTTCTCAATTTCTTCTTACTTCGTAATTTTTAAAGGCGGGGCCTTATTAAGGACTTTTATCTTAGGATAAATAAACTTTTATTAAATAACTAGCTGACCCGACAGACGTTGTTCTGTCTTAACTATGAATACATTTTGAATTCGAGTCTTCCGATTGATTTATTTTTTCATTATGATTCCGACTCTTGCCTCTATTTTAAACGATATTTGCACCGATTTTCTGTCAAACGACTGACAATAATGTCAAACAGGTTACATCAAAAAAGTTTATTTTTTCAAAGCGTTAGTAATGTCGTTATGTTTTCTTAAATTTTCTAATTTTCCATGCAACTATCTTAATTTTTTCTTTCATAAGAACCCTCTCCTGACAATAACAAACACAACAAAAAAAGAATTAGCGAAATCGGTCCACCCGTCCATGCGTGATGCCGTGACCAAGGGAAATATGGATTCATTTTTATATATATAGGTCAAAAATAATTCATATGTAATTACACATATAATTTACATACTACATACATTGACAATCCGCCCACAGAGAAGCGAATCTCCACCTCCGCCGGTTGAAGAGCCACAGCCTACGCCTCAACAGTCTGAAGTCGACGCTCAGTCGGAGTGGGTACCTGGTGGCGACGAAACCATTGCTACGGAGATGGAAGCCGAGATCACCACTGTCAAGGAACAAGCTACCCGTAGCCCGCTTAAACGGTAGGTCATAGATTTATTTATTTATATGTTTGTTTAAACAGTTATTGTACCAGAAAAACATTTTTTTTCTCTGTTATTTATATTACTAATGTTTCACCCGGTACATTTAACAATGTTTAAACATTCAGATATTTTAGATAGATGATTGCTTTTGTATTTTTTTTTCTGGTTTGCTTTTTCATTACAGTACTTCTCAATTTATTGTCTATGAAAAGGTTTGCTTTTTCAGTACTGTACTTCTCTCTAAAACTAGGCTTTTAGATTTCCACATGTGAGTTGTTATTTGTTCTTTCAGCAACGGAATCGGCGTTTGAGTCCATGTCTTTTACGATGTAAACTAGCTACCAGCCCCGGCTTCACTCAAGTGGGATAGATTAGATTTTCGAGTAGTAGAGCTCTTAGTGCAGAGTTCGTCCGGGGAAGTACTACCACCTTACCCTTTCTGCCGTGAAGCAGTAGTGCACTTGTATTACTATGTTTCGGTTAGAAAAGTAAGGGGGCCGGTGAAATTACAGGCACATGAGACTTAACAACTTCATGTCTCAGGTTCGACAACGCATTGGTGATGCCCATGAGTGTTGCAAATGTCCATAGGCGGCGGTGACCACTTACCATCAGGTGGACCGTCCGCTTGTTTGTCGGCCGATGTGGTATAAAAATAAAAAAATTAAATAGAATATATTTATTAGAAAATCTCGAAATCATGGTCGAAAATTTCATGTAAATCTTCTTGTTTTGTCGTTTCCCTTAACACACGGCTATCTGATCCCAAATTAAGCAGAGCTTGTACTAGGGGAAGACAATTGATATACTTTATAAATTACTTTTCTTTACATATCCGGATTAGATCTATCTTAGCTCACGTCGTTAAGTTGGGTAAATTGTGTAACGAACCCCCAAACTCGAGTAGGCGATTTGATTTTCTTCTAAATATGATTGTACTCATATAGATATTTACACTCGATAGATGTTTTTTTTTTTAAATAATTTATTTTATTTCTCTCTCTACAAAGGTTCTTAATATCTAGGTAAGTAGTTAAAATTAACATTACACAGTTTATCAAAGCTACTCCTTTGTGAGAGACTGGTGCCTACACTAGGATACCCTGTTTTACAGGTCACCAGGACCTCACGCCGCGGACATATGTACTGTTTATTAAATAGTTAATATCAAACTACGAGCAAAACATAAATATGGTAAACATAAAATGAAATTAAGTAAAATTAAATTTAGTTACAAAGCAAAGGTGTATTTGTATGTATGTGGGTGTGGCTATGGAAGTGTGAATATGTGTGTGTGTGTGTGCGTGTGTGACTGTGTCGAGAGCGATTGGGGGGGGGGGCAAATATTAAACAAAATAAAATAATAATAATAAAAATAATTTTAGGAAAGGGTAATAAGTAGGTTCTCAGTTTCTGAATAATTTAGTTTTTGCAACCATAACGATACGTTCTTTTTACATTGGAACCTGGTATATGGGTAAATGGGTATGGTTGAGTTGATTTTGTTATATAGGTATGGGCCAAGAAAGCAGAAAAATTTACGTGCAAAACTGGTTTTGTAATTTGTAACTGGGCAGACTATATTTTTACGGCGTTTATTTTTGTTTAATAAGGGATCGTAGACTAAGAGGGTGTGCATTTTCATAATAATTTGTAAGATAAAGAGTTGGCGAACCGTATGAACTTTACATTTCTCATATACATTCGTTGTAGGGTAAAAATAAGGTAGAAAGTAGGAGACTTTAATGACTGCTCGCTGAGCACGCTCTAGTTTTAAAATATAAGTTTTTGATGCTCCACCCCACGAAGTGATGCAGTAAGCTAGAATGGATTGACATAACGCAAGGTACGTCCTTTTAATAATTTCATCATCAGCAACATGCCGAAGGTTCTTGAATACATATATGTGCAATAGCATAGAGTTAAACGGACAAACAGACACAGTGACAGAAATCGTGATTTTTTGTTTTTATTAGGTTGGGGAAAAAGTCTTTTCGCATTATAGTATGTATGAACTTGTAATAAAATCTCTTTGGCTATACTATTTGTATCTGGCTGGTTTTGGTATGATTGTAAGTTTTAATTTTAAAGAACATAATTCCAAATTCAAATTAGGAAAATGTGTGATTTGCATTTGTTTTTCGTACCGCCAAGATGAGTGAATCTAATGAAGAAATTCGATTCATTTTAAAATTTTACTACTAAAAAGGTAAAAATGCAACGCAAGCCGCGAAAAAAAATTGCGATGTTTATGGACCTAGTGCAGTGTCTGTGAGAGAAGCACAAATTTGGTTTAAGCGTTTTCAATCCGGAAATTTTGATGTCAAAGATGCACGTCGCTCTGGTCGCCCCATTACGGATAAAATGGATGCCGTTTTTGAAAAAGTGGAGCAAGATCGGCATATCAGTAGTTACGACGTAGCTGAAGAACTGGAAATTGACCACAAAACAGTTTTGGAGCATTTGAAAAAAACTGGGTACACAAAAAAGCTAGATATTTGGGTACCTCACGAGCTCACTGAAAGAAACCTAATGAGCCGTGTACTCATTTGTGATTATTTATTACGACGTCATGAAACCGAACCATTTTTGAAGAAGCTGATAACTGGTGTTGAAAAGTGGATCACGTACGACAAGAACGTGCGAAAAAGGTCGTGGTCAAAGGCCGGTCAGGCTTCACAGACTGTGGCGAAACCCGGGTTAACTCGCAACAAGGTGATGCTGAGTGTGTGGTGGGATTGGAAGGGCATTATTCATTATGAGCTGTTACTACCAGGCAGGACCATCGATTCTGAACTCTACTGCGAACAACTGATGAGATTAAAGCAAGAAGTTGAGAGAATGCGGCCGGAATTAATCAACAGAAGGGGTGTGGTTTTTCATCATGATAACGCTGACCTCACACATCTTTAGCCACTCAGCAAAAATTAAGAGAGTTTGGCTGGGAGGTATTAATGCATCCGCCGTATAGTCCTGACCTTCAGATTTCCACCTGTTTCGGTCTCTTCAGAATTCTTTAGGCAGTGTCAGGTTAACATCACGAGAGGACTGTCAAAACCACTTGTCGCAGTATTTTGATCAGAAGTCCCAAAATTTCTATAGCAATGGGATCATGTCCCCCTACCTACAAGATGGCAAAAAGTTATCGAACAAAATGGTACCTACATACTTTAGTTAAATGTAAATAAACTATATTTAAAATGTTTTGAATTTTCTTAAAAATTGCGAAGGAACTTTTTCCCCAACCTATTATTACTAGCTGTTCACCCGCGCCTTCACCCGCGTTTATTGATATCATATATAACCTATAACCATCTACGAAAAATTTCGCGTCGAATGGTAACAGTCCCTTCCCGTTACGTTCAGTCGTTTTGAGGTGATGGTGCGTCGAAGAAACCCACTTTTCCTTTTTTATATACAGATAGATTTTAAATGCGTGTATGCAAATCGATAGGTTTGAATACTACTTTGAATAGTACTTTGAATTAAGAACAACTCCGGTGTGTTTTCAACTGAAATTATTATAACACTTTTACGGGCTCGGCTCTATTCTTAGTATAATATTTAAATTTCCTATTATTTGAAGGTTGTCTGGTATAAATCGCTTAAACAGTTCATGCATATAATTTGTTAGAATGGGGGCATCCAATTATCTACCTACGCTGTTGACGTGCCATCTATACAAGCGTAAGCCCTATTAAAGGGGTGGAGGCGATGAGATCAATACTTGAGACGGAAAAATTATAAATTTCCTCTTTACTCGCCCACTCCGCTCCCCTCTTGGAACTACTTATTGCGATCACATGTACCTAAGAGTGCAATGCTGCAGAAATAAGAAATTCCTTTGTGTCCTATGATTGTGTGTAGGTTGTTGGGATGTATCTTAGGTAGGCAAGCCCTCGTTTTCTTAGGGCGTAGACACACTGTAAAAGTGCAGCCGGCAGTGCAGTTTAAGTATATTATTTTTCTGTTTTGTTAGATTAATTTATATAATTTTCGGAGATGATAGTTTTGTGCCAGTGTTCTCGAATAATGGCGAAGGGCGTAGATTTAAATCCGATTACGAGCTTGAGTTATTATGTAAATAACAATAACGTTTTATAACAAAGGATATTTAGCAGTACTCGCCTGCCTGTTGTTAACCCCTCGAGGTGGATGTTTAAAATTAAATATATTTATTCAAATAAACCTTCGTAAGTATTTATGTATGTGTTAAACTAATGCGTGTTTGTCCGGGAGCAGCACTTGAGAGCGTGTTACGTTCTATCTTCATGAAACTGAACTCATCACGATAATACATAGTAATATAAATGCAGTTTTAGCCTTTCCGGTGGATTGACTCGCGTTTCTTAAATTACTAATGGTTCCGACACAATACTTTAATCCCAAACATAATTTATCTGTGTACCAAGTATTCATTCAAATCCGATCAGCCGTTACCGAATTAATAGGTAGTTTTTTGAATAAAAAAAAATATTTGAAACAATGTTGTACATTTAAGTAAAATTATTTTTTACTAGATTGTGTAGTAAAAAAACTAAAGTACTTGTTAATATATTATTGTAGATAATAAAAATATTGTATCACAGTTGGTGGCTTTTAACCGCAACAGTGCAGTCGGAATGCATCTCGTCTGTAAACGCCCTAAGGCTTAAGTAATGTCATGTAGCTCCATGAAGCGTACTGCCTTCTAAGTATTTCCTTCAGAGGTTCGTTTGCAGTTTCAGTTGTGTGCTGGTCTTGTTAAGACGTGCCTGTTTCTAATACAATATAAATACCTACAATTATGAGGTAAGAGTGCATTTTAAAATTAGAACGAGCACAGATTGCTATAATTATTTTATAATTATTTCATTAGTTTTAAGAATTAACGCTGATTAGATATTGTGTTAGATGTGGTGGCAAATCGGTTTGTTGCTAAATGATCTAATATAGCTAATATAATTATCAAAAATATAAGTTAATTACGCCATATATGGGTCGTATTATCGAACCATCTGACTACTTGATATTAGTACAAAGAAATGGGACGGACATTTAATTAAAAATATATCTTATTTTTTTTTAAAGCGGAACAAAGAACGGGATAACTATTTATTTATTACTAACTTCAGTTTTTGTTCTAATGTATCCTCGGATCCTCTTCTGTATTCTAGTAGCTTTTTAATAGTGAAAGAATTATTCAAATCGGTCCAGTATTTGTGTTTTTTCATTACAAAGAAAAATGTCTCTCTATAATATTAGTTTAGATATTGCTTTTTATACCAATAGAATTTTTTTCGAATCCTCTCTTTTAATATTTTTCTTCATGTTGTTTAATAATACTTAGGACTCATACGTTTAACCCTCTAAAGCCCCTAACTTGATTTAAAAGGGCTGTTGCCGTTGACGAAAACAAATTTCAATCAATTGAACTAGAATATCCAATGAGAGCGCCCAGACTGAAGGGGAAAGATTTTGCTCCGACAAAGGGATATATTTTGTGTAGTTTTAATACCTGAATACTAGCTTCGTCGCGCGGTTTCACCCGGGTATCCGAACAAATTTTATTTGTGATCATCCGATTTGTAGCCTATTTGCGACAAGCTTTCAGACAGAGAGGCAGATATAAATTCCTGACCGTGTAAATTGTAGTTTTTAGAAAAAAAAAATTTTTTTTTACAGTTTGTAATTTTATTTATTTGTATAGATTATTATTACGAACCTAGTTTTCCGTTACGGATTAGTGCCCCTCGTCGCAAGGGAGCCTAAGTATTGTTAATACCACTGGCCGAGGGCTGGAATATTTTAGGGGAACAGTATTTGCATCTATAGTATTACAACCAGACCATCCATACAATTATGTTGGTACGTACATCAAAGTAGGCATTGCCCTCATGTCAAGTTAATTAATGCCTAACAGGCAACGACATGCTCTGACAGGGGGTTGCACAATGGCGTGCCGGTTGGCTTGGTGATTTGATACCCCGTCCACCACGCCCCTCCTGGGGCTAGCGTTAACATCCTTCCTGTTTTGTGTCTGCTATACTACCACATCTTTATGCATGTACAGTCAATTCTAACGGTTAGTATTTCAACAATTTGCCGCAAATTTTCAACAGATGGCGTTCAAAATTGATCATACATTCGAAACCGTAAATGTCATTGAAACTACCACCGGTTCTTATTATGTTTTACCTTTCAACTGACAGACTGACTTAGAAAAGTAATATTAAATAAACGGCATTTTTACCGATATAAATTTTATCTAATCTAGATTGGACCGGATTATCTCAAAAAGGGTATATCTCGCCTGATTTATTCGCAAATACTTTCCTCCCTCCCTCTTGCTCCATCCACCCGGTTAAAATAACATCCTTTATTGTATACCTACAGATTACTGAAGAATACACCGAACAAGAACAGTTACAACATCAGGAAGAAGCCGCGCCCCGCCAACGAGAGCCCAACACACGCCGAAAACTCCGAATATACTTACGACGGGTGAGTCTATAACACCGGGTATTACATAGCTTGGTTATCGCTTCGACCGGGTAGCCGCTGGCAGAGATCTAGGTACAAATAATCGCGGTGTAATAATCAAATTAACTGGAAAGTGAGGGCGGGTGAAATTATAGCCGCGTAACAACTTCACGTATCAGAGACGACGACGAATTGGCGATGGTATTGCAATGGCGACACGCTAACAACTTACATTATTGTTGCATTGGCCAATTTTGATGACCACTCAAGCATAGATTGATCTAAAGTATGATGTTATCGTCGTAGTTTTGCTTATGTTAAGGCTAGGTTCGACCTTCAAATGTAACTGCATGATGATTCAATTGCATTTACGTTTATCCAGTTGTTATACTGCGATTTTAAACTAGTCTTTTCCGCGGTATACCTGGAAGTGAGTGACTAGCTCCACTTCACAAAGATCAATTGACACTGCTCAGCTCCATTTAATCATAGCGCATTCATACATAACCTTAGGTACGTAAGGATCGGCAGGGCGATTGTGCAATCCTCTCACAGTCAAGATCAAACCGTTTATTTTTAAATATTTCCTGCGCCATTACTGATGTCTCACATAGCAATGTGACTGATTGGTATTGAATAGGAGACATAGATCCCTCGGGAATGCGGTTGCAGCTTTGAATACGAGAGAGTTACGCAATTGTGTTGCAGTACAATGCTATAGTAACTGATGAAATATTTCAGTCAATTTTGTAGTATATGAAATGATAATGAAATGAAAATGACATGAAAATGAAATGAAAATATTTTTATTCAAATAGGCCTTTACAAGCACTTATGAATAGACTCTAATATCGGTTCGGAAGGTTCTTTTTTACTGAGAAGAGCCGGCAATGAACTCGGCAATTACTCTTTTTATACTTGCTGGGGTCCTAAAATTTGTTAATAAATTTGTAATTTCTGAATAACTACCCAAAATACCTGGAGCTTGAAGCGCTTTTAATACAATACTATTATACACAAGGTAGTTCGCTAAGGGGGTACTTAGCTGAAAGGGTATTAAAGCAACCCATGATAACTGAATAAATTTGACTGTAAATCCTCTGGTTGATTTCACATTGAACCGACAATCACACAAAGGACCTGGACAGGTTTTAGTTCATCATGAATCATTTTTGAAGAAACTCTTTTCCGGTTTTCTACACAGGGACCAACTATAATATTGCGAAATAAATATGAGATTGGCTATCTATGTTTAAAGTTTTTGCTTACAGCAGCTAAACTGTGCTTCCACGCAAGTCACCAGTTTAACTTTTTAATACACAATCACTATATATACGGTACTTGAAGCTCAGTACGCCCTTTTAGATTAACTTTTATAGATTAAAGGTGGATTCCCATATATCAGTCATGTCTTTGTCTTGTCTCCGTCACGTCTATCGTATGTACTTTCTCATGTGTGGGGTGTTTTTTGTGACTGATCCGATATATGACTGCGTCTTGACTAATGGGAATTCTCCTTGATACAGTGCCTGAAAATCTTTTGGGTTATCGTGTGAAGTCAGCTGCTACACACATAGTTTTTGTCATGTTTAAAATAAATAATTTCAATAATTTATTTGACAAAAAATATTTTGTCATCTTTTATTTTAATCCTGCACCAATAAGCAGCTAACTTCAAATCAGCAAAGAAGATTTATGGACACTGTTGTATCAATGTTTGAAATGAACATTTCCTACCCGATTTTGCGTTTGCATTTAATTTTATTTCAACTGTTAGAACCTTTTCCACTTTATTTTTTTGTTATATGTAATTGACAACAATTCATTAATTTCATAGTGTTTAGGTAAAATTTTGCAACAGAATTTTAAACCAAGTTCGTCTATTTGATTGAGCTGACATTTGGCTTACGTATTTGGGTTTGATGACATGTACGATCACCTAAGTGACGTCATTTCTAAACCAATATGGCGGACGTGACAAGATCTATTAAAAATAAGGCTATTAACTGTATTTATTCCACCCTGAGATTGATATGATTTATCTATGGTTAATTTCGAAGAAATACTATATTCACATGAATTATTTTGTGTCTGTTTCTATCCATTAAGATCTGTCACCGTAATTTTTTTTATTGTTTTCTTATCACATTCCGACAATACAAAGGCCTATCTTTTTTGATAAATGAAATGTTGTCAATTAAATATTATGCTTCAAATTATTTAACACTTTTTATTTTGTATTTTATTGTACATTTATGTTTTGTTTCTTTTTGGCTGCTTAATTCCAGTGAACCAATAATAGATTTTGACAACGACTTATTGCACAGTGTGCTCGTTATGCCGGAGTCTGCCAAGGATACTGGTAAGTCACCATATTGTTTGCTAACTTTACACCTACCACTTCGTATAACTGTTTAAAAACAACAAATTTAATTTATGTAATAACTTTATATTCCAAGTTTAAATTAATATTTTGAGAATTCTGAGAATTTTAAAGTTTAAATATTTAATTTTTTATTCTAAATCAATAAAGGCGTGTTTAGCTCGCTGCATTTTTCTAAGCTGTTTTAAATTAAGAGTTATGCCTCGAGGTACTTATAGTTAATGATTTTTATCTTATATTGCTACAGTTAGAGTTTCGATGGAGTGTTAAACTATAAATCTGAGATTTTTTCCTTTCGTGGAGCTATTTGTCAAAGACTTTAGAATAGATTCTTGTTGGAAAAATTAAAAAATTGTTAATTTTCGCTTTGTTATTAACAATTTACTTTGGTTAAAAATTATAAAGCTCCATTAAACATTAAAAAAAACTTTTTTTTCATAATGTTACTTTTGCTCCGTTTTCTCATGGTCAGAAGCTACTAAAAAATGATTTTTATTTCATATTGTTTAAAAAAATGTTATAAACAAATGCATTGTTTATAAGATATTTCGAATTTTTTTTTTGGATATGTAATCTATGATGAAAATAATGGTTTAAATAAAAAACCGTTCCGCAAAATTTTAGTTTTTAAATATTATTTTATTTCAGCCGGAATAGTTATAAATATTGTTCCTACTGTTCCGGGAGTATGGACTTTTCTTTAGGGAATGTCCTGCTCTCTTTGAATCTTTTTAAAAATTTTCAAAATCTCAAATAGTTAACGAGATATTTGCAAAAAATCAAACCCCCTTTTTTTTCACTTAATTGTTTATAACTTTTGCAATTTTTGCGAGCGGTCCTTCAATTTTCTCAAAAAGTTTCTACAGGCCATTCCGAATCGAATGACATCAAAATCATAATTTTCAGAGAATTAGAAAAAGTTTCGACCTAAAAAGCACTTGTTGACTAGACTATTGTAATTTCTTTTGTGTATGCAATAAAATATAAGATTTTTTTTTCTTTAGTATTTTAACCTTAAAAAAATATTTATACACGGCCAATGAACATAGATGAAGCTGATCATTAAATCCAAGGCTATCGATTCGTATGAGTTAAGTAGCAGTTTAAAATGAACATGCAATTGCGCCTTCCAGGATGGAACTGCAAGACGGGCGGCGTCAAGTGCCCGTCGTGCCACCGATACTTCGCCAACCGATACAACTTGAAGGTGCATATTCGCGATAAGCACGACACGAGAGAGGGCACGCTGCAGGTAATGAGAACGAGTCATTTGATTTTAATTTTCTTAATTTATACACAACTTTAGCAATATTTTGATTTAAAACTTGATGGAAAGAAAAAGCGACACAAAAAGGGACGTACATCTATAATATACTCGTACATATATTTTGACTGGCCAGTTGGCTTGGTGGTTAGAGACTCTGACTGCCAAACCGAAGGTCGCGGGTTCGATTCCCACCCAGGACAAACATTTGTGTGCATGAACATGTCTGTTTGTTCTGTGTCTGGGTGTAAACATCTATATAAGTATGTATTTGAAGAGTAGTATATGTAGTATATCAGTTACCTGGTAGCCATACTACAACCAATACACTCTGCTTAAATCGAGATTAGGTAACAATGTGTGAAGAATGTCTTGGGGTTTATTTATAAGCCTGCGTTATTATGAGCTAGGGGGACATCGTTTTTTCAAATTCCATTTCTGCATGGTGAATTGCACACGTTATGGAAAAATACAAATTTGAACCAATTAGGCCGATAATCAGGCTGACGGTCCCGCCTACAGACATTGTTACACCAAGGGCGACTCTGAGGCATTATGTTGTTAAGTGACCGTGTGGGCTTGGATTCTATAATGAGCATGATACAGTGGTTAGGCACTTTGAGGTACCCGCCTGACTACAACTTCCCGCCCTTGTTGTATATATATAGACAGCGCCATCTACTGGGCACAACTATAACCATGAACCATCCAGGTAACTCCATGAAGACTCCATACAGAAGACATCAAAATAGATCAACCAGAGGAGGAGAATTACGAACGCACGTACACTGGGATTGTGTATATATTTACAAAAAATGAAAACGATTCTATATATACCTATTGTGAATCAGTCTGGTTACCATAGCACGAGTTTTGCTTGGTTTGGTATCAGATTTTCTGTATGTTTGTTTGTTTTAACCATTTTCAGTGCGGATTATATGTCAGATGGCCATGTGTAAATTGAGTTTAAGGTAGTTTATTATTTATTTTCAGTGCGAGATTTGCCAGAAGCGCATGCGCAACCCGTCGTGCCTGCGCGTGCACATGTACCATCACCGCAAGCAGGCCGCATACTTGGCCCAGATCAGCTCCCAGGGAGATCAAATGAGACATGTGTTAGTACACTCTCTATTATATTGTATAAACCTATATAGAAATGGGTAACTCAACCAAAATGCATGCTCAGCGCAGCTCACGGCTTCACAGATCAGCTCAAGTATTGCAGACGATCACAGTCTCTACGCCGCTCCCGCGCCGCAGTTCGACAACAACACAATATGACGGAATAGATCACAGATTGTATACAGACTGTAAAATAATAAGGGAGATGTGAGCTGTTTAGTTTGCTCTTAAGCAGCAGCTCGACAGTTCAAGTAGGTGTGATCTGTTGAACCGGTTCAGAGCTGAGTTACACATGTCTAACCCTATATTGCATAGTTCTAATAACCCTATAATGAGGGGACGGTTGGCTTGGTGGTTAGATACTCTGATTGCTACGACACAGGTCCTAGGTTCGATTCCTACCGACGAGAAACATTCTTGTGTTCTTTTTGTTTTTTATACCACATGGACCGGTAAACAAGCAGACGGTCCACCTGATGGTAAGTGGTCACCGCCGCCTATAGACATTTGCAACACCAGAGCATTGCCAATGCCCTGTCGATTCTGAGATGTGCTGTTGTCAAGTCTCATGTGCCTGTAATTTCACCGCCCCCATTACCTTTTTAACCGAAACACAGTAATACAAGTGCACTACTGCTTCACGGTGGAAATAGGTAAGGTGGTAGTACTTCCCCGGACGAACTTTGCACTAAAAGCTCTACTACTCGAGAAATATCTCTAGTTTGCGTGTTTGGTCCTCTTTGTTCTGAGTCTCATATAAATTCCTTTCGTAAATGATACCTACATGCAATCATGTCTCTGCAAATATATTCCTTTTATTTTGACTTATACTTTTAGGATTAAATAAAAGCACAAAATGCATTTTTTATTACATTTTACATATATGTGGGATATGACTCGAAACAAAAAGATTTGAAGAAAGTATTATCCTTATTATTTATTTCTTTCTTACACAAAAATCATTTCATCGACATTATATTTTTCATAGAATATTCGTCAATGGCAGTAAAAAGCATACTTCAAATAAGTATCTGATACATATACGAGTATATGTAATTTAGAATTATAATCCCTACTAATATTATAAATGTGAATGCAAGTTTGTTTGTTACGCTTTCACGCGAAAACCACTTAACCGATCATCATGAAACTTGGTACACATATTCTTGGAGGTATTAGAAGTAACATAGGATATACTTTTTGTACTGTGAAAATGTTACTCTCCTACGGAACGCGGGTGAAACCGCGGGGGACAGCTAGTATTAACATATAATAAACATACATATATTTCCACTTCAACAGTGTGCAGAACCTGGTCGGCAGCAACAAGTGGCGCTCATCCGATGCATCGCTCATCAACGAATTCCGAGATGTCGATAGGTAGAAACACTATTTATTTTAATATCTTCACGCCCGTTATCTTAAAGGTAGGCATAGGTTTTAGTAGTCAGACTCACCGGTACCGTGTCAGAACTGGAAAGCGAACTCAGGAACGGCGGTCTCTAAGCCGAACGACGAACAACGAAGCCGACAGTCATTTATATTTATCACATTAGTATCTGACCCGACAGACGTTATCCTGTCTATATATTGAATTCTATTGAATAATATTGAATTCGAATCTTCTGATTGAATCGACTGTGAAATGTGTAATAAGTAAATATAAATTTATTATTTTATCCATATAATTCCGACCCATGCCTCTATTGTTACAACGATATTTGCAGCGCGCATTCTGTGTATCGCTCCAGCTGTCAAACGACTGACAATAATAAAAGTTTATAAAGCGCTAGTATAGTGGTTTAAGTTATCTTAAATTTTCAAATTTTCAAATTTTCCACGCATCTTCCTTATTTTTTTGTTTCATAAGAACCTTCTCCGGACAATAGCAAACACAACAAAAAAAGAATTAGCGAAATGGGTCCAGCCGTCCATGCGTGATGCCGTGACCAAGGGAAATAGGGATTCATTTATATATATTTAGATGAAGTAACCTGATTCTTATTACAAATTTCCTAGTTGTAAGCAATATTTTATCGTAAAACACAAATTTAAGTAAGCATCAATAATTCTTTGATATCAGACACCCACGCTAATATAGTTGGTTCGATTCCCACGCAGGACATAATATTTATTTGTATGGCTATGTCTGTTTGTTCTGTGTGTAAATATCTATATACTCGTATGTATGTACTTAGAAAAATAAAAAGTAGTATATGTTGTATACAAGCTATCTAGTTTTACAGTATAAGCTCCACTTGGTTTGGGGTGAAATGGCCGTGTGTCAAATAACGTCCCAGGATATATTCATATTAGCTTATAGTTATGCTCAACCACACAAATATATATAATATATGGGTACTGTACAATGTATTCTTTAATATACCTTATTACAACGACTTAACTCTAATTTTAACTTAAGCAAAGCGAATATTACGTTTTTTGTACAATTAATATTAATTCTCGCAAAGCAAATTGAAAACCATGCGTAACTTATGCAGGAAAGCGATTTCTTTTATTCAGATTATGCTGTGTGTGAAGAAAGTATACCTGTTTTTTCGTTCGTTTGTTTCTAACAGATTGAATGGTTTCTGAAGGAAAATATTGTGTTTCGTTAGTTTCCAACACATACCGGGTACTGCTTGTAATATTTTAAATGCGAATGCTTGTGAAGATCTATTGTTTTATTAAAAACGAATCCTGGATTTTAAGACTAGGTAGTAGATTGTGTAAGGCTTTTGGAATCGCAAATCAGGTCGATTTGCTACTAAATAGGGATGTGTCACGTATCAAATCAGATAATCTTATTTAATGTCAAAACGATTGAATGTATGGAGTTGTATGAAATAGGAAGTTGTATCAAAAGAACTCTTGGTTATATCGGTGCTTCAAAACCATATAAATCTTTGTATGTATAAATGACTGTTTGTACCTTTTTATACTATTTATCCGATAGTGTTGAAGCTTTAGTTAGTTCTTCTACGAGGATTCTGGAGAGATTCCAGATTAAAAAGAAGTCGCATAGCAACGGATACCGGGATCAGCTAGTTACTATACTACCGGCACGCTATGATGGTCGTTTTGACGTTTCAGATTGTCATAGGAAAAGAAACTGTATTGCTTTGGAATAAGGTTGATTTCCATCATCATACAATTAGCTGTTGGATCAATAGATGTACCTTATTTCTGAAGGAATAAAGGTTATTTTTCTTTGTCATTGTTAAACTACAAAACGGCCATCATAGCGTGTCGTAAGTTTAGTTAGTTATGAATTTTTTATCATTTTTGATGTATCCATGTATTTTTGTTTGTTCAAGACACTGGTTAGTGTTTGATCATATATCTTGAATAAAGGATTGTTTCCTATTGGCTGCGTTATCACAGGTTATTGCTGTCTCTATCGCACACCAGCGCGCGGAGAGTTATCAGTATCGCCTTCGATGTATCGGTAATCGGGTTTGTTTCCAATCCGAGAGAAATACATCATACCTTGTAAATAAAATAAAAAAAACAATCATATTAAAATTGTGTACTCAATTTGTATCTCGTATAGTAAGCGTGCCAAATTTGCAATTTTATTAAACATGAAAACACGGTATTAAGCGACTGTATTTCTGAAACGCTAATTGAATAATATTTTAAATGTACAATGCATAGTGTAACAAAGCAATGCTAGCACACCGTTAAGTACTTTGCAATACTCTGTACAATAATCCCTACTAATATTATAAATGTGAGTGTAAGTTAACGCGATAACTACTTAACCGATCATCATGAAACTTTGTACACATATTCTTGAAACCGTGGGGGACAGCTAGTTTAAAGATAAAAATCACACAACAAATACTAATATTAAATATAATATGAGAAACACGTCTTTCGGCGTATTGTTAAATATTGTACGAAACACTTCGTGGGCGAGTCAGACCCTTACTTGGTCAATTTTTGAAGTGAAATCTTCTTTAGACCCGATTTGAGTTGAAACTTAATGAAACGAAAAAGCGACACTAAAAAGAGACCAAAAAATTTTTCCATAATATTTCTCCAGCGAGTGAATGAAATGGGTAGTTTTCTGAGGGTTTCGCTACCGCGTATGTAATGCACACATTTTGTTTATTTAATAACGCAAAGCCATATTATGTAGCTACTAATATATGAAACTGAAGGTTTGTTCGTCACTCTATACCATTAGTGTGATCTGAAGTAAGTTCACGTATTGGATGTATGTTTTCCAGCTTCCCGACGGTGACACCCCAGGCGGTCCAGGTGCAGGATAAGAATCCGGCTGAGGCCGTGTCGATGGCCGAACCAGAGGAGGAAGCCATATGATATCGTGTCCCCGTCATCCAGTGGGCCCCCCCACGGGCCCGCGACTACGTTGACCCCATGCAACTGTATATATCGTTTACCCAGCAGTGCTATTGGGACAACCTAGTATTCAAACGCAGGTTTTAAGAGGTACAGTTCACATTGACGACGGTGTTCTATGACTCGATTGAACCCTAAAAAGACTTTTCCAGTAGATCTTGTAGTGTTTTCAGAGGCGCAAATGATTAAAAAACGTAAAAAAAAATAAAGCCCTCTTTTCATTGTATCGGAAGTAACGATTTAGTGTTAAGGTAATTCTGATTGTAAAATGTTTCATCAATTTTGTCTGAATCCTCAGATTCGGACAATTTTGAAGGCAATTTTTAACCCGCTGATGTCGAGTCATTTTAAATGTGTGCGTGCACTATGTACGCAAGAAAGAAGTTATAATTCTTTGGCGTCATTAATCAAATTAATTGAGCAAACGGCCATAAATTATACTGAAAGGTTTCAATCAAAATAAACTAAAATTAAAAATAATAAATTATGTGTTACATCGGCGCGCGCAACTTCGTCTCACGCAAAAAATACACTCTGATATGTTTTCCCAAACGCGCCAAAAGGAGTATAACTTCAATAATTGTATCAGATTCGTGTCTAGATTAAGATGTGTCAATTTGTCATGTATTGTCTATCTAATGGATGTGACTGTAATTAAATGTTTAATCAGTAAAACTAATCAATTGTATAATGTATACGAGTTGAATGATATTCAACAATTATTGTAGGTCACACAGAAAGGTGACCAGCTGTTAGTTCATACCGATATATTATGAAAACTGTACCTCTTTGATTATAAGTATGATGTAAAATTGCACTGTTGCGTTAGAATATAATTTTTTTTTTAATGAAATTCCACCCCACAAAAATTCCAAAGACTGAAGCACGAACAAATAAGTATACAATAAAATAAAAGTTCAAAACGCACGGGGCTCGAAAGACTTTGTACAACGTTTTTGTTACTCTAATGACAGCTCTCATGCAATGCAGCTATATTTTTGAGTACAAAATATTTATTTGTAATAAACGTGTAACTTTTTTTTTAAACTGTATTAGACTAGACTAGTTAGGAGCGATACAATTCGAGATTCGAAGCTGTCTGCCCGTGCTTTTTGGACGAATACATTTTATTTGTACCGCCTGATTTCGTTTTAGCGGCCTATATTTAAGGCGAATTGTGTCTTAAGCCATGTAGCGGATGTATATGTACGCGTTTTAATCGTGAGCGCAAACCTTCGCGAAGTAATTTCTAAAGCGTGCACAATAGCCGAGTACAATTTAATGTTAGGCAGCTAGATCGAACAAGATTAGAGTATAATCAATGAGAAATACGTAAAATGTTGCCATTCCCACGACGAGTGTACAAATTGAAAACTTTTAATATTGTCCCAATATCGATGATGACGTCAAAGGTGAGTCGTCATATATTATTATTATTATGTTTAACAAAGCATAACCTTACAGTACAAAATACGATATTGTGTATATTAATCATCCATGAATTATGCTTTACTTAGTATTTAAGTCTATTTTTTTTTATTATAAGTTCACGTAAGTCCCATTTGAATAGAACAAAAACATTTTATTGTTTGTACGTACAATTTTAGTTCGATGTATACATTTTTCGAGTGTATTATGCAAATACAAGGGTTGTTTAGGTACGTTAAGTATAAATGAAAATTTACCTCATATTATTTTGAAATGACTGTTTTATGTAAGATATGATTACGTTGTTCTTTTTTTAGTTCATCGGTATTCAAAAATATATCTTTGGAACTTCCATGACGGGAATAGTTAGGTTGACAATATTTTTACATTCCAATTTTCGTTAAGGTATTAAAACAAAAAATGTGGCCAGATAAATATTAAATAAAAATACTCGTATGTCTCGTATATAAGCTTCCCTTTCGCACACCCATCTGACGGCAAACGAAAATTAAACAGTTTGCAGATTTTTTTAATTCCTTCGTCCATTGAACGACCATTCAACGAACAACGATCAATTTTGTGATAAATGTAGTTGAAATTTCACTTGTAATCCAGTTGCCTTTCTAGATTTATATATGGAAATCCTTTAGCATTACTGTGTGGTTAGACAGTGACCACTTACCATCTGTCTGTTTGTATAACTTTTAAATCTTTTTGGGAGCCGAATATATTTTTGTTCATATAATTTATCTGGCCTTGTTCTGAAGCGTCTAAGCTAGCTTTAACACACAAAAATCGTCCCATCGTTATGAAGTCGATACGTATTTGTAGTCATTAGCTCTCTTTATATTTCGAGTTGAACATTTGGGCATAGTAGCCGTTAGTAACACACCGACGCGCGTGCACACGACAGCGGAACCGCACCTTTTACATGACAAGAAAAATACGAGAATCTCAAATCAATGCACAACTGACAATATACGTGTAAAGATATAATTTATTTTTTTGCTTATTACTGAGGTTAGACATATAAAACATGTATAACAAAGAACGGTGTTTAAAAGCGTGATATCCCTTTAATAAGAACATAAACTTTAGTATATTGGAATCTAGTTTTTATTTATAGATTATAATTTTATTAATTGAATTTTACGTTATTATAAAAAAATATCGGGTTATATATTTATACGATTCCGCTGCAACGTTGCCGCGGCGTCTGTGTGCTGATAGCTAATATTTTGAGACCGCTAGTTGTGATTTGTCACATTAGTTTAGTTATGTCGTACACAAGGTATATAATATATTATTTTCATGTATATTTTGACGAATAAATCGTGTACGCATTAAGATTGAGTTAAGATAAAAATAAATAAAAAATACGTCTATTATTCGGTGTATTTTACGAAGGTTTGGGTATTCTAACCATTAAATATAAGGGGGAGTTCAACTAACACATGAATGCAATTGTAAGAGTACTATTGTGTTTATTTTTTATTTTAACTTTACATTCCATTAGAATCTAAGTCTGCATAATCCAACCTGATATTTTTTAGAAATGTTTTATTATACATACATACATATAACATAGCGTAAGTTAGTTTTGTATACAAGGAGATTATTAAGCGTATCGTATGTAAGAGACATTCCATACAATCGGTAGATGTATAGTTTTATTAGCATTTATAATTATATGTTTTTTTATTTACCAAATTTTTTTTATACCAATGCTACCTTTAGGATCACTTACAATATCTGTGAACGTATTGCGCCATAATTTTAGATGGACCGCTGCAATACACTAATCTGGCACGTTAGGTGTTGTAGTCGGTCCAATTGAAGCTATGGCGTCATATTTTATTGTGTAATGGTGCAGCTAAACGTGGTCCTTGTTCTATTGAAATTGTATACACAGTTCCCAATCATCACAGATATATCCCGTATATTTTAGACCAACAATTTTTATAAAAACTCTCAAGTACAAAATATAAAATAATTTAGTACAAAATACATTAAATAATCCGGTACAAATAGCGTAACATTCATACAGGTAGGACGATATATCTGTGTTGATGAATTTATTCATTATTTTCGATATTATAAGGTCGATTTTCGAACGTTACGCTGTGACCGAGTAAGCGCTCAATTCTTATCGTTTGTTTGAATACTCAGTATGTGTGGCCAAATAGTTTAATAATATTTGTCTAGTATGTGTAACATAAGCCGATCTTTGTCGAATTGTCATGATGTATTTATAAGATGCAGGATGTGTCGTTTCCGATATACGTTACATTCCAAATGATACATTCCATTTGTATTTCGGTAAACCGCGCTCAAATTAATCAGTATGGTCTGTTTCCATGACAATATATAATTATCTTTAATCGTTTAGTGTAAGTTTCGATTTAGCTTGTCTTGAAACTCGACTTAAAAATATCTTGATGTTTTTGCATTGATGGTTTATGAATGGTCGTCTAGTATGTTAGGATTTTAATCCCGAGTTCGATGTGTCGATTCAAGTCGAGCTTATTACCAATATAATGATGAATGTTGTATATATATATGCATACATTTATATTGTACTCTTATATATATTCTTCGCCATATAATGGATGTAGGCAACTTGTTGTGTATTAATTATGATATTGAATTGTTCGATTTGTGAACATTTCTAATTATTCTAATGACCTCTGGTCGTTATTTCGTACCGTTGCGATATAATTCGCAAACGGTATTTGTACTTCTTATAATAAAGTACTGATGCAGTCAAAAATTACAATGGCGAACAAAATTCTTCACAAGATCTCTATTATTGATAACTTGAAACGTTTGATACCATTTGAATATATATATACAAAATTTAATTGATACACTACACCGTTACACGGTTGGTACATTATTACATATTATCTATTCTACATTCGATTTACATTTACTATATATTGTATTTTGTCTATCTATAATAATATATAATATATATTGATACATATATAATCTTTTATAATAATATATAGTTTGAAGACAATATTATCTTGTCCAATAAATTGGTCAGTATTGTGAAATGAAAAGACTATTATAACCTACATGGTATGATCAGTGATACAAATTCGTCCCTAATGAGATGGAATCTCATTGATTATGGCTGCTATTTGATTCATTTCATTTATATATACACATATATATATATATATATTATATATAATATAATATTGTGATTGACTGGAAAATTATTATGAGGTTGTGATAGTGTTACATTGTTTTGTAACGGCTTGTAAGGTAGGCGGACGATGGTGAACTTTGTTCCCGTCGCCTCCGAATATGTGACGCGGGTGTGTTTCAAATGATGATTATCTGTATTTGTTCATCTCTAACAATGAAGACTGACTTGATAAACGAAATTTTGTACGGCTTTTGTGAAATTTCACACCTGTATAATTAACAAAACATTTTTATAACGGCTTTTAAAAAGAAAGTATTTTTATAAACCCGGTACTAATCGCGGACCATTTGAATGAACGAATATATATTCACAAATGCAGATAGTTGGCTTAGGGACATGTGAGAATTGCCCGAATAAATGACATTGGAATTTGAACGTATTTACACACAATTATGTATTATATATTATATGACACAATGGCGAGATTCCAACATATTGTCACTGGTTTTTACCGTATATTATAACAGTATACTATACATACATAAATGTGTGGTCGTAATTTATATTATGTAATGTAACAACGAATGCGAGAAATAAATGCGTATAATCTGTAACGTATATTGTCTATTGATGTAATTATATGTGTCTTAGTTATCTGTGTATTTACTGCTCTCTATGTTCTTGTGATTGTAATTTGTGATCTTGTAATAATTATGAAGCTTTCGTCATTTTTTTATTGATTTGGTCGATATTATTTCATTATGTTCTTATTTTAATTTTTTATTATTTTCATATTTTATATTCTCGGTGGCCAAAATCTTAAATTAGCACTAATTAATAATCGATTTAATTTTTAGCCTTTTCTAATCTCTTACATCACTAACGAACATAATTATTGTAAAAAATATTGTATTATTGATTCTGTGCAATATATAAAACCGTCTATTATTAATGCAAATTGATCGCCCATAAATTGTAAACGATCTTTGGTCTGAAACTTGAATTTTTTTTTTAAGTAAAGGTTTTGTGCAATCGAGATGTGTCCACATAATATCTTACTTCTTCGGTTTTTATTTATATAATTGGAAATGTCGATCCGTTTTACATACACGTGCTCTCATTTATACTCAAAAATATCTTTAATATTTTTTTTTATTATTTGTAGCTTTACTTAAAATAAATTATAATTTTTGTAGGTTATTGGTTTTATTTGTGTTGTTTTCATGTAGATTTTAAGGTAGTATTGTGTCGTAGTATTTATATTGGCAGATATGCGAATGTGATTTTTTGTTTTGGATTTTAAAGGCCTGTTTCAGATATAAATGATATTTACTACCACTGTGGGTATTGAAAATACCGCTCGATCGGGTATTTGTATGAAGTCACACGGTATGAGCGAAACTTCCGCAGCGATTACAAGGAGATATCTTCTCCCAACTCGGTATAAGCTACCCACAGCAGTAGCAACCGTCACTTATATAAGAACAAGCCTTAAGGTTGTGTTTCGAGTGCAAAGCTTCGGTCCTTTGTAGTCAAACTGAGAGGCTGTCAGTACAGTGTTACTCGAAACGCAACTTTAGATCGTCGGTCGATATCGTTAGGCATAAAGTCGCTTAGCTTACCTTTTATGCTAGATTGGATCGATTTGGCGGCGCGCATCCAGTGATGGCACACTTAAAACTAAATTACCAATCAGATCATGTTCTTCAAGTTTTGTGACCGGAAAGTTGATCGAAGAGTCAAATCGCACAGCTCTAGCAGTCCACCATTTTATCCCTCGTTGGTGTACTTATTGAAAATTGTGAGTTGTTGAAGCATTTACTTAAAAAATGCGGTTTTGTTAGCTAAGCGACGATATGCGAGTGTGAAATGATGTAAAAACTTTGTCTACTTTGCGATGAAACTGGCGATATCAAATTTTCATTTTATTCAATATAATCTATCTATCTATGTACATTTGTGTATTATTCAACACCCCCCCCCCCCCCATCTACCTACTTCACTTTTTATCCATACTAATAATAATATTAAACTAAACTTATAAAAGAAGTAAACTTAAGAACTACTAATCCGATCTAACTAATCATTTTATTGATAGAACTGTACCTCTAGCATGAACACCAATCGCAAGCGGATCGTCATCGTATCGAGTGCGCCAAAAACTTACACACACTACAGGACACAGCTAGTCTATACTAATATTATAAAGAGGAAAGATTTGTATGAAGTATGTTGGCTACTCTTTCACGCAAAAACTAATTAACGGATAAGGATGAAACTTGGCACATAGATAGAGCATATTCTGGAATAACATATAGGCTACTTTCAGTCCCGGGAAAATGTGATATCCCTCGGGAACGCGGTGGACCGCTAGTTGCAAATAAAGTAAGATTGGTTTTGCTTTAAACAATAATTATCCGGTGTAATAAATACCAACAACTAGTTCAGAGCTCCTGCGTGTAGACCTGGAACTGTTAGGTACAACACGGTTACGGACCGGTGCTCTTGGGTTTGATTCCTGGGTTAGGCATGTACCTACAACTAATGTTTTGATTTTCATCGACAGCATGAAGCTAAAATCTTAGGTCCTACTGCGTCAAATGTCAGAAATAATAAGCGTTAAGATACTTTTATGAATAAAAATTCGCTAAAAAGTTTATTAATGAGTAAACCTTCATAAAATAATGTTCATAATCTAACAAATTGAATAAGTTGATCATGTTCTGAGCCAGTACATGCCAGCGCGCAGTCTCGTGTACTCGGGTAAGCCCTCGACGGGGCCCATCGCGGCCATCACCGGACATTTGTCGTAAATATACCTCTTGCATACTTCCCTTACCTGTTGCGCAGTGATGTTATCGATCATGCAAAGTCTCTCGTGAACCGGAGGCCTGTACCCAGGGTACAGGAGCCATCTGCCGATATCGTAGCACGTTGCGGTAGCACTTTCAGTCTTAGAGAGCAACTTAGTCTTAAGTTCTCTTTTAGCTCGCTCCACCTCACCTTCAGTCACCGTAAAGCACAAATTCATCCATTCCATTTGCACTGTTCGCACGAATTCATCGGCCTGAAGCGACTCCGAGAGGAAGTGCACTCCCCAAAGCGCCGTATCCTTATACTTGATATTGAAGGCCTTGTAAGCTTCGCAGGTGCCAGTCGTGGATCCGTAGCGAGCGACGCGAGTGGCGTGGTCAGGGCCCCCGAGTTGCGAGCTGTCCCATCCGCCCACCACGGCGGCCGCCACGTCCAGCACCAACGCATCGTCATCGCAAAACGAGGGTCCTTCCACTGCCAACGCTACATTCACCAATGGCAAGGAATCGTCCCTGAATTGTACTTCTGAACCCGTGTACCTGTACGGCCCGTCGTCTATGCACTTCACCGGTTCGAGTTTCGAAAAATACGTATTAGCCAAATACACCAACTGGTCATGTGTCACCCCGCCGACTGCCGCTAGAACGGTTCGACTCGGGTCGTATAATCTTTTCAAATATCTCGAAATGGTTGCGTCGTTGAAGTTGTGCAGGTTGCTGCTCGGTCCCATGACGGACTGCGACAGGGGCGTGGCCTGGAATGCGGTCGCGTGGAGGTAGTCGAATACGACCTCGGTCTGGTTCTGATCGTGTTCCAACATTTCCATGTAAACAGTTTTCTTCTGATTCTCGATGTGGACGGTCGAGAAGTTGTTGTTGAAGACGCAGTCGGCTAGGATGTCGACAACCAGGGGCAGGTCCTGGCACAGGCACTCGCAGTAGTATACCGCCATCTCTCGAGTCGTGTAGCAATTGAACCGCGCTCCGATGGAATTCATCTGTTCGTGTATAAGTGAAGTTTTACGCGAACAGGTCTCTTTGAAGACGATATGCTCGAAGAAATGTGCAATGCCATTTTCGAATAGGTTTTCGTATCTGGATCCGCCGTCGATGTACAGGCCTACGGTGACGTTGTAGCTCTCCCTTTCTTCACTGGCGACTGTCAGGGAGTTGTGAAGCTTTGTGACCTGGGTAGTCGGCATGTTCTTAAGGAATTGTAGGAACGGTACGGGATATGGATTGTTCCTAATGTAAGATTTAAGAGGGCACCAAACGTGCTTCAGTATACTAGCAGTTTTAAACATTTTTCAAGCAACCAAAATTACCTTAATTTCGTTATTATTGACAATAGTTTGATTTATTATTTTTGACAATGAGGTGACAGTGCCATAGACCGTGTCTAGTATTTATATTATAGTTTTTGATAGGCAGTACAATGGACCATGGAGATTAACAGTATCTGGATAAACATACCAAATTCAGCGTTTATCAATGTTGAATTAGTTCTTTATGTAACCTCTAGATGGCGGTACTTACCAACAAAATTTGAAATTATTGCATTCAGTTGTTAAGTTTTTCTAAAAGCAAAGAATTTTTAATATGTCAGACTATAAAAAAACAAGCTGTCCCCCGCGGTTTCACCCGCGTTCCCGAGGGATGTTACATTATTTTGTTGTTTCTATCACCAATAGTTTTCGCAGAGCACGCGTTGTAAGAAACTTTTTTGGTAATTTTTTCACACCTTCGGTTACATTTTTGGAGTTTTAGTATGAATCCCTAACTTTTTTGAAAATTGAATATAGCCTATGTTCTCCGGAGATAGTGTAGCTTCCCAAAAGTGAAAGATTTTTTTAAATCGGTCAATAAGTTTCGGAGCCTATTCAATGCAAACAAACAAACAGTGTCACTAGCCACCTTTTCTAGATGTTTTTAATTAAAAACAGAGCTTTCTTTCGGTTGTTGGTTGCACTCACACGATAATCCACATCTTCTCAGCAAAGACTGAGTGCTACATTTCTCCGCACATCGGTCATAAAGTCATTACTAAAATATTGGTATTATGCATGTAAATGTATGACTGGAAGAGTTAAAAGTACCTTAAATGTCTGTTGCAAAGAAGGTTTTAGCGAATAATCGTTACCACGGCTTTGCGTGGTAACGATTATGTCGTGGTCGATACCACGAACTGAATTTCCTATACGAAACTAATATAACTTTTTGGTTGGGTACCGGCAAATTACCAAATCGATAACATCATAATCTTAACTAATAATACGAAGAGAGAGCGAACTTTGGGAGCTTGTGTATGTGTTTAGGTAATCCCCAAAACCACTACACCTATTTCTAAAAATATTTCACTGATAGTAAGCCATTCTATTGCCAATGAATAGGGAATGCTATATAAACCTGAATGTGATCTGTTTGCGGACGGATGGCAGACGATAGTTGTGGAATGCTTGAGGTATTGTGAGACGCTACAGTGACAAGTTTAGCTTTTGTACATTAATTGATCTCATTTATTGTTATCCTTTTTTTAGTAGATATGTGTAATTAGTGTTATTGGTGGAAACCGTTCCAAATTTTTAAAATTAATAAATAAATAGGTACCACGGATACATAAGATCGTAAGAGAGCGTGAGTGAAACCGCAGGATTGTGGCTAGTCCAGAATATAATTACCAGCAGACCAACAAATAGGCAGACGGTCCACCTGATGGTAAGTGGTCACCGCTGCCTATGAACATTTCCAATAGGGAATTGCCAGTTAGTTGTCGTCCCTGAGTCGTGAAGTTGTTAAGTCTCATGTGCCGCACGCCGTAGTGGCGATATCGAGACACACCGTTGGCTGCACCTATTATGCAGACGACGGTGATGACGTGATCGGCAGGTTTATCCAGCGGGCGATGGCCACGTCGACAAGAGCCATTTTCGAATATAACTTAAAAATGGCCATAAAACATCGAAATGCAGTTGTCATTGAGAGTCTTTTGGGAGCAGAACCATCCGAGGCCGAAATAGCTTTAACTTTAATATTTAGAATTATAAATTTTGATGAATAGGTGTAACTAAATTTAAGTAAATCTCAAGTTATTTATTTTTAATCCATGTATTCGGCAAAAGAAAAATACAATGTAACGTACGTAAGGAACCACAAGCCTCAGTTCAAAACAACGAGCTGAGCACGCGCGGAAAGATGTTAATTTTTAAAAACACAATACAATTAATCTTCAAAGAGTCCGTAGAAAATGTAAAAAGAAAAAAAAAGTCTCATAGTTATAGACTTTGATGTTGAATGTTGAATGATTGATGCGATTTTCGAACGCACTTTTCGTCTATGGTCAATTGTATAAAAAAAATGGAATAAAATATAATTTGATTAATTTTCCGTCACCCAAGCTGAGTTTCGAAAACAATTTGAAATTTTTGATGATTTAAGGTAAATAAACGTTTATGTTTCGGGTGCGCCTATTATTTGTGCTAGAGTTACTGATGTCTAAAGTAGGTGCCGGATTGATTTATCTACATTGAATTCCACCGTATATAATCCATCAATTTGCGAATAGCGACAAGGAGCAAAACAAAAAGTTGGTAGTAGTAGGGCACATTGCAGAGTTCGTCCGGGAATTAACTCGAACTAGGTAGATGCAACTTCGACAAGGAGGAAAATCGAAGAATCCAGATCGGCTGGGCAGCGTTGGGAAGTCTCCTCGTCAAAAATACCTCATACCCTGAGAGAGTGATGATTTAAGGAACAGATACGTGATAGTTTACTGCTGGCCGTATAAATAAGCTCAAAGTTATTCAGCGAGCTATGGGACGGGCTATGCTCGGAATTTCTCTACCAGCAGTAGACGTAGTGTAGTAGTAGAGCTCTTAGTGCACAGTTCATCCGGGAAAGAAGTACCACCAAACCCATTTGCTCCGTGAAGCAGTATTGCACTTACAGTAATATTACTGTGTTTAGGTTAGAGTAAGAGGGCCGGTGAAAATACAGACACATGAGAAAAACACACTAAAAGAAAAAGGACTCAACCATTCTTTTTTTTTGGGAATAAATAAGGATATCCTAGCAGATCTATCGTGTAGGATATTTAAGTCCCATGTGCCTAATTTTACCGTCCCCTTTAACTTTCTAACCGAAACACATTAAAACGTGCATCACTGCTTCAGGGCAGAAATGTTTTTGCCATTTTAAGTTTGATTGTGTCACAAACATTCAAACTATCATATTTTTCGTAATTTTTTAAATTACCATATGGGTCGACAAACAAGCACACGGTCTACCTGATGGTAAGTGGTCACCACTGCCTATTGGCATTTGCATCACCAGCATCGCCAATACGCTATCGGCCCTGAAACGTGAAGTTGTTAAGTCTCATGTGCCCGTAATTTCGCCATCCCCATCTTTCTAATCAAAACACAGTAATGCAAGTGCACTACTGCTTCACGGCGGAAATGGGTAAAGTGGTAAGTAGTTACCCGGGCGAACTATGCACTAAGAACTCTACTATTTCTAATAAATATTTTATTTAGTTCAGACTTTTGTATTTATAAAACAGCAATCACATAAAACAGGGCTGTTCAAACCAGATACTAATAGTTTACTGATATTCGGCCGACTGACCACTAGGCTAGTGGTCGAATTCCGACCGTAATTTATAAAACTAAAATTTAACAGTTTTAGTTCTGCACTCCTCCATTTAAACATTAACTATGACATATCCCAGAATCCTCCGCGCGTGCAACATTCTTTAAAAAGGGTTCGAAGTTTTCTCTTCACGTATTAATATATAGTTTAGTTCTTCATTTTAATATTAATATCAGTTGTTACCGTATGCAGAGCGTGTCTAACGGAATTTTTCGTGTTTACAGTGGATTAAACACTCGTTGCGAGCCGCACAGATTTAAGCCGGACTTTGTTTGGAAACCGAATTTTCCCGAACGCGTTAGATCAGGTTATGCAAAAAAACAATAGCTTGTTTGATAGATATTGAAAAAATTGTAACCGAGGTGTGTAACCAAAAAAAATATTGCCTGTATAAGTCTGAGAATAGTTAGAAACAGAATTTTTACAAATTATAAATACCTGATTAGTGCAGAGTTCGTCCGGGGAAGTACTACCTTATCAATTTGCGCCGTGAAGCAGTAGTGCACTTGTATTAGGTACTGTTTCGGTTAGAAAGGTAAGGGGGCCGGTGAAATTACAGGGACATAAGACTTAATAACTTGGCCAACTCTATTAATACGGGTACTGTACGAACAATTTATAATTATTAATACGGATACAGTGCGACCAACTTAGATAAATTACAAATATAAAAAGTGTATTTAGGAGGATAAAGGAATTAAATAAATAAAATAAAACAATATTTTATCAGGATTTATCACGGTTAATTTTTCAATTATTAATTTCAACGAATAGCCATTGCGTTAGTCATCCGGTACCCGTACGAATAGTCACTCCGATTGGCTGAGTCTATTTGTACGGATACTGTACGAACAATTTATAAATTATAAATACTGGTACAGCGCGACCAATATATAAAAATTATAAATATAAAAAAGAATAACCCTAACCTATACCTTATTTTTTTCACTTAATTGAATAGGCTAGAATAAATTTATCCAAATTCATCCATCGATTTAAAACAAAAACTCGGCCGACTCAATTAATACGGGTACTGTACGAAATCATCCAATTCATTCTAAATATAAAAAAAAATTGAATAAATGTACGATATACAGTACCCGTACAAATAGTCACTTCGTAATAGCTTCACGTCTCAGAGTCAACAAGGCATTGGCGATGCCCCTGGTGCTGCAAAAATCCATAGGCGGCGATGACCACTTTATTAAAAATACGTCACAGTTTTGTGTTCTACCATATGGTGGGTGGTAGTCGTAACCGCTATTGTGTGAATACTCAATAAAGTATATCTATACCAAACAAACGAGTAATCCTTTCAGTAAATTCCGGAATATCTTGCGGGTAAGAGGTATTTTAGTCTAGCCTTTCAGTAGGTAAATTCCGGTAGGTCTTGCGGGATGAGGTATTTCATATACGAGTATATAATGAATGCACACTAATGTCAGTCAAATATCTAGCAAGCACACATGTGCGGTTTACGAACACTACCATACAACTGAGTGTTTAAATAGTTAAATTTAAGAAGGACAATGGAATGTCAAAGAATTCTTTGACACATGTAGTGTTTTTTATATTGTCGGATAATACTCACAAAGGCCAATCTTGATTCGGATTCTTGGCTCCACTTCCTTGCGAATTATAAGACTGCGTGATAAAGTAGGAACAAGCGTGGTAATGGGTAAAGGTATCAAACAAATCCTTAGTCCCCTGAATTGTTTACTATACTTTAAACATTTTGAATTACGAAAAATCTTTTTAGTATTTGGACTACGGCGCAGAAAAGCGGCCTTTTTTCTGGGTATTTAAATTTTCTTTTTAATTCTATATGGCTAGCGGCTTAGACTGGGTTGAGTGCTCCGTCAATCAATCAGTCAGTACTAATTAAATTAATTAATACCCTGGGTCTTTTTTACACAGTCACACGGCCTTCCCAAACTAAGCAGTTTGTTTTATGGCAACTAGAGAACTATATGCTATAATTTTGTTAAATAGGTATTCGCCTATCAAGTATAAATTTACATTTTATTGATATATACCCCCAGACTTAGAATAAACAGACATGCACACAAATGCTTGACCTGGGCTGGACCTGTGGCCGGTGTGCCTGGCATGGCAGTCAGGGTCATACCACCAGGCCGACTGGTTCATCAAAACTCTAAACATACCATAACCGGGTCAAATGACCCATTTTGAACTTTGCATTGAAAATGCACGTATCATCTTATTGCTTTTGCACATTTGACTTCATGACTTTTTCTTACTTATTTATTTATTTATTTATTGATAAGGACAACCAACGACATATTTACAATTAATTATTAGTGACATAATATTTCAAAATTTGAGTACTGTGTAAATACGTCACTGTATGTATGTATGCGCACCATTTACAGTTAACTACATATCAAGATATCAAGAATACAAAAAAGAATTACAAAATCAACATGAATATTCAAAATTAGAGAATATTAAAAACAAATAAAAATTAACACTTACTACAAATTAAATAAAAATAATAATATAACAATTCAAAAATACTAAAAAGATAAATCAAAACATTATTAAAATCAATTAATATTATTTAACAATTTAAAATTCAAAGGCAGCCAATTACAAATTTAGCTTTAAGATTTTAGATTTAAATTGCGGCAAACTGTTACAAAATATGTCGTTACCGCTGTTGCTTGAGGAAACCCTATTATACAGAGACATCATTCTGTTTAGTGGTGCATGCTGACCTAGATTTATTCGACTAGATGTCGTTGCAAATGTTCTGGTGGTACGAGCCCGGCGGTGCCGATGTCGAGAAACGTCTACAGTGACTTTCAGGAGGAGGTCAGGAGTGGATGATATATGCCATTTACAATTTTGTAAAGAGCTGATAGATCGTGAGACATTTTTCGATTTTTAAGCGAGTCTAGTTCAAAATAAATCAACCGTTGTATGTAATCGGCTGTAAAAGGACATTTATGGTCTTTAAATCTCAGAAACCTTGTAAAGCTTTTTTGGACACGCTCTATCCGGTCTATATGCGGTGCGTATGTGGGATTCCAGGCGGGAGAAGCGTATTCCACGACACTGCGTACAAATATGTTATAGAGTATCTTTAATGACGACGTGCTCTGAAACTCTTTTTCGCGTTTTTTTTTCGAAACGCCAATTCTTTTGATAAAGCCAACCATTTTCATTGCCTTTTTTATAACATTATTGATGTGCGTGGTAAATGAGAGGTCGCTACAGAGCGTAACACCTAAATCCCGTATGTCGTTGACCTGTTGCAGAGGTTCCATTGAGAGAGTAGATAGAAGTTATTTTCGCGTGAATGTTATATGAATAATAAAACATTTACTAGCATTTAAAAGCAACCCATTCACCACACACCAATTCTGCACCGAGTTGAGGTCTGATTGTAGTAGGGTAATGTCGTCCTGGGAGTTTATATCTCGATAGATTTTTAGATCATCGGCAAACAACGAACAGTGGCTGTGTTTTATACAGTGCACTATGTCATTGATAAATATAGTGAAAAGAATAGGCTCTGTATGAGATCCCTGGGGTACACCAGAAGTGGCTGTGTATTTGGCAGATCGATGCCCATTCACCACAACTCATTGTGTTCGTCCGCTTAAGTACGACCTAAATCATTTTAAAAGGGGCCGGTGTATACCAAAGTCCTGTAACTTCATAATTGAAATTTCGTGGTCGACTTTGTCAAAGTCACTGCTAAAGTCGGTGCAGAGGGCATCGACCTGCCGTCCAGAATCTATGCTCATAGAGATTTCGTCTACATACGATACCTGATTGGTGACGGTAGATTTGTTACTGCAGAAACCATGTTGCTGGATACAGTTATACTATTTATTTTCCTTCCTAACAACCATATTTCATACATTCAAGCAGGAAACATATCTTGAATCAGACGCTTGCCCACAACTTGCGTCCACTACCTTACCCGCTAGATCCCGCACGACGGGATCTGAGGTTACAAATTCCAGAAGCAATTATCCGCCAATAATTACAATATTACGTAACTATGGCGGTTGTATTAACATGTGCATCCATTGACTAGATATATCCATTACATAAGCGACTGAGCCAGATTGTTATCTAGCTTGTTAATGAACCTTGCATTTAGTGTCCTATTCAGCAAGATGCTCTAATGAAGATGAATGTAGTTTCGAGATAATACTTGATTCTAGTCTAATTATGACAGTGTGAGAATTAAATAGTATTCTAGTTAAATATACTTTTAATATAAATGATGTGTTATTACACGCTTTATATTAACTTCACCTGTATGTATATACCCGACCCCTTTGAGCTCGATATTGTCCTACTTTGAACGATCAGATTTAATTCAAACTTTGCACACCTGTAAAAGATCGATGACAATTCAAAAATCCGATCAAAGCATCTGATTATCCTAATTAGATTCGCCAGGATTAATTAATTTCTTTCCGCACCCTTTGCATGCGAGTAAGAGAGATAGAGCTAGTGCGCGAACTACGCGTGCGTGCAGTTCCAGACTTACTATTTCGGGCACTCCAAATTTAAATTTTTGCTTTTATTAAAAAATGAAATAATAGTTTAAAATAACTAGAAAACACGCAAAAAACAGAAAATATTTTTTAATAAATATTACTTAAGAATAATGTAAAAAAATTTAATAAATATCAGTTATTAATAGTTTGAATAAAAAAAAAGTTCTATTTTAAAAAAAGCGGGGATGCTTTTCAAGATATTATCGAAATGATAATCCTTCTCATATCTGTCAATTAAATATTTATAACTATTGACACCATGCACCCCACGCTTTTTTTACAATAAAACATTTTTTCTTATTCAAACTATTAATAACTTATATTTATTAATTTTTTTTAAATTATTCTTAATTAATATTTATTAAAATTTATTTTCTGTTTTTTAGTTTGGTTTTCTATATATTTTTGAATGGTAAAACTACTCTAATTATATTTCGGTTGCCAATGTGATGATGTATTGTAAATTTTTAGTTAGGGTTGGTTTAGTAAGCCTCATCAGTCTGTAATCGGTAAATAGTTTGAATTGGACAGTGAGTATTAGTATAGCCGCTATAACAACAAATAATCCTACTAATATTATAAATGTGAATGCAAGTTTGTTTGTTACGCTTTCACGCGAAAACTACTTAACCGAACATCATGAAACTTTGTACACATATTCTTATAGGTAGTAACATAGGTAACATCAACATAGGGAAAATGTTACATCCCTCAGGAACGCAGGTGAAACCACGCTGGATAGCGAGTTAAATATAAAATTAAGGGGGGGGGGGCATATAAGAATCGTGTTTTTGTTTTGAAAGAGTTACATGCAAGCATGTACGCTTGTGTACGAGTTCAACTCGCACTTGGTTGCTTTTTTACCATAGATTTTTTATGATAACTGGAAATTGAATAACTACAAAAACAAAGTATTAAGGACAAGGTTTTAGTACGATAATAAGTTACATAATTGACACAAGAAAAACATTCTAAACACTGTCACTTGACAGCTAAGGTAACTGTCAGTTTTGTCAAATGTCAAGCATCCACATTATTCATAAATATGATCAAATCATTAACCCGGTCAGCGTCTGCAATAAGTCAACAATGCCATAGATACTGCTGCATTGCTGCAATTCCCGTTAATGATCCGGGCACCAAGATCAGTACCCTGCCTAATGGAGTGAGGGTAGCCACTGAGACAACAGCGAGCCCTCTCACCTGTATCTCGCTCTTCGCCGAGGCGGGTGCAAGGTTCGAAGTCTCTTGCAACAACGGTATATCGCATCTCATAGAACACCTGGCTTTTAAGGGGTTCAATACTATAAGCAGGATGGAACTAGAAACGTCACTTCAAGCGATGGGAACGAAACTATCTTCGAAAACTACCAGAGAAATCCAATACTTCTCAGCGACGACCCTTCCGGAATACACGCCTAACGCGATCGATATACTCAGCAGAGTAATCACCGACTTAGACGTTACCGATGAAAAAATAGAAGAGCAGAAATATAACTTGTGCTTAGAAATGGTAGACGCCGACAACGACCCTAAAGCTGTGGTGTTTGACTATCTCCACCAGACGGCGTTCCAAGGCACGAATCTGGCGCATAGCGTAATTGGGCCTTCGAAGAACATACAACAGTTTAACAGAGATTTCTGTCGCTCATTCCTCCGGGACCATTATCAGCCATACAAACTTTGCTTAGCTGCTTCGGGTGCGGTGAAACACGATCACCTATTGCTGTTCGCTAATAAATGCCTGGGGCACCTGCGTGCCGAGCCCGTCTGTGTATCTGTGGAGGGCCCGACCCGGTACACGGGCTCACAGGCTATTTATCGTGATGATTCCATGCCCTTCGTACACGTAGCTATGGCCGTCGAAGTTCCGGGCTACGGGAGTCCAGACTTCTTACCGTTGGTGATCGCGCGTAACGTCATCGGCTCTTGGGACAGAAGCCAAGGCGGGGATATGAAGAACGGGTCGCCCTTGGCTCGAGCCGCGTCTGTTGCGCGTATCTGCGAGAGTTTTGAGGCTTTTTACCTGCCGTATAAAGACATCGGGCTATGGGGCATATACTTCGTCTGCGAAAAGATGAGCATTGAAGATATGGTGTACAACGTCCAGGGTGAGTGGATGTATTTATGCACTATGTTGCAGTATAGTGACATAGAGAGAGCAGCGAATGCAACCAAGCTCATGTTTAGAAGGAGCCGGGCTGGCGCCATCAACTCTTGTCACGATATTGGTATGCAAGTAATGTACACTTGCAATAGAAGTTCCATCAAAGATTTAGTAACCGAATTGAATTGTACCAAGAATGACATTATTAAGAAGGTTTGTGATAAATATATTTACGATAGATGCCCCGTGGTGGCCGCCGTCGGACCCACGGAGGCTTTACCTGACTATACCCGAATTAGATCTGGGATGTATTGGCTTAGACTTTAATGTTTTGAAATAAATGTTTTCATTTTGATTATATTGTTTATTTATTATTCTATGGGGCTTCATCTGAAGCGTTCTGAAGCCTTCTCCATACCATAGGCTATGTGTGTACCGAATCTCAGCATCATCGTGTCAACCAAATAACTGAGTCGTGAAAACGTTATTAACAAACTCATTTTCGCGTTAATAATATTAGACTGAATTATGATTTAATCATCATCCACCTGTCCTGTTCCCAATCATTTGAGGTCGGCGCACGTAGAGTTTCTGCTCATTCGGTACATTACGTATTACAAGATTTTGTCTGAATATTACAAAGGTTTCAAATTTTTTTGGGAATGCTTTCGTTCACACAGTGCAAGGTTAATACAGAAGGTCATCGGTAAACTCTTTAGTCACCTCCAACTAATTATAAATGCAACTTGAAATAAAAATATTACAACGAACTTCAAATGGCTTCAAAAAAGCTGCCTTTATTATTTTATTTTAATTTGCAATGGCTTCAATCAATGGAAATTGTTTTTTTTAATATGACATGGGCCGACGAACAAACCGACGATCCATCCGATGGTAGTTGGTCACCGGCGGCTATGGACATTTGCAACACCAGGGGCATCTCCAGGGACCCTGAGACGTGAAGTTGGTAAATCTCATGTGCCTGTAATTTCACCGGCCCCCTTACCTTTCTAACCGGAACACAGTAATACAAGTGCACTACTGCTTCAGGGTGGAAATGGCTTCCCTGGACTAACTCTGCACTAAGTGCTCTTCTACTCAGAAATGTCAATATCGTACCGTTTAAATGGTCATACAATATTTATCTCTTTATTAAAAATGGAATATACATCGGCAGGATACATTTCCATTATGCAAGATTATAAATCTGGAATGTATATGCCGTTATGGCCGGGAGATTCGCCAAGGAGTCGCCAGGCTTGAAACTTTGGACCACGATAAATGAGATGCATCTCTTTAGTCAGTCGGATACTTGAACTTGAATTCAGTTTTCAGTTTTTACTTGTTTATTATGTCCGTGAAACCGTGTCAATTATTGATGACTTCTAATTTGGAAAATTGGTTTGGAAATCAGTTTTTTTAAGGGTTCCATGGCCTTTTAGCTAAAAACTAACTTCAATTTCACTTATTTATTTATCAAGGATCACCAGCAGATCCAAACAACCTTTGACGCACCTTCACCTCAAAACTACTGAATATATCGGGATGGGACTACTACCATTCGATGCGAAATTTTTCGTAGATGGTTATACATAGGCTATATATCATATCGACAAACGTGGGTGAAACCGCGGGGGACAGCTATTATTATTATAAATTCGAAAGTTTGTGAGGATGAAGGTATGAAAATTTGTTACACTTCCCGGCAAACACTTCCAATCGGATTTGGATAAAAAATTAGCACATACCTTCTAACCTAGATTAACACCTAGAATAATTTATTCCCTAGAAAATATAATATTTCTCGGGAACACGGACAAAACCGCACGGACAGCTAGTACTTAATAACGTGAAATAAAAACACACATTTAGATAACAGAGGATCCTTTCTGGTGCTCATTACAAAAGATAAGGTCGACAGCAGATTATCACGATGTAGCTGCTAAACAGCAAGTCATCCCTGTAATTACCAGACCGACGCTTCCCTCAAGACTGCGGTTGAAGCGCCAGATATAGGTACATATATGAACCGCTGCAAAGGTCTAAATGGTAAAAAAGGTTTATATTAAGATGGATATTAAATAAATAAATAAATATCCTGGGACTTTTTTTTCACACGGCCATCTGATCCCAAACTATGCAGAGCTTGTACTATGGAAACTAGATAACTGATATACTACATATACTACTTTTTATTTTTCTAAATACATATACAGGATGACTGGTGAGATACCTTCGATACTTATGGAGAGTACTCGGTACTCGATTCTCGTTAAAATGATGTAATAAAATTAGGTGCTTAATTTTTGACCAAAATTTTTCTAAAAATAAGTGAAATGTGGATATTATACTCCCTAAACACGCCGCGGTATTTGTTATTTAAGTTGATCACGTGCGGCACGCACTAGTCCTCCCCCCCCTCTCCCCCGCCCTCAGCCCCACTACCTGTTGCATCACCGCATCGACTCATTAGTGTAAACGTATAAACGTATAAACGTAATAAGTATCTTGGTAGTTAAGTATGGCTCATCAATACAAAAACGCACAGTACCTGGACATGGTTCGTGCGTATACGCGTGCTAATGATAGTTTGCAAGGTGATCCGTTCGTTTTAAATCGCGTTAAAGACAATATGTCTAAACGTGCCGAACTATGCATCACACGAGGCGGTACACATTTTGAACAACTTGAAGGTAGGTAGGTAGTTTAATTAAATTCAATCGTTGTACATAGGTATGATTCCATTTTTTAAATACGCCGATAATACCTTTAACCTTTTTAACCTTGTCTCAAATTCTATTGTCTACATTCTACACTTTATTTAGTCATCAAATTAGTGATTACCTAGGTATTTTTGCCTGTCCTAAGCCAGGATTAAAGTATGAAGGGAAAACGGACCATGCTCATGGGGATCATACATGGGGAGAGGTCTTGATGTAGGTAGGCAACAGCTGTACAGTGTACGTACCTATGTATTCTGTGTTAATAGTGCGCTGCGCTTATCCAAGTATTGCGCAGGTAAATACGGGACTCTCGGTGTACTGTTTACTAAGTTTACTAAGAAGTAATTTAATATTTAATTTTAATGTTATTTTTTTTCATCATATATGATCGCCAATTATCACATCCTCAAATATTGAAGGTATCTCACCAGTCACCCTGTATAGTATTTATACCCAGGCACAGAACAAACAAACATGTTCATGCACACAAATGTTTGTCCTGGATGGGAATCGAACCCGCGAGCTTCGACTTGGCAGTTAGGGTTGCTAGCCACCAAGCCAATTGGCCTGTCTATATGTCTATATTGAATGTGATTTATTTTAATAAAATATAAATTACTAGAAATTAAAAAACAAAGTCGCTTCCCGCTGTCTGTCTGTCCCTATGTATGCTTAGATCTTTAAAACTACGCAACGAATTTTGGTGCTGTTTTAATTGATAGAATGATTCGAGAGGAAGGGTGTTATGTATAATACATGCATATAACTGAAAAAATGCGATTATTTTGAACAATTACAACTATTTTAACTGCGCTCGTTTGACAGTTCGCGTATTACAGACCTCAGAACGCGGGTGAAACCGCGGGGGACAGCTAGTGGGAAAAATAATAGATAACAAGAGAACTATAAGAGAATATTAATGTTATATTTCATCTCATTACTACATTACATATCAGCGTCAGATTAGCATTTGATACTACTTTACACGGCCCTCTGATTCCAAAATAAGCAGAGCTTGTACTATGGAAACCAGATAACTGATATATTGCACCCTCAGTACGATAAGGACTAATTCAAAATTTTGCGAAATGGAGTTACGATCATAGAGAGACTAAATAAAATACGCTCTATCCAATGAATAGTAAATCAATGTTTGTCCTGGGTAAGAATCGAACCTACGACCTGTGGCGTAGCAGATATGGTATCTAGCCAGTAAGCCTACAGCCATGTAACGCTATAATGTATATTGACTCAAAAACTGACTTGATTACAAGTTAGTGTTTGACAATTATATTTTAGACTAGGTATTCATTTGAGCTTAGCACCTACTGTTGAGCTTTGCAGAAGCCTGTATTACAGCATATAATGCCAAAACCTTAAAGAGACGTCTTAATAAAAGCAAGTCTTATTAAGTACTACTCATTCTTATTTTTAAAACAATTCTAATACCTAGCTTGGCTAAAACCTGTATTTCACCACACAGCGCCAAATACAACTTCATCTTCCATCTTACTTAAAAACTTGTATGATTTACCAAAGTAGTGTAATACGTAAAGTTACGTAAGTCACAGTAGAAGTTAATTGGCAGAAAAAATAACTTATAAATTCACAGCATTGATATAACTGAAAATATCGTATATCTTCTATAAATTATTCACATCAATTACACACATTGATTCCGTTACAAATAGCGAAGTAAAACTTCTTATGTGGGCTTTGAAATTCCGACCCGCAACCTTTTTGTGTAAAGAAACATATGTGACTGATAAACAAAATCTATGGTATTCGAAAGTGGTTTATGAATAATTAAAATGTTTTCCTGTAATACAAAAGTTTCACTTCTATCGTTGGTCTTTACGATAGGTACACCTGTTTTTTTTGACAATGGTTTCATGCAAACGCTGTAAAATAAGCTGTAATTCCCTGGTGAAACTTGGCTGGATCTTTTAGCCAGTTTAACTATGGCCTATTACAACTACGATGAGACGGCAATTAGCGTTTTGGGCTTTTTCGTCCAATTGTTGGTTTATACAGAGTTATGCAGGACAGGAGGCGACAGGGGGCATTCAAACACAAATGGTTTTTAAAAATAATTCTACTTGACAACTGGATGAATGACAGCCACAGAGTACGTCAAATCTTACCTGGCTTAAAGACCAAGTAGTCAGTTGGTTTTTCATTTGTAGCATGAAATACTTGAATAATAAAAACAGAGACTTCAAAATGCAGGCTATGTCATAAAGAGACTATAGAAGCGAAACTTTTGTATTACAGTGAAAGCACAAAGCATTGCTTTATCGAAAAAAATATTCAGTTTGGAGAAAAAACTTAAAGTTTGCTGAAAACATTTATGTAAACTTCCAACGAAATTTTCGGTTCGATGCGTTAATATATTTGTAAATGCATCATCGAACTGTGAGAGACAGAATCCCATAGAACAATCCATTTCAAATTTATCACGAATTTTCCATTTTCCGAGCAACACTATGTTCCGCAAATTAATAATTGGAAGGACTGATAAATTTATTAATTGATAAACAAATACTCATAATGGTTGATTGAAGCTATTGATGACCGTTTCATTGGAAATAATTAAAACGTCCGTTGTGTGCTGTTGCGCGGCGCGGTGCGCACAACGACTCGTGAAGATAAATGAGAGGCAATTCTTTAACGCACGACCATTCTTTAATGCACGATTTATTTTTATGGACATATTTTACACTCACATTCAGAATAATACATGCACATAAATGTGAATTCTTTGAGTTTGACGCCAGTTGGCTTGGTGGTTAGAAACTCTGACTGCCACGCCAGAGGTCGTGTATTCGATTCCCACTCAGAACAAACATTTGTGAGCTTTAACTAGTCTGTTCTGTTTGTTCTGCGTCTGGGTGTAATATGTGATGCAAACTCTGCCTAGTTTGGGTTCAGATGACCGCACGGTCATTCTGTTATTCTGGGACATTCTTTACGCACGTAAAGAATGTCCCAGAATAATTCTAGATTGAAATCGAAGACACGACCTGTGGCGTGCCAGGGCATCTCACCATCACGCCAACGGTCCCCGTTTTTATGTCAGGAGGTATTATCACGATAATTCTGTATGCGAGTCAAGACTGGAGGACCTACCTGGATGTAGGCTCTATTTTAGGGTAATATGAATAATAAAAAAATGTCCCGGGACATTCTTAAATGGCCATCTGAACCCAAACTATGCAGAGCTTGTAGTTTAGAAACTTAGATAACTGATATACTACATAATACCTTTTTTTTCTATATACATTGTCTGTATCTATGTATACATAAGCAAAATAGGGTTTAACGCACCATCACCTCAAAACCACTGAACATATCGGGATGGGACCGCTACCACCACGGGGAGTTTTTCATTGATGATTACAGGCTATATATGTTATCGATAAACACGGATGAAACCGCGGGGGATTGCGATATATATATTGACACGGCACGAATAATAGCTCAGTTGGTTATGACGTCAGCTGCCGTGTCGAATGACGTGGCTTCGTATTCTACAGAGAGCTTGAGCTCGGTGAACGAGGATCATGTGGAAACCATAGCGCCTTGGTAGAGTAATTTGTCATGTCCGTCTGGCTGGCTCCCAACTGTTCTCAATCAAAAGCCCACATAATTAAATATTTATCTCGAATTAAAAGGACATTACAATTTCGTTTAAATTATGCATAATAAAGCCTGTTGAAGGCTACAGCCTTAATTTTACGTTAAGTTCGGACGCAGCTGTTCCTAATACACAATTACTATCGGAATACGATATCTCAAGAGACGGCTGTCGATATTAGGCATTAGTAGCTGTACCTTCATTACTTACTAAAGTTACTGCGAGGCAGTGAGGACCCACGATTAGAAGAACATTGCAGTCATAATTTCGTATCAAATAGGTACAGTTGGGAAATTTAACATGAGACTCATTCTCCAGACATGTTCTGAGGACCCTAATAATGCAATAATGTCGAAAACGGGACAGCTATCTGAGAGTAGTATCCCCCAGTGACGCCAGTGCACAACGCGTTGTCAATACCAACATTAGCAACTTCACAATAAATTTTCTATACGATATTTAACTTTAAATAGGTCCCAAATTGAAGTTCGCGAGCGAGATTCCTATTCTAAACATGGAAGTTTGGATGTTTGTGACTCAATGACGCATAAACGTTCGAATGGATTTGAATAAAATTTAGCACACAGATAGAATATATTCTGAGCTGTTCCCAGCGGGTTCACCCGCGTTCCCGAGTGATGTTACACATTCCTATGTGCTATTCCAGGCTATAATCTGTGCCAAACTTTTTCCAGATCCGATCAGCTGTTCTAGCGTGATTAATACGGGATGCTCTAGCTGCTAACTATGCAAAAACACGAGATCTTTTTGTAATGCGGAATAAATAACGCTGTAACTAAAATCATAATTGAATGAATACTTGGCAGTATGATAGGTGTGCTATCAAAACTTAAACCGCCTATCGATTTTGGCATGGCAAGTAGCTCGCTGACTATGAAACTAGTTCAAACACAGACTAGTTAGCAATATTGCTAACACAGTTTAAAAGTACGCTTCGGACTTATTGCGAGCTTTAAATGGAAACATAACGCAATCAGCTGGCAGATACCCTAGTAAGTGATGGTTTAATTCAAGTATTACAGATGACCTCATGGACTTTTAACCTTGCGAAGTCCACAAAAGAATCACAACTAAATGGACGAACGGAGTTTGTGAAATTACGCACGCATATCGATTGTATTTTGGGAAAGGACATTTTGTATAAATTAAAATTATTTTAATCAGACAACAAAGGATCCATTTCTTAAAACTAACAAGACACAAGTAAGAGTTATAAAATAAATAAATTATTTATTATCAATTTATAAAGAAATGTTATTTATTTTGTATAACAGTTCAGGTAAATCGTGGGGCAAATGCTTGTAAACTCTTATAATATTATAAACTAGCTGTCTCCCGCGGTTTTATCCGCGTTACCGAGGGATTTTACATTCCCCGGGATAAAAAGTATCCCATGTGTTATTCCGGGGTATTTTCTATATATCTGCCAAGTTTCATCCAAATCCGTTTGGTAGTTTTTACGTGAAAGAGTAACAAACATACAAACTTTCGCATTTATAATATTAGTGGGATGAGAACCTTTGTGAGGATGAATATATGGGTTCCTTGTTACTCTTTCACAAAAAAAACAACTTAACGGATTTGGATGATATCTGGCACATAGATAGTTTATAGCCTAGATTCCCATATTGAATACTTCTATAAATTTCCATTGTGTCCATTTTCCTTCTCGCTCGTTTGGTCCGCTATCAGGATGACGAGATAGCTCGGTCGAGTTTCGGTTTGTGAACACCACTGCTGTCAATTACAACGTAGTGTTTAATTATACATATATACATTGCAACAATTCTGTACTTAATTAAGTTAACTACAAGAGAGAAATAAGACTGAATGTACTGTGACAAGTCATTCCGACTGAGTAATGTATTGTGCCACTCAGTCTTATGTCCAAGAGATTTAAATGTAAGTAAACTGTATCGCATGAGGTGTTTGTATTTAAAACTACAATTTCACAGAATCTGCAATGCTGTTTACCGTTTACAGAATACCTACTAATGTTTTGTTGTGAATCCTTTATTTATTTTAATATATAACGTCATTGCAATTGACCACAATCTCACCTCATGGTAAGTGAAAATGGAGAAGATGAAGCTCGTTTTCCTGTTAGCCTATTCACTTTCAATAAAATTCAAAACCATTTATTCAGTTTAGGCCTTCGGAGGGCACTCATGAAGGTCAAATTTAAAGTTACTGAAGCTACAACCTCTTTTATTTGTACGATAATTTACGCTTTAGTAAAACATTTTGATATTTTTTATTTCTTTTTACATTTTCTACGGACTTACATTTTAAAGAGTACGTCCGTACTCTTTAAAGATTCTACAATAAATTATTTTAAGATTAATTGTATCGTGTTTTTGAAAATTAACATCTTTCCGCGCCTGCTTAGCTCGTTGTTTTGAACTGAGGCTTGTGGTTCTTTAATATATAGTTACATTAAATTCTATTTCTATTCTATTGCTGAACCAATCAACCATTTTGATTTACACCCTTAACCTGTAAGAATCAGCTCTCCGGTTCCAGCCGCGTTTCCGGAGGGATCTTAAGTTTCCCCAGGATGAAATTCCCTAATGTGTTAATCTAAAAGAAAATCTAAATTTCATCATATCCGTTTTTAGTCGTCACGATATGTGCATTGCCTATATCTTAATGAATATTTTTGGGTTTGTAAGTTTGGATGTAGGAGTTACAGTTCGAATTTACTTATCCTATTAAAAAGATCTTTAATTTTTTGAAAGCTACTCTATTCCCGAGTGTCATTAGGTATGCTATAATTCCGGGAAACATTAGATTCCTCGGGAACACCCGTGGGATGGTAGCTATTGATTTAATCAATTGAAGTATTGAGTAAGAAGATAAGATAGTATCTATTCAACTGATGGTATCAAACAAATTTAATTGCAAGGTTGAAGTTGAAACTCAGTCGCTTATTTACCAGGGGCTCGATTCTGAAAGGAAAATGACACTAACTCGAGGATGTTTCATCGCGGCCTCTATGCTCTGTCTCTGTCGCTTACTACGCTAATTCTACTAATCACGTGAGACGTAAGCTCTCCGAGGCCTCCGTGTAGCGGCTCGCCGACGAAGTTTGTATTAGCTGAATAAGGGGGCTGTTTGCTCCGGCAGCTGCACTTCAGAGTTCCTCCTAGGCTTGGAAAATTACCTTATTTTTTAGAGTAGTAGAGCTCTTAGTGCTGTGTTCGTCTGGGGAAGTATTACCTTACTCTTTTCCGTCGAGAAGCAGTAGTGCACTTGTATTAGTGTGTTTCAGTTAGAAAGGTAGGGGGGCGGTGAAATTACAGGCACATGAGACCAGGCGCGGTCCCAGCCTGACATTTTGGAGGGGGTCACTAATAATAATACATCTTCCTTTTTTTTTGTAAATTTTTACAAGATTTTTCAATTTGACATGTAATGTTTTGTGGGGGTCATGTCCCCTGTGACCCTCCCCTTCGGACCGCGCCTGCATGAGACTTAAAAACTTCACGTCCCAAAAACGACTACGCGTTGGCGATGCCTCTGGTGTTCCAAATGTACGAAATGTCGTTTAATTCCAATCCAGTTTGTGGATCATTTCAAAGTACCCACTCATAAAATCGTGTCTATAGTCGTGTTACACAACTTGCGTTCTGCTAAGCATGGCAACACTTCACATAATATCGTTAGTATTGCCACTTCGATGATTTTATCCAGCTTAACTATTAATTTAATAAAATTATGGTAATAAACGTGAGAGTATTATAATATTATTGTTTATATATTAATTGGTGAGTTTCTCGTGTATTCATACGTACCTAGATTCCAAGATGTGGTTAACCGTACGTGACACTGACATGTCTGGGCGGTTTACGCCTAATTAATGTCGGCTGGAATCAAAGCTCAGGAGCTAGCATTAGCTGAATAAAATAGACTTACGTATAGAAGATCATACCGTCTAGGCCTGTCAAAATTTGTTACATTTAGCCTCTGAAATCACCAAAGAAAATCCGTTGTAGACGTGCAAAAAATCGTAAGAAAAAAAAGGTCAAAAATCAAAAATCTAAAATGTACAAAAATGTCAAGTCTCGCATCGCAATACTGACACCGTAAAAAGTTGTGAGATCTCATGTAAAGGTAAGACATTTATATTAATTAGTATGTAAGGACCTAATCTCCTACTTTGTCATGATTTGCTTTTTATTTAGTTAACCAGCAATTAGTGATCGTATTAATATTTTATAATTATTTGGGTTAAAGAATTTATTTCTCATAAAAAAACTTTACAGCTAACATAAAATGTCAGACAAGCCATTTTTTCTTAAATAGCTCTGATTGAAGCTAATAGAACAAAATGGTAAAGAGAATAGAGTAATTTATAATGTACACAAATATAATGTACACAAATATAATGTACACAAATATTTCTTATGTTTATTTTTATACATACTTATGCTTTAGCATTCCTTAATGTCATTTGGTAATTAGCTGTACAGTTGTGCTCCCTCAAATAATATCGTTTTTTTTCCGTAATTAGTTCGTGCGTTGGGTAGATCTAGTTTATTCTTATTGCGTAAGTTGTGGGTATTATTTTTGAGGTAGCTGTATATTGGTTTGAATGGAATTAGTAGTTTGGAGGAGCGAGGTATGAGACTGCTCCATTTAAAAGGGAAAATCTTCCCCCAGGCTAGGTGATCATGCCTGGGGACCGCGGTCCAACTCTTGATGTTGGATGCTTGTATACGAGTATATATCAAATCCTGAGAGAATCTTGATAGTGCGATGTAGGATTCTCGCGTGTTTCTTTCGTTCATAGATGTCGCCACAGTAGTAATGTTTTTAATAAGAATGCAGGGGTAGTATGAATATAGATATTTCTATTCTACATCATACTAATATTATAAAAGCGAAAGTTTGTGTATGGACGTATGTTACTCTTTATTGCAAAAAATACTGATTGGATTTGGATGAAACTTAGCACAAAGATAGTTTATAGCCTGGTGTAACACACATTATACATTTACCTCGGGAACCCTGGTGAAACCGCGGGGTAATGGTTGTCGGCGCCATTGTTAGCGCCGACGTTGTCTATGAAGATGTCTGCGGGGACTGCAAGGGGCGCCACCGCGCCCACAAAATTTCACTCGCCGACAGCTCGCGTTCAAAGCGTCACCAAATAATTGTATCCTATTTTTTAATTTAATATACAATTTAGTCATTGTGCGAGTCGCCTATCAATTCTATGTTCCAATACTTTACAATGGTAGTAATAAAAAAAGTGAATAGGCCATAATAGCGTGTACTATGGTACCAGATAATTTGCTTGCTTTTGTACTAAATAAATGCTAACATAGATGTTTGCACCCAGACATAGAACAAACATTTATGTTGGGCACAAATGTGGGTCTTGGATGGGATTCGAACCCATCTAACCAACTGGCCGCATCGCTTATCGTTATTATTGTTATAGTTGTTCTTAAGTGTGGGCATCACTTGAGAATAGCTGTACTGATTTGGCAATTTTTTTGGGTTTGGAACCCAAAGGATGCCAACAGGACCCCATTACTAAGACTCTGCTGCTCATCCGTCCGTCTGTCACGGGACTGTATCATTGGAATCGAAATCGGTAGCCAAACAAAATTTATTTAAATCACAGAGTGTAGTAGTACATACTATGGCCGTTATAACACAAATAATATTAAACATTAAACACCTAAAAAAACACCATACTTGAAAATCGTGAATATTTTTTATACCACTTGGGCCGACAAACAAGCAGACGGTCCACCTGGTGGTAAGTGGTAACCGCGGCCTATGGAAATTTGCAACACTAGGGGCATCGCCAAAGCGTTTTCGGCCCTGAGACGTGAAGTTGTTAGGTCTCATGTGCCTGTAATTTCACCGGCCCCCTTTCAACCTTCACCTTTCAATCATGAATCATGTATTATTGTGGTACTCTTTGTGAGTGAGACCGACTCACACTTGGCTTATTGGAAAAGGTGCGCGATAAATGGGAATGTTGCAAAAAATTAAAAGTCCATTATATTAGGTTGGGGAAAAAGTCTTTTCGCATTATAGTATGTATGAACTTGTAATAAAATCTCTTTGGCTATACTATTTGTATCTGGCTGGTTTTGGTATCATTGAAAGTTTCAATTTTAAAGAACATAATTCCAAATTCAAATTAGGAAAATGTGTGATTTGCATTTGTTTTTCGTACCGCCAAGATGACTGAATCTAATGAAGAAATTCGATTCATTTTAAAATTTTATTACAAAAAAGGTAAAAATGCAACGCAAGCCGCGAAAAAAATTTGCGATGTTTATGGACCTAGTGCAGTGTCTGTGAGAGTAGCACACATTTGGTTTAAGCGTTTTCAATCCGGAAATTTTGATGTCAAAGATGCACGTCGCTCTGGTTGCCCCATTAAGGATAAAATGGATGCCATTTTTGTAAAAGTGGAGCAAGATCGGCATATCAGTAGTTACGACGTAGCTGAAGAACTGGGGATTGACCACAAATCAGTTTTGGCGCATTTGAAAAAAACTGGGTACACAAAAAAGCTAGATATTTGGGTACCTTACGAACTCACTGAAAGAAACCTAATGAACCGTGTACTCATTTGTGATTCTTTATTACGACGTCATGAAACCGAACCATTTTTGAAGAAGCTGACAACTGGTGATGAAAAGTGGATCACGTACGACAAGAACGTGCGAAAAAGGTCGTGGTCAAAGGCCGGTCAGGCTTCACAGACTGTGGCGAAACCCGGGTTAACTCGCAACTAGGTGATGCTGTGTGTGTGGTGGGATTGGAAGGGCATTATTCATTATGAGCTGTTACCACCAGGCAGGACCATCGATTCTGAACTCTACTGCGAACAACTGACGAGATTAAAGCAAGAAGTTGAGAGAAAGCGGCCGGAATTAATCAATAGAAGGGGTATGGTTTTTCATCATGATAACGCTAGACCTTACACATCTTTAGCCACTCAGCAAAAATTAAGAGAGTTTGGCTGGGAGGTATTAATGCATCCGCCGTATAGTCCTGACCTTGCACCTTCAGATTTCCACCTGTTCCAGTCTCTTCAGAATTCTTTAGGCAGTGTCAGGTTAACATCACGAGAGGACTGTCAAAACCACTTGTCGCAGTATTTTGATCAGAAGTCCCAAAATTTCTATAGCAATGGGATCATGTCCCTACCTACAATATGGCAAAAAGTTATCGAACAAAATGGTACCTACATACTTTAGTTAAATGTAAATAAACTATATTAAAAATGTTTTGAATTTTCATAAAAAATGCGAAGGAACTTTTTATAAACTCCTGACAATAACCCACGATTCGAAGACCCATTGCAGCGAAGTTTTGAATAAAGTAAATAACTTAGTTTCATTAAAGTAAAATTAACAAATATTAAAATGTAAATACCTATACAAAAACGTAAGCAAGTGCAGAAATTATTGTTAAACGAAAGGATAATTACTGGCGACCTTTATAAATCGAGCCTAAATAAACAAAAACATTAACATTCAACAATATAATGAAAATTCTAAACACGCAAACAGAAGCTGAAAACTCCCTCGGAATGGATTGTACAAAGATGTGGTACTAGTTAAACATTACAGATACGTAAATTATGCTATTTTGGGATAAGGGTGTGTATACAATAGATGAGGCATGAGGCAGGCGAGACATAGGTAAGGCACCCCTCATGATTGCCTTATTACCAGGTCATGTATTCCACAGCAGACACGATACCCTTGACTGGCCAGTAGGCTTTATGGTTAGAGACCCTCACTGCCACGCAGGTCGTGCGTTTGATTCCCACCCAGGACAAACATTTGTGTACATGAACATGTCCGTTTCTGGGTGTAAATATAAATATAAGTATGTATTTAAAAATAATAAGTTTTATGTCAGTTGTCTGGTTTCCATAGTCGCGCTACGTTTTTTTGGATTAGATGGCCCAGGCTTTTTATTATTTTTTTATTATTTTTTATCTAAAAACTATACTCCACAAGCCGGACCCAGACTAGATTGGCGAACTTCACTTAATCCTTTATTGAATAGGACGCCACGGCTCAGACTTTGATTCCGAGCGGATTACCGAATGGCAGGGTTTCACCACATTATTAAACCTTAAAGAGGTAAAGGGTGGTTATTTAAACATGCGCTGTAATGTAGGTGCATTCCCCACTACGCATCATTGAGGTGTATGCAGAAACTGATACGTAATGTAACATGATATTATTTCCTCGCAATTAGAGAATAATTTCATGCAATTGTTCCAGGAGTTTGCAACATTATTATGTTTCAAATAAGATCAATTTGTGTTGGAAATGCAGTTTAATGAACGTCAGTATTATGATATTGTTTGTAGTTTGAGTTAGTCTTGCCGTTTTACCGTAAATTGTTATACAGATTGCTCGAGTGAAACTGTATTTGGTTTTGTATTATTGGAAAAGTATTTAGCTATTACGGTCAGTAAACCAAATAAATCTAGGGTATCTCTAATTATTTAAGGAACTGAATTTTTCTTTAAGTTTATAGCTTTAAAAGTCTGTCAATGCTGCTTTAATTACTTAATAGTATAAAAGTCTGTCAATGCTGCTTTAATTACTTAATAGTATAAAATAACGTCACTATTTCTGTCCGTCTGTGAATTTCGAAAGATTTGGCTTTAAACATGTACATTATCTGACACGAGCGAAGCAGGGGCTGGTCGCTAATTCCATAACAAAGGAATTGCTGTAATCTTAGAAAATTGAGGCAAATCGCGCCTTGCGCCTCGCCCTCGTGTGTACAACACTTTAGCCTCGTCAACCGCAATAAAGCGACATTTTGGTGGAGGAAAATAATTATGTGGCAAAAACAAGTTGCACGTTGAAACTGAAAACTTTGTTCGTACAAAGTTTGTTTCCGAGCTTAGTGGTATTACTCGTCTCGTATTGATTGTATCTATTACCGTGTGGCGCGTCGTCCGGCTGGCTCGCCTGGCTTTGGTATAGATAATGTCACCTATTCATTTTGAAATGCTAAATTCTTGTTTAATTAAGATTGTAGATAAACTAACTTATTTACTTCTGTACGCAGCTAACTGTCCACAGTTTATCTATATGTCGGTACGGAAGCAACTGAACTTTGCTCTGTGTACTTTTTATGTGTAAATAGGTATTTTTACAGGAAATACACCTTAATTAAATACAAGTTTTCATCCGAATTAGTTAGAGTCGCTTCCGTAGATATCTATGTTTGAATATATTTTTCATCCACCCATCTTGGAAAGAGTATTTTTGCTCTTCGATAACTGAGTGGAAAAGCCGCTAGAGGATAAAGTAAATTGAATTTAGCACATCGTGTCACGCGTGTTTGTGAATTCAAAACATCATTAAACCTATTTTAATTGTACCTCCATGGTGCCGAATTTATTATACAACCTAGAACCAACCATAAAACTCAGACTCGGAACCTTCTAGGTGTACTTTTTTTTATTTGCTTTGCATTTCCTTGCTGAGGTGGCTTGCTGAGGCACTCGAGTGCAAAGATTTTTCACCTCTTTTGATTCCCTCGCTGACGCTCAGGATTAAAATTTTTCGCTTGCTCGGTCATCAAAATTGAGCACTGGGTTTAAAAGCAACTTTGCACTCTATAAACTATTACTTTTATTACAAGAAATGATCGTTAAATAATATTTTTGTGTAAATTCATATCATCCACTCCTGACCTCCTCCTGAAAGTCACTGTAGACGTTCCTCGACATCGGCACCGCCGGGCTCGTACCACCAGAACATTTGCAACGAAATCTAGTCGAACAATGCACCACTAAACAGAATGATGTCCCTGTATATGGGGTTTCCTCAAGCAACAGCGATATCGACATATTTTGTAACAGTTTGTCGCAATTTAAATCTAAAATCTTAAAGCTAAATTTGTTATTGCCTGCCTTTGAATTATAATTTTAAATTGTTAAATAATATTGATTGAATATTATTAATAATGCTTTGATAGTATTTTTGAATTGTTATATTATTATTTTTATCTAATTTGTAGTTAGTGTTAATTTTTTATTTTTTGTTAATATTGTCTAATTTTGATTATGAATAATTGTTATAAGTTGATTTTGTAATATTTTTTTGTATTCTTGATATCTTGATCTGTAGTTTACTGTAAATGGTGCGCATACCTGTAAGTGACGTATTTACACTGTACTTAAATTATGAAATATTATGTCACTAATAATTAATTGTAAATATGTCGTTGGTTTGCCTTATCAATAAATAAATAAAAAATAAAACTGGTTGATTAATTTCTGATGACATGAACAGGTGTAGGTGTATGTTATGGGAAATGTATACAATTACCTAAATCAACGCGAGTTCATTTTATTGGCTATTCCAAAATTGGTTAGGGGTATTATACATTTCCTAGGATATATGGGAATCAATAATTTTCGTATTGTAATATAATTTCATATGTTCCGGTAGTATAGTACGATTAGTATAGTATAGTTTAGGTAGTTCATTATATTGAAGATAAAAATGTATGGAAATAGCTACTCTCTGACAGTGCACCTCTAATTTTCTTGTCTAAGTTGTAAGTAATTATTGTTATTTTCTATTTTGTAGTCTTGTTATTTCTTTTTTTTGCTCTGGTTTTGAATGTTACCTATATTAAGTATTTTGTAATTGTTAAATATAATATTATGTAAAATGATATTATAAAATAGCCAAAAAGTCAGAATAGATAAAATTTATATAAAAAATTATTTAATAAAAAATAAAAAAGAATGTAACCTTGCTGAGTTTCTTGCCGGTTCTTCTCAGTTGAAGGCTGAGTTCCGAACGGTTCAAAAGGTGGTAGCTTCAGTAACTTTAAATTTGACCTTCATAAGTGCCTTCCAAGGGCCTAAACTGAATAAATGGTTTTGAATTTAGTTTTTTTTAATTATAAATGCGAATGTTTGGGTTGCCAACAACCCAAAATGTTTGTTACTAATTCGCGCAAAGAACGGATTTGGAACTTGGCTCATAGTTGGTTTGTAACCTAGATGAATACATAGAATATTTTGAAGTCTTATATCCCTCGTAGAATAACTCTAAAATTTCATCGCTATCGGATAAATAGTATTAGAGGGCACACACAAACATTAATTCTTATACATTTATATATACTAGCTGTCCCCTGCGGTTTCAGCCGCGTTTATCGATATCATATGCAGCCTATATCCATCTACGAAAAATTCCGCGTCGAATGGTAGCAGTCCCATCCCGATATGTTCAGTAGTCTGAGGTAATGGTGCATCAAACCCTATTTTTCTTTTATAGTACATATTAATACGTACCTTACTAAGCATTTACTCTAGACACACACAAACAAACATCCGAACTTATCATTCGTCTATCAAATTACTTTTTAACTGTTCCCTTATCACGATGCCCTATTTCGCTTATATATAATAGAAGATAGAAGATTTGATGTATTTTAATGATCGTTCCATCTGACGTCACAATACACAGCTTTTATCGCCTTAAAGAGTGACGCAACCAAAACGAATGATTTATGAATGTTTATTTAATATACAGAACACTTATCAAATAATAGCTTCGGAAACGCTGTCTATTGTTCGAGACTTGAATTGGAAACGCTTCTGTCAGTTTTGACTGACGAAGGTAACGTTGCGTCGTTGAAACGTAAATGATATCATTGAAAGGATTTATGTCAATCAAATTTGATCAAAGCCTGAATCATATCTTGATGTCTTTTATTTAAAGTCTGATTTTGTATGGTTAATGATAACAGGGAAGTTATGGAGGTACATAACCGTGAACGAATAAATGGGATATCAAACAAAAAACTGGTTTAAAAGTTGGTATAATATCGAATAGAGAGTCTAAATGAGAGACTTTAAGGCAGGTTTTCGCCTGGGCCAACACATTGGCTGCGTCGCAATAACCTTGCTTTTATCTGTAATTTCTAATCACTTTAACCGAAACTGGTATAACATTAATCTTACATCTGCATCTATATCCAGGTCGGAAATTGCATATCCATAACATCCCTAAAAGACAATGTTTCGTCGCGGTCTCTAACCTCCGTCTCTACGTTAACTATGCAATCACTTGAGAGGTCCGATCTCTGAGGGCTCGTTGCGCTGAGCCCGACGATGTTTGTATTAGCTGAATAATAGAGCAGCCCTCTCATACGAGCTTGAAGGAACGTACATCTTATCTGATTACGTAGAGAATGAGCGAGACAGAGCTTCAGACCAGCCCCCCTATTCAGCTAATACAAACTTCGTCGGTGAGTAGACGCAAGGAGGCTTCGGAGAGCTTACCTCTCACGTGATTGTGTAGTTAGCGAAAGAGACAGAGCATAGAGGCCGCGACCAAATATCCTCGAGCTTATGTCATTTTCCTTGCAGAATCGAAGTCCTTTGAGCAAGGCTTTGATGCTTTCATCTATATAATATGTCAGCTCAATCACCCGCCAGATTGTATTAAACGACAATTTATAAATTAATAAATGTAAAGAGAAATAAAATGTGTGCAGTTCACATGTGGTTAGTTATCTACTCATTCTCTCGGAGTCTTATACATTTGTTTGTCTCTCTTGAGCGTCTCTTTTTCGTTTGATCGAGTTTCAAATCAAAACGGTAGGTACTAAAGAAGATTTAACTTCATAACATATTTATTGTTTTTATTGATTAACCCTAATGCTCGTCAGCAGCCACTTAACAAAAATAATTAAAAACACAAAAGAGGAAATGGGAGATATTTAAATATTTTGTCTTCATCTATTCATATATATGATGTTACAAAACTACCCGTAAAACCGAAAGGCCTTATAACGAGTCCATTCACAATTCACAATCATTAATAATGATTAATAGAAAAACTATTAAAGTACACAATTATTTGGTAAAATAGGTACGTAGGCCTTTCTGTTCAAAGATCTGGTTACCTGACAATTATGTACATTTTTAAGGGATATTTTGTAACACGTTGTATAGACTAGCTCCCTGCGTTTTCACCCACCCCTCGATAAACAAAATCCTATATTATAAATTATCAATGTCTCATCTTAATACGTTTAGTATTCTTTGCGTGAAAGAGAAACTATCATATTCATTCTCACAAATTTTGCATAAACAATACTACCTGTCTCCCGTGGTTTCACCAGCGTTCTAGAGGTATGTGTCATTTTTCCAAGACAAAAAGTATCCTATATGTTATTCCTCATCTTCATCCAAATCCGTTTTTGCGTCAAAGAATAACACACATCCATTCCTCACAGACACAAAGACTTTTGCATATATAATATTGGATTAGCAAAATTGGATAGAATGGTTAGTATTTGACATCACCTTGTGTCAATTCCACACCACAATAGTAACAGATAGAGTACGTCACACTATCGCGTTAGTTCAGTTCATCCGCTCAAAGGCACTTCAAAGGGTGCCGAGCCTTTGACAGCTGCCACTACGGCAAATTCCACGGGTTCATTTCACTTTCCATCAAAACGCTATATGGGAATAACTGTGAGTGAAGAGTGGAGTGACAACGAGGCTCTAGTGAATTTCCATGTGTACTGTGTTAGCGAGGTCTAGTGCCTACCTGCTCGCATTTCATTTAAATAACACGGCCGTTCTGTGGTTAAATACTGCATGGTAAAATGTACTTTATTGGTTTTGATATAAGGTGCGTCTATTAATCTAATATTAAATTGTATGATATATTTTATTTTAATAAATTTATTTGGTTTTTCAACAACGAGTACCTTTACAAATATAAATAATAACAAAGCCAAACTTGTATCTAAGTGTCACATTACTTAAAAAAGAATACAGAATGTACTTAAAGACGAGCTTGTGAATTAAAATATTAAATAATTAGTTCACTTTATTATAACAAAAACTAATATACTAAATATTAATATATACATATACCATATTAACAGATTATGCAATAGGGTTCATTTCTGTATGAAATTTTTAAGCGTCAGTTTTTAATATCAAGTGGATAACTCAACGTCAGTTGGTAGTGACGTCGAATGCCGTGACGAGAGCGGGTACTTGTTACTACCCCTCTAGTAACCAGTTAGTAATTTTTATTTAGTTAGATATTACATACAGTAGCCGATGAAGTAAGAGGTACATGAGACTTAACAACATCACGTCTCAAGGACGACAATGCGTTGACGATGCCCCTGGTAGTTAGTTATACAGGGCTTCCTCCGCACTTAGCCTCTTGAATGGGCCATTGTGCGTCAGCCTCTTACTCCAGCCATCCCAGGTTGTCCCAGAAAGCTAGCAACCTTTTCGGGTTGCTGCAGGCTCCCGGGAGCGATGCTGGGGATTGGAGTGTCTGTGCCCGTTGATCTGCCACGCTGGAGCACTCTATAAGCACTGTTGTGGCGTTTCTTCTGCCTCCATGCACCCCCTGCAAAGAGGGCTGTCCATCACACCTATGGTACATAGGTGTTTGTTTAAGGGACAGTGGCTGGTTAATATGCCAATGACCTTGCGGATCTTGTCCCTTGTTAGTCTGGTGAGCTTTTTAAATTTGTAATTTGTAATTTGAAATTTTGAAATTTTAATAATTGTGCCCATTTCAAGTCTCAACTTGAAATAAGTTGATTAACTGGATTACCTTACTGTATAATAATAACTATTGACTACAGTTTTACTAAAAGCAACAGTGAAAAGGGTTCATTTAGGTACATAATGCAACTGCGCGTACAGTATACACACATACAGCGCTATCGTGACTATTCTGTTAACCGTTGAGAAGTTCCCTCATTTGGAGCCTCAGGGTATAGAATCAGGTGGTGCTCACCGCAAACTTGCATTATTCTCGAACTCAACCAACATGCCAAATTTCAATCAAGTGGGATATAAGGAAGTGGTTCTAATTTAGCTTGCAACATTTGACCTTAACAAACTTCTCTGACTTACTACTTTGTTTCTTATGTCTAGGACGATGTACTATACCTTAAAATCTTCCCAGAAATATTGAGTCAAATAGCGAAAGCTCCAAAACAGTCCATTCGTTTTAAAAAAAATAACGAACCTCTTCAAACAGAGAGCCGAACTTTTGATGACGTTCGATAAAAAAAAAATTGTAGTACTTAAAGTTATTGGCTAATTTTAATATGTGATAAAAATATCCAAGGACATTCTATACACCTTTTTCACCATATTACCTATCGGTGCCCTTAACTAAACAAAGTGGTTACTTTTTCAACCAGATTACAATTAAGACATAACAAAAGGACATTTACAAATATTTGTCCAAAGAATCATACCAATGACTTGTATCTTGATAGACAAGGTATCTTATTCCCTCACCCACTGACACATCTACCTAATTCACATGTTTAAAGAACTCTCAATTTCTCAGGCGTTCGTCATTTAATTTATTACATAACATATAAATATCTTCAGTGACGGGTAAAATTATAACACTTCCTTTTTGATATCCTAAGTCGGGTAAAGAAGTAGCTGTGCTTTTTATTTGAATTGCATGTGAGCAATTCATGTTGTAGGTACGAATTCTGCGTGGAACTCGCGAGCGCTTTTCACTCGGCTGGTTTGAAAAGAGCACTTTTCAATTTAACTTTTAATATCGGCGTTAGAACGCATATATTGCTAATACTTTGGTATATTATAGCAACCAACTGCATAGTCTCCACTCTGTGCTCTATAGTTATTCTCCGAAAGGGTATTGTCATTTAGAGTTATAAATGTATGTCAGTTTTATTTAAAAAATACCTGGAAAATCAATTCGGCTGTATGATTTATTTTTGTGCGTGTTTCGATTTAGTTCAAAAATATGGTTGCTTTATTAATTTCGGAGAAATGACGTCACTTCTAGGGTATGATACGACGTGCATGTAGTTTCTAGCTTACTCAAGATAATATCTATATTTGCTTTTTCACCCTGTCAGCTATTTATTATTGAGGAAAAAAAACGCAAAATCAAAATCCCATTATTCCTTGGTTTATCCGCCAAAGTAACAAGTTTCTTCCAAGAGGGCAGGGAGCTTGTAGGGAGGACTCCAGAGGATTTTAGAACGCTGTGTGTTTTACATTACATTATTTTTATCAAGAAATATGTGTACCAAGTTTAAAACAAATATGAGAATGGAATAACATTTACCTTAGAACAGTTTTGGCGCCGTTTTTCCTTTTGGGGGAGGAATTTTAAAAAAAGGTGTAGGTGCTTTTTGTAATTTTTCTATTTTTCTCTATCTATCTGTATTAGTATATAAATATGTGGGTACATTTAAATTTATTGGCATTCTTGTGATAAAAATTCGTGTTGTGTGACTCACTGAAGCCTGTCCGTCTGTATGTCCTTTTATTACTACTTACTCTAGAACGGCTGACCAATCTTGATGGATAATTGTATATAGTCAGAACATGAGATTGTGTGAATTACGCTCTACATGTTTTTTTTATACTACTAAGGTAGCAAATAAGCTGACGGCCCGTCTGATGGTAAATGGTCACCGCAGCCTATGGACACTTGCAACACCGTGGGCATCACTCACGGGTTGCCGACCTTGCAAAAGTCTCTCCACACCCTTCTTCCAGAACCCCATGCTGTACTCCCTTGGGAAAACCACGGCGGGGAGCTCATTCCACAGCTTAAGTGTGAAGATATTGATAAACGCGAATGAAATGGCGGGGCCAGTATCTATGAATGTATAAATGCATGTTTGTACTCTACGCCTTCTTATATTATTTATTGGATAGCGATGAAATTTTTGTGAGTTGTTCTTCGCACAATTGTAAAGGTTTCGGACAAAAAAAACAAGTTGAAAAGCAAGGCATATTGAGAACAGATAGAAAATCATAGTTAGAACAATGAAATAAATAACAATCTTTGAGAAATTTATCTTTAGGAACATCATCCCATACCATAATAACACTTATTTCATGACAGCTTTAATTTTGCTGACAATACCCGAATTTCCTTCACTCGATACTAAGTCATCCGTTCGAGCCACGTGTAATTGTGCCAGGCGAGAATAAACCTTAAGCCGTTGGCATTAAGACGGCCATTACCAACCAGACAGCCGAGTTAATCGTGCATGGTAGTGGAATAAATTTACGAGGCAGTAATGAGACCCATGGAAAACATTTTCATTTGTCCCGTTCGGCTTTGATTTTTAGTATGTGGTACAAGTTATGGGATCAGGCGACATGATTAAAATATTTGACAGGCCAGTTGGCTTGGTGATTAACGACTCTGACTGCCAAAAAGGTCGCGGGATCGATTCCCACCCAGAACAAACATTTTGTGTGCACGGACATGTATGTTTGTTCTGTGTCTGGGTGTAAATATCGATATATGTATGTATTTAGAAAAAAAATGTATATGTAGTATATCAGTTGTCTGGTTTCCATAGTACAAGCTCTGCTTAGTTTGGGCCCAGATGGCCGTGTGTAAAGAATGTCCCAGGATATTTATAATTATTTATTATTTATAACAATAAATGTATGAAAACTATGGAAACCAGTGAGCTGACAGATATTTGCAACTAAACTCAGAAGTAACGGCAATGTTCATGTTTGTTCTGGGTGGGATTCGAACCCGCGATCAGTGGCTTGGTAGTCAGGGTTTCTAACCATAAAGTCAACTATTGGTTTCCTGGTACAATGACTACTTTCAAATTTAAGAGAAACACACACTGATTTAAAGACCGATAATAGTAAATATTTGCTTGGTTTTTTTTCTTTGATGTTTGGGCAAAATCCGCACCGCACATGCATGAATTTTTTAACATCACAAATTATCTTTAAACTAGTTGTTTTATGTATCTGAAATGTCAACCTCCTATGACAGATTTATGGTGATAGTTGGAAAATGTTTTGAAATAATTAATCGATGCTCGTTAAAGAATACCTCAATCTTTTAATATATAACATTGTGTTCCATTTGGTGTTTGTCTAAACAGTGATGACGTTTTCAACCGAAACCCTAAGTTAGATGAGTAATATCTTTTCATTCACATTGATTTTCATCCCCTATAGTGACGTATCCATCGGTGGCTCAGCTCGCCCATGGTTCAACGCCGATTGTGCTGAAGCTGAAAAGCGTAAGCATTCGGCGTTTCTCGCCTGGGTGGACACTCGTGACCGCAAAGCTCCGGATTTGAGCTCAAAGAGCCTTCAACCATGCTGCCAAGTCCTACAAAAAGGCACTAAGAAAGGCTCGCTTCGATTGTATTACCCATATTGGCAAAAAGCTCTCTGTGCAACCATCTGGTAGCAGAGCATTTTGGTCCCTTGCCAAATCGGTCGAAGCGAACTTCTGTCGGCCCACATTGCCTCCGCTGGTTAAGCCTGATGGAACACTGGCTCATACGGCTAGAGAGAAGGCAAGTCTCTGCAAGATTATGGAGCGTGTATTGAACTCGCGCTTCATGGCATACCTGGAAGGTAACGATCTCCTCAGTGACCGACAGTACGGATTTCGCCACAATCGGTCTACTGGGGACCTACTAGTGTACGCCACCCACTTGTGGGGCGTAGCCCTCGAGAAGAATGGGGAAGCGATAGCCGTTTCCTTGGACGTCTCGAAGGCCTTCGACGGCACGCTAGTCTTATCAGCAAGCTTCCAGCGTTCGGCATTTCTCCTGGTCTGATAGCCTGGGTAAAAGACTTCCTGAGAGAACGGTCTCTCCGAGTTGTTGTCGATGGTTGCTCATCGGAACCCATGACGACAAATGCCGGGGTCCCTCAGGGGTCTGTGGTCTCTGCAACTCTCTTCCTGCTGCATATTAACGATCTGCTGATGCCCGGTGTCTATGGGTATGCAGATGACAGCACAGTTGTAGAGAGATATCTGCCGGGTGCTCGGGCTAGTAAGGAGCTAATCCAGTCCGAAAGAGAGGCTATGGTAGAGCGTACAAATATCTCACTTCAGGCAGTCTCCACATGGGGTGAAGCCAATCTGGTGGGATTCAACGCTGCCAAAACACAGGCGTGTCTGTTCACCGCAAAAAGGAGCCCGTTCACCTTGGCTCCTGCTTTCCGGAATATATCCCTGGAATGCACCAACCGCCTTCAGCTCTTGGGAGTTGAAGTTTCCTCAGACCTCAACTTCGGGCGGTTCATTGAGTCCAAAGCCAAGACAGCTGCTAAAAAGCTCGGCGTTCTTGCAAAGGTCCGGCGGTACTTCACACCGGGACATCTTCTAATGTTATACAAAGCTCAGGTCCGATCGTGTGTGGAGTACTGCAGCCATATATGGGCTGGTGCTGTAAAATGCCATTTAGCAGCTTTGGACTCGGCGGAAAGGCGTGCAAAAAGGCTAATTGGTGATCCAGGTTTGGTTAAATCCAATCTGCAAAGCCTTGAGCACAGGCGTAGGGTAGCCAGCCTTTCAGTGTTCTACAGGTTGCATTTCGGAGAGTGTGCGCGTGAATTGCATGACTTGATTCCGCCATCACCTTTCCACCATCGGACATCCCGTCGTACGGCGAGTATCCACCCCTACGTTGTCGAAACTCCTACGGTCCTGACTAAGCGTTTCGCCTCGTCGTTTATACCGCGTACATCGAGGGACTGGAATAACTTGCCTACTGCGGTCTTCCCGAGCGACTATAATTTGGGTGTCTTCAAGGCTAGAGTGAATAGGCTCTTAATAAACTAGTGCGCCTCAATATCTAAGATTGCATCACTGCTTACCATCAGGTGGGATCGCAGTCAAGCACTAGTTTATATTATTAAAAAAAAAAGAAAAAAAAATTATGACTTGCCATTTGGCATGGTGTGGTGGCAGCGAGCCTGACTGCCACACCATAGGTTGTTGGTTTCGATTTCCATCCAGGACAAATATTTGTGTGCATGAACTGAGTCTGAGCGCAAGCTCTGCTTAGTTTGGGATCTGAGAGCTGTGTGTAAAATACCTGTCTCGGGATATTTATTAATTTGATCATAAATTCAAGGGATAGTTGTTTTCCAGCTGCAGTATTTATAAACAAATGATTTTGTTATATTATTGTTGAGCCGTGAAGGTTTTGAAAATAGAAATCCGCTGATAGTTTATGCCACAATCGCGCATACCACTTCTTGACTCTTTTATTTGTATTGTATTCCTTTTGGCGTATCTCCAAATTACGCTACGGAAGGCTGTTCCTACGAAGGAATATTACTAAGGCCGTAAAATCCAGAATTATATCCCCCCCACCACCCCCTTAAATAATTATAGACTTTACGATTATGCTCATCTTAAGGCTCAAGACATATCTTGTAGAAACCTTGTCTTTTTTTTAAGAATAATAGAGCTCTAGAGTAATACCATAGTGTATTGTTCGAGTCGGCAAGTACTATCACCTTACCCATTTCCGCCGTGAAGCAGTAGTGCACTTGTGGTAATTAATAATAAATATAATAAATATCCTGGGACATTCTTTACACACGGCCATCTGATCCCAAACTAAGCAGAGCTTGTACTGTGGAAATCAGATAACTGATATACTACATATACTATTTTTTTTTGTTTTCTAAATACATACATAAATATATATTTACAACCAGACACAGAACGAACATACGTGTTAATGCACACACATATTTGTCCAGGGTGGGAATCGAACCCGCGACCTTCGGTTTGGCAGTCAGAGCGCTAACCACCAAGCCAACTGGCCTGTCAAAGTGTAGTACTGTGTTTAAAAGTGTTTTGTAATCCAGGTTATAAACTATCTATGTGCCAAGTATCATCCAAATCCGTTTAGTAGTTTTTGCGTGACAGAGTTACAAACATTCATATAGCCATCCTCACAAACTTTCGCATTACCAATCAATAGGATGACTATGATTTCGTAAATACTAGCTGTCCGCCGCGGTTTCACCTGCGCTCCGGAGGTCTGTAATGCGCGAACTGTCAAACATGCCAAGCTAAAATAGTCGGATTCTGAAAATTTCCAATTTTCTGCGCAATTTTTGTTCCGCAAGAACCTTCTACGAAGCATTAGAAAATATTTAAAAAATGATTAATGCAATCGGTTATGGCGTAGCCTAGGGAAATAGGGATTCCGGTTTATACATACTATAAAACTAGCTGTCTCCCGCGGTTTCACTCGCGTTTATCGATATCATATAGGTTATAGCATTCTACGAATAATTCCACGTCGAATGGTAGCAGTCCGATCCCGATATGTTCAGTAGTTTTGAGGAGATGGTGCGTCAAAGGAATTTTCCGGCCGATTTTCATTATACTCGTATATATCTTGTAGATAAGATAAATAATAAACAAGCATAAGTGTAAAAAGGAAGTATTATATGTAATATACAGGGTGTTACAAAACTACCCATAAAGCCGAAAGGAGGTTAAATAGGGCCTTATAACGAGTCCATTCACAATATTTAAGAACCATAGTAACGCTGTACGAGTATAAATACCTCAAAAAAATATAAAAGCAGATTTTTATGAATGAAAAATAGAAAAACTATTAAAGTAGACAATTATTAGGTAAAATATGTGCGTAGGCCTTTCTGTTAAATACTCTGTTTCCCTGACAGACAGCTTACTAGGGTTGATGGCATTGATAAATTAATTATATTTTTACGGGGTAATTGTAACACGTTGTATTAGATAGCTGGCAACAGTACAATCTCTGTTTAGTTTGGGATCATATAACAGTGTGTGGGAATGGTCCCAGATTATTTATTTGTGCGTCCTTTATTTAATAGATCACATATATATATATATAGCTAGCACAACAATCATAATATTAAATTGATTGGTAAACAATTCACCTTAATTTCACCACGGCCGGTCCGTGGTGAAATACGGATATTTTCCCGGGGTAAGGTTCAATTCCCTATACCAAATTTCATTAATATCCTATTAGGCGTTAACGTTTTATTGTAAATGAATGGAAATATATTGGAAGTACTAATTTTGAAGTAACAAAGCTCATAGTGTAGAGTTCGTCCGGAGCAGCAAGCAGTAGTGCACTTGCATTACTGTGTTTCGGTTAGATAGTTAAGGCCGGTGAAGTTACAGGCACATGAGACTTAACAACTTCACGTCACAGGGTCGACGACGCATTCGTGATGCCCCTATTGTCTTTAAGCGGTGGTGACCACTAACCTGCATGTGAACCGTCTGTCTGTTTATCGACATAATTGACATAAAAACAAACAGGCACTCTATCGTCGCTTTGGAAGATAATTTAAAAGCTAGGGCTACGATAAAACCTCAGATTTTCCAGTAAAACTCAAGCTGGCCAGCATTCAGTAGGAACATTTTATATATCACTAGCTGACCCGACAGACGTTGTCCTGTCTTAACAATGAATATTGAATTCGAATCTTCCGATTGAATCGACTGTGAAATGTGCAATAAGAAATTATAAATTAATTATTTTATCAATATAATTCCGAATTCTTGCCTCTATTTTAAATGATATTTGCAGCGCGCATTCTGTGTATTCTAATTTTCCGCGCAACTTTCTTAATTTTTTCGTTCATAAGAACTATCTGACAATAACAAACACAACAAAAAAAGAATTAGCGAAATCGGTCCAGCCGTCCATGCGTGATGCCGTGACCAAGGGAAATAGGGATTCATTTTTATATATATAGATTTGAACTTTCATATTTATGACACTAGCTTCTGCACCACGGCTTTACCCAAGTTACCTGGCACTGTAAAGTATACTATGCCTTAATTCACATATCGTTTTTGTGTGCCAAATTTCAACGCATAAACTTTTACATCTTCTTTTTCATCATTCTCGTCAGTCATGCCTGTATATTAAAAAAAAAGCAAAAAACTGATTGTAGGTAGTGTAACAGAACTCGATATGATAACTTTCGAAATGGCTTTGTCTATTTAAACACGCCACAACTACAAAATTACTAGACAGATTTGAATAGAGTTTTCACAGGAAACTGGATCGTAATTTGGGGCAGCATAATTGCTGTATTTCTAAAAATCGCCTCACGAAAGAAATACGCCAGCACTTAAAGTTATCACGCCTACAAACATGTGTTATAGCTAGTTTAAAATATATAATATTAGTTAAATAAAAATATTACGATATCTATTTAAAATAGCAAATTAAATATTCCTGAGTTCCACTCGAGCGTCGCAAAATACATTTAAGCAGATATTTGCTAGATTCCAATTTCCTGGCGACTAGTTCCGTCTACTATCTCAATGGTCTAGCTAATCAAGCAATTTCCCTCGTATTCATGATCTCGCGAGATATTCAGAGATTTCCCCATCATCTATCGGATGTCGTCTCTGATATCGAACATTGATTTCGCTTTGTTGGTCCGTTAGTCTGTTATTCAAATAAGAGACGTAGTTTGCGAATATTTGCTATCATACATTTATTAATATCCTAGACCATATTTATACTTGATACAGCTATCTGATACTAAACTTGTGCTATGGAAACTAGATAACTGATATTCTATGTTTTCTTTTAAATACATAAGTTATTAGATATTTACACTCAGACGGAACAAACAGTCATATTCATGCATTCGTATGTTTGTCCTGGATGGGAATCGAACCCATGACCTGTGCGGTCAGGGTCTCTGACAACTAAACCTTCCAGCGATATTATATAATCATCGACAAACGCTATAAACGAATAAACAAGGGGTCTAAGGTAAATACGACACTAGCTAGACGTTGTTTCGTCGCGGCCTCTACGCTCTGTCTCTTTTGTTAACCATTCAATCACGTGAGAGGTCCGATGACGATTTTAGTACCAGAATAAAGAGACTAAAATTAAGTGTAATATATAGGTATATATTCATTCAAATGGCCCTACACAAACACTTATGAATTGTCAGAATATCGCACAGTTCGTACGCTTTCGCTGAGAGGAGCCGACAGTAAACGCAGCAATGACTCTTTTCAAAGCAAGATTTAATACATAAAGATGAGCCCTGCAAGAGCGAGCACTACTCGAAAGCATTGTCTTCATTAAAATAATCGTTAATGCAGCAACCTTTTGTTCTAGACCCACCTTTATTCGTTCCTTAAGCTGTTGTTATTGTGAAGGTACATCTAGGATTTTGCAATAGAAACGTGTACTTAGTCCCTATGTTAGGTTGTATTTATTTATTACTATGTATCCCCCGCGGTGTCACCCACGTTTATCGAAATCGTATATAGCCTATAACCATCTAGGAAAAATTCCTCGTCGATTGTTAGCAGTCCCATCCCGATATGTTCAGTAGTTTTCGCTTCGTGCTTCCAAGGAACCCTATTTTCCTTATACTCGTATATACATATATAATATATAGGTTTGTTTATTTTTAGTGCAATTCATTTGCCAATTAATTACTAATATATCTATACTATTATATATAATATTAAAAGCTGAGAAGTTTCTTATTAGAGGACTACTAGTCCTATTTGAAAAATTCTTGCACTGTTAAATAGCCCATTTATTGACGAAGGCTATAGGCTATTATACTATTACCCCACAGCTGGGCACATTATAAAATGTAGTTGACGCGGGCGGAGTCATGGCCGTAAAGCTAGTAGTACCTAAATAAGATTACCTACAACACCCGCAACCGTAGACTGCAGCTAACAAAACATTAGCTTAAAAGCTTTGTTAGAACTGTGCATGCATGCATTAGAAGCTAGGATTACCTGCTGAAAGGTAGTTTAAGTAATCCGGCAACGTCAAAGTGAACCAACAGGCAGTTATAAGCTGTAGTAACCGAAGCCTTTTGATAAACACCGCTTAAAACTTGTGTGTTGGGTGGAATATATGAACACTAAAAGGATTACTATTAAAATCAAATCAATCAATACTAGTTTATGTCTTAACTAATTATCATTTAATTATAATGAGAAAATAGTGTTTAGCTTTATAATGAAGAGAATGAAAGAAAAAAACAAATTTATTTGTGACAAAATGTAAAATATCACTCGAAAAAAGTTTACAAAAAGAAAGAAACGAGGTACATAATTGCCACAAATCGGTCTAAGCTCTTAAGTATTTCTGTAAAAATTAATAAAGCTCTTAGTAGGGTTCATCCCGAGAGTACCACCTTACCCATTTGCTCCGTGGAGCAGTAATGCACTTGTATTATTTACCATAAGGTGGGCCGTTAGTCTGCTTCTCTACCTACTCGGTATAAAAAAATACATTTTAATAATTACATTACTATTAGAAAGTTACTTTATTCAGAACGACTTCACTATATGAGTTACCATCATCATGAAGAACTTGCTTTGCTAGTAGTGATTAAGCACAATTAGATTAAATAATTAAATACTAATTAACACGATTTTATTAGCTACACCTGTATGTTTGTAACCGACTCCTTTGGTCGCGATTTTGCCAACTTTAAACGGTCAGATTTCATTCAAACTTTGTAGATTTATCGAGGACCGATGACAATTAAATATTTTATAGATCCGTTATCCTTACTAGGATAATCAGGATTAACGATTTTAAAACACTAAAAGACACGGTTTTTTTTAATTGGATTTTCACTAAAAGCGTGTTTTTAAGTTTTTTTTAAATAGAAAATAAAATTGAATTAAGAATAATGTAAATAATAATAAAATGTATTTTATATTTTTTTGTTGGATTTTCTTTTTATTTTGTGTAATGTAGTAGCTTCAGTAACTTTAAATTTGACCTTCATAAGTGCCTTACAAGGGCCTAAACTGAAGAAATGGTTTTGAATTTAGAATTTTTTGAATTCTTGACTAAGATCTAATGTAGACCGGAACTATAATATAGATGTTACATCGCATACTTTAGATCCTTTGAGAACGCGGCTGAAACCGCAAGACGGAAACTACTGATTAATAAGAAAATATCCCGGGACATTCTTTACACACGGCCATCTGATCCCAAAACTGAGCAGAGCTTGGACTATGGAAACCATATAACGCTAAAAACCTAAATGCATTAAAAATATGTTTCTACCCTGACACAGAACCAACAGTCGTGTTCATGTACATGAATATGTCTATTGTGGGAATCGAACTCACGACTTCGGCGCGGCAGTCCGGTTCTCTAGCCACAAAGTGAACTGGCCCGTCAAATAAAGACATAAAAGAAAGAAATGGAGTGCTTTTATATGGGCATATTGCATTTGTATTAATATTTGTATTAATATTTGTATTAATATTTGTATTAATATTTTTTTCATTTCACTAAAGCATAAACCACTTAATACAGATGGGGTGAGCATTGCTTCTTGTTCTTTCAGCTATTAAACCTTGCTATTATTTTTTATTATGACTTGGATTTGGGTTACTGTTTAATTGTCATTATTGACCAATATTCATTACGATTATTGATAGTTCCACTTAAGGATGAGTTTTTATTTATTTATATAAATAATTTAACTAAATTATTGAACACAGGTGCCCTGTAAGGGTGTGGCAAAATTTATTGTTTTGCTGTTACGTGATTTATACTCTTGCCTCTCATCAGGTGGACCGAGGCCCTGGTCAGAGACCCTAGGAAGCCCTGAATATGACAAATATCCTGGAACAATACACACGGCCATGTCATGCGGACTATGGAAACCAGCCCCCTTATTCAGTTAATACAAACTTTGTCGGCGAACCGTTCGTTAGCGAAAGAGACAACACGGAGGCCGCGACGAAACATCCTCGAATTAGTACCATTTTCATTATAGAATCGACCCCCAGATATCTGATATACAATTTTTTTTCTTCCAAATACATAATAATATAAATATTTACATCCAGACACAGAACGAAGAGACACCTTCATGCACAAAAGGCAGTCAGGGTCCTTAAGCCATGAGGCCAACTGTCCCGTCACCGATTTAATAATAGTATCGATACGATTCTCGATTTATAATCCCCAGACTATCGAGTTTCCGACCGCATTTTGTATTCCTGCGGTTTCATTCCAATTTCAATATTGTCTGGACTTGACATTCTAGTTCTAAATAATTTGCACAGAGTTTATAAAGCCTAGATAATACTTCGCTTATTACAAAAAGCATTTGGTGTAGTCATCTAACTTAAGATCTATCAACGAGTCACATTTTATCTTAATCTGACATTGGGAAAAAAAAATAAAAATACATGAGGCTTGTACTTGCAGCCTCCATTTCTTTTTTTATTTATTTGTAACGAATGTTGCCTAACTTTATATATGTTACTGGAAATGTATGAAATCTAGGAATTCTAAACAATTCCGGTAATAAATGGTATTACATATAGTGATTCATTTTATTTGAATGGGTTTGAGTGGATCCCTGGATGGTTTAGATTCACAATTGAACACGGTAGGTGGCGCTGTAGTCAAGTTGTAAACTAACCGAATTTTGCGGGAATTAATTTGACAATATATTTCTATACTATACTACCGGCACTCTATGATGGCCGTTTTGACGTTTCAGATTGTCATAGGAAAAGAAACTGTATTGCTTTGGATTAAGGTTGATTTCCATCATCATACAATTAGCTGTTGGATCAATAGATGCACCTTATGTCTGAAAAAATAAAGGTTATTTTTCCTTGTCATTGTTAAACGTCTAAACGGCCATCATAGCGTGCCACAAGTTTAATTAACCCAGACGTGGATATGCGGAAATCCATTGTCCCAAAACAAATATCTCGTAGCTAATTCCACTGTCAAGCAGATCCAGAGGAATTAGTTACTAGATATTTGTAATAATCAATACTAATATTATAAATGTTAATGTAAGTTTGTTTGTTACACTTTCACACGAAAACTACTTAACCATGAAACTTTGTACACATATTCTTGGAGGTATTAGAAGTAACATAGGATACTTATTATGCCGGGAAAATGTAACATCCCTCGGAAACGTGGGTGAAAGTAGTCTAGTAGCCACCATAGTACCATAGTACCATAGTACCATAGTACTATATAGTTATTTTATGGTATAATTTAAAGTAAAAAAATAATAGCTTTTTAATTCAATGCTTTATCAAAAGAGCTCCTTTCCAGATAAGGTTACTCTGTGAAAACTTTCCTCTTCTGAACTTTCCTTTAATTTGGGACAATTTGCTGCCAACTCAGTCTTTCTAACTTTTCACTACAATATGAATACAACTTAAAACTGCAACTTCGCGTCAAGTTACTGCCGCAGTCTGTTTCCAACACGACACTTAAAGTTGGCATAGCAGTGTTACCACAAAAAAAAAAACTTTTCAATTGACAGTAAGGTTGCAAAAAAAAGTTTCTTAACAAACTACACGATGTTTTAATAGTTTCCTCCACTAGGCCTCCACGGCCTAAAGCGGCCTTGAAGGTATACATAAGTTAATTGAAAACAGTGAAATACCTCCATTCTTGTGGGGCATCCATAAATCGTGTGACGCTAAAATTTTACGAGTAAATTTATAGTCCCCTCATTATCTAACTAGTTTTCCCCGAGGGATATAAATTTTTCCAGGGAAAATAATTCCATGTATTAATCTAGGTAATAAATTGTCTAAGTGACAAGTTTAATTAAAATCCGTTTATTAGTTATTGGGTGAAATAATAACAAACGCCCATCCATGCATAAATATCACATTTTGAGGTTTAACCATGAAAAGGTTTACCATTAAGCGTTTTAACATAATTCACCATTATTTTATTTGCAAAAGGTTTATTAGCTAGTCTGTATAACACTCGTAATGCAATCAATTTTAATCAAAAAAGTTTGAATTAGAAAAGTGCCTAATATCTAAATCTAATATTAAAATATAATCGGAAAATGATCCCAGTAACTTAAATCTCTATTCTTTATGAAATTATCTATTTATGTGAGGAATTAAATATCACAAATAAATGGAAAATAAACACACAATATTATCGCGTAGTAGAGCTCTTAGTGCAGAGTTCGTCCGGGGAAGTACTACCACCTTACCCATTTCAGCCGTGAAGCAGTAGTCATCATCATCATCATCAGCCTATCTCCGTCCACTGCTGGACATAGGCCTCACCTATGGCACGCCACTGAGCTCGATCTTCAGCTCTTTGTTTCCAACCGCTGCCAGCCAGCTTGCGTATATAGTAGTGCACTTGTGTTACTGTGTTTCGGTTAGAAAGGTAAGGGGGCCGGTGAAATTACAGGCACATGAGACTTAACAACTTCACGTCTCAGGGTCGACAACGCATTGGCGATTCCCCTAATGTTGCAAATGTCAATTAAAAAAAAAAAACAATCACAAGTGACATTAAGATTTATTGTGCAAACTTTCCAGTGGGTCGCTTCAAAACCCCGCACCATTATGTGTACGGATAAACACATGGCTAAATTAAGTAAAGGCTTCTCTAATAATGTCCATTATACCTAATAAGTAATGCTGATTATTGGTATTTCGAAAAAAAAGAATAGGGAACTTTTGTAATCTTCACAATAGTTAAAATAAAATATTATAAACTCCTACAACAATAACTTTAGCAACAAAGAAGAAGAAAAAGATTTTGCTATAAACTGTAGCCAGGCGTTTACATACAAACTTCAACAATTAGGTAAAAAAATTCATTTTGTAAAAAAATCACTTTCACATACAGAATTTACGCACTGATATAACAAGGTCACAAATGAATTAATTAATTAGCTACATACTTTATGAAGCGTAAGTGATATGTAGTACTAGGCTGTTTATGTATTTACTAGCTGTACCCCGCGGTTTCACTTGTGGTTCGTATTTATAGTACCGGTAGGATGGTCTAATAAAACATATACAATATTATAAATGTGAACGTAAGTTTGTATGTTATGCTTTCACGCGAAAACTACTTAACCGATCGTCATGAAACTTTGTTCACATATTCTTGAAGGTATTAGAAGTAACATAGGATACTTTTTGTGCCGGGAAAATGTTACATCCCTCGGGAACACAGCTAGTAATTTATAAACGAAGATGTAGAGAACGTATGTCGTTACGTAACAAACTAGTACCAAACAATACCAAACAAATTTACCTCTTTATGACAATAACTAGTAGCGCCCCACGGTTTCACCCGCGTAGTTTCCATTCCTGTGGCAAACGGGGATAAAATATAACTGATCTTGCTGGCTGATAATATAGCTTTCCATTAGTGAAAGAATATTAGAAATCGGCCCAGTAGTTTTTGAGTTAAATCGTAACAAACAAACAAACAAAAATAATTTTAACTTTTTAATGTTAGTTTAGAATAAGACTAAGAGAATAAAAGGCGTTAAAACTAACTTAGTGTATCATCAGGGTTTATAAAATGGGGTAAAAATACAATGGGCTTAAGCGGTTTTGTGGCGAATGCCGTGTCAGTTCCAACAGCTTCTCTGCAAAAATATCAACGTCACTAGCACTTGAAAGCACGAAAGCAGTTAAAGTGTTCACTTAACGAGTTTGAGTTCACCATCTTGCCGCTGCCAAACTCCGCTTCGCAAGTAAAGTGTTCCGAACTAAATCAGATATGTTGTACAAAATTTCCAACCTGCGTTCTGCTACATCCGTTTTGCATCAGCCAACTATGTATGAGTAAAATACATGGAAACTACCCTCAAAAGTGAAAACTTAAAAGTAATCCCTATTATAATATTATAAATGTGAATGTAAGTTTGTTTGTTACGCTTTCACGCGAAAACCACTTAACCGATCATCATGAAACTTTGTACACATATTCGAGGAGGTATAAAAAGTAACATAGAATACTTTTTATCCCGGGAAAATGTGACATCCCTCGAGAACGCGGGTGAAACCGCGGGGGACAGCTAATATATATATATCCTACATATATTATAAATGCAAAAGTTTGTATGTATGAATGTTTGTTACTCTTTCACGCAAAACTACCATATGGATTTAGATGCAACTTGGCACATACATAGAGCATATTTTGGAATAACATACAGGCTACTTTTTATCCCGGGAAAACGTGACAACCCTCGGGAACGCGGGTAAAACCGCGGGAGACAGCTTGTGTATTATAAATGCGAAAGTTTATGAGGATTGACGTAAGGATGTTTGTTACTCTTTCAAGCAAAAACTACTGAACGGATTTGGATGAAACTTTGCACATATATAGTTTATTTACTTTTTATTACGGTAAAATATTACATCTCTTCGAAACGCGGCTGAAACTGGGGGGAACAGCTATATATTTTAAATGCGAATGTTGTAAGAACGCATGTACGGATGTTTGTTACTCTTTTACGCAAAAACTACAGAACGGATTTGGATGAAATTTTCGTAGAGTGTTTATTACGTAGATTATCATATAGGAAACCTTTTAGGAAAATGTAACATCTATTGTGCGCTATATGCTGATGGGCCAGTTGGCTTGGTGGTTATGACTCTGACCGCCACAGGTCGTGAGTTCAATTCCCATCCAGGACAAACATTTGTGCGTATGAATCTATTAGTTCTGTGTCTGTATCTATATAAAGTATGTAGTAAATCAGTTATCTAGATTCCAAAATTGACACTGCCATATGTGTCATGCTTGTGAACAGGTGCTGCTTGTGGGGGCTGGTCAGCTTTGGTTTGTTTGTATTTTTTTAATTATTAGATATTCATATTATTATTGTTTAATAATTCTTCACTTCTGCGATACAACACAGGTTTTGTCAGTGAGACTAAATAAATATTTTGTAATAAATCTAAGATCGTTTTTAAAATGAGTAATTGCTGAGTTTATTGCCGGCTCTTTCCAGTAACAAAACAACCTTCCGAATCGGTATTAGAGTCTGACTATTCATAAGTGCTTGTAAAGGCCTATTTGAATAAAAATATTTGAATTTGAATTTGAAAATTTTAAGCTCTGCTTAGTTTGGGATCAGACGGGCGAGTGTAAAGAATGTCTCAGGATATTTATTATTATTATATCCGGCATAGTGTAACACATTATACTCTTAGCTGCAGATATAGGAACATCTACATTAGCATGTCTATGTAGCTACTAAATACGCTTAAGTGCCTAAAAAGGATTTAAGAGGCCTAAACAGAGTAGTAGACTAACTAGAGTAGTTGAGCTCTTAGTGCAGAGTTCGTCCGGGGAAGTACTACCACCTTACCCATTTCCGCCGTGAAGCAGTAGTGCAATTGTATTACTGTGTTTCGGTTAGAAAGGTAAGGGGGCCGGTGAAATTACAGGCACATGAGACTTAACAACTTCATGTCTCAGGGTCGACAACCTCCTAGTGCTGCAAATGTCCATAGGCGGCGGTGACCACTTACCATCAGGTGGACTGTCTGCTTGTTTGTAGGCCCAAGTGGCATAAAAAAAAAAAAAAATACACGAATATCTAGCTAGCGTAGCGGCATCGTATCGAGTGCGCCAAAAAGCTGGTTTATATAGAAAATTAAAATCGCGCATACCGTAACGTTGCGTTACGTTCAGTTTCCCATTGCATTGGTAAGTGTTGCACTCGATACGTTGACGATACGCTTACTATTAATGTTAGTACTCAGGGGCTCGATTCGGTAAGGAAAATGACACTAACTCGACTATGTTTCGTTGCGGCCTCCATGCTCTGTCTCTTTCGCTAACTACGCTAATACTACTAATCACGTGAGAGATAAGCTATCCGAGACCTCCGTGAAGATGCTCGCCGACGAAATTTGTATAAGTTAAATAAGGGGGCAGGGCATACTTAAAAAACTTTACAACCCTAATCTACATTCATTGTAGTCTGGAAAATAACAGATAAATAGTCGAGAGATTTACTCGTTTTATTTATATGAATCTCTGCGAACACGTATCGACGCTAAGAAAATCTTAACTACAAAAAGCTTTAATTCAGAAACGTGTAAAATCGCACAGCGAAACGCTCGTAGAATAAAATTAAACGACATCAAAGTGAGAGAAAATAAAATTAAGACATTTACTGCTCAGAGAAAAAGTTTATCACCGTTTTCCTCCAATTGGCTTAATGGATGTTTGTGTATTGAAAGTGTACTTACTGTAAAGCTATTACAAACTATCACACTTATTTTTGAAGTAAATTTCTTTGTGATGAATACGTTCTTTTTTATTTGCGCCAAGTGGACAAACCGGTAGCCTATGGCCATTTGCAGCACTAGGGGCATTGCTAATGCGTTGTCGACCCTGAGACGTGATTTACGTTGTTTAGTCTCGTGTGCCTGGAATTACACCGGCTCCCTTTCGAGCTCTGTACTGTGCAGTATTTCTAAGTACTGCCTGACGAAGAACTACCACCATACCACCGTGAAGCAGTAGTGTATTTGTACTAATGCGTACCAGTTAGTCAGGTAAGGGGGCCGGTGAAATTACAGGCACATGAGACTTAACAATTTCACGTCTCAAGCTCGGCAACGCATTGGCGACGCCCCTGGTATCTTTAATGTCAAGAGACGATGACTACATATCATCACCTGATTGTTGGCATAAATGACTTTATGTAGTATAAACAAATTCGAGGCACATTCTTCACACCCAACCATTTGATCCCTAACTAAGCAGAGCTTCTACTATGGAAACCAGATAACTGATATACTACATATTCCACTGTGGTTTTCAAATACATACTTATATATGTCGGAAGAGCCATTAGTACGGGAGTTGATTTGACAACGAGGCGAAAGCGTTATGACGTCAGCGCTTTGACAGAGTCTGGATTTGTGTTCGCGCGAGCCGAGATAACGAAGACGTTCGACAATCCCGAGCACGGACTTCTCTGCTGGCCACCGCGCGGACAACTAGTCTAGGAAGTGTCTCACGTTTCGTGGTGTTTAGTTTGATAGTATTAAAGTTCCTAAGCAAGTTAACCTACCTACGACTTTTTATTTTCTCAAAGAAACATATCTACGCCCATATAATGTCTGACGGTGATGATTCTACCATGATCGGCCCCATAATCCGACATATAGATATTTACACCCCGATACAGAATAGTATAGTTTTAATAAGAAAGGGCACTGGCTTCTGTAACACAGGTATGTATGCCTAGCGCAGAAGTTAGAGACTGAATTTAAATTGTGTAAGATTATTTATGTGAATAAATTTATTATTATTATTATAGAACGAATAGGTTCGTACATATAAATGTTAGTCCTGGGAATCGAGCTCATGGCCGCGTGGTAGCCAAGGTGTCAGACCGCCAAACTAACTGGTCCGTCAATTTCTTTACAAACATACTAACTCGGTGAACGTCAAAAGGTGTGAATATATTCAAACAAACATTCAAAGTATGAAAGCTGAGATTTCCTTCACGTTACGAAAGATACTATTATGATAATCTTGTCGAAAGTTGACCATCAAAATGATTTTAGGATCAGGAGCCAGTTTACGAGTATATTTACATAACGTCTTTCGGTACAGTATCCTGGTGATTCGAAGTTTTTTCGTCGCCCTCCTTTGATAAGATTCTTAATTAAAGAAAGTGTAATCTCACGTCTAGAGAAAATACCTTGAACTTATTTTCAAACGTTCCCTTTTCATAAAATGTGCCTTAATTAAGGGAATTGTTTATCTTTAAGCTGTGTACCAAATTATCAGATTAGAAATAAAATAGAGCACTTTTAAAAGAGGAAGGGCTTCAATTCACCTTCAACCTCGGATTAAAGAAAATAAAATTGTGTCTCCGGATAAGACTCAGTGGCTTATGGGACTAAGGGCGGGGTTCTAATGTTTTTCCGGGATTAAAAGTATTCTATGTGTTACTCAAGATTTTAATTATTTTGTCTCTATCTCTCATAACAAGTGGCCAGTATCAGTTAGATACAGGGCTTTTGGTGTCCACTACTACAAGTCTAAATTTCAGGTGTTTATTAAATAAAAATAAAAAAAAGTTACATAAAAAACATTACAGCTAAAGAAATAATAAATAAATATCCTAGGATATTTATTACTCACAGCCAGCTGATTCCAATCCAAGCAGAGCTTGTACTATAGAAACCAGATAACTGATATGCTACATAATATATGGTTTTTTAAAATCAGTAGCTATGTATTTATTTTCATCCAGACACAACAAACAGACATGTTTGTCCTGGGTGGGAATCGAACCCACGACCTGCGGCGTGGCAGTCAGGGTCTTTAACCACCAAGCCAACTGGCCTGTCAAATAAAGTCATTATTAAATAATTGTCATTGAAAAATATGCATTATTGATTAAAAAATAAAGATCATATATTGATTTGATGATAATGATGCAGGTGGACCTTTTTGTAAAGGTATAGGGTTAGTTTTTCTTTGGCATCCTTAGCTGTCCAGTTATAAGCCTATGGAAGAAAAGTAATGAAGTGATTTCTCAAGATTCGAATATTATTGGATTCCAAATAACATTGGAGAGCTCTATAAGAACTTTTACTTAAGAAAATATCTGCGAAGGTTTTAACATTTCTTTCTTTTTTTGCCAGCTCATGTTTGCTCAGAAAGCAACTATTTACTGTTGCCTTGAAAGTCTCTAAGTGTTGTAGATGGCATTATTTATATTCCCTTAAATAATAAATGAAACAATACTAAATTAAAACTTTAACAAAACACTACACATAAAAAAAAAAATCCGCCGTTATTACATTATTGAAAAAGCGTTTTTTTTTGTAATTTAATTGTCATAATATAAGTTTTTTTACTAGGTTAATACTATAGACATTTGCAACACTAGGGGCGTCGCCAATGCATTGTCGTCCCTGAGACGTGAAGTTATTAAGTCTCATGTGCCTGTAATTTCACCGACCCTTACCTTTCTAACTGAAACACAGTAATACAAGTGCACTACTGCTTCACGGCGGAAATGTGTAAGGTGGTACTTACCCGGACGAACTCTGCACAACGAGCTCTATTACTCTACTGCTCTACTAGTGGTTTTTTTTTAATTTTAAAAAGTACAGTTTTTCATCATTTGGTATTATCAGTTATAATTTTTGACCAGTAAAGTTTATGCGAAAACTTGAAAAGACTCAATCTTTTTTATATTTTATGCCTACTGTACTAGTGCGAGAGTTGCTAGACAAGGGTCGTTGTGACATTGAGCCAATTTTTTGTGACTTTTTTAGTATGTACTTGAAGGTTTAAGTCTCTGAGGGCTTTCACACGATTCACGGACCATAATCTTTGAACCCTTAATGCGCGGCAAACATTTAGACTGGAAGTGTTCACATCTCTAAATAAGTTATAGCTGTTCCCCGCGGTTTCACCCGCGTTCCCAAGATATGTCATATTCCCAGGAACATTAGCTATCTTGCAGTGAAAGTCTAGTCAAAATCGGTCTAACAGTTTCAAAGATTGGCCGGAATAAACAGACTGACAGACACAAATATTTGAAATATAGTTTTTTTCTTATACTTAAGTATAGCATATACTTTCATATGTATTTAGTAAAACAAAGTCACTATTTCTGCCTGCTCGCTTATAAGTTTATATCTTTTGAACTTCCTAAGAGTTTATAAATAAATAATAAATAAATAAATATCCTGGGACATTCTTTACACAGGCCATCTGATCCCAAACTAAGCAGAGCTTGTACTATGGAAACCAGATAACTGATATACTACATATACTACTTTTTTTTTTTTTTCTAAATACATACTTATATAGATATTTACACCCAGACACAGAACAAACAGACATGTTCACACAAATGTTTGTCCTGGGTGGGAATCGAACCCGCGACCGTAGGTTTGGCAGTCAGAGCGTTAACCACCAAGCCAACTGGCCTGTCGTTTTATGTGTATAAAACATTTATATTGTCCCACTCAGGCGAAGCTAGGGTCTGATGGGTCAAATATCCAATAGCCAACCATTTTCACGTCCATTATCACTGAAGAGATAGACAGAGATCTCAGTAATGGGCGCCATAATCCATCGAAAATATTTGAAGTCTCAACTCAACTCCATCAATTATTGATGCAAATAAAAAGCGATTATTACCTCGATCGACCCAGGAATCGAATCGAGGCCCTCCAGTCTCTAGCCAAGCTATATACCAATAGACCACCGATTGATTAAGTATTACATCTTGTTCATGAAGTCATATTTAAAACGTTCTATGAAAATATGTGAGAAAAAACATTTCAGCAATTCCCCCTTTGGCATTTCGGCGAGTCATCGATTAATAATTCTCTTGTAGATATTGAAATCGCCCTGTGAGAGAAAGTGGCCATGTCATTCCGCCTTCATGTGTGAGGTAACATCGCGCGATGGCATTTGTGTTTTTATTATTGCACTAGCGACCCGCCCCGACTTCGCTTGAGTGGGATACTATGCATATCTTATCCACAAACCGTTGGAAAGAAATATCCTTAACTATAGTGAAAACCGCTTAATAATCTATTTTGTGATTTAAAAGAAATTGACAAAAATAGTGACTTACACCCATATTCTAAGACGTTTCCTCAAACGTTTCTCGACTCCAACTCGACTGAGGATACCTTAAACATTTTCTCGAGGAATCCTCATAATTGGTATTCTAAGTTGTAACTTGAGCAAAACCTGTGCCTTTACCATGAGTTTTTAACGTACGTACTCGCTAGCGACGGCGTAAAACATTTCTATGGCAACTGTGTACAGCGCCACTAGCGGTCACCTAAAGAACTAAAATCGGTAGTATGAGTCGATCCGGTTCGATGGTCGTTTACTCGCCAGTGACTAAAGTCAGTTTCGATAGCAACTCATGGTAGAGGTACTGAGCAATCTCGACTGATGTCGAGTCGAAGTGTAGTCAAGGTAACATGTCATTAGTAACGTCATTCTATTATAAATAAAATAGATTAATCAAATAAAATAATGAGTTTCAGTAACTGTTTATAAGCAAAACACTTCCTAAGGTTGGTCCCGTCGTACCTTGAAGTTAACAGTTCGTCGAGTGGAGGAGATTTTGGCAACTATGAATACTAAAATCTTGGAGTGAGGTTGAGTGAAGTCGAGGAATTTTCAAGGAAACGTCTTGTAGACTCGTCATACGATAGGTAATTCTAAAGAGTCACAGGCTCGACAACACTACCTGTATGCAGCGGACGTGTCTACTCTCACCCGTGGTTCACGTAGCACTGACACGCCGCTTCACTACATGCATGCACGAGACTGTGAGTAACTAATGTTTAGTTCGTTACTAGGCACAAACACTACACGTCTAATGGGTATAACGAAGAATATAGGTGTTAGTGTATTTAGAGAAGCTATTTAACTTGGAATGTTTCCACCAGGTGTATCAACGACCTGCCCCCTTATTCAGCTAATACAAACGTCGTCAGCGAGCCGCTTCACGGAGACCTCGGAGAGCTTACCTCTCACGTGATTAGTAGTATTAGCGTAGTTAGCGAAAGAGACAGAGTTAAGAGACCGCGACGAAACATTCTCGAGCTAGTGTCTTTTTTCTTACAGAATCGAGGCCCTGGTCAGAGTCGCTGGAAGCTGCAGGATGCAGACGGCTGAAGACCGTTCGAGATGGAAATCCAAGGGGGAGGCCTATGTTAAAGCGTGGACATCCCTGGGCTGATATGATGATGATAATGATGATGTATGTTAGTTTGTTCAGGTCAAATCTTGCAAGCTGAATTAGAACTACTTCTTCTTCCAACAGAGTTGATTTTGATAATTTGGTTCAGATTCAATGCACTTTTTTCAGTAAGCATGACGTGTACAGCCAGGATTGGCTTCAGATGAATTAATGAAAATATCACATCGTATTTTGCAAACACATTTAAATTGGATTTCCAGTTTAAAATTACACCATTACCTCGTTAAGGACTTTGCAGGTTTCGCTCACCGCTGTACTTCTGTGAATATGAAATTACTTATTCATTTTGTGCGTGAACTCGAAAATATATTTTTCCAATTTTAAATAAATTTTGTTGCTACAAATATGAAAGTGTCTTTACTAATTATAAATCTTAATTATGTGTTAGCTCGACTGGCCAATTGAGTTGGCTGTCACGCCGTAGGTAGTCGGTTCGATTCCCACTCAGGACAAACATTAGTGGGCATGAACATGTCTGAAAAATTGTATAAGTAGTCAATCACTTTTCTGGATTCCATAGTACAAGCTCTGCTTATTTCGAATTAGATGCCCTTGTGTAAGAATGTTCCACGATATTTATTTAAGTTTGTGCCTTATTGTTTACAGAAGTGATAATTTCCATCACTAAAAGCAAATTTGACAGGCCAATTGGCTTGGTGGTTAGCGACCCTGACTGCCAAGTCGAAGGTCGCGGGTTCGGTTCCCACCCAGGACAAACATTTGTATACATGAACATGTCTGTTTGTTCTGTGTCTGGGTGTAAATAACTATATATGTATGTATTTAGAAAAATAAAAAGTAGTATATATAGTATATCAGTTATCTGGGTTCCATAGTACAAGTTTTGCTTAGTTTGGGATCAGATGGCCGTGTGTAAAGAATTTCGAGGGATATTTATTATTTCATCGTGTTGTAGAAAGCTGTGAGCCTCGAAGAGATCTACCTCTCAGCTACCAGCTAACAGCAATGATAAAGAATTGCTATTTTAATACAGCAAAATATCTACCTTACTACGGTTTAAAAATTTTCCTTCACCAAAAACGTATCCGTAGTGAACTTCGAATATGCATAAACGATGTAAACGAATAATTAACACGTTCGTATTAGTTTCGGCGTGTACATTGCTGCTGTAATTGGATTTAATAATGTATTAAAAACCTAGTTAGCCGTCCTACCCCGCGATGAATAAGTCACCACCAGATTGCATGTAAATGTGTCCCAGTTTCAATAACCACTTCATATGGTAATATTCTCTTTGATATAATTCTGTCGAAAGTCGACCTGTTTTGTAATTAGTCACGTATTTTATACATTCTTTATACCTAGTTAGTTATATACTAGCTTGCTATGTAAGATTTTCCCTACCCAAAAAGTACTTCTAATACCTCCAAGAATATGTGTAGAAAGTTTCATGATGATCGGTTTAGTAGTTATCGCGTGAAAGCGTAACAATAAAACTTATATTCACATTTATAATATTAGTTGGGATCTAAAAGCAGCTAAAGAACTCCTTTTGTGAATGTATGTATGTAAACTATAACCTATATAACGTTTAGTATATAATGTAACAAAGACCTATTAATTTTGACAGCAAAATCTTCTACTTTCCCATTTTTTTAGGTTATTTTTCTATTTTTTTAATTTTATTCAACAATCACTCTTGAAAAGCATAAACTATGTTTATCGTTTATTTATATTTCATCACACAAATCTTCACACAGATCTGAATTTCAAAGCCATAAGAATTCACTTAAAACACAACGGGTTGCACTCCGGGAGTGCATTTTTACCGTCTTACGAATTTTCGATCAGGTCAGGTGTCCTGAGTTTAACATACCCATCCCAAGAAAAATGCTCAACGCATCTAAAGAAGTTTTCACTTCAAAAATTGATAGAAATAAAACCAACAATATAGTATACAGCAAGTGTTTATTTCTTATCAAGTAGTGTATTCTATAAAACAGTTCAGTTTATTTAAACGACGCATTGTTTCACAGGGTGGTTGGTGAAGTTTGTTACGATCTTGGAGGATAATGATACAAGCTTTAGGTCAACTACAATGCGTCATACATAAGAACCTAAGCGCACAGCGTGTTTATTCGATGTTCTTACAAATTCGTTTATAATTTGAAATCAGGGTACGTTCTCTCCACTGACACTGTTTCCACTAGTCCCTAGAGTCTAGTGCATTACAATATGTTTTTACGATTATTTATTAAGTGCAAATGTAAATCTGATTGCAGTACACAAGCTGCAAAAAGGACGTAACTCAATAAATTTAGGTTTTAAATCGGACTGTGCGCTCACGTGTTGAAATTTCCATTACATACATTTATAGTAAATATTGTTCAAAAGAATCACAAAATAACAGCCAGATTTCAGACAAAACGCTTAGTTCTATGCTAGGTAATAAAGGTTCAAAAATTGATCAGTCGTAATTTATAAGAAATAGTCATTAATTTTTTTCCACCATATCATATATTAAATATATAATAAGAAATTCACAGCTTTTAAACGAGAGCCGTTGGCTCTCGTACATTGTGTATGGTTATTGTCACGTAGACAAAAAAAATATATATAAAAAAAAAACAGTAATTTTGAAACATTCCAATCCCTTCTTCATTACAATCAAGCCATCCGTTGACATATAGCAATATATAAAAGTAACAAAATATACGCTTAATTTTAAAAGAGTTCAGTCCTAAATGATACAATGAAATAGCTTAATGATCAAAATAGTTGAAAAACAAGAATAAGACATAATTTGGTCGTCAATTTGATTTCCTTAAAATTCTCTATAAAATATGAAAAAGAAATATGGATCATTGCCCGCTTTAAATGAATTAATTCACAGAAATAATATTATTTTTATAAATAAAGATAAACTATATAATATTATGATAACCATTTTACATAAATATCAAAAGCTGTGAAGAAAGATGAAAAAATAAATTTAAATAAAATCCGCAATGGCTCTCAATTCCTTTTAATAGAGATTTTAATATTATTTTCAAATAAAGAATTTGTAATATCCCTAAAATGGTTAACAACCAATTTTTTTTATTGTTAAATTTATTCGCTACCTACACCATTTCATCATACTCTTTTAAATTACAATAGTAAAATAAAAAATATTTCCCATTTCTTTTACCGCGTAGAAATTACATTTTCTCTAATTAATTTTATTAAGTTTTTTCTCTCTCTCAACGCTTTACCTCTCATTTAATTCCAATTTTAAACGAAGCCATTATCTGTTTATTCAACTTAAAGAAAATAATAAAAAATAAAACTTTATATAAAATGATGAAAACGTTTCAAATTACGGAGAGTATTTCAAAGAAATTACAGTGAGTTGGGGTTTTTTTAGCCATTACCAGCAGGATACTAAGTAGATAAACAGTGATATGCGACCCAGCGGTGCTACCAGTGACAGGTCTCTAATGAGCGTAGGAAGAAGTGTTAAGTTCACATTGAACATCTATCATGCATCTACAACACTGATTATACATAGTTCCAAATTCTAATGGTTACAATTATTACAATATTTTGTCATATTTCAAACCTTAAAAATACTAAAAAGGTTTTACACCATTTTGCTTCCCTGATCTTTTTTTTAAACTTGGCTTATTTGTTGTTCTAAAACGTCCCGTCTGTTTGAATTTCAATTTGGATCTGAGAATATTATTTCGATAGCTAGAGAAATTGTATTCAATATGAAAAACGTGTAGCCATATTGGTTCGAAAAAAGAATTGAAATATGACAAAATATTCCTGCTTTCCTCGCTGCTCATACTCAGACACATTTATGAATACATCTACAGTAGGGGTGGCAAAGCTTTATAACACTCACGTAATTTCGATAAAAGAAATAAAGGCAGAACACTTACATTGATTTCTTTCAATACAAATAACTTTTTAGTGTAAGCTTTCAACCATAAAACAGACGGCAGACGCTTTGCTTAGATACCCATGACATGGAGGTTGGTTATGAATTAATTAATGACCACCTTATCACGTCCGCCATATTGGATCTATAATGACGTCACTATGCAATATTTAAGCTCAATCGGATAGGAAATCTGGTCTTAAATGCAGTTGCAAGATTTGTCCAAACTAACAGGTGAAGTTAAGTAAAATTCTGTAAAAAATATCTCTTTAACCAATTTTGATAGTCAAAATAATTTGAAGGCAGTACGCGAGTGCTACACATTGTGACGTGTTCAAGTATTGCCACCCCTTTACAGTTACATAATCCCAGTGAGATACTGTCATAAATTTTACGGATTAACATCGATATCATGCTTTAAAATATACATACACCAATTGGAATGAAAATGTCGGATTTAACGCGTCCGCCATCGCTATAAAATGTCAAATGTATCCAAATATCTGCCTCGAACGACCGATGAAACCGTCGCATTTGCAAAACGCCGTGAAAACTAAACTCATTACAAACGATTCTTGGCTCACAACTCGAACACTTCAACTTTTACATCGAGAAACAATCGAGAAAGTTTAACGAAAGTCAAATCGATTTAAATCTTAATGGTAAAGTTTTGGGATGATGTCATTTATACTGGCCTATCTGTGCCGAAGTTTTGGTGCGAAATATACAAGGTACAGAAGGACGCCCTTGTGAAATCGTACAAAAACTGTGCACAGACACATAAATGTGTCTGCGGGTTGTATATCCTATCAAAGGCGACCTGGAAGAGGATTAATATTAAAAAAACTTATTGTTCTTTAATTTTTAAACTCATACAAAACCGGAGTTTTTTCATTTTGTTGATAGGACGAGATCACATAGATGTTGATGTGTGCGTGGATCGTTTGTCAAGCGAGGTCTTCTATATTTATTTTATTTAATGGCAAAGGTTTCGGTCATTAGGCAGATAAATGGGAAGATGTCTGCGTATATATTTATGCGTATTCTGTGTAGAATGCGTTGCTGGTGCAGTTCCCGTTGTCGGTGGGCGAGTCTGGGTGCTCCTCGGGCTCCACACCGTTGGTGCGCATCTCATCGCGGACCTGGGGAACAAACATTATTAATATTAATAATTCACCACCAATCCAGTTGGATACCCTACCTGCTACGTATTGGATTCGATGCCCGCTCAGGACAAGTATTCGTGGACATTAACAAGTATGTACATTAAAGAGTAGTTTGTATATTAGTACTTGGACTACTGCTTTTTTACGTGAAAGTATGTTTATTAAAGACATATAAATGTTAACTTAAAAAACAAAACTTTATTAAAATGAAATTTTCATACAAATCGTTAGAGCCGTTTCCGAAATACCATATGTACCATGTTTAAATTTGAACAAGAATTGTGCTATAATTCACCACCAAGAGTTGGACGGCCACTGCCGTGCACAGGACGTGGGTTTGATTCCCACCCAGGACAAGTAATCTTGTGCTACTACACGCCCCTCATATAAATACAGATGTCTGGGTAAATCTGTATAAGTAAACATTAAGTAAAAAAAGTTGTAGTAGTAAATGTTAATATCAAATGAATTTTACGAAAAAAAAAAATGTGCAATTTATTTATATTTTTATCAAAATTCAATATATTAGTACATAGTGTTAGTAATCCACGCAATATCAATATATATAATATACCAAGCAAATACAACACTAACTCAATGCACAAACCCACGTTCGATCAAGCCTAGATGGCCACATGTAAACATATCGCTTTAATAATCATGATCACGGTGACAGTCTGCATACAATTACTATCGCAATCCCACTAATGCATCCCCATACCAATACCCGTCTTAGATACAATTGCATTCACTCGAAGCTGGCATTTAATTCGATATCGTCTCTCGACTGTGTAGCCTTAAGGTGAGTACTGACCGGTGCACGCCGCGTAATGTATGATTCGCAGCGAGCATGTGTTCTAAAATCCATGTTGCGAGCGCCTTGTTTCCCCGTACTGACTGCACGAACGCTCGTCGTGTAACACGTTACATTACGCCCGCAACACTGGTCAGTATCTACCTTTAGGGGACGGCCGTATTTAGACATAGCAGGTTCACGGTGTACTATGATGCCTGAGGCATGCGATTACGTTGCGGATCACATGACTTGATTTGAGTAATAGGCATTGACTGATAGGCGTAGACACGGTGGGGTAAGTTTATGTAGCTAAGATAAATTAGAGTTCCTGAATACTGATAAAAGAGGAATTCTTGTATAACCATTAATATCTAGAAGAAGGTTCTAACGATTTGTATTTAGATAAGGTATTACTTTTTATTGTTGATCTTTGTAGATATCTTTCCCTGAAAAATTCAATTTTACACATGAAACCTTTTTGAAGAGAAAAACGTTCTTTAGCAAATCGATGAAATGAAAAAGTGACATAAGTAAACACGCGAGAGATAGTTCTCTCACAGTTTCACTTCTAGCACGTGTGAAATGCACATATTTTATTAAGTAAGTAATATATATAGTAGTATAATATAATGTAGCTACCTTCTCCACCTGCCTCATCACGCGGAGCATGTTCAGTCCAGCGAGGTTCTTCAGCTCCTGCACAGTCCACTGTCCACTCCGCAGCAGCTCAGCAAACAATTCGGGGTACTTCGACACGTCCTCTAGCCCACGGGGTACCCTGGTGACAAACAGATTTTTGAGAAGAAGGTTTTACTGGATTATTTCACTATTTTATCTAAGTAACGCTTATTACTTGTTATTCTTTTGTTTTTTTTTATCTTTATCTATGTCTAGACTATATAACTGGACTAAATCTAGTCAATCGACAAGGAGCAGTTGCACTCATTGGAGGAGACGCTCGGCATGACATCATATGCACAGAAAAGATTTGTTTATAGTCCACTAGCTGTCCCCCGCGGTTTTACCCGCGTTCCCGTGGGATGTCACATATATTATACATAAAAACCTTCGTCTTCAATCACTCTATCTATTAAAAGAAACCGCATCAAAATCCGTTGCGTAGTTTTAAAGATTTAAGCATACATAGAGATATAGGGACAGAGAAAGCGACTTTGTTTTATACTATGTAGTGATGACTTATTGTAAACACGCACAAAAACAAAAAAAATCTTTACCTATATTTAGATATACCGTCTCTAAATTTCTCTCCTTCCCAAAAGTTGTATTGAAGAGATCGCTTTTAAGTGATAGGTTCGCCCATTGTACATAAATTTAAGGTTTATTGTAATTTTGATTTATTTTTCTTGTTTGGAGAACAATAAAGAGCTAAGTAATAAAAGTCTAAACTTTGATATATAAATTATAATAATGAATATACCCCCTTTAGATGTGATGCCCCGTTTTCTTCTAGGCAGACCCGTTTATATCCCCATCGAAGTGGTTGAGAAAATAATATATTTGTCACGTCCGCCATATTGGATTTAGAGTGACGTCACTTAGCTAATCATACATTGTCATCAAATTCAATCTGATGGTAAATGATCACCGCCGCCTATGGATTTGCAATACTTAGATCATCGCCAATGCGTTAGTTGTTAAGTCTCATGTGCCTGTAACTTCACCGGCCTTACCTTTCTAACCCAAACATAGTCATAAAAGTGCACTACTGTTTCACGCCGGAAATGGGTAGATAGTACTTCCCCGGACGAACTCTGGGGCTCGATTCTGTAAGGGAAATGACACTAACTCGAGGATGTTTCGTCGCGGCCTCTATCTCTGTCGTTTACTACGCTAATACAACTAATCACGTGAGGGATAAGCTCTCAGAGGCCTCTGGGAAGCGGATCGCCGACAAAGTTTGTATTAGCTGAATAAGAGCTGCACTAAGAGCTCTACTACTCAAAGCTTGGACTATAACAGGATAACTGATATACATACAATAGACTCAGAGAGACATGTCTGTGAGTTAGCAGACTGAGTATCTATTTATTTATTTATCACCAGTCCCATCCCTGTTCCGGAGAATAATATAAATGTACAATTATAAATAGAAATGATTTATTTTTGTTTGTCAAGATTAAACTCAAAAAGTACCATACTTTCACTTTTTGTAAGTAACTATATACAGAAGTAAGATAGACTATGTTTTATTCTTGAAATAAAAGTCCAGTCAAATGCGCTCAAGTTTTTATAAAAAGAAAAAAAAAAGAAATACATTAGATTTACGAAGCGCGTAAAATCGTAAGAGAATAGCTAGAGTATTATATAAACCATTTCGGAAATCTCTCAATATTATCAAGTGGACTGGTGGTCGTATTAGCCCCCTTATTCAGCTAATACAAACATCGTCGGTGAATCGCTTCACGGAGGCCTCGGAGAGTTTACCTATCACGTCATTAGTAGTATTAGCGTAGTAAGCGACAGAGACAGAGCATAGAGGCCGCGCCGAAACAACCTCGAGTTAGTGTTATTTTCCTTACAGAATCGAGCCCCTGATTAACTGAGGATCGGTTTGCGTGGCGGCCTTACAAGATGACACTGATTGGGATGTCGCGGTAGTAGTACTACTCGTCGGCGAACGTGGCGGCTTGACGGTTTTGTGGAGTGCTACGAGCTGCAATGTGTTTAACATTGGACTAATAAACAGATAAGTTCTTACCGGTTAACTCCATCAAAGTCGCCGCCAATGCCGATGTAGTCAGCTCCAACCATCCGCTTGATATAGTGGAAGTGTTCTGTGGACAAAAAATATTCATATAGTATACTGGCTGGCTGGCAGCAGTTGGAAACAAAGAGCTGAAGATCGAACTCAACGGCGTGCCATAGGTGAGGCCTATGTCCAGCAGCGGACGGAGATAGGCCGATGATGATACTAGCTGTCCCTTTATTATTAGACTTATAAATTTAATTAGAGCTGTTCTTCAATAGTCTGCTGAGAAGAGCCGGCAATAAACTCAGCAATTACTCCTTTAAGACAGGTATTTAATTACTATAAGGCATAGCTACAATAAAGCTGTAATTTTGTATGGGTAGATATTTATTAATCCCGCCAACAAAATAATAAAATTAATCTTGAAAAAATTATGTTTTATGGTACATCTCCTACACATAAAGACCTTTTTCTCGTCTTTCTCTTAGTGTAAGGTATCGTTGGTAATAAGTAGTTCGAATCTTTATTCCTAATATCCTATTAATATTATAAATGCGAAAGTTTGTATGTATCTCTTTCATGCAAAAAATACCAAACGGATTTGGATGAAACTAAGCACATATTTACTCGTAGATAATGCCCTGGAATAACATAACACATAGGGTACCTTAGTTTTTGTGCCGGGATAATGTTATATTCCTCGGAAAAGCGGGTGAAAACACGCGGGGCAGGTAGTATCTAATAAATAAACAAATATTACACTTTCAAGTCCTTTATCCTTTCGTTAGAGTCAAGTGCCCCCCCCCCCCCTCCTCTAGCTAAACTATGGAATAATTTGAAAAAAATCATTATGTTAATATTTTAAACGTATTTAGATAGAAAAGTATGACGGCTAAGTTAGCTCTGTTACTTCAATAGTAATAGTTGCCCAACTTCAACAATCGTCTATAAAATCATTAAAGTTTTTTTTACTTAGATGAAGTTCTTACTTGTTTAAAAACGGGTAGTAAACTTTCAAGTTTATGGAAATAAAAAAACATTACATACATAAGGCCACGACCTTTATCGCAAGGGGGTGGTCAGAGATGTCTTAAGCATTGCGCTCGTTCCAAACATTGTATAACCTAAAATTGTACGGCGGTACGTAACCCTTTGTGTGCAACTCCGTCTCGCGCTTAGCCCCATTTTTATTATTATTACTAACTAGCTGTTGCCCGCGGTTTCACACGCGTTCACGTGGATGTTTTATTTACCCGGAATAATAGGTTGGGGAAATAGTTCCTTCGCATTTTTTAAGAAAATTCAAAACATTTTTAATATAGTTTATTTACATTTAACTAAAGTATGTAGGTACCATTTTGTTCGATAACTTTTTGCCATCTTGTAGGTAGTGACATGATCCCATTGCTATAGAAATTTTGGGACTTCTGATCAAAATACTGCGACATGTGGTTTTGACAGTCCTCTCGTGATGTTAACCTGACACTGCCTAAAGAATTCTGAACAGACCGAAACAGGTGGAAATCTGAAGGTGCAAGGTCAGGACTATACGGCGAATGCATTAATACCTCCCAGCCAAACTCTCTTAATTTTTGCTGAGTGGCTAAAGATGTGTGAGGTCTAGCGTTATCATGATGAAAAACCACACCCCTTCTGTTGATTAATTCCGGCCGCTTTCTTTCAACTTCTTGCTTTAATCTCATCAGTTGCTCGCAGTAGAGTTCAGAATTGATGGTCCTGCCTGGTGGTAATAGCTCATAATGAATAATGCCCTTCCAATCCCACCACACACACAGTATCATCTTGTTGCGAGTTAACCCGGGTTTGGCCACAGTTTGTGAAGCCTGACCGGCCTTTGACCACGACCTTTTTCGCACGTTCTTGTCGTACGTGATTCACTTTTCATCACCAGTTATCAGCTTCTTCAAAAATGGTTCGGTTTCATGACGTCGTAATAAAGAATCACAAATGAGTACACGGTTCATTAGGTTTCTTTCAGTGAGCTCGTGAGGTACCCAAATATCTAGCTTTTTTGTGTACCCAGTTTTTTCAAATGCGCCAAAACTGTTTTGTGGTCAATTCCCAGTTCTTCAGCTACGTCGTAACTACTGATATGCTGATCTTGCTCCACTTTTTCAAAAATGGCATCCATTTTATCCGTAATGGGGCGACCAGAGCGACGCGGATTGAAATCGCTTAAACTAAATTTGTGCTACTCTCACAGACACTGCACTAGGTCCATAAACATCGCAAATTTTTTTCGCGGCTTGCGTTGCATTTTTACCTTTTTTGTAGTAAAATTTTAAAATGAATCCAATTTCTTCATTAGATTCACTCATCTTGGCGGTACGAAAAACAAATGCAAATCACACATTTTCCTAATTTGAATTTGGAATTATGTTCTTTAAATTTACACTTTCAATGAAACCAAAACCAGCCAGATACAAATAGTATAGCCAAAGAGATTTTATTACAAGTTCATACATACTATAATGCGAAAAGACTTTTTCCCCAACCTAATATAAAGTATCATATGTCTTAATGCAGGTTCTAAACTATATTTGTGGCAAGTATCATCAAAATCCGTTCAGTAGATTTTGCGGGAAAGAGTAACGAACATCCATACATCCATCTGCACACACTTTCGATTTTATAATATTAGTAGGATGTAATAAATATTTAGAAGTTGTAGTAGTAGACTTAGAGTAGTTAGCTTTCGTCCCCCTTTTTTACAAATACCACAGAATACAAGCGATATATGCTCATGTCGTGATATAGAAAAATAAACCGTATTCAATTGCTATACAATTCAAATATTTCATATTTCGTTGAGCGTTTACCATGGATTGAGCTGATGAACCTTATTCGAAACGGCTACGGTTCAATTTCGTGTGACATTGAAAATCGGTACCAATATCGTCTAATTGCTCCAACGAGGGGAATGTGATTGAAACAGCTGTAAATAAATATTTCGATAGTTCGGTTTGTTAACAATTTTATAATATGTCAATAATATTTGAGGTAGAAATTTCGGTATAATATCAGATTATTACATTAAAAATACAAGAATGTTTAAAATTAAATGCACCATAATGCGTTCTCTAAGAATTCGTATTAAAACATTTTCTATAGATTGGTCAAATTTTCTAAATTACAGCTTTGTCTGTGTAACCATCAGAGACTAAAACCTTAGTCCCATAAAAAAAAGAAGAAAAAAAAAATCACGGCGCGTTGAAACCTTTTTTTAAATTGCCCCTAGATGGCAATGCTACAATTTTACATCGCGCTATGGTTTGGTTCTCACTGAATGCATATAAGAGCCGGGCGGCCCCTCTGTACTTTGAATCAAAGACAACACTCATTTGTAGTTACATATTTTTGGAAAGCGTTTAAGTGCGACAGTACTTTAAGCGCTAGAAATACCTTAATATCATATACGATTATATAGTCGTATTATAAAAGCGAATGCTTGAGAGGATGGCTTGTTATATGATACACGGCCATTTGATCAAACTAAGCAGAGCGCGTACTATGGAAACCAGATTACTGTTTGTTGTTCTTTCTCGAAAATACTATCTAACGCATTTGGATGAAAATTGGTACATAAATAGAGCATGTCTTGGAATAACATCGGGTAATTTTAATAACAAATAGATAAAGTTATACAAAAATAATGTATGGTGGACAAGTTCCTCTTTAAAAGTTAAAAAAAGAAGTCTGAACTATTACATGTCTATCTTTAAAGGCTGACACACATTAACAGTTTTGATGTTCGATTTGGTTTAAAATAATGCTTTATTTGCGAAGGTGTTTTTATCAAATGAGTATTAATTATTTACTAAATAAATATGTAAGTTTTCTTAAGTATGTAATATAATCCTACATTACCCCTTACATGTTTAAACTAGGATATTTTTTAGGAAATATTAGAGAATATAAATACGCAACAATTTTTTTCCATTTATTTGGAAAAGTACGAAAATCTATGGTTACGATATAATACAAAAATGAACTACTTTTTATTATTATTATTTTGCTTCAACACGAAACATTTGAGCTACAAAATAATTCATTCGATATTTAAAAATAAGAAACAAATGATTAAAAAGTAATATATCCTTCAGTGTTGACATTTTTGTTGTCTATGAAGGTCAAAGTAACTAAAGTTATGACTGCGTTCTTAGGAATATTAAAACTAAATTGAACTTTAATTATTCAACGCATAGAGACATATTTCATATTTAAGAACCAGATACAAATCAATTGAAATTGTATTATAACTAATTATTCAAAAATATTGACAGCGATCTATGAAAAAAATAATTATTTACTTATTTTTTGACGATGAATGGCAAACTATACGTTTTTAGGAATATAAGAAATAAATCGAACTTTAAATATTCAGTTCACAGATATGCTCTTGGTCTGTTTGATTGAATAGATTTTGCGCATAGAGATAAATTAATGCTAGTGTTGTTCACAGGAACATATTTCCATTTTTAAATCCAAGTATTGGAGTACAGAATAGTGATACGACACTGTATTCTAAAGGATTAACATTGGCGTATATAGGTTAAGTGGTGTTCTTCAGTTAAAAGTACCAGCTTTCTTGAAGTTGATAAATATGATCATGAATAAAAATGAGAAAGAAATAAGAACTTATGATGATTCACTTTTTGCAGTCTTTGTGTCAAATGTTGAATTGTTGTAAGTATTATGTACCATAATAATCTCAGTGTTTGTCTCGTTATAATAGCGTTTATGTAAAAACCCACTGTTCTAAAATGAATAGCACCTTTTATATTGAAAAAAATAATTTTGTGAATTTATTCGTGAAGGCATAGAAGACGAACAAACAAACATACATAAAATTTGTCTATAAGACTAGTTTCCACACCGCGGTTTTGTCCGTATACCCGACATATCAATTAGTTTTCTTTAATTTATCTGACGTATACTGTATCAACATTTTTTCGAAATAGAAAGTATGCGCTATGTTATTTCACTTATTATGTTACTTCAACTTGGAATAAACAGTCTTATAATCTATTTATGTGCCAAGTTTCATTCATATCGGTTTAGCCGTTATAGCGTGAAAGAGTTACAAACATCTTCACAAACTTTTGCACTTCTATAAGCAGGATTAAAAGTTAACTTGGAATTATTAGGCTAAAAAAATGGCCAGTACTCAGTCGAAGCTTCGACCATTAAATATGACCTACCGAGTCCGCAACCGAATAACTTACTTTGACTCAATTGAATAATGCCTTTATTCAATTGGCCGGTATTCCCAGGCCCAATAAATAGTTGCTTGTTACAGAACTATTTAGATAGCTCAATAGTGTTGGAAGCGGAAGTGGGGCTAGCCCCGGTGTGACCGCAGTTGGAACTTAGTTGGGGTATACCGGATTATGTCTTATGTAAATTGACAGAGATAATTTTCGGCAGAGATTCATTTCTGGGTGACAACTTGGCATTGCCCGTTGGTTTGTGTCAATTTATGAATAACATGCAGAACAAATAGAATTAACTGGAATAGAAGACTAGATGTCTCCTGCGGCTTGCCCCGCGTTACTGAAGGATTTTGCTGGGATAAAAAGAATGCTATGTGTTGATCTACTTTTACTGCCTATCTCTGCGCCAAGTTATATCTAAATCCCTTTAGCGTAGTGTAATTCGATACAACTGAGTAATTGGCCGATCATTGAAGTCCTTCATTAGCTAGATACACAGCGGTGAGTCTATGTATTTTGATTGTAGCTGGCTGTACCCTGTATCCCGCATTCCCCAGGCATGTATCTTTGCCCCGGGATAAATTGCCTAAGTTACTGTTGTGTACTAAGTGCACAGTCTTAGTGATTATTGTCACTAACCACCTTTTCCGGATGTTTTTAGTTACAAACGGCACTTTCTTTCGGTTGTTGGCTGCACTTCTACGATAATACTCATCTTCGTTGACAAACACTGAGTATTACATTTCTCCGCACATCGGTCATAAACATTACTAAAAAAAAAAATTATTATGCATGAAAACGTGTGTTTGAAAGAATTAAATAAAAAAATCCTTGTTTGTAATTTGTGTTCTGCCTAATCTCCGAAACAGCTGGAATTATTTTGACTTAGGCTACTTTTTATCCCGGAGAAATGTAATGTTCGAGAATGCGGGTATAATGTGTTAAAAATTACAGCTAGTATATTAATATTTGAACATGGGTATCTCGAAAACGTTTTGGATGAAAATTTATTAATTTAAGAATAATTTTTAACTTTATCTATACAGGCTGTTACAAAACTATCCGTAAAACAGAAAGGAGGTTAAATGGGGCCTTATAACGAGTCCATTCACAATATTTAAGAACCGTAGTACCGCTGTATAACATACCCCAAAAAAATAAAAAAGCTGATTTTTATGAATGAAAAATAGAAAAACTATAAAAGTAGACAATTATTAGGTAAAATAGGTACGTAGGCCTTTCTGTTACATAATATGGTTCCCTGACATGACAGCTTACTAGGTTGTTGGCTTTGATAATTATCAATTAATTATATTTTGACGGGGTATTTTGTGACACGTTATTTCCTGAAAAAGCTCCTGATTTAGAGCTACAAAGTTACCAGACTACAACAACCCCTCCACTTTCATATTAAGATTTTCCCACAAATCATTCCCCGCAGACATTGTTACGTAAAGAGCGACAACTAATACCAGTAACCTTAGCTTTACTTAGCTAAAGTATATAACAAAAGAAATGAATAATGTAGGAGCATAGTACCCACTTTATCTGGGGCCATGCCCTCGCACGAAGGCAACGCATATAAATATTAACATAGCTGACTTGAACGCACGAGCATTAAAATAACCAAGTTTAACCGTCCGTTTACTCAACCACCTAAATTTCAAGCTATATTCATAACACCGACACAGGTTCACACAGCTCAACTACCCCTACGTCCCTACTAATATTATCAATGTGAATGTAAGTTTGTTTGTTACGCTTTTACGAGATAAACACTTAACCGATCATCATTAAACTTTGTACACATATTTTAGGAGGTCTTAGAAGTTAATATAGGATACTTTTTGTGACGGAAAAATGTTATAAACCTCGGGAACGCGGGTGAAACTGCGGGGGACAGGACTCATATCATCATATCACATTTACACACGGCCAACAGATCCCAAACTAAGCAGAGCTTGTAATGGAAACCAGATATCTGATATACTAAACATATTACTTTTTTAAATACAAGTTTACATAGATACTAGCTATCCCCCGCGTTTTCACTCGCGTTTATCGAATACATATATGTTTAGGCTATAACCACCTAGGAAAAATTCCGCGTCGAATGGTAGCAATCCCATCCCGATATGTTCAGTAGTTTTGAGGTTATGGAACCCTATTTTGTTTACACCAGACACTGAACAAACAGACATGTTTATGCATACAAATGTTTATCCTGGGTGGGAATCGAACCCACGTCCTGGGGCGTGGCAGTCAGGGTCTCTAACCACCAAGCCAACTAGCCCGTCTATATTTATTTATTTACTAGTCATAAATTTCACTTTGGGACAAATCCAAACAAAAATATTAAAAAAAGTATCATCAGCTGAGAGTATGTACTGAGACCTTATTGGTTTATAAGTGAAGATATTAATCAATTCCACTTGATTATGAATCTTATGGACCGTGTTTTGCTCTTGCTTCCAAAATGGATCGTAGAACATATTGTATTAAAGTACAATACCTGGATGGCCGAGCATTGCTCCGGATTTCTTTACTAAAAACTTTTTTAAAGCACTGTCATATACGAGTATACCTAGATACGAATTAGATGCGATAATAAAGGGCTCCCAATAACACTGTTTTTCACAAAAGATGTAACTTGAAAACCTTACCTTCTAATGACATTGTAGCAGTTTTCATTGCCTAAAACACGGATAAAAAGACATTTTCTGAAAATGAATCCTAGCTAGATCGATTTAACCCACTCGATACCTCCTGGATACTAAATTCCATGAAAATCGTTGGAGCCATTTCCGAGATCCTATATGTATTGCTCGTTTAAAGGTATTAGATAGATAGATTTTCCAATACCTAGGGGTTTTATCCACGTGTCCTAGGGATGTAATATTTTCTCACGTTTGTAAAACCTAGGTGTTAATACAGGTTATGAACCATCTATGTGCCATGTTTCATCCAAATCCATTCAGTAATTTATGCGTTTGTTCCTCAGATTTGTAGATTTATTTCAAAATTAGATTTTTTTTAAACATATTACTACTTACACACTTAATACATCCACTCGACTAATTTAAACTTACATGTATGTATGAACATATTTAAATAATTCTGGTCCAAGCAAATTTAGCCAAAACGATCGACACGCAAAAAAAAAATCGTGTGAATAAGCTGACTTCGCTGCGATGTGTCACAAGTTGGATAGTATATTAGTGACAAAGCAAATTTTCAAGTTTTGGTTGCTCTTCAACTTCGCCAAAGTTCGGTAAAGTTCGGGCTTCCGAACCACTATATTGTTTACCTATCTATAGCTAATGTTGCAGGCATATTGTGTAATACGTAAGGTTACAATATGACGGGAAAGGTCAAAGTTTTGACGTTCATTAATTAGGATAATTTTCTTGCTTTTTTCAATAAAAAAGGTGCTTCTTAGTTCTTGAAGGTTATTTTTAGAAGGCAGTTTTCCGATCATTCATTAGCATTACATTAGCGTGTGACGGTATGAATCCTAGAATGAGCTTCAGTTTCGGTGATGGAAAACATCTTGAGGAAACCGACACACGGAGGAAGGGTACTTTGTAGTACCCGTCTGACTGGCTACTACCCTCAAATTGAAAATTGACAGTGGGGTCCGACAGCAGCACTTGAGAGCTATTTCTCCTCTAGGCTTCATTACCACCTATGGCCACAAAATCATTCACCATGGTGGTAGAAAAGTCTTAATTTTACATTTACCGCCATGTAATGAAGGATCCTTCCTGAATTTTAGACAAAATATAACTATCATGAACATTCGTAATTTGAAATGTTGTTTCGTATTGATAATAAAGCCTGTATAAAGATTCTGCGGACCTAAACTGCATTATACCGGTTCGCTGCAGAATTTCAGCTTCAATTTTTGAATTGTTCATTTCTTTTTATCTACTCTAGTAGCTTACGAGGCAAGGGAGCGGGACTCAATTTCCGTTTAAAGCCTTATGCCAAAACGCTATATATACTCGTATATGAGTTATGTATATCTAGACGTATTGTATCCTTACGTCTTTCACAATACGCCTGCGACAGCAACTGAATTGGTATTTTTGATTTATGATGACTGCTTTGTCTTTTAACTATTGTGTGTTCGATTTATGGAAATATAAAATATATATAATCTTAATACATATATATATATTTCTTGTGTGCGTGTGTATGTGACTGAACTCCTCCTAAACGACTAGACCGATTTTGATGAAATTTTTTGTGTGTGTTCGTGGAGATTCGAGAATGGTTTAGATTTACAATTGGACCCGGTAGGTGGCGCTGCGATCGAAACCCTGCATTTTTGTATGGGCTTATTTTGACAGGACAACGTCTGTCCGGGCAGCTAGTATATATATATAAAATTTATGGTTAAAAGTATGTTACACCATACCCATTTCTGTCGTAAAGCAATAGTGCACTTGTATTATTGTTTCGGTTAGAAAAAAAAATATCCTGAGACATTCTTTACACTCGGCCGTCTGATCCCAAACTAAGCAGAGCTTGTACTACGGAAACCAGACAACTGATATACTACAATTTTGTTTTTCTAAATACATACTTATATACATACGAGAGATATTTACACCCAGGCAAAACAAACATGTTCATGCACACACATGTTTGTCCTGGATGGGAATCGAACCCGTGACCTGCGACTTGGCAGTCAGGGTCGCGAGCCACCAAGCCAACTGGGCTGTCAAAAGGTAAGGCTGGTTACAGGTACATGAGACTTAACACCACGTCTCAGGGTCGACAACGCATTGGCGATGCCCCTGGTGGTTCATTTGTCCATAGGCGGCGTTGACCACTTACCATCAGGATGACCGTCTGCATGCTTTTTATGCCTACTCGATGTAAAGAGAAGGGTTTTTTAAGTACTTCGGAATAGTCCAATGATAATACAGTTGTAATAGTGATGGATGCCACATATTTGTGAACAAGAACTCGTCGGCAAGACTAATAACTTTACTAATAAGTCCCTTATCTATACATATTAAACTTTTGGCACATCTCTGATTCAGATCAGATCTGAGTCACTTTTGCACTGAGCGGGGAGGGTGGGTGCCGGTGTTAAAGAGGCTGAAGTATCGGTATGTTATTCTATCATTAAATTGACTATGTTTTACTATTCATCGGACAGAGCGTACTTTGTTTAGTCTCTGTATGATCGCAACTTCATTTCTCAAAATTTTGAGTTAAGCCCATATCGTACTGAGGGTTCGATATATCAGGAAAATGGGGTTCCTTTGACGCACCATCACGTCAATACTACTGAACATATCGAGATGACATTGCTACCATCCGACGCGGAATTTTTCCAAGATGATTATAAGCTATACGAGTATATGATATCGATAAACACGGGTGAAACCGCGGGGGACAGCTAGTTGGGCAGCAGCCGGTTGTATGCCATGGGTTTGATTCTAGCCATTGACAAACATTTGTGTCCTTGAACATGTGGACAATTATTGTTAGAATTGAAATTTTATGTTTTGATTTACTTTCCAAATATTTATAACATTAGAAAAAAAGGTTTTTTCTTTACATAATCTTTTATTCTGGAAGCAATTAACTACATAATGCGTACGTTTACCATACATGTCTTTGTACTATGTCAAGGTATTAATATTACTAGCTACCCTGGCTTTGCTTGATAATCTAGATGTTCTATACACATATTCGGGGTTACATTTTCAAAATAATGGTGGAAACCGCATTAAAATCTATTGCGTAGTTTTAAAAATATAAGTGGACCAACAAGCACACAGAATCGGTGATATTTATTACACTATTTAGAGAAGGGATTATGTAGTAGGCACCTATGTCAGTTAACTGGTTTCCATAGCACAAGTAATTACTAATATAAAGCTGTAGGATATGTCTGTGTTTTATGACTAAGTGACGCCTATTATGTAATTTTTTAAAAGTGAGTCTACTATACGATATATCCTTTTATTACTCAGGAACAATTCCACCAATCGTGATGAATAAAATATAATATAGCCTGAAAAAGTGACTGCGCTAATGATAGGCTATATATGATATCGATCCGCCTTTGACGATAAACGCGGGTGAAACCGCAAGAGACAGCTAGTTAAAATAAATTGAAATCAATAGCTCGTCCATGAAATTCGTGTATCGGTAACATTAAATATCAACTTACTTACTTTTCAGAACAGCTGCCTAATGCCAAGCCATTTACTCTGTGCCCCCTTAACACCCTCTGTTTAGTATTCGCAGTCGTGTGCCAAGTCGACTGACAAGTGCCAAGTGCCAAGTACCAAGTGCCAAGTGCCAAGTAGAACGACCAAGTTAAACGTATAGCATGGCGGGATTGAAACATTGTTCGGATATAATATACATTTGTGGCCTAAATTTGGAGACAATTGAAAAAGTAGGTCGTTGAGAGTCAATCTAGAGTGTGGTGATCTTAATAGACCATTATTTGAGAGATATAATAGGGTTATGAGAAAATTACTGCAGATGTCTAATGGCATCATAAAGTTTACAGTCTCTCTTTTTACAACCACGCTTGCTTCCACCCAGCTGTTTCTCCCGCATTCCCGAGTGATCTGAAGCCTTCCCGGGATGGAAAAATAGTCAACAAAATAATTGTATCAAAAGTTATATATATGAAAACAAATACCCTAATTACCTACTATTATCGACGTAGACGGTACATAATAATATTTGTTTCTACGGAAACACGATTATTAGAACTTAAAGGATTTTCTACCTACATTTAAAATACAGAGCTATTTATTCACTTTAAGTCCTAGAAAGGCAGTTATGAAGGTTAAAGCTTTTGAAGCTCCCATCGGCTTGTAGGTCAAATGATAACTCCGAACGTAGCTGAGTTAACTGAAACCGCAAAAGACGGGCTTAGAAGACCAGCTTCCTTGTTCAGCTAATACAAACTTCGTCTCAGAACAGCCCTGTACAGATTGGTGAGTTAACAGAGACAGAACAAGGAGGCCGCAACTAAACATCATCGAGCTGGTGTCTTTTACTTTACAGAGTCAAACCCCATCTTCTAGATCTTCTGATCTAGGTACTCAAATTACATCATCCCAAGACAGTTCAACCTTTTAGCCGAAAAAAGACCGACGGAGACAATTTTCAATATTAGATTATACAGAAAAACATTAGAATGAATTTAAATAATTAGTAGCCAGGTTATAGAAGATTTAATATTTTCGTGATTTTGCAGCTTCTTCCTAGTTTAAGGTGAATGGTTTCAAATTTTGTATTTACCTGGAACTTGCTTTGCTGAGCTGTTGTTCTGAACTGAATAACATGAGGAATACGTACCAGCGACATCAGAGATGGTAGCGTTCGGAGCACACTTCACGAAGTCGGGGAAGAAGTTCACCATTATAATACCGCCGTTTTCTTTCTGCAACAAAAACATAATTTACTTTATTAAAAACAATTCATGAAAATTTATCGTAAACAATTATTATATTCGATAGCTAACCCGACAGTCATCCTGTTTTAACTATGAATATTCAATATTCATTAATTATTGATATAATAAAAAAAAAAATAAAAAAATACATTAGGTATTTATGAGTCTAATGTTTTAAGATACACAATAATTGAACTTTTAATATGAGGCGTGATTGCTCTGAACTGTGATGAATACACCTTCTCAAAAACGAAGTGTCGAAATTTTTATAAATATTCCGATTGAAACGACTGTGAAATGTGCCCTCATACACGAGCCAACTGGCCCGTGAAGTTGAAAGTGAAGTTCCTGAGGTTGCCCTTCACCGAAACCTTCAGCTCATTGCAGGATTAGAACCAACTGAGCTATCAACGCCCCAACACTTACAAATATTATTAAATAAATGCCAGGGTACTTTGATATCAGGGATCCCTGGTGCAACCCTGGAGGTATGTAGAATATATTTGCTTAAAGTATATATAAGTTGTACTTGCATTAGACTAAACAAGCCTTATTATGAACTCGGGAACGCGGGTAAAACCTTGGGGGAATAAAATAGTAGACAAAAGCGTCGTGTCAGTACATTGAAAGCCTTTGCCAAAATGCTGCAAAATGATTGCGGTTGATGTACGGTAACTCAATTTTTTAAAACTTCGTCTGTCTATCTGTTTGTCTGTACGAAACTACTACTGTGGGTCACAGGGAACTGGAACGTATTTGTTGCAGAGGCTATTTTATCAAAAACGGCTCACGAAAATGGATACCTACATTTAAAGCTATCACGCGTACGGCATCATGGGCAAATTAGAAAATAAACTCTTGAATGAAATTTTTAAACGGCAAAGGGGATTTATTTCGTAAAGATCATAAGGTATTTAAAACTGACATAGCCTCACATGGCAGCTGTCTAATAAACGGAGCACTAAGCCCAATATTAATGAAACAATTAGTATGCTCTTAATAAGGCCCTAGAGTAGAGAGTATTTCCGTATAAATGCTGCCAGTCTAAACAATCAACTCAATAATCAATCAAGCTACTGACACAAATAAGCCAAGCTTCGCATTTAACAGCGCTATTTCTAGATGGTAGGTTTAATCGTTTGACACAGTTGTCTGAAAGCATAAGGTATATGTCTGACCAGCACGAGAAGCGGCAAAATATGAGGCTACGTCTTCATGAGTAATTTTTAACCGGCCACTGAATTAAAAGCTATCGTTTTTGTGGGTTACTGTTGCCCCCTTTCAGTAACAATGATTTCTAACACGACCAATTAGACTTGCCATCCGACATGGCAATGTTTCCAGCATTTTGGCCAGAGATAGTGATATATCTTCTTATAATTTTGATTTCGCCTAATTTTAATTTTCATTTATTAATTAATCATTAGCTAGGTTGTTTTGAGAGAAGTAGCGCTATATATTAAGATGATAATGTAACAGAAGCCTTAATTGCTCGTTATACAGTTAATTTTCAATAGTCGATGTCATCGATAGATGAGTGACACATTTACCCGGCGGGTCAGATTCAAGATTTAGGCCGCGCTCCATGCCAAATGTTACTTGAAATGGTATCTTGTATTCGGTATTCGGCAATAGGTTTAAATAGATTTTTATTTAGTTACTTCAAAATCACATTAATGATTTAATTCTGATCATATTTGATGCTTGCACATATTTTTGATTGTTCAATACACTGGTTAGCGTTTGATGATTTATCTTTAATACAGGACAGTTCCCTGTGAAATATTTCAAATGATTATCAGACCAGATTTTTGAAGTACGATTCTGAATACGTTTTGGAAGGGTAAATAACTTACCAGAGACATGATAATGTCATCAGGCACGTTCCTATTGTGGTTGCAGAGACTGTACACCGAGGAGTGGCTGAATATGATCGGGGCGCGGGAGATCCGGATGGCGGCCCGGGTGCTGTTCTCCCCCACGTGGGACAGGTCCACCACCATGCCGAGCCGGTTCATCTCACGTACCACTTTCTGTTGACAAAATACTGGTTATTTGGTATTCGGTGGTTCAGTTATACGCAATGGAGAAAAGCTGGATATTCATTTGTTGAAAAATATGATGGAAATAAACAGAAAAGCTTCCACTGGACGTACCCTAGGGCTTCACGGGGTTCCCCAAGGATATTGCATATTCCCGGGATAAAAACTATTCCAGCTGTTTATCCAGGTCATAAACTATCTATGTGCATAGTTTCATCCCAATCCATTCGGTTGATTTACCTAGTATACAGTCAAGTCTGCGTCGAGATCAACGCAGACGAATTTAAGTTGTGGATTGATGGTATACGGTTTATTTTCTATTAGCACAAGTGTTGATTTTGTACCCTCTATAACCCAATTCAATATCAAGAAAAAAAATACAATTATCATAAAACGTCCGTAAATCAGGACTGTTCTGGGGTTTGATTCAGTAAGGTAAATAGCATTAGCTTGATAATATTTCGGCACCTTTATGCGCTGTCTCTTTCGTTAACTTCGGACAGAGTGAGGGGGCCGTTTTCCGAGACAGGAGTTGTTTGAGCTGAATAAGGGGGCAGGTCGTTTTCATATTGTCGACCATTCATTTGGCTTTGCAGGATTCGGACAGGCAATTTAATAACATTGTAATAAGATTTAAAGGTGTCACGGCGCGTTGATTTTATTTTAATTTCAGAAAAGGTAGCTATGGGTTGTAGAGGGTACTTTAATATCACCAAGAGACGCAATGAATTGAATTTAGTGTATATTATTTGGTTTTTAAGGAGAAATCTTGAATTATAATCATTAATACTGGTCTATTCATCAACTAGTAACCCGTCCGGTTTCGCTTGCGTAAGGTAATATTTTATACATATAAACCTTATGAAAGAAATTCTCTAAATTATGATAAAAAGTACAGCTAATCAATTAAGTAGTTTAAAAGAACTAACGGCACTATTAGACAGAGAAAAACAGTTTGGAGGAGCGAGGTATGAGACTCCTCCATTTAAAAGGGAAGATCTTTCGCCAGGCTAGGTGATCATGCCTGGGGATCGCGGTCCAACTCTTGATGTTGGATGCTTGTATACGAGTATATATCAAATCCTGAGAGAATCTTGATAGTGCGATGTAGGATTCTCGCGTGTTTCTACTCGTTCATAGATGTCGCCACATCACTGTAGTGCGGTGAAGGATTGTAGGCGTGTTCATAAATGTCGCGACAACAGTAACTATGTTTTATAGTATCCGAACATAGTATAAAATAAAGTCGCTACCGCCGTGTGTACGTTTAGTCCTTTTAAACTACGCAACGGATTATGACGCGGTTTTCATCAATAGACAGAATGATTCAAGAGGAAGGTATAAACCTTTCTGTTTCTTATATCCCTCGGGAACGCGGGTGAAACCGCGGGAGATAGCTAGTTTAGATATATTTAGTATAATTTAGGAATTTGCCCGTTGGGATTATTCCATGTCGAATGTTCAATTATAAATACAATTAAATTCCCAATCCATTCGTGAAATAACTTCATTTGTGTTATCATGATGTTAATTTTTTTTAAGTTTATTTTAATATCTGACATTGGGAAGTCATGTGTTACTTTTCCTACTTTTCTAACGGTTACTGTAACTTATATTTTTTGCACCTGCTTCTTTCTATTACTGTAACTTATATTTTTTGCACCTGCTTCTTTAAATCATGCTGAGTAAAAAAAAAAGTATACAAATGTTAACAGCGCTGAAAATCGAGGCAGCCCCGATAAGTTATAGGGACACTTGTGATGGGGTTACCTTGAAAATAGTAGTACACAATGCCTGAAAGGAGCACTCAAGTGCGACTTTTGGACCAAATCAATAGTTACTTTCTTTTTGAATACTTGTTTCTTATGGAGTTAATACTAATAAATGCGACCTATAACGTCGTCTAGCGTCCACTAATAATGAGCCTTTTAATAATACATTGTTTAATATCATAATGTAAAATTATTATCTCATCAATGTCACTATTTCTGTCTGTCTGTCTGTTAGCTTATAGATTTTGATGCGATTCCATCCATTAAATAGAAAAAATCTTCTGGAAGGTAGTATCATGTAAGTACACTGTTCTAGCTGGATTTAATCCACATCGTGAACATAATGAAAAAATATAGTTAACTCGTTGATTTGTATGTAATTAAGAAATTCACTGATACCGGAAAATTCCGGTATTTTAACAATCAAACATCTATACATGAGGAGGTAAAGCTGAGAAACCTGAACATCGGCAAATATTTTCCATGCGGCGTTTTTTTCTCATTAATTCCTTCCACCAATAAGTACTTAAAGCGCGATTGTATGATGCAGCCGTATTTTCTCATCGAACCGAACGGCCCAAATCAACAAACAAAAGCAAACCTTACCCATACGAAAATAAACATCGCCATCGCTTTGTATTCGCTGTGCTTTTAAATTAACGCTTATATTCAAGTGGAATAAGGTAGAAAATCGCTTGCTTACCTCTCCGAATTCGGTCAGCCCGTTTGCGGCCGGCTGTTCGTTGGACGAGTCCGCCCTATGGACAAACCAACAATACAAATAAATGGCGCAAAGATGGTAACAACAAATGCTACATACATACTGTACATTTTTCTTTGTCTGCCATTGCTTTTCAAATTCGCCGGGCAGTTTGGAAACTTTCGCTGTTTCTCATTAATGGAAAGGATGTACATGTATAGTCTTATACTAAGGGGATAAAGGCTGGGTTTTTAAGGCGAAAGGCTCGGCAAAAACAAGATTTTTAGACAACAAAAAAACTGCTGTTTTTGTCAAATAAACCTGTACAAAGCTAATAATACAGTAAAGTAACATTGGACTATTTTTTGTATACATCCCTTAGCTTAGAATTAAGCCCATCTTAAAAACTCAACCTGGCTTTTATAGAGTCATCTACTTTTAGAACGCAACCAATTTTAAAATTGCGTCAAATGTATACACAATAATAACTTGTCCTGACTCATTCATCAACGCAGAGTCTGTACCGCAAGAACTAAAAACTTGGAATTTTGCATAGAGGTACCTTAAATGTCGTAAGTGAGCAATATGAAGGGATTTTTGGAAATTTCACCCTAAGGGGTTATAGTAAGGGATGGGAAAGGGGGTATTGAAGCACGAAAATTCATGTACCATCTGGTTAGAAATTAATGTACATAAATAATACATCATCTTATATCAAAATTTTACCCCTAAGAAGGTGAAGTTACAAAAGATAAATATGTAAATTGAATCCCTAGATTCACATTTTCAAAACACACTTTATATTACTGTGTGCATTTATAATATTCATTGGGTACAAATCTTATGGACCATTGGAGAGTGCCAATCAAGGATCTTACGAAGTGCACTTCTGTAGTGATGTGGCACCACCGTAAAACTATACGATAAACATGCATATTTTTTACTTTTGCGACTATTAGAAAACAAGGTAGGCTTTTGTGTCAAAATAGCAAATGACCTTTTGAAGTGAGGTTATAATGTGTTTTGGTGATTGTACCATTAATTTCTATATTTATTTCTTATACCAATATAGTATAAACGAGCCAGGTGGCTTGGTGGTCAGATACCCTTACTGCCACGTCGGTCGTGGGTTCGAGTCAAAACAAACCAAGACAAACATCAGTGTGCATGAACATATATGTGAATAAGTATGAATTTGAAAAAATCGTATGACTTAATCTATTTTTGATTTTTTGCAGAATGACAAGTATTGTTTACTAGCTGTGCCCACGACTTTGTACGTTCATTTGTGAACCAATTTTGATGAAATAAAGCTTATATTTCCCCAAAATATATTCCAGTTTCCTGTGAAAACCCCATTTAGTTTTGTCTAGAATTTTCAGTTATTCATCATCATTTCACGTTAATACGTGTTCAAACAAAGTTTTCCACAATGGTCTCATTGTATTCTGTTCAGACACAACACCTCCACATTTTTATTACAGTATCGATTTATTTATTTATTTTATAGTAGTTCTCCGCCAATTTATCGATATGGATTGTAATAATGCTAACAACTCTAAGGGCACTATTAACGCTTGCAGCCAACCGATGCAATTTATATAACACGGCGTGACTCCCGTAGCACATCGTCTCACATTGGATTAGGTACGTGGACAGGATGTGTACCAGCCATATTATACAGAATATTGATTTATAGACGTGCTCAGATTCATCTAACTATCCTTGTCGAGGAATTCTTTGGTATTTATTTTTGCGTTCTTTGTTTTGATACCAATATATAAGTAAATAAATAATAAATAAATGTCCTAGGACATTTTTGACACACGTCCATCTGATCCCAAATTAAGCAGAGCTTGTACTATGGAAACCAGGTAACTGATATACTACACATACTACTTTTTTTTTCTAAATACATACTTATATAGATATTGACACCCAGACACATAATAAACAGACATGATCATGCACACAAATGTTTGTCCTGGGTGGGAATCCAACCCGCGACCTTCGGCCGTCGCTAACCACCAAGCCAATTGGTTTGTCGAATATATATTTTTCCGATCCGAGTTCTTGAGGAATCTTATATTTTCTCGGAACAAAAAGTAGTGTATGTAGTGTCAATGTGTGTGCCAAATTTCAACAAGTTCGGTTCAGCCGTATAAGCAACCAAAGAAACTTTAGACGGACTTAAGATATTTTTATTTTAACGAAGTTTTTTTGCACTGATAATGCACAGTGTACATAATTTTATGTAAATTAATGAATGATAGAAATAATCTGTGCTATTCAAAAGTTATTGATGACTAATTAATATGTTTCCTTGTAATACAAAAGTTTAAAATCTATCGTGTCTTTACGACACACTCAGTTATTTTTCTCTCTAATCGGAAAAGATCGGCACAGAAGCATGTTGATTGGCCTGACAGATATGTAGCAAGTAATTCTTTCCTCAGAAGTGTCTGAGCAGTTCTTTTCTCAGAAGCACAAACTTCTGATGAACAATACCATTATCTATGGATATTTTTCAGCGTTGATTTTCTCATCAAAATACGAGCTACTTTTGCTATCTCGAATATAAAAGTTGTAATATTTCTTCTCTACTTTCTTTTTTTAAATTACGTTCATTTTTAGCACGGCCTTTGTGAAATTAAATTGTGTTTTTGGTAATTTCCTGTCGCAAAGTTTTTGTTGGTAAGTTTAATTTCGTTTGAGACCCTGTATCGTTTGTGATGTATTGCCAGACTTTCCTTCAGGAGTTTTGCACTTAGACGAGACGCCCGAACACTTTATAATTAAATTCTTTTCAAAAGTACCTTTTTCCACGAGAAGGAATATTATTTTTGTTTTTTAAAGTACCACTCAACTCAACAATGCAGAGGATAATGGGGAGAAATGTACATCGTCCGGATGGTTGTTATATTTTGGTCGTTAACAATCTTATTTCAGGCTTTTTGTAACATTTAATAAAGGACTTTTGAAATTTATGAAATGAAGTGAAAATATTTTTATTCAAGACCTACCTTCAGCCCTTTGAAGTCATTTATTAATGGTCTGTCTTTAATATTATTTTAAGTATTTATAGGAATTATTGGCAAATCTTATAAAGATCGGTTTAGCCCAGCTAACAAGCATTACTTCACATTAAACATATTAGTTAGTAGAGTATTCTGTTAGACCAAAAAACGCTTTACAAATCACAATACAAGGTCCCTTTTCAGTTAAATTGATTCTAACACCGTTTCTGCTTTCTGCCATTGAATGTTGCACCTTGTATTCTCAGTTTACCGAGCACTAACACGTATTATCCTTTAGACCACCACACGTTCGAGAACACTTGCAATCCGCTGTCAACACATGCCATCGTCAGATTATATCGACTATAATGCCGTTCTGGCTAATACGCTATACAGTAACATTTCGTGTTGGAAGTGATGCAAAATTACGTAATTTCGCCGAAGTTACGGTATTGTATATATTTCGGTAAAATTACGGGTATGTTTTACGAGATTTTTTATTTGTGATCATAAATTAATTGCGAGCTTTTCAAATTGTCTAGTCGTTTTTGAAGAAATTTTTCATTAAAAAGAAAACGTATTGTTGCTGAAAATGACGTCAAATATATTAATTTTACCAAAAACTGCGTAAACCATTTTACCGGGCTATTGTTTTTGGCTAATCCCTTCGTGATGTTCTATGTCGAGGATTCCAAGCGTGTCGACTAAAAGTAGCCCAAACTTTTTTAACCTTCCTCGGTTCTTCGGGTCATATTGACCCGAAACTGAAATTTAACTGGCAATAAAAGTCGTAATTATTAATATAATTGATTGCGACTTCATGACAATTATTAATCTTGCATTCACAATATATCAGTATTGTAAAATTATAGTGAAGTCTCTTATCTTAACAAAATTAAGTTTTTTCCGTCTTAGGTTCCTCGGGTCAATAATACCCGAGTATGAAAAAGATCCTCGGGTCAGAAAAGCCCGTGTTTTGTAAAACCAAATGCTATCGAAAAATGGTGAGTTTGTATGGTCAAGAACCCCATTTGAAGTCAGAGGTCGTTTGAGTAGCGCAAACCTTATAAAATTTACACCAGGCATTACCAGGTAGGTTCTAATCGCATAAATACATTTAGAAGTTATTTTGACTGATTTCTCAATAAGCGTATAAAATCTATAATGTTCATCCATCAAATATAGAAGGTAGATAGTAAATGGGAAGCGTTAGATGAAACGAAGTTAGATGCATATCTAGGCATTCGAATAACGAATCATCGTTAGACTTGAAAACTCCAGCAAAAATAGTCCCATACGTTCCGAAAAAAATCAAAAATGTAATTCTGTTGAGGACAAATCACAACAAAATAGAAATACATGATTGAGTGCAAAAGAAACATACATAATATATGCAAAGAAGGGTACTGTTGATTTCCTAGACAAAATGGTTTCGGCCTTTAGTCGTAAACGAATGACTAGAAGGTGGCCAATAACAATTTCATAATATATATATCTATATATAATAGATATTTCATGTTTCAATGCTTACGTATTATACTGTGACACTCATAGGTGAAAACAGAAGAGAACAGTACAAAGACGGCGGTTTGCAGAAAAAATTGCGTAGGAAAACTCTTCCTCGGACAAATGCTTCACTGGAATTAGTACAACAAGTGCAGTCAGATGTTTTTGAGACAACGAATACTTCCACTACTCAGAGTTCAAATAAAAAAAAGGTGTAGTGTATGTTCATACATCATAAAGTTTTTAAATATTTTAACTTCAAGAGATTTAAGAACTTAAAAAATATGTAAAAAATGTAAGAAACATATGTCCAAAACTTTCTGAAATTATGTGCCATTTGTGTTGCCAAGAAAATAATATATACATATAAAGTCTTTTATAGTGTTCTTATTTTTATTTAATAAATGTGTTTTAGAAATAATTAAATTTTATTATAAATTTTTATTTAATTCAAAACAATTACTTCATATTTTTGGCATCGGGTCAATATGACCCGAAGGCCTCAAGTGTACATTGTATTTGAAGAACCGAGGAAGGTTAAGGATAAGTTTTTGACATAATCACTCAAAAAAGGCCTTTAACCCGCCGGGGTACGGGTGACATATTTTAACTAGTAGAGAACCATGTCACAAGAGACAATTAAGTTCATACAAGTCAGCGAAAATTTGTATTTTAGACAAACATTTTCTAAAAAGCTGACATGGTTAAATATATATACATTTAGTGAATATTAATGCATAATTTAGATAATTTTATTAACCGATTATTCTCGGGGTATATTTACCCCGAGTTGTTAGTATACCCCAGAGAGGTGATAAAGTTAGTCAGAGCTGCTTTTATTTGGAAAATTTTAATATGCCTCTAATAATAGCAGCCGGATTCAGTGGAAAGCTATAGAAGTAAGTCTTCGCTTTATGTTCGAATACAAGTCTTTTAAGAAGTCGTTCAAGTGAGTTCTCAGTTGAGATGTAGATCGACCTAGATCAGCTTTTATAAGGTCTGGAAAAGGTTTAATTATATTATTGGAAGTAATAAATACAAGATAATTGTAAAGTTTTGTTTAGTTTTGGTCTAATCTTGCAAGGTGAATTAGAACCACTTCCTCTCATTCTACGGAGTTTAAATTTCACATGTTGCTGCAGGTCCAATGACAATGCATTTTGATGGTAAGCAAGACTTGGTTCTATACACAGGATTGGCTGCTAGGTACTATGATATGTGATATAGTTAGGAGCGACTAGTTTAAATTGGATCATTACCTGGACGCAACCAAGATAGGCTAACGACGTGAGAACTCCTTCACGGTTTACAAAAACAGTATGACACTACAATACTATTATTTATATTTACTTCAACTCTGTTTCGATGTTATTCTTTATATAACAATATAATAATTATAAGTATAAATACTTAGTTACAGAATTTTATACTAGTTCCCGCTTAGAGAATCCAGGGGCTAATCCCAACAGAGCAATAAGCGGTATCGTTGCAAGGTTTTAACCCAATTATCAAATGGTTTAACTTGTCAAGTTAAATCTTGTGATAGATATAAACAAGCAGGCGCGGATTCTGAATAATATTTTGGGTAGGGTGGGGAGAGGAGGGATACTTGTGTGTTTTAATGCCCTTATGACAATATATTATAAATTGGTCTAAATATAATGCTTGTCCAAGTTTTAATCGTAAAATAGGGCCAACAGCAAGACATTCGCCATAGCAATGAATACTTAATAAAAATAATTACAAGCATCCAATATGAACGTTTGTCAAGGTTGGTGTCAAACATTGACGCCACTTACCAAGGTGTGTTGCAAGTATGCGTCAGGGTCATGTATCGAACCCCGAGGAGGTAGTACTGGCGCAGTACACCCAGGGAGTTGGCAATGGAGTGGCCTCCTTCAATCCCGATGAGGGACGCGATCTTCCTTGGCCGGGCGCTGTGAGCTGTCAGGATATCTGTCGACAAATGACATGTATAATGACCGCCCAGTTAGTTTGGTAGTTAGGGATTTCCCAGGACAAACATTTGTGTTCGTAAACCTGTCTGTTCTGTCTCTGGGCATAAATATCTATCGAAGTATCTGGAAGTACTATTAGAGTTTTATAATACAAGCTCTGCTTTGGGATTGAAAAAGTGTCTCTGGATATGAATATTTAATTAATGGTAAAGAAAATATAAAGCTGGTAACAATAAAGCATTTAGATAATCATTTCTCTTGAGGCCCACGCCCCTTCAAGTTGTTGCTCTAGTTGTCTAGTTGCTAAAAATTACCCTTAGTTGTAAACCTCAGCGCACGGCAATTGTCCGCGAAAGGGTCTAAAAGTCATCAGAAACAAACACAATAAAAAAAGGCACATCGACTATAAGTGGAACCATAATATTCTCTAAAACGTGCAAGATCCCAAAAAGTGTGTACTATAGCCTAACTTTTGTAAAAATTCCATGTCAATAACTTCATTGATGTTCCGAACTACTAAATAAATTACTTGGCAAGTATTCACATATAACTCTATTATCTGTGGTACGTACATAATTAAAATAAGCTAAGTATAATCTGAACCCTGAAGCTATTTTTAATGTTAAACGTCAAAAGAGAATTATCAGTTATGGTGGGTCGAAAGTTACTCGAAATGTTACATATCTTTTCAAAACTTGGCTGACATACTACTTTTTGTCTACATACTAGATAGTTGGAGGAGTGATTGGATACCCTGACATGAAAGTATTTTCATTCAAATAATTATCAAACTAATATGGGTTCGGACGGTATTTTTTACTGAGAAGTTTTTTTTTTATATACTACTTTAGCCGTCCAACAAGCAGGAGGTCCACCTGATGGTAGGTGGTCACCGTCGCCAATGGACATTTGCAACACTGGGGGCAACGCCAATGCGTTGTCCCTGAGACGGGAAGTTGTTAAGTTTCATGTGGCTGTAATTTCACCCCCTTACCTTTCTATCCGAAACACATTAATACAATTGCACTACTGCTTCATGGCAGAAATGGGTAAGGTGGTAGTACTTCCCCGGACGAACTCTGCACTAAGAGCTCTGCTACTAAAAAAAAAGTGCAGACATAAGTCGAATCCAATGAAGTCCATCAGTTTTCTGGTTAGTAAGAGATCAGATATAGCTTCTGATCCGCTGTTTGACCCATATTCCCGGTGTAAAACTCAGGAATAACATAGCTTCATATAATGAAAGTTTGTTTCTTAATCGGACGAGTAGATTCGGAGATTACTTCACATCCAAACTTACAAAATACGTCTCTTTATACCTAATATTAGTACACTAATCTAGAAAGTTCCCTAAGTGTCACGAGCAGCAGTGATCCATGGATTTTATCTGTTTTGTGGCAAACCTGTTATAAATGAGCAATTTAATGAAATGTTTCCGTATTTACAAATGGTAGCTCCAATTAGGCCGGGGCTTTGAAAAAGCTTCAGTGTTCACAGTTGAGTGAAAGCATGGAAGCGGAACCAAGCCTCCAAAGCTCGCTTTGCATAGCTTAAACTGTATTACTGTCGCCGCTCTGCAAGTCAAAAAATATAAGTGACTATTTAATATGTTAAGAATACACTAGACATTGGAATTTTAACGTTAAATTCCACCTCACATAACATATTTTCCGGTTAGAGCAATTATTTTTCTAACAATGCAAACAAGACTTTTATAACTTGGAAATAGCAAACTAAACAGCATAAAGGCATTCTTTTCACTTTGTACCTTATCCACCGGAATAATAGCGTGCATTTTCAATGAGTTTGCGCAAGATTTCTATTTTAGTACAAAGCCCGCATTACACCTCTTTAATTCACCTAGATTCTGCTCGGAAACAAAGGAGAAAATGTTATTTTTGCGCTTACAATAGCAATAGCAATACGTAATAGTAGTACGTAAAGGAAAAATAATCGAACACAATTTTAATCAAGCCGTTTCTTTGAACAATGTTCCGGACGATTTAAAAAGAGTATATTACGAAGAATAACATGGAAAATGTGAGGGACGAGGCGAAATAAGCGATTGCAGATTTCCAATTAATGTTTCATCATTATTTAATGTTATGCTGTTATTCCCCCTGTGGTTTTATCCGCGTTCATGAAAAATCTTATGTTTCCCCGGGGAAAAAGTATTATATCGTTGACACGAAATCGGAAATTGAAATACAAAATTCAAATCCACAGTAGACCACTTACAAAATTAAAATTGAAATAACGAACACAAAAACTTTCGTATATTAAGTAAATTATGAGGAAAGATACAGACTTGTTACTTTTATTTTTTCTGTTCTACAGCCTTTTAATTGGAACTGCTCAGTGGCTATTAACATATTGGTTTACTTTTTGAACAAAATCTCCATTTAATTTATGTCAGATTAAAGAAGAGACTTATCTGTAATTTAATTGGGCTGTTTTGCCTCACTCTAAGTAAATAGTGCAGACTAAATAATTGCAGTGTATTTTCATCTTTAAATGAACGTTGTGAAAATCTAATTTTGTTTACATCAAGGATACGTAAGGCCTTCGAAACTCGCAAAGAAGCGCAAAACAGGTCAAGGACGACGTGACATCGAATATCGTGACGAGAGTCGTTTTGAAACCTACAATAAGCGCGAGTATTCGGTGAAGAAAACCATTGCACGGTGGTAGGGTACTTTACACCTGTACTTCGTTACTACTGTATCGCAAAGACATACGATAGAAGTGAAACCTTTTGATTATTCGTCCACCTTAAAATAGCATAGATTGTGTTTTTCGTTTCAAAAAAGTTGCGGCCCAGAATTTTAAAGCCGAAAAAGATGTTTCACTTCAAAAATGAAGAAAAATAAAATAAACAAGCAACGTGATATACCGAATAAATAAAAACTTTGAAATTCGAAACATCCAATCGACATTTCAAAATAGACGGGCTATTCAACTGCCAAAAAATCACATCCCCGTTGCATTTTCGCTTCGGTCGGTTCTCGTTTAGACTCGTTCAAACGGAACGCTTGTAAAATCAGCGACTACGTTCTTCCGATCCGCCGCCGAGCTAAACTAATTTATAACGTTAAAATGCTTCGTACCGGACACGGTAGGATTTGTCTTGCGCCGCTCCAGTTTTTATTTATCTCTGCTACGTTTTGGAATTGAATACAATCTACAATTTTGTTACAGGATTCCGTTGACTGGGTTTGAAATGTTTTCGTTAAACATTGTAAGTGGACTTGGTGTTCTGGGTACTTTGATATCGGATAGGACGTGAGATCGATTCCTAACTCGGACAAGCATTTGTGTATAGCCTGTGTCTGGTTGAGTTTTTAAACAAGCATGTAATTTAATCATTAAACTAAATCGGCTCAGTGGTGTAGTTCCTTTCGGCTGTCCTGTCGTCAGTTAAAAACTATATTTAGTCGGTTAATAATAGTGTATACATACGCTATGTGATATGTCAAAATCCCGGGATAAATTGGTCAAAATTCAATACAATTTATTCAATTTACTTATGAAAGTAAAGTTACTAAAGTTATCGGTTCTGAAGTCAGGCTTCAGCTGAGAAGAACTGAGAAGTTCGTCCCTCGGTCCAGTCTTTCTCGTTCTTTTCGTTAGTGCAGTGTTCGATGCTTTCATAGTTTATGAACATCGGTATTGTTACCTAATTATATTTTACGAAACCTTCGGCGCGTTCGGATTTGGACGGTTCTTATGTACGGGACAAAAACACAAAATATAAAACTAAAAAACAAATAATTATAAAAATATATTAATTTATATGTTTAATATATTAACAATTGGATGTATACGCTACTGGCTCTGGTACAGCACTTCTTCATACAAATGGGAATTATGCCTTCGTACAGAGTGCAACTATTTCTAAACATTACTAGATTCATTTTTAAGCTAACTTCATACCAACATCTATTCATATTTTTTCAGGCAACTGGCCATGTTTATCACGATTTAAAAATCAAACAATCAAAACTAGAGTGGCGCGCACATCACATTTTTTATATAGAGCCGCTTCACTCTAATGTTCAAAGTCGTTTATTTGTAACGTATTCACGCTTGAAGGGACAAAACGATTTACGCGCAACATGAATGAAATACAATATTTCAGCTGAAATATAGTCACATTCCTGTTGTACACGAAGCGTGTAGGGGTAGCTGTAAATTGCCACGTGACATCTCAGTCAGGAGTCGACCGGCCACCAGTGTCTTGCTGCGGTTCAGTTAGAAGTTACAACTGTTTCGACGTTTAATATTGTAACATTGACTGTATTTTAAGCTAGGTGCAATATTGCACTGCCCTTTCATGTATTGTATTTTATTATTTCATTTACCAGGAGTTACATTTTCTGTTTTATTATTGAAATACTCTAATAAAATGTAGCGACGATGAATACCATTTTTAGGGCGTCTTAAAGTGACTTTAGAGTATACTGATGACCACGTTCTTACCATCCACCGAGCGGTCAAGAAAAGCATTCCTAAGGAAGGTTGGAGGCAGGCAGTTAGCCGTAAAGCATGTGATAAATAATACGGTACAAAATTGCCAAATCTCTTGTAATTCGTATTGCAATGGATGGGTAGTGAGTATACGTATTGCGCCGAGCCCAAATATGGAAATAGGGCAGGCAGATGATTTTCTTAGAGATTTTATTAAGTGTGGCCCCAACCTGTTATATAATGCTCGGAATTATAATTAAAAAATAATTAACCAAATTATTACGATTGTATTTAAAATTATGTTATTTATTTTGTCATCGAACTCATTAGAACTTATCTATAGTAATATATGGCACGTCCGTGGAAATTCCAAACATCTATTACAGAATCGGAATACGGATCCTTTTTTTCAGTATTTAAGAGTCTTTGCGCAATGAAAATAAAACAAAAACGAGCAAAATCCTGTCGCATTGTTATTCTTTTATACTCCGACCCTATCCTAAAATATTTGCAACGTTTATATCAGTTTCAGTTACGGATCGGATTGATTTTTATTTAAGACATGTTGTCTCCCGCGGTTTCTCCCGTAGTCCAGAGGGATGTTACATTATTTTGTTCTTTCTATCATCTATAGCTTTCGCAGCACACGCTATGTAAAGAATTTTTTAGATCAGTTTTTTACACCCTGGGTTACATTAGTGGAGTTTTAGTAGGGAACACAATTAAAAAAAAATATAGTATAGCCTATGTTACCCGGGGATAGTGTAGTCTCCCAACGGTGAAAGAATTTTTCAAATCGATCTAGTAGTTTCGGAGCCTTTTCAATGTAAAGTAACCTTCGGAATTAGGAAACTCTATGCAACTCACCGATTTTAGAAAATCCATGCTTGGGATGCTTTTTAAAATATTATCAAAATGATAATCCTTCTACTCATATTATCTGTCAATAAAATATTTATAACTATTGACAGTGAACTCATAATCTTGAAATTTGGTACGAAGCAACGTCTTATAGCACAGATAAAGGAAAAATTGGGAAAACCGTACATTTTTAGTTACGTCATATAATAAAAATATTTTTGGTAATGAGTTGATTCAATTTGTATCTTTCATAAATTTATGCACAAAACACTATGAAAAATCAAATTCATTTATAATTAGAATTTTAAATTCTACTTAACATTTTAAACTAATGTACATCTTTTTGAGTAAAGCCTACATCAGTTGGCTCCTTCCTGCTTTACCTTTAGGAGTTTCAGACGACTTTCCAATTCGTTTGTCCATAGATTTTCTGGTTACCAAAAAAATCCCGATAATACGATATATAAAATACGAGATATAATAAAAATACCTGTGACGGAAGTGGCCATTTGGAAGTGCTGAGGGTACTTTTCAACGAGACGCTTGATGACATCGATCTGTTCCAGGGTGAGCTGCACGGCATCCCTGTTCTGACTGGAGCAGGGGACGAACGCTGACCAGAACTGCAGACAAAAAATTACTTGCTAAAAATTGTGGAAATAATATTACAGAGGTTCGGAAATGTTGGTGTTTACTTCTTTCTACATTCGTTCATTCATTCAGGCCAAGTGCGAATCGGACTTGGACACTAAGGATTCCGTATAATATAAATCTGATTTTATGAAAGTATCTTACATTTGGACACTTCCCTCTTGTAAAATTACTCTTTCACACAAAACAACATAGTTCATACTCATAATAGTATTATACAAACATATATCTAGCTGTTCCCCGCGGTTTCATCCGCGTTTCCGAGGGATTGTACCTTTTCCCGGCATAAAAAGTAGCCCATATGTTTTTCCAGGGCATACTCTATCTATATGCCAAGCTTAATTCAAATCTATTTGGTAGCTTTTGCTTAAAAGAGTAACAAACATCCAAACTCACAAAATTTTGCATTTATGATATTACTAGCTTTCCCCCGCGGTTTAACCCACGTTTCCAAGGGATATAACATTTTACCAGCACAAAAAGTATCCTATGTTACTTCTAATACCTTCGAGAATATGTGTACAGTAAGTACAATAAGTTTCATGATGATCGGTTAAGTAGCTTTCGCATGAAAGCGTAACAAACAAACTTACATTCACAATTATAATATTAGTAGGGATAGTAAGATGAAAAATTATAGTAGTAGTATATCAACGTAGACAGTTTCTAGCCTGGATTAACACATAAGATACTTTTTATACCGGGAAAATGTTGGTTTTACCCGCGTTCCCGAGGGATATCACAGTTTCCCGGGATAAAAGTAGCCTATATGTTATTTCAGGATATGCTATATCTATGTGCCAAGTTTCATCCATATCCGTTCAGTAGTTTTTGATGATTGTGAAAGAGTAACAAACATCTTTATAATATTGGTTTGGTCAAACCCATTGGATACTAACAATAAGTGCTTAAATTAGTACACAATGAAACGTCAAAGCTAAATACCTTCACGGAGTCTCTCAGTCAAAATTATAGCTTAGATCACCTCCATATTATGACGTCTATTAAGTTGGCGCAACATGTTCCGCCTTGGAATGTCAGCTCTTTGACACGGAGGACCGCAAAGCTCTCCTTTGAAGATGTTAGTCACGCCATATTCATTCTTTAGGTACTTATTTGCTACATCGTGTCGCATAAATCCTATATCTATATTTACTCCGTGAAGGTATTTAGCTTTGACGTTTCATTGTGTACTAATTTAAGCTCTTATTGTTAATATCCAATGGGATTGACCGCAATTTGTGTGTATATATAAGGAAAATAGCGTTCCTTTGACGCACCATCATCTCAGAACGGGATGGGACTGCTACCATTCAAGATATAATTTTTTCTAGATAATTATAGGCTCAATACGACATCGATAAACGTGACAAACCGCGAGGAACAGTTAGTTCATAATGTAGGTAAACATACAAAGTCTAAAAGGTAACTGGCTCCCAATAACAACACCAGCTGTTGCTTTGCGACAAAAGTTGATGTAAGAGTGAAAATTGTTTTATATAAAATTTCTTAGCGTGGAAGTGCTAGTATTAAAACGTGTTGAACGATCTACTCGCACGACTGAGAAATGAATATTATCGGTAAGCAAATATCTGAAGGAGAATGTGCGGAATGATTGACATTCTCAGGGATGCAGAGGGGACCCGCATTGCAATTTTACTAAGCATATCTGGACAGTCAAGGTAAACTAAGTCAGCTACATGCGTATGGTTTTTTTAAATATTTTTTTTTGTGGCTTGGGATATAGTCTATCTAGTACTATCAAACCAGTTGGCTTGTTGGTTACAGACCCCGACACGCCACATGTAGCGGGTTCGATAACAGCCCTGGACAAACATATGAAGCGCATGAACATGCCCGTTTGTTCTGTCTGAGTATACATATTTTTAAGTATATATTTAGAAGATTAAGATTTTGAAGAAATGATTGTTTATCATTTATTAGGTTACATAGTACAAGCTCTGCTTAGTTTAGGATCAGATGACCGTTTGTGTAGAATGTCTCAGGATATTCATAATGAGGAAAAACAATGTCTCTCTATGGTACCCATGACACATGACTGTATTTACCGTTCTAAATCCATCCTTACCACGTAGTAATAGATTTTCTTTTATTTTTGTATACTTGCTGTGTTTACCACAATCTCACCATAATCCCTAATAATATTATAAACGTGAATGTAACTTTGTTTGTTACGCTTTCACGCGAAAACCACTTAACCGATTATCATGAAAGTTATCACAAATATTCTTTGAGGTATTACAAGTAACAAAGGATACTTTTTATCCCAGAAAAATGTTACATCCCTGGGTAACACGGATGAAACCGTGGGGGACAGCTTGTAAGTGAAAATGCCATAAGCAGAAAATGCTTGGGAGGGAACGAAGTCTAAAGTGCAGGTGTCGGAATGCGCCGACAGATTCTTGGCGAAAGATTATCAACTTTAGGTATCACGGCGGGTACTACAAAGTACCCTTACATCGTCCTATCACGATCTTTTATTTCACCGAAAAGACAAGCTTAATTGTAAATTCAACTCTCGCATTGCATTGGACGTATCTACAAACGAAGCAAACATCGCCTAATCGGTCAATTATTAATCAGTGAAATTCGCGTCCAACTAGATTTAAAATCACCTCAGCCACGATTTCAGTTTGGACAACCATGGTGGACCGAGACTCTATAAGAGTGGTACTTGATACTGGCTCCCAAAACACAAAGGCAGGTTTCAGTGGGGAATCGTCCCCCAGGGCAGTTTTCCCCACCACAGTGAGCAGGTAAACTTTACTTTATACAACACAAACTGTTATTGTAACAGCTTGACTAACATGTCCTAGTTTATAACAATGTACGACATGCTCTGTACCTTGTTAGGTATGAGCAGTAAAGTGGTGAACAGTAAGGTTACTTGAGTGAGTCTTTCAGAAGGTCTGCTTTTGTATAAGAGAATAATGTCTCGGATTTTATATTAATAGTACAAGCGCTTAAGGATAAAAATAGACTCGTCGTTTCGCTCCAGTTAATAGAGGACTTAATTTTTATTTTTTAGCCTTTTAAATGTTACGCAGATAATATTTACCGCTTGGCTATCGAGGCGTTAAAAGGAGGTCAATTCCAGGTTATAAGAGGTACTCACTAGCGTTTAAATGCAAAACTAAGTGAACCATGAAAATAACTTTAATATTCTTCCGGGTGGTGAAATAGTTTTTTATTTACTAAATGACAAGTATTCGGTGAAACGAAGAGTGTTTTTTTACGCATGGATAATAGACACATAGTTTTGATCAAACGTCACACAAAACTTTATATAAAAAATTGAAAGCTTATAACTTAATTCTAGAAAATCCTTAATAAGATTACTTATTTGTTTGTTTGTATCCTTACGAATGAATAGCGACGTAGGCTGCTTTTTTCCAGGGAACTGGAAATGTCAATCAGTAAATAAAAAAAATGTTCTGAGAAATTGTATACACACAGCCATCTGATCTCAATACAAGCAGAGATTTGAATTAGACTGAAGTACTTCTGATAAAAAAAAAAGATATTCCAAGAGCAAAATTAATGTTTCCAACTAACTCTGTCATCAACTACACAAACCAATCTCAACAGTCATACACGTAGTTTACTCTCAGCAAATATTGACTGTGGCCACTGATTCTACTGAAATACGAGTTGACTTTGAGTCCGGCAACACTATGACATATTTACGCAGCCAGTGTTGCCCCGTTTGATTCTGGACGGGATCCCTTACGGAAACGTAAACATGGTACTGAAGAGAAATATTAATTCGCTTTCTCCCTGGAATGGTACTTCATTTGCTTTGATGATAAAGAAGATGAGATTGTTCTGTGTCTGAGTGTAAATCTGTCTACTATTGTAAATGAGAAATTTGGATGGAAGAATATTTGTTACCCAATCACGCCAGGAGAGCTGAACGGACTTGGATGAAATTTGGCATTGATTGCAAGATAGATTAGAGTCTGGATTAGCATATAGGCTCCTTTTTATCTCGGAACGCGGGTGAAACAGCGGGGCTAGCTAGTTTTTACATAAGTATGTTTTCAGAAAAAAAAGTAGTATATCAGATGGCTGTGTGTAAGGAATGTCCCAGGATATATATTTAATTATTATCTTTCACATACAAAAATGAATTTGTATGTTTGTACCCTATGTTTCCTTACACTATTTGTCCGATAGCGAAGAAGCTCTGATGAGTTTTTCTAAGTAAGCCCGCGAAGGTTCCTGACACAAAAAGAAAGTCACATGGCAACGCATGCCAAGAACACCTTGTTTTTAATATATATCTTGGGATATTCTTAGCACACAACTATCTTATCTCAAACTAAGCATAGCTAGTGCTACGGTAACCAAATAACTTTATTCTTCTAAATACTCAAACAGCTATTTACCCGGCCACAGAACGACCAGTGCCTTTACCATGAGTTTTTAACGTACGTACTCGCTAGCGACGGCGTAAAACATTTCTATGGCAAATGTGTACAGCGCCACTAGCGGTCACGTAAAGAACTAAAATCGGTAGTACGTGTCGATAGTTAAAAAACCAATCGAAATGTAGACACTAGCGAGTAACGTTTTTTAGCCTTTGCTATATAAATTCGGTACCAAGAGTCACAAATTTGACAGTTGCTATCGAGAAATACTGTATCGATAGTGACTAAAGTAAGTTTCGATAGCAACTCATGGTAGAGGTACAGATACATATGTTTCCGTACACAAATGTCACCAACTCGCCAGCTTAAGAAGCATTAAAAGCGTGTTTATTTTTATGCTATGTGACTATTGAATTTCGTTTTATTTTATTTGATGGTAGCTTGGCGTTTAGATAAACTGACTACCGCACGATCGCGGGTTCAATTTTAATTCATAACAGACATTTATGTTCATGAATATTTCTGTATGTTCTATTCTGTAAATATCTCTATATGAGTATTGTTTTATGAAAAAGGTTATCCAGTTTCCATAGCACAAGCTCTGCTTAAGTTGGGGTTAAGAATGTCTCAAGATATATTTAAATTTAACTAGCTGACCCGGCAGACGTTGTCCTGTCTTCAATGAATGTTTAATTCGAATTGGTATCATTAATCAAAATAAAATACCAAGAACAGTGTGTTTATTATTCTAGACAATTAAACTTCTAATATTAGGCGTGATAGCGCTCTGAACTAACCGTGATGAACATACACTTCTTAAAAACTCACTGTACATTATAATACAATTTTCCAATTTAACTGACTGAAATGTGCACTAAGAAATGATAAATAATTTATTTTATCACTATAATTCCGATCCATGCCTCTGTTTTGAACTTATGTCAAACACCAAAAGGTAACATTATAAAGAGTTTATATTGTCAAAAGCGGTGAGGTTACATCATAAAATGTAATATGGTCGCTATGATTTCTTAATTTCTTAAATTTTTTAATTTTCCGCGCTACTTTCTTATCTTTTTCATTCATAAGAACCTTCTTCTGACAATAACAAACACAAAAAAAAAATTATTAGCGAAATCGGCCCAGCCGTCCATGCGTGATGCCGTGACCATGGGAAATAGGCATTCATTTTTATATATATAGATAGATAATAACCATTTGTAGGAATATGTCTCATAACTTGTATAATCTAAAAGAAGGTAGCTCGCCACTAGCTTATCTATTCAATAGGCAATTCCATCCAAACCTCCTAAGTATACTTAGCCAGGTAACACACGATTTTGAACTCTATCCCTCCCGCTTTAAGGGTGGAATAACATGTTTGATATTCGCCCACCTACACGCCTCATGTTATGACTCAAATGGTGTTTATTTGTTGGTAAAGCAACCAAATGACATATTTTATGTGTTAGTCTAGGTTCTTTTTGGTATTACTAGCTTCTGTTTTGTGGTTTCACCCGCGTTTATGAGGGATTTAATATATCTCTATATTGTTTTGTCATGAATGACTGACGCTATTTCTACTATTTTCACTTTTTTGTCTGTGTGTCTATATGTCCCGTAAGTCCTTAAATAAGTCGAGAACTTATGCAGATTTCACCGATCTTGATGGAATGGTGTATAGTCAGAATATGTGATTGCACGAATGATAAGCCCGTCTATAAACGCCCCCCGCGTTTACATATACTGTATACAGATAACACCTAGTATGTTATAAAATAATAATTACATATAACATACTTTACAACTGTTATACATTTACATGTATGCGTCAAAAATCCCAACGAATATTATAAATGCAAAAGTGAATTTGTTGGTTACGCTATCATGGCTTAACTATTGAACTGGTCGTGTTAAAATTTGGCACACACGTAGTTTATGGTTTGGATAGAGACATGGTCTTTGTATCAATATTAAAGTAAGTGAAGCCGCGGGGCGTATTCTATAATCTATATAAATTAAATTAGTGCTGTTCATTGGTAAACGCATTACTTCTGAATGTCTGAACCAATTTTCTAAATAAGGTTTTTAGGGAAAAAGAAGCTCGGAAAATTCTGCCTACATCGTGTGCTGAGTAAGCTAGATTTTAGCAACGCCTATCGACTATTTAATCAGCCCTATAACAGAAAAGCCTTTAAAAATTATTTCCTATAATGAAACATCTAAAATTGAATGACCTTACTAGACTCTCTGGACCACTTTACCACTTCATCACTTACCAAGAGACTTAACTACAGTTGAAATGAAGTATTCTCCGCAAGAAGTGCTTGAGTCAATGAGTTAAACATCCTCAAGAACTTAAATAGTATAACTAGTTCCATGAAGAACAACATGTTTATTTACAGAAAGGTTTTTTTTATAGAATTAAATACTCAACTCATTCTTCTCTGAGCATGGTCCAACTAAAATTACAAATTTAAATAGAAAGAAGTTAAATTAAAATCGAATTTGGAACCATTTAACCGTCTTAGTGGCTTAATTTTCACGTTCAGGGTTATGTCGCTTTTCTCGTATTAGTTACGAAGCACCATTAATATTTTTAGGTAACACGAGTTATAAAATTTTTGTGATTTGACTTTCTGTCAGCTCATAAGTAAGACCAACAGAAAAACAAATTCTGCCACAGATTCCGTCGTCCAGGCCTCGTCGACGGCTTCCCATTGATTTTCTGCGGTAAAGAAGCCGTCCAGAAGCGAGGAGTTTGCAACCTAACCTGGCCTGTCCAAGGAGGCCTGATCAATAACTGGGAAGAGATCGAGAAGCTGTGGCACCACATCTTTTATAAGGAACTGCATGTCCCACCAGAGGAAGCGTCGGTCACGTATGGTCTGCATCCTCACGCTTCGAGGAAGGACAAGTAAGATTTTATTTTGACAGGCCAGTTGGCTTGGTGGTTAGCGACTCTGGCCGCCAAACCGAAGGTCGCGGGTTCGATTCCCACCTAGGACAAACATTTGTGTGCATGAACATGTCTGTTTGTTCTGTGCCTGGGTGTAAATATCTATATAAGTATCTATTTAGAAAAAAATGTAATATATGTAGTATATCAGTTTTCTGGTTTCCATAGTACAAGCTCTGCTTGGTTTGGTATCAGATGGCCATGTGTAAAAAAGAATTTCCCAGGATATTTAATTATTTAATAAAGTAACATTTTATGAAGACACTTGAGATCGTACATATAATATAACAAGATTTTAGATGCGCGGCTTGGGTGCACTTGATGATATAATGAGTGCGCCCAAGGAGCTATATCAAGTCTTGTTCATAGATATTTTAATCATCAACTAGTTTCTTAATAACCAAATTGTCTCTGGAAAATTAAGCTGTTTATTTTATAAATTAGTAAAAGCTTTAACAGTTTTATGAAACGTTAGCTGCGGCCGACTTGATACGCGTGAAAGTTTATTCTTTCTGAATCTGATTTTAATGAAATAATGGCTATATTAGTTAGCCTAAGCTACCTATCAATTTCCTGTGAAATACCCATTAAAATTCATCTAGTAATTTTGCAGATAAGCAACAAGCTTATCTCCTTAATTATTCAGGCTTTTTGCATATATTTTGAATAATGTATGTATACAGTTTATTATAGCCTATATAAAGATGGATATATAAGGTCGATCGGTATAAAGCTTGGCTAGTAATCCGAAGGTCCTGGATTAGATTCTCGGGTCGGGGAAGGTAATATTAACCTTTCTTTGTTAAGAAATTATTACTTGTTGCCCGAGGTTGGTAATATCGCCGCGAGATAGGGACATGACTCACCACACATCACGTTGCGATTCAAAATATCTTCGGTTAAATATGATTCTGATTACTGAAACCTCTGCCTATCTAACAGGGGTAAATGGGCGTGAAGATGTGTAATGTTAAAAAGTATTTGTGGAGTTCAATATGTAAATAGGGGCTTTGTCCTGCAGTTGTTCAAAAAGCAATGAAACATAAAAATTAACCAGATTTTAATTCCAACAGAGAACGTATGACGGAGATCCTGTTCGAAACATTTACTGTCAACAGCCTATACCTAGCCTTGTCACCAGCCCTCGTACTTCATGCCAGTGGCAGAACAAGCGGAGTGGTTTGGGAAAACAGCTACTCCTGTTGCTATGCTGTACCAGTTTTCGAAGGATTCCCATTAATACATTCCATGGTCTGCTCTCCACTTACTGGAAGAGTGTTGAGTGAAAGACTCCAAAAATTGTTGGCAGAAACTGGGTACTCTTTCACCACACCCCAGGAGTGGGATCTTCTGGATAAGATCAAGGTGAAGTGTTCATTGTCTCATACCAGGTTTTGTTTTCTAGTCCTAGGTGAAAACCAAGATTGATAAGTGGATGACACTGTCGGTTCCTACAGACTCGCCATAATCTGCATATGTTTAATTATTATTTTGTCAAGTAAATGTACATTTTTATTCATTTGTTTTCACCATTGAAACTTAAAACAGTTAAATTCGTTCGTAATGCACACTTAGTTATATTGGATATAATAAGTGATAACAAACAACGTTAAAGTAGTTGGTACGAACAAAAATATGTAAACTAGAACATAAAATATCGTTTCACCCTCTTTACTACCAAAATAAAATGTATGGCATCTTATTCCTACACATACTTATATACAGGCTGTACTGAAATAATATTAATCTATATATATAAAAATGAATCCTTATTTCCCTTGGTCACGGCATCACGCGTGAACGGCTGGACCGATTTCGCTAATTCTTTTTTTGTTGTATTAGTTGCGCAGAAAATTAGTAAATTTAAGAAAACTTTACTAGCGCTTTTGACAATATAAAGTTTATGTTGTTTATTATTGTCAGTCGTTTGACAGCTGGAGCAATTGACAGAATGCGCGCTGCAAATATCGTTTAAAATAGAGGCATGGGTCAGAATTATATTGATAAAATAATTAATGCATAATTTCTTATTACACATTTCACCGTCGATTCAATCGGATGATTCGAATTCAATATTTATCGTTAAGACAGGACAACGTCTGTATATTATAAAACTAGTTGGCACGCGGTTTCAAGTGTGTTCCTAGGGATACAACATTTTCCCGGGATAATAAGTATCCTTTGTGCTAATTCAAGTTACAAACTATATGCGTAACTTTCATGTAAATCCCTTTGTATAGTTTGTCTTGAAAAAGGAGTATTAATTCTTCTATCCACCCTCACATCACGTCTTTCGTATTTATAAAATGAGTTATTGTTATAAAACATAGTTGTCCCCCGCGGTTTTACCCACGTTCTCAAAGGATATCACATTTTCCCGGGATAAAAAGCAGCATATATGTTATTCCAGGATATGCTCTATCTACGTGCCAAATTTCATCCATATCCGAGAAGTTTTTGCGTGAAAGAGCAACACACATACTTACATACAAGTCTTTCCTCTTTATAATATTAGTATAGAAGTATAGATTGGCTTCTCTGACACTAACTTTCTTCCTCCTAAATAATATATAATTTTATTGTAGGCTGATCTGTGCTACGTGGCTAAGGACTACGAAGCTGAACTGGATTCAATGGCTTGCGCTGGCGAAAACAAAGTTCGATACAAACTCCCTGATGGCCAAGACATACTACTGGGGCAACAGCGGTTCAAATGCCCCGAAATACTGTTCCAACCTGGCCTCGGAGGCTTCCAATGCGCCAACATAGTCGATGTCATATGCTCTAGCATTGACAAATGCGATCTGGACTACATAGGACTGATGTATGATAATATTGTCGTGTCTGGTGGGTCCAGTATGCTAGGAGGATTGGTTAAGCGTCTGACGGCAGAAATGGCTTTGAGGTCGTTGAGGACTGGATTAAAAGCCAACGTGGACGATTTGCCGATGAGGCAATTTGCAACATGGGCTGGAGCATCTATCGTATCTTCCTTGAGCACCCTTAAAGGTTTCTATCTGACCAGACAGGAGTACGAAGACCACGGATCGGATAGAGTTAAATATAAGTTTTTCTAAAGTAATAAGTAAAATTACCGACGCTCTTTGTTCATCTTATTAATTTTAATGTGTGACATCCTAATCTTTTTCTGGAATAAAGTTTTGATACCAGTAATTTTATGAGTTTATCTTCTAAATTAACTGTACAAAATTAAGAAAGACACCGTCCCCCCCCCCCCATAAGGAATGTCCCGGAAATGTCAGGTCTTAACAAAAAAATTGCCGTTCTACTAAAACGTTTCACAAGCTTTTTGATACAACTTGAAAAGTCGTAAAGTGAAATGAATGCATGTATTACGAATTTTCAAGTTGTCTCAAAAAGAACACTTTATATTAAACTAGCTGCCCGGATAGACATCGTTCGGTCGAAATAAGTCCATTCAAAAATGCAGGAATTCGCTCGCAGCGCCACCTACCGGGTCCAATTGTGAATCTAAACCATCTAGGGCGCCACCTATACAAAAAAATCGAAGAATTATATATCTCTCGTATATAAAAATGATTCTCTATTTCCCTTGGTCACGGCATCACGCATGGACGGCTGGACCGATTTCGCTAATTCTTTTTTTGTTGTGTTTGTTATTGTCAGATGGTTCTTATGAACGAAAAAATTAAGAAAGTTGCGCGGAAAATTTGAAAATTTAAGAAAACTTAACCACTTTATTAGCGCTTTTGTCACTTTTATGATTGTCAGTCGTTTGACAGCTGGAGCGATTGACAGAATGCGCGCTGCAAATATCGTTTAAAATAGAGGCATGGGTCGGAACTATATTTATAAAATAATTAATTTATAATTTCTTATTGCACACATTTCACAATCGATTCAATCGGAAGATTCGAATTCAATATTCATTGTTAGGACAGGACAACGTCTGTTGGGTCAGCTAGGACCTATATAAAGTTGGCTGTCGAAATTGATCGAAAACTTTTTGTTACTCTATAATTAAAACAATAATTTCATGTGACAGATAAATGTCAAAACAAACAGTTCTAAAACAATTCTGGGAAATGTAATAAGAATGTCACTCGAGAAACCAGCTGTAGTTATTGATAATGGGAGTTACAATATTAAAGCTGGTTTCGCATGTGACAACCATCCAGTGTCGATGTTCCGATCAGCTGTTGGAAGACCGAACTACTTGCACGGGTCTTACGGGAAGGAGTATTATGATGTGCACATTGGCAAGTATTCAAGAATTAAAACCTCTTATTCGCACTCTAGTACTTCATAGTGCTTTGGCTGGGTAGCTTGAACGAAAATTTGTCTCTACCTGGCGATGTATTCTGATATCGGCACTTAACAGCCATTTCCCTTCCTTTTTCACCACTTAACACAAAATGCTTGTTGTCGAACACTAATCTTTATAGGAATAATCCTATATATTGATGTTTCGACGTTTGTTACTCTAATTAGATTTGGATAAATAGCTAAAATGCATAAGTCTAGCAAATAAGAGCCGTAAGAATTTTTAAAATAGTAATGCTCTTTGTGCATACTTCATTTGGGGAAGTACTACCTTACTCATTACTGCCGTGAAGCAGTAGTGCACTTGTATTATTGTTTTGGTTAGAAAGGAACGGGCACCGGTGAAATTACAGGCACATTATACTTAATAACTTCACGTCTCAGAGGCGATGCCCTCAGTGTTGCAAATGACGATGATGTAGTGACCACTTACTATCAGGTAGATTCATTTAATAGTGATGATCGCGATATACTAACTATAAATTAACTAGTAAGAAATTTAGTGTAAATTTCAGGAAGTTGATACTTATTGGTGGGTTGTGAAGTCACAGTTTTCGAATTACGTTTTACTTTACCAAAAGCTCCAGCTTATTGAAGGAATTTAAACTACAACCTGCCCGCAAGTTATCGTCGTTTCCGATTGAAGTGTCTCTGTACTTTAGTAGGTGCAGTTAGCAATATAAATAACACATTATATCTTAATTAATATAGCACTGATCCATAATGTAGGTATTGATGAAGTGTCTCTTTAGGTGTCTACACTTTATTAGATGCCGACAGTAATATAAATTACTCAATATATCTAAATTGATATAGCACATACGCGACTAATTCATAATGTAGGTATTGAAATGTCATAAACATTATGCCTGTTTATTTTATCTTTCTGGCTGTTCCCTGAATTCCCGAGGGATATCGCATTTTCCCGGAAAAATAATCCTATGTAGTAAAGTATCTATTTGCCAATTTTGATCCACATCCGTTAGTAGTTTTGCGTGAACGAGTAACAATCAATCCTCTCAAACTTTTGCCTTATTAGTAGGACGCACAAGGTAGCAACACGCAGTTTCACCTGCGTTCTCAAAAGATCTTATGTATCACGGAATTACAACATAGCTTATGTCACTCGTGATGAGTGCAGCTTTCTATCTCTTTCTACCTCTCACTCTGTAACTCAGCTCTGAACCGGTTCAACAGATCAGATCGCACTTACTTGAACTGTTGAGTAAACAGCTCACGACTCACTTATTATTTTACAGTCTGTACACAATATGTGATCTATTCTGTCATATTGAGTCGTTGTCGAACTGCGGCGCGTAAGCGGCATGGATACTCTGTGGTCGGTCGGCTATATTAGAGCTGATCTATGAACCGGTTCGCAGCTCCGTGAGCTGAACCGCAGCTCACGCTTTTTGGTTGAGTTACCTATGTCTACAGATAAGTCGTTTGAGATTACCTCCTTCGTTCAAACTTACAAATTTTACCTCTTTATAATATATGTAGAAATAGTCGTAGTGCACAGGTGTTTTGTTTAACCACTTATGTGTTTGATAGTACTACAGCTCGCTGTTTGAAAAGCATATTAGTGCAGTATTCCTCATTTTTAAACTTCATAAACATTAAAAGCTGTGACGATTTCAAATGGCTTAAATGTCGAAAGCATTTATTAAGTTCATATCTAATAAAGGCGTCGGTGAAGAGGAAATCAAAGTTATATATGACTAGCTGTTGGCCCCCGCGGTTTCACCCACGTTTATCGATATTATATATAGCCTATCATTTGCGCAATCACGTGTTCTGACTTAGCACCAATTTTCATCGGAATCGATTGAATTGTTCTTGAGTTATAAAAGGGCATACATACAGACAACATCTAAAAACAAAAGAGGAATTGGCAGACAGTCATAAAACGAATATTTATCATGAAAGTTGTTAAAAAGTAAATGTACAGACATATCCTACAGATTTATATTACTACTATCTGTCCCCCGCGCTTTCACCCGCGTTCCCGAGAGATGTCACATTTTCCGCCACAAAAAGTATCCTATGTTGCTTCTAATACTTTCAAGAATCTGTGTACAAAGTATCATGATGATCGGTTAAGTAGTTTTCGTGTGAAAGCGTAACAAACAAACTTACATTCACATATATAATATTAATAGGGATATATATAGTCCCAAAGTGGCATGTGGTGAGATTGGTGGAGCAATATAACTTTCTGCTAGAGACAGGTCATGACTGTGTTCGGTTCCTGAATGGGACAAAAGATTAATTTACTATCGTCCCAACACGGTCGGGTAACAAACTAGACCAATTATGCGACCCGCCTTGCGTGAGGTGAGACAGCAATATGTGACGAGAAATTTCCAGGGAGTATACGGTTATCTATATATATAAAAATGAATCCCTGTTTCCCTTGGTCACGGCATCACGCATGGACGGCTGGACCCATTTCGCTAATTCTTTTTTTGTTGTGTTTTTAATTGTGAGGAGATGGTTCTTATGAACGAAAAAATTAAGAAAGTTGAAAGCGGAAAATTGTAAAATTTTATAAAACTTGACCACTTTACCAGCGCTTTTGACAATATAAACTTTTATTATTGTCAGTCGTTTGACAGCTGGAGCGATTGACAGAATGCGCGCTGCAAATATCGTTTAAAATAGACGTGCCGGTCGGAATTATATTGATAAAGTAATTAATTTATAATTTCTTAGTGCACATTTCACAGTCGATTCAATCGGAAGATTCGAATTCAATATTCATTGTTGAGACAGGACAACGTCTGTCGGGTCAGATAGTTTTAAATAAATGTACCATTTCAATTTCTTTAAAGGTGATGAAGCCATAGCCAAGATAGAAGACTTAGAGCTGAACTGCCCCATATCGAACGGCAGGATCATCCATTGGGACGACATGGAGAGGATCTGGCACCACGTGTTCTATAAAGAGCTGAAAGTCGCTCCAGAAGACCGTTCCATTATTTTGGCGAGCTCACCAACTGTGCCGATGAAAGATAAGTGAGGTTCAGCTTTTTTATCATCTAGAGGATTCATCCTTGACGGTCAAGTTGTGGTAGTATTTGTACAAACATTTGCGTGCGTAAATATCTATAATAAAAAATATAAATATCCTGGGACATTCTTTTACACACGGCCATCTGATCCCAAACCAAGCAGAGCTTGTACTATGGAAACCAGATAACTGATATACTACATATAATACTTTTTTTGTCTAAATACATACTTATATACATATTTACACCCAGACACAGAACAAACACACACGTTCATGTACACAAATGTTTGTCCTGGATGGGAATCGAACCCGCGACCTTAGGTTTGGCAGTCAGAGCGTTAACCACCAAGCCAACTGGCCTGTCAACCTATAAACCTTTATAGTTAATATAAAATGAATGTCACAATAAATAACTCTTCTGTACGTGTGTTGACAGTGAACTCCTCCTAAACGACTAGACCGATTTGAATGATTTTTTTTGTATGCGTTTGGCTGGCGCCCTGGATGGTTTAGATTTACAATTGGACCCGGTAGGTGGCGCTGCGAGAGAATTCCTGCGTTTTTGTATGGACTTATTTCGACAGGACGACGTCTGTCCGGGCAGCTAGTATAGGTATATATTTAGAAATAAATATTAGTAGTATATGTATTATATCAGTTATCTGGTTTCCAGAGAACAAGTTCTGCATAATTTGGGATCATATAGCCGTGTGTAAAGAATGTCCCAGGATATTAATTAATTTATTATCATTAATTTGTCTTCTTTCCAATATGATGTTATGATATCCCGGGACATTCACAGGACATTACACACATCATTGTGATCTACACAAAACACCGTATATATGCTACCGTTTAATTCAAAATAGAGGCACAAAACAAATAGACATGTTCATGCACACAAATGTGTGTCCTGGGAATCGAACCCACGGCATGGAGGTTTCAAATCAGGAAGCCAACTAGCCCGCCACACAGAATCTTTGAGTTAAAAAAATGCTTATTTTCAAAAATTATTTAACACAATGCAATAGAAAGAAAGAAAGAAAGAAAAAACATTTATTGACACACGCAAAAGAATATACACATATCTATAAAATACAAATAAAATAATAAATAAAAATAATAGATATAATTCGCTCTTTCCCGATGCGCTTAACTTGTTTTTGGGATTAAAAATATCTGTGGCGACATCTATCAACGAGTAGTAAGACGCGAGAATCCTACATCGCACTATCAAGATTCTCTCAGGATTTGACATATATACAAGCTTCCAACATCAACAGTTGGACCACGGTCCCCAGGCATGATCACCTAGCCTGGCGGAAGATCTTTCCTTTTAAATGGAGGAGTCTCATACCTCGTTCCTCCATATATCTAATGTACTAATCCAGGTTATAAACTAATTATCTGCCAAAATCCAAAACCGTTGATAAGTTTTTGCGTGAAAGAGTAACAAATATCGATCAATACATCCATCCTCGAAAACTTTCGCATTTAGCAGGATAGTTAGGTTAGTGATTCAACATAAATTCCAAATATTACTTGTGGTATAGTTCCGAATCTTCCCGTTATCCTCCACCGTTCCCCTATTCCATCCATAAATTCATTACAACGCTACCATAGCGCACATAATTCGTTGCTCATCAATCAATTCATTCATTCATTTCATTCAAATATCACCGAAGTATTCGTTCACAATTTAATCTGTATCCCACCCACGTTTCCAGGAGGACAAATCGAAACGCTGTTTAAAAAAACCCTCAATACTCGATACTTTATAGCTAAGTAGCTGTCTCCTGCGGTTTTACCCGCGTTCGCATGTCTTCTCTCAGGCTATGAACTATCTACGTGCCAAGTTTCATCCAAATCTGTTTGGTTGTTTTTGCGTGAAAGAGTTAAACGTACTTACATCAATATTCAAAAACTTTGTGTTTTGTTAATAAACATTTCAAATTTGCCAAGTAAACGAACCCAAGCTTATTTTGTTGTGTGTGAACAAAATAACTAATCGAAGCTAAACTGTTAATACGTATTGTTTATGACCTATATACTGTAGGTACATAGGGATATGTTGACTGATATATCAATATATAGCAACATTTCATTACATGTCAAAACGAACGAATGTATGGAGTGATGTATGAAATACCAAGTTGAGACGTCATAATTGTACAGCATCAAAAGCTCTACTCTTTTTAGTTAGATTGGTACATAAAATTCAAATTAATTATAAAATTTTGATCACATTTGATGTATCCGTGTGTTTTTGGATGTTCAATACACTTGCTAATGTTTGATAATTTATTTTGAATATAGGATAGTTCCATATTTAATACAACGTACTATATTTGTGCAACACTCATAAGAAAAAGAAAAATAAAGAAGTATATAACAGGACAAGTGTTTACAAAGGCGGTCTTATCGCTAAACCGATTTCTTCCAGACAATCTAGGGGTAGAAGGGTACAGTAGAGGGTGGCAGGTGTTGCGTTAAGACAATTGAAATAAATCAAGAAAATACATACAAGTACTGAGTAAAAAAAATCTTTCGAATCGGAACACGTACGTCACTATTAAATTACTGGTATAACCTGGGTATTGTGACAAGCACGGGCTCGGATCCCGGATCCCGGATTCCTTCAGAATATTAATGGAATGCTGAAAAACACTCCGCCCCTCGCTTTGGGGATCAATTTCGGTGGCGCGATAATTTTCCGTCGCAAATTGTTATCATTTTACTCCAGTATCTTACACGCCATATCCATCATTTTGTCAAAGAATAAAATGTAGATGGGTTAAATAATTCTATTGAGAATGGTCACAGTTGTGAATTTAACTTTGGTAACTATATTTTTTTCCAGTAACTTACAGGCGTATATCTATCATATATGATATCATATATAGATGATAGATATGAAACCATAGAATTGAATGTAGATGGGTTTAATAATGTCTTGCTGAAGGGTCAAGTTTGAATTCCTTTTGGTTAATCCTGGTTCTAAACTATACGTGTGCCAAATTTTATGCAAATTAATTGAGCTCTTTTTTTGGGATTCAATTACCAAAATCCAAACATTCACATTTAAAATAACTATTATTTTAAAAGTAACTCAACAACACATATTTGTTTTATGTATATTTTTTTATTTTCTACTCCTGTAATATTCTTAATATCCTACTATTACATTTCAAAGAAATAACATATCTGTATTTTAAACATTAGTCTGTGGGCTTGAAATAAACGAGGGCGCGCATTGAGATAGGAAAATATACGTTCAATCGTTCATTGACGATAGCCGCGTAATTGCGTCACACTTGGTCGCTTTGCTAAACGACTTTAAGGTACCCGGTTACTACATCAACTGTTAACTGTTTAGCTCCAAACAGTTAAATAATATTACAATTTCTGTTAAAACTTGCCAGTACACATGACACGGGCATCAATTCGAGAGACCACAGGCAGGATGCTATAAAAAAATAACTGTCACTTCGAACGAAACGTTTTCTTTGGTTTAGCTCATGTTGAAAGTAGGAACGCTATATTTTCGTCTGCCAGGTGCTATTTTATTGACGGGCCAGTTGCTTTGTTGGTTACGAGTCCTTGATCGCCAAAGGCATGGGTGCGATTCTCATCCAAGAAAAACATTTGTGTGCATGAACGTGTCTGGGTGTCAAAAACTTTTTATGCGTATTTACAAAATAAATGTATGTGTATTATATCAGTTATCTGGTTGTCATAGTACAAGGTCTGCTTGGTTTGGGATCTGATGGACATTTATTAGGATTGTCCCAGGATATTTTATAACTGTTAAAAAAGTTCTATCGAAAGGCGAACCCATCTTTCAGATAAAAGCTGATGAATATTACGGGCGTGGTTGGAAATGTGTTCCACGTAACCTAAAACATAACCGAATACATTTCATCCAATGTGACAGTTAGCACAATCGCCCCCGGGCACGTGAATCCGGAAGCATATATATTAGAAAGACGGCATTTCTAACAGACTCCGTCTCTTTCGTTAAATACCCAATGACGTGAGAGGTTTCGTGTGAGGTGAGGTTTAGAAAGTTCGCCGATTCCATCACAGTTAAAATGAATCTTAATTTGGGTATAGTAAAAAGATAGTGTTTTATTTATTGGAAAGTAATTAGATTCAAAAAGCTTTTTTTTCTGAGTGGCCATTGTTTGTACAATAGAGTATTTCTAATAAGATAAATATTGATTTATTAGGTGTACAACTTTGCTTCCGCCGTTTTGCAATAGATGGCTGTAGCGGTCAGTGGTAGTCGAAATAAATAGATCGTAGATGTCATACAATAAACTTAGGCATTTGTAAACATAACGCCATCGAAATACAGTGTAAACTCTTTATAACGAAACTCAAGGGACTGAGCATTTTTTGTCGTTATAGAGAGTTATCGTTATATGGAGTGAACAAAAAAAAACAAAACAAAGTGAACAAACCAACCAACTTGGGCTCACTTCAACGTTATAGGGAGTTTATCGTTATAAAGGATAACGTTATAAAGAGTTTACACTGTATTAGTCGATTTGTGTCTGCATCATAAAGTTATTATCGATTAAACATGTCAGCTTACGAGCCAAATTCTCGTCATTTGCGGGAGGTTTTAATTTTCTGTTTTAATATGAAGAAATCTGCGGCTGAGGCTCATCGAATGCTCTCAAATACCTATGGTGAGGCCGCTATTAGTGAAAGAACGTGCCGAGAGTGGTTTCAACGCTTCAAGAACGGTGATTTTGACGTCGAAGACCGGCATGGCGGTGGAAGAGAGAAGGTTTTCGAAGATGCAGAATTGGAGGCATTACTTGATCAAGACTCGTGTCAAACGAGACAGTAGTGGCCAGCGATGGACAATACTTTGAATCATAAATGTATAACCAGTTTTTTACAATAAAGCCTCGAATTTCGGAAAAAAACGGCGGAAGCAAAGTTGTACACCTATGTAAAATTAATATTAGACATAATTGATTAAATTTTGATATTTAAGAATATGGTTTCTCTGCCCCATGGATCAACAGAGGGAACAAATTTCAATAGCAATAAAGTCCATTATTCAATGCCATGATACGTCAAAATGACAATCATAGCGTGCTATAATAATGATATTAAATCGGGGTAAATAGAAACTCATGAATAAATGAGAAAAAACTTTAAGGGATTTACACGTAAATTTATATAGTTTATTATGTCTATGGACTAAATTATTAACTGCAATTAAAATTCCTTGAAAATATTCGTCTATATACGTCCTGTTTAATAGGTACAGTAAGGAACATCATATAAACATTTTGAAATTTCTAACTTATGTGAAACTAGCTGTCTCCCGCGGTTCTATTTACCTGGGATAAAAAGTTTTCTAGACATGTAGGGTAGATGTGTTCTAGAGTGGAGACCACGGCTCGGTAAACGTAGTGTAGGGCGCCCTCCAGCTAGATGGAGCGATGATATACGCAAGCTGGCTGGCAGCGGTTGGAAACAAAGAGCTGAAGATCGAGCTCAGTGGCGTGCCATAGGTGAGGCCTATGTCCAGCAGTGGACGGAGACAGACTGATGATGATGATGATGAAAAGTTTGTATGTTTGTTCAGGTCATGGTCTACCTATGTGCTATGTTTCATCTAAATCCAAAGAGAGTTTTTTGCGAGAAAACATCCACACAAAATATATATATATAATTATGTAGTATGTACGGATACCTTTAGTATAGTTTCCATGGTATATCTGACACATGGAAGGACCAGTATGAAATACCGGCATCGCATACGCTCTGGTGATTAATAGGTGCCTCAGGTGACCAATATACCACATGGTGTTATTATAGTGATAAAGGGACAGTGTTACGCCGTCGGCTGATTTATGCGGCAACTCTCAAATTTCAATTCGCATATCAATATATATTGTAACTACCATTGCGCGGTTTCGCCTGAGTTCCCGAGGGATCTAATGTATTCCCGGATAATAATAGAGTATATATCACTCGGGAAAAGTGTAGCTTTATATCAATGAAGTAATTATTGAAAATGGATGAGTATTTTCCGAAATTACCTCCTACATTCAAATTTACAAACTTTATCACTTTGGTAACCTAATCCGAACTAATATTATAAATGAGAAAATGATTTTGTTTGTTTGTTATGATCTAACTAAAACTTGGCACCACGTAGCCTATGGTATGTAGAGAGATATGGGCTACTTTGTATTATTTTTGACACGAGAGAAGGCGGGGCGTAATATAGTATTTGTATAGGTGGACAATTCTACACACGACCATCTGATCACAGACTTGTACATTGAGTTACATATATATATCGCTGAGTCAATTAAACCACTGTATACTTCGAGTATTAATGAACATATTAAAAAAACCAGCTGTCCCCCGCGGTTTCACCCGCATTTACGAATAATGTTAAATTTTCCAGACGCAAAAAGTATTCTATTTGTTATTCCAGGGCATTTTCTATACATGTGTCAAGTTTCACCCAATTCCATTTGGTAGTATTTGCGTGAAAGAGTAACAAAAATCCATACATACAAACATTCGCATCTATAATATATATATATATTATTTTTTTGTAAGGTAAACAAAACAGGTAAATATTAGTAGGAAGAAGGCGAAAACTAAATCTGTTTTGACAGTTAAGAGTGTTAAAGAAATATCAACCCTACAGCGTAATGATAAGGTTCGTCAGCATCGTCACGCAATCAATAATTGAATCAATACACAGCACTTATGTTAAAAGCAATAATATAACAGTCTTTACTGTCTAAAGGCGCCTTTAATGTGTCGATAACTGTTGTAAGAGCGATTAATGGAAAGCATCGGTTTTACTACTGACCGTATTATTATATATTGTAATTAGCAACAAATGCTTGTATGGAAACAATCTATAATAAAATAAATAAATATCCCGGGATATTCTTTACACACGATCATCTAATCCCAAACTAAGCAGAGCTTGTACTATAGAAACGAATAATATAGTATATAATAGAAAATGCGTATCCGCATATATCATATATATTTTCTTACCACATACATACCTTTTTGTGTAAATACATTCTTATATAGATATTTATACCCAGATACAGAACAAATAGACATGTTCATGTACAACATTGTTTGTCCTGGTTGGGAATCGAACCGAATGCGACTTGGCAGTCAGATCGCCAACGAAGCCGACTGGCCTGTCAATCTATACTTATAAACATAAAAGTACCCTATTGCTTCTTATACAATTTATCCGAAACGCCGGAGAAGGTTTCTGAAAAAAAAAATCGCTTTGCAACACATACCGGGAACAGCTAGTGTACTATTAAAATAATTTTTAAATATATTTATATAGGCACATACCTTAAGTATATGTTTAAGAAGCATAAACTTTCCGATAGGCCCAAACTAAATTGAGGACTACCTCTTTTCATCTATTGAAACAAAAGGTTTGTATTTACAAAATATATCTATATGGATGTAATTAAGTTTACTGGGCGGGTTGTTAACTTGTTTTTCATTTTAATGGTATAAAAAATACGCACCAGAGAATCGTGCCGATTTATCAATCAGAGTAGAATTTAAAGACAAAGCTTTGATTCTGCGAACGAAATTATTGTTAGGCGTATTGTAAATACGACTGATTTTCCAATACGGCTGGGTGGTTGCCAAGAGGAATATTAATATCGAGTCCTATTCGAGTTTTCGTGGTTGGTACACCACACCGATGTGCTAGTCCAGTGAGTTTACCTCTCACAATAGCTTGTTAATTACTCGCTCGATGTTTTTGTTCCGACCTCACGATGCCTCGTTACAATACTCTCGCATAATGGAAGACGTTTAATTTCCGTTTGGTATATTTATGAATTCATCGGAATATTTATTAACAAAGTTGCGTAGCGAAGGCAATTCTGGAACTGTAACCTGAAACCTAGTTAAACTTTGGAAGTAATAATTAATCATCAATAATGAGTCTGTCTGTTTGATCGATCCGAGTTTTGACAATTGACAGGGGAAACTTGGAGTTAGGGGCGAATTAAACAATTCTAATAGGGCGTATCACCCATTCCAGAATCAAATGCTGTGAAGTATTCTTCGAAACATTAAACGTTCCTGCGCTTTGCGTCCAATCACAAAGTGTTCTGGCGCTGTACGGCTCGGGACTCACCACCGGGCTCGCCGTTGACCTCGGCTACGACATCGCTGAAATCAATCCTGTATACGAGGGTGGGTTCATCAGCTACGCTCACATGCAGACCAACCTGGCCGGGAGAGAGATCTCCGCATACATCGAAGGGGCTCTCCAATCGAGAAACATTAACCTTGGAAAACAAAGTCAGCAAATTACCGACGGAATCATTCGCGACTGTCTATATGTCACCCAGGATAGAGCGCTGAACCTCAGTAATTATCGAAAAAAATATCACCTACCCAGCGGTGAGAAGATAGACGTCAGCGAGGAGGCGTTCATGGCAGCGGAAATTATGTTTCAGCCCGATTTAGTTCTTGGTGAGAAGACAAATGTCAAGTCATTGCAGGAAACAGTTATGACTGCAGCGATGAAGTGTGATTCTGATCTGAGGTCTGATTTGTATAATGCTATTGTACCGTGCGGTGGTATAGCGATGATACCGGGGTTGGTTGAAAGGTTAGCAGTTGAGGTGGAGGCGCTAGTGCGTCGGCCCGTAAATGTGCTGACTACCGACGAGGCGTGCACAGTTGCCTGGCTCGGTGGGGCTACCTTCGCTAGCATGCCAGACGCAAAGAAGATGTGGGTGCAGAAAAAACAATTTGAAGAGCACGGAGAGAGGATTGTTAGAAACAAATTCATGTGAGGGTCCAAATCTTCATCGAGTTAACTCTCTCCAATTACTTAGAGCAATAATAAAATTGAAAAATATTTGATCTATTTGGTTTGTTCCGAAACATAATTAACTTTGTGAAGTCTGTGATTTCAAAATAAATGAAATGATGAATTGTTGTCATAATTTTAACTTTGAACGAGATGTTTTAAGATTGCCAATGTAATTAGCGTCGAGCTTGGAGAAAACTTTTAGGTTACAAATTAGAATTAGTGATTCCTCGTCGGGACGTTGAATTAGTTAATTTGATGGTATTTCACCGATGTCGTCCCGGCTTTAACATTCTTTCATTAGCAATTTTTTATGAGTTTCAAAACTTGGATAATTTCATCTTAGGAACATGTTTTAACTTATATGAAGTCTGATTTATTTCTTGGTTAATATTAGCTAACAGATACAATTAGATTATAAGCTATATTAGAATTATTCCGATAGTTAGATTTAGATGATGCTTCGTGTAGATGCGAAACACGTGTCGATTTCCTGTTGAGTTACCTAATTTGGGACTTGACAGAGAAGGAGATCCAGCGAGATTAGTTACAGTTACTATACAATTTGTTTATTTAGAACTGTCACTTTGTCATGTCAAAATAACACATTCTATCAGCTTTATACTAAATGCATGCTAATAAGTAACCTTCCGTCTTTTACTTTTTGCATGTCTGTTCATAGCCTCCAAATGACTTTCACAGGCTGATAGTTGATTTTATAAGGAGTAACTAAGGGTTCTTTTATTTTAGAAATAAAATTAGGGAACCGCGCTAAAAATCGTGAACAAAATCAAATTCAAATAGCCTACGATATGGAGAGGGACATAAGCTATTCACCTTGGGTGAAGCCGCGGTGGACAGCTAGTATAATATAAGGGACTTACGGCATAAGTAAAGTACCTTGACTTAAGTCCCCTATATAATTGATAGTGCACTATGACAGTCGGGGAGCATCGACCAGCGGGTAGTCGGTTCGTTACCCGGCTGAATTATTCATGCTGTTACGTGATGATAGATATACGTCGCTATATCTAGTAAGTTAGAATCCATTTCTATAGTCTAGACGAGAAGATATTGGCTTGCCGAAATCCCGAAGTTTATTATAGGATTTTGGGTTGAACCTATGACCGAAATGTGGTTTGAAATAAATGGGAGACGATTTGTAACCCAGCTTTGGGTGGCATTAGTTTCTGCCCAGTGTGTGCTTATTTAAGATTCCAAGTAGTATCTTAGAAGGTTTATTTCAGTACCGAAAAAATGTTAGTACTATTTCAATGTTTGTACTAATTTATTATTGTAGTTGACAATACACTTTTATCGAAGCGAAAATATCCCTTTTAATATTATAGATGTAAACTATACACATAAATAATTTAAAAGACTGGAATTTTTGAACGGAATTTTCTTATGGTGAAAGTTTTAATCCGCAACCTCTTGGTGTGATGAAAAATTAATTAAATATATACTTATATAATATATATATTATATATGTATATTATTAATATATTATATAATCAAAATGTTTCCCTGTAATACAAAAATTTTACTCTATTGTGTGTATTTACGACACATTCTGTTTAAAATACTGTTTTTGAAATCTGTCTCTCTGAATACTTCTTTGGAATAGAATCTGAAACGGTTGATCGTATTGAAATGAAATTTGTCTCACAGATAATATATTTTCTGGATATGTTGATTATGTGTTACATAAGAAAATCACCTCTAAGTATCCTTCAGGAACACGGGTGAAGCCGCTATCCGGAAACTAGTCTAATAAAAAAATCTTCGATGTTACAATATGTCAACATTAATGCTGCACGCAATACGGCGGAGATTCCCGTGCATTTGTAAAAGTTTACAAGAGAATTCCGGCATTGGGCGAAAGGGTAAATACGTGACGTAAAATCAAATACCTCACTTAAATTCACTCTAGCCGTCTTTACAATAAAGTTCAGATTGGCTCATAATGTTTTAGAGCCGTAATTGAATATGGAACGCAGACAACATTTTGCTTATAAATTTGGTAAATGGTTTGATATTAGGCCCCACGTTCGATATTAGGCCTTAGGCGAATACTCTCTATGTAAATATGTATGGATAAACCTCTATTCTGGCTATTTTCGACCCCTATGCCTTTATGGGTTAAGTTCTTTTGTTTGTCCCTCTTGATTTGCGATAAGTGGTACTGTCTTTTATATTTATTAAAGCTGTAATGTTATACAATGGTAAAACTATGCGAATAGTTTTTTCTGCTTTGGGATGTTATAAAGCAGATTTCATTATGGTGTAAATTTTTTGTTCCGAAATAAACGAGAAAAAATGTTTTGGCTTTTGCATAATGTTTTTTTTTCAACAAGTTTTTATTTCTATATGTTGGAATATAGTCTAGTCGTTCTGTTTTGTAAGTGTTTTTTTTTATTACTTCACATAATATTACTGTGTAAGGCGGAAGCTCAGTTGACAGTGACGTCGAACGCCGTGACTGGCATCGTGAGTTCGAATCCTACAATTAGCTTGACTTTTTAGTAATGAAAAGCATCGTGAGGAAACCCTAGCACGTTAGTGAGGTTCTTTGTATTAGCTACTTGGCCTCAATATAAAATCTATCGTCAAACAGCCGCCGGGAGTAGCACTTGAGAGGTTTCCATCTACCTATCTCTACTTTTCCACCTTCTACCAAATCACCACTTACCATGGTGAGATTGAAGCCAAACACCAACCTTTACGTGGTAAGAAAAACAATCAGTACTGAACGGGTTTTCATGAAACTCTATGTGCAGCTTGATACGTACAACCTGATCCTACGGGAACACATAGGATTCCAAGATAGATGGTAAATGATAGAGGGTAAAATGAGAAAGTTGAGACTAGAGTACTATTTTACGGTTAATATCACAGAATATTTATTTGTTGAGTCAACTTTGTAGGCGGTAGGTACTCGAGATTTTCCGTTGTGTAGCAGCCACTTGAGAGCGCTTCTACCTGATCGGTTATCGGTTTTTCGAGAGATCGGCCCGTTGCCACTTCAGCATACCGCTTCGAATTTAACGGCGAATTTATTTATGTACGATTATCCTCATTCTGAATTGATTTTGTGACGTAGGACTCCAGGAAGCGGAATGAAGTTTGGTCAAATCCACTTATTAACTCCCTTTCCTTTTCTATAGGCATTCAACAGAAAGGGATGGAGATATTTTAATCTGTTATTGAATTTTAATTGTCGTTTATTATATTCGTACCTTTTCGTAGCATTTCGTAGAGTTTTGTAGCATATTGTAAGTAATCGTAGCTTTTCGTAGCTATGTCGACGTCTACGCAATCGAATTTACCATAAGTTTTATAATCAAGCCGTTCCTGACATGCGTTGCTATGCGACAATTATTTTTTGTGTTAGGCACCTTTTTAGGAATACCTATAACAACTGACTAAAGTTTCATTATAACAAGGCATAGGGTACAAACATTAATTTTTATAAATATAGTAAGATATGAAAGTTTTTTTTCTTTATCGTATTGCCCAAAGGATGTCTGGAAGAAACCATTGTGGCGATCGTTAGGCCGCCCACTTAGTAATGACTTCGTTCAGTTGTTTACTTCTTCTTTTTTTCCTGTTATATCATTTGGTACAGTCGGACCAAACAACTAATAGTGCCTGTCAAAAATATATTCCTTACAGTTATCAGATCCCAAAGTAAGCTGATCTTATGTGTTAACCATATTTTATTAGACGGCAAATAAGTAGACATTTTCGTGGACGCATATGTGCGTCCTGGGTGGGAATCGAACCCACGTCCTGGGGCGTGATAGTCAGATCCAACATCCACGCTAACTGGCGTGATTTGTAACAGTTAAATGATATTCCTATGCTTTTGATATTTCACACATGAAAGTGAGTTTGTTTGTAATGCAGGGAACATTTTTATCCTATGGGGATATTTAACAGACATAGGGAACTTATTATCATGACAACGCGGATGAAGAACGTAGGTAGAAATTGTCAAGATTACTCCGAGTAATAATTTTCGACTTTCGATTTACGACTCTCGTCACGGCTTTCGACGAAACTAAATGAGCTATCATCGCCCAAGTAGTTTATTCATGGTCTTGCCTTTCCTCTCTTATTATTATACTTATTTTTCCATTCTATGATATTTTTTAAAAGTTTGTCTTGTATAAGATGGCCAAACTTTTTCTCTTCTGTTCTCTATTGTCTCTGTTCTTATTTCTTTTGCCTACCTTAACAACCCTCGTAAATCTTTTAGAGTAGTAGAGTTCTAGAGGAAATTATCTTACCCATTTCCGCTATATTGCACTTGTATTACTGTGTATCGGTTAGGATGGTAAGGGAGCCGGTGAAATGACAGGCACATGAGGCACTTAAAACCATCACGTCTCGGGGCAGCAACGCATTTGTGACACCCCTGGTATTGCAAATGACCGTCCGCTTGATTATCGGCCCAGGAAGTAAAAAAAAAATAAAAATCGCTCAGTCAGGCTGATCCTCATCATCCTTCTCCATCACCACATTACAAACCTCTATATTCTCCCTATCCCTTGACGAGCGTTTATAAATTAAAAATAATAATTCAAATACGCAACAACCATACAACCTTAACTAACTCTTAATTTAATTAAAATAACTATGTAACGTACAGAAGCAAGGTGTTTCTTGAAACACCGAGTGTGTAATCTATGAACGTTCATACGAAATTAAAATTTGTTACAGTTCAATTGACTGATCAATACGGGGCGGGGAGGCGGAGAAATTAATTAAAACCAACACGTATTTTATACCGATGGCTATTCTGATGAAAAGGAACAAAAACATGTTTTCATTATGAATAGCTAGCTTCTACCCCGCGGCTTTATCCAAGGGATGTATTGAAGTATGAAATTCTTATCTAATCTATCTATCTAATACCTTTAAACGAGCAATTCTTGTATATACACATATATATATAATTAGGATCTCGGAAACGGCTCCAACGATTTTCATGAAATTTAGTATGCAGGGGGTTTCGGGGGCGATAAATCGATCTAGCTAGGATTCATTTTCAGAAAATGTCGTTTTATCCGTGTTTTAAGGCAATGAAAACTGCTACAATGTCATTTGAAGGTAAGGTTTTCAAGTTACTTCTTTTGTGAGAAATACTGTTATTGGGAGCCCTTTATTATCGCATCTAATTTTTATCTAGGTATATATGACAGTGCTTTAAAAAAGAGATTACGGTAGAAGTCACGTTAGTAAAGAAATCCCGAGCAATGCTCGGCCATCCAGGTCTATATCATCTTTAAAGATCAATTATACATAATGGCTGAACACTCTTGGACGAAACTTTACACGCAGATGTAATTATTTTGGATAAAGACAGGAATTTTGATCACAGGAAGCCATCCATACATCCACCATGGTTAAAAAAACCGCTTCTTCCGTAAGGATCTAAATTAAATTACCCATCTTCCCACCCATTATACGCGATGAGGTAGGCAAAGGTATCGGTAGAAAGGACCCACATTCTCTCGTAGGTATTTTAAGTGAACATGATATGTGGTCAACATTGTCGTCGTCTCTCGGCCACATTAAGAATCTCAGCCTATGGGTAGGTAATCATTTCTGAGCAAAGAAAGCTTAATTTCCCGACCTGGGAATCGAACCTAGGTCCTCCGTTCCTTTAGACGAGGTTAGTACAGCTCGAGGTTTTACAAATAAGTTGAGCTGTTTATGCATGATTGAGTCACAAATAATTTTAAAAACTTTGTAATTTTATGGTTGTCTTTCTGTAATTTTGATTAGGATAGAGGTAAGACATGCTAATAAGTATATTTAAGAATTATAAGCAATAAGTGGGTTTAAAACAGCATAGAATCTTATGTAAAGGTTGCGGATTCTTATAAAGGTACATGGAGTCTCTTTTAATCGGACGAAGATGCAAATCTATTTATATTGAAGAAAAAAAGGGTTCCTTTGACGCACCTGCATCTCAAAACTACTGAACATATCGGGATGGGATCATTCTACGCCGAAATTTTTGTAGATGGTTATAAGCTATACCTACATGATATCGAGAAACGGGAGTGAAACCGCGGGGAACAGCTAGTAATTTATATAATAAATATTAAGAAGGGACCGTTTGTCGCGGAAAGGGATGAAAGCCAAGTGAGCAAAAGAGTGATAAATATGTAAGTAGATGGGCATTCGGGGAGAGGAAGACCGATGATGAAATGGATGGATTGTAGGAGGGATGATATGAATAAGAAGGGAGTGAATGCTGATGTGGCAAGTAAAAAGCTTGTATGGAAGAAAATAACATATTACACTGGCCTGTATATAAGATATTACTAGCTGTCCGCTGTTTCACCCGTGTTTATTGATATCATATATCGCCGAATAGCCGCGTCGAATGGTAGCAGTCCCATCCCAATATGTTCAGCAGTTTTGAGGTGATGGTGCGTCTAAGAACCCTGTTTTACTTATCTTTATTTATATAATTCTACGATACGTGTGTATGTCACTGAATTCCTCCTAAACGGCTGGATAGATTTTGATGAAATTTATTGTGTGTGGTCCAGTGGATTTGAGAATGGTTTAGATTCATAATTGGACCCGGTAGGTGACGCTGCGCTCGAATTTTTGTATGGACTTATTTTGACAGGACAACGTATGTCCGGACAACTAGTATATATAGATATCTAACTTCAACGACCTTTTTAACTTACGACAGAACTAAAACAAAGTAAACTTCACGCCCATTATCCCCGAATAGGTTGGCAGAAATCCACGACATTGTAAGTCCCACCGCGAATTTCCGTAATTTCTTACACATCTCATCTTATCCGCCCAGTGAAGCAGTATTAATTCATTGGAGCGTAAATTAACTATGCTATAGGTTCATCCGAGACTCAATTGTAGAGCTACTGCTGTGATCTACAAAGCCCTTTTAGAGGTACTGTGAGTAACAAGATAATGTTGTTGTCACTTGAAGATAGTCTGATTATACTCAAGTGTAGTCAGTCAAGTGACTAAGCTATCACAGCTTACACTTCATTTATGTAATCACTTTGCTGTAAATCACAATATTATATACTAGCTATGCCCACAACTTCGTATGCCTGATAACTTTAAATTTAGATATCTCTTAAAGGGATATTTATGAAATAAAGCCTTTTTGTTGCTCCAAGCTACGTTCTAGTTTCCTTCATCTTAAAATTGGAAGTGTAGATTAACATCCAAATTTACAAACATTCAAACTAACATATTTTACCTCATAACAACATACTAGCTGTATCCCGTGGTATGCTCTTTCTATAAGTTAAATCAAAATCTATTGGTAAGGTTTTACGCGAAAGAGTAACAAACATCTAAACCTCGAAAACTTTTTTATAAGATTTTGGATAGGATAGGAATTATAGATTTTAACCTAATCGCAATTTTTCAATCATTTCAACGTGTACACTGCAACTAAAGCTTAAATATACTTTTTTTTTTTTTTTTTATGCCACTTGGGCCGACACACAAGCAGACGGTCCACCTGATGGTAAGTGGTCACCGCCGCCTATGAACATTTGAAACACAAGGGGCATCGCTAATGCGTTGTCGACCCTGAGACGTGAAGTTGTTAAGTCTCATGTGCCTGTAATTTCACCGGCCCCCTTACTTTTCTAACCGAAACACAGTAACACATGTGCACTACTGCTTCACGGCAGAAATGGGTAAGGTGGTAGTACTTCCCCGGACGAACTCTGCACTAAGAGCTCTACTACTCTAAAATACTCTACTTATAATACGATTCCTTTTTATTACCCCAACGAGTGAGCGAAACGAGCGACATTCGGTAGATTTCACAATAATGCATGCAGATTAATTACTTAAAAGAGGCTTAACAGGACACGCCCGTATGTTATCTTTGGTGACCATTCCATCAACAGATAGCAATCGTGTTTGAATTATGTAATGGGATGTGTTACATTATCACCAATACAGCTAACCGTGGAAGTACTACTAAAGTCTGGTCTCGGAGCAGAAAGAATTTCGACGAAGAAATGTGACAGTGGCAGGTTATTGTACAAAATTTTTTATGGTCCGCGACCGGAGTTTACCATACCTATTTCCTTTGTGAAGCAGTACTGCACTTGTATTACTGTGATTTTGTTAGAAAGGTAAGGAGGCGGTGAAATTATAGGCACATGAGACTTAACTTCACGTCTCATCGTCGACAACGCATTGGCGTTACAAAAGTGTATAGGTTGTCTACTACCTGTTTGGTGATCTTTTCGATATAAAGAAGTGTATATACTCGTATGTATGAGTTTCTAAAATATACATTTTTATAGCACAGCTTAGTTTGAAATCAATTGGACGTCTATAGAATGACAGTTTTCTACGTAGGTAAGATTAATGTGACCTAGTAAGCAATGAATTTTTTTTTATTCAAATAGGCCTTTACAAGCACTTCTGAACGGTCTGACTGTAATATAATAAAATAGTAGGTATTAGCTGTCCCATCTACGAAAAATACCGCGTCGAACGGTAGCAGTCCCAGCTCGATATGTTCAGTAGTTTTGAGGTGATGCGTCAACGTAACCTTATTTTCCTTAATATCCATCTAAAAATTAATCCACGTCGAATAGTAGCAGGGGCATTCCGATATATTCAGAAATTTTGAGGTGATGGTGTTACAAAGGAACCCTATATAGATAGATAGATAGAATAAGTATATTTTACAAAATGTGTGTCTGTAATCAGACTACTCTGTCGTCGTGTTTTTTGAATGCGAAATACTTTAATATCACTGAAGGTTAAAGTTTAATCATTTAATAAAAACGGTATCAATGTTACTTGAGCCACTTGTGCGAGTATGGTACTCGAATAAACCAATAAATTATCGAAAATCTGTGTGGTAAATATACAAGCATCAATACTTTTACCTTTTTACAAGTGGGTTGTAATTAATTTCACGTTAAACAATTTAATTTTCTGCTCTGAAATTTATTAATTGGTGAATTTCCACCGCCAATCACGCGTAAATATGCAAAAATTTATACGTGAAATCCTTTAATTAAACTGCTATCATACGAAAGATGGACTGCTGCAGGTATTTAATATAATATTGTATTTTTATACTCATATTTTATACGTACTTACTAGGGATGAGATATGAAATAAATTTCAGCAAGGCAATGGGTTGAAACCGGTAAGTTTTTTGATCAACTTCGCGTTTATACATGCAAGTTATTGTACTACTATTAAAGATGAGAAAGTTTAGACCTATACGTTTGTTACTTAATTACGGCTCAAGGGCTCTGAATGAAATTTGGCACAGAGATTGATTAAATTCAACTATAGCATATAGGCTTTTTCATGCGAAGTAAAAGTAACATCCTTCAGGAACGCGGGTGACACCGCGAGGAGCTGCTGGTCGAGGAGGTTCGATGTCTGTATAACCAACGGTGCCTTACCACTTGGTATACTCCTGGCCAACACTGATCAACTAGTGTCTGTGATATCCAAGTCTAAACTATAATCTAACAAATAAATAGGCAATGATGCAACATAGACCATGTTGCATCATGATAATGATAGGTTAGTCAGTATAATATTAAGTATATAGCTTTCGATTTCATAGCACTAGCTCTGCTTAGTCGCGGCTTAAATGCTTTGTCTCTTTCACTTACTAAGCAAACATGTGAGAGGTAATTTCTCCTAGGCACCGGCTCGCCGAGGAATTGCTGAATACGACTGATTTCTGTAATGAATGCCTCTGGACATTTATTTCGTGCATCTCGGAACGTATACCTATAACATCGCTTGAAGTACACTATTTTTCAATGTTAGGTTACCTAATTATCCTGAAGTGCTTAGGGACTAAATAGAAAACAAACTAGGTGTAGCTTTACTTTAAACTTTTAGCTATTTATTTTTCAGATTAACTTGAAGATATTAGCCGCGGGCGTATTTTACACCCTTGCGCGAATTATGATGGAGAAACTGGTTTGTATACGTTGTTTTTAATGCTTTTATGATACTGAAGTGCTTAGGGACTAAAACAAAACAAACTAGGTGTAGCCTTACCTCGAACTTTTAACTATTTATTTTTTTTCACTTGAATATTAGCCGCAGGCGGATTTTACTCCCTTGTGCGAGTAATAAAAGAAAAACTGGTTTACAATTTAGTTATAAAATGAAAAAATATGGTAAGCGATGTTGTGGTCGAAGGTGGTAATCACATAAAGTCTAAAATGGCTCTCAAGATCAGGAGCCCGATTCTGTAACGAAAATGACACTAACTCGTGGACGTTTCCTCGCGGCCTGCTTTGTCTCTGTCGCTTACTACGCTAATACTACTAACCACGTGAGAGGTCAGCTCTCCATGGCCTCCGTGAAGCGGGTCGCCGACGACGTTTGTATTAGCTGAATAAAGGGGCAGCTGTCGGAACACACTGACAGGTATTTGCGGACAGATTTTCAACTCGCCAGCCAGATGGGTACTATCTATTTATTCCAGGGCATGTTCTATGTACCAAGTTTCATTCATATCCATAAGGAGGTTTTTGCATGAAAGAGTAAGAGACATCCATACATCCAACCTTTCGAACTACCGCATTATTATTAGAAAGATAGGATTACGGGTTTACTACTAAAACTCTGTTTAAATACTGCTTTGAGCACGGATTTATCGACCACCGCCATATCATTGTTCAAACAACGGTATTTACGTGACACGTGATCATTTAGAGATATAAGCTGTGGATTGATCACCGAAACCTTTTTTGGAATTATTTCAGCCAGTGTCAATGTGGCTGTATGTATGTAATGTATGTTAGAAAGCCATATCAGTAATCGCTTCGCACAAATTCAGAGTCAAAAGCCCATTCTAAAACGAATGATATTTTTTTATTTACGATACGCCATAGATATTCATTTCACGTCATGTCTATGTTCGGCGTACATGCATTGATTTTTATTGAATAAAACGGCGACTTTTACCAATGTAATTCGATATAATACAATTTTATGAATATTTGATGAAAAAACAACGGATTTATAAAGTATCCTGTAAGTTTTCGTCATTAAACTCATGCATTATTTAATGAACCGGTCACATTATGTCGTATGGTTTAACTCCATTATTTTCTGTGGTCGATTGAGATAAAGAACTACATTGATGTATCGTTTATTAAGACTATAGAATGATAAAAATTTACTCAAATTGTGAGAGCGTCCAAATATCGCACAATTTTACACTAAAATCACAAAAAAATACATATTTATAAGTATGAAAGAAAAGAAAATGTCTTTACGCCCGTTATCCCCAAAAAGGTACCCACATTTCATTTAAAATATTATTAGTCAAATCGGGGCATATGGTAATCAGCGTCTCTTGGGCACAGTACTAATATTGATTAGTCATTTCTGACAAAGAAACGTCAACTGGGCCTTACTTGCTTGACCTAAGAATCGAACCTCAGGTCTCTAAGCTGGGAGTTTTATACCGCTCAACCAACGAAGCGATTCTTATAATATGACATTGGTTTGTTATAGTTTATTATGTATTATTATATCACACATTATATTATTCCTTTTGATGACGATGATGACTGTTGTTTGAGTTTTCGATCTGACAGAAAACCTGCTGCACGTGCTGACCTAGATGATTTTTGGTCATACACAGTTCATAATTGTATTTGTTGTAAGTAATGTTGACTCAAGATGACGGGCCAGTTGGTGTAGTTTATAGATACCCTGACTATCACGCCCCAGGACGTGGATTCGATCCCCTCTGGACAAACATTTGTGTGCATGAACATGTTTTTTGTTCTGTATCTGGGTGAAAATATCTTAACAAATATGTATTTAAAAAGTAGTTTAATAGTATGTAGTAGGTAATTGGGAGCAGATAACCGTGTATCAAGAATGTTCCAGGCTATAGATTTATTACTATTAATGATTTTGCGAGTTCAAAAAGCATGTCTTTTAACCCTAACCACTGACAACCTGCCAGTTTCCTAACTGGCAGGTTATCAGGCTAGCTGCGTTAAGATTCTATAATAGCCAATAGTTGTATAAAGTGGCTTAATGTCTACATGTATAAGCCAATGGTCGTATAAAGGTGCCTTAACAAAAGGCCATGTCCCAAAGAACTCAATCTAACTGTAACCAGTCACGTACCGAAAACTGAACGACGACGGTGAAATGATGCGGATGTCCTCAATATCGCCCTCCCACGGGAATATAACCTTTACTTCAAGCTTTTAGGAACCATTATTACGTGCTACGATAACGACCTGTCTACTGGATTATTTTCTATCTATTAAAGCCATTTCGGATGAACGGTACGAAAGGAATCTGTAATGGTCATTTTTATGGATGATGTACAAAACGAAAATGTGCGAATCAATAGAAGTAATTTTGTTAAAACTGCAGGAAGCGTTTATGTTTGCCGGTAAGTCTTATTGCGTTATTATATATATTATATTATGTATTATATATAGAGTTATTTGCGTTTATGGATGACACATCATTCTTATGTCCCGATGGGAGTCAATTTTGTATTTATTTTTATGTCAACTCTGACAAACTGTAAATGGTTATCTTACCTGTAAACTGTGCCCTGAGCACGAACATTTATCGTAAGCGTATTGTCATCGTATCGTTGGCGGCAAGAACCGAAAATTCTCGTGTCACAATGTTAGATACCATACTCCTCCGGAACGGCTAGACCGATTTTTATGAAATTTCATATACATATTCAGTAGGTCTGAGAATCGGCTACTATCTATTTTTTATAGCCCTAAATGTAAAATGTAGTCCACCCCATTTTTAAAAAAAAAATTTTAGATTTATTTAATTTTTTTTATGATTGAGCATTGAAAAATACATACAACCCTTAATTTTCTACCCTCTACGATCAACCCCTATTTTTATGTTAATTTATTTTTTTTATTTTTGGCAAGACTTTTATTCTTATTTTGTCATGACTGAAAACAAAAAAAAAAGTTTATTTCTCTTAATTTTCCACCTCTCTACGATCAGCCCCTATTTTTCCTTCGTGATTTTAACTTTTTTTATTTTTAATAATTTCCTTTAATTATGTTTTTTTCCTCAATTTAATTTGATTTTCAGCCTTCGCCGGTCGATAACTGATCGATCGATAGTTGACCGTTGTCACCTCTCACCCAGCAAACATCACGGAGTAGGGATGGGAACGAAGCCGGTCTCCTGTCTTATTTACTATACAGCTTTCGGGCATTTTTTTTTGTTTTATTTGTGTAACGATCGTAGCAGTGACTGTTGTACGTATTTTTTTTTCTCATGTTAATAAACACGTGTTGTAAGCGTATGACGTAGTAAGAGTACATAACATTTTTTGGAAATAGTTTTAAATCAAAACGAAAACGTGTTACGTGTTTAATAAATATACCTGTTTTATAATTGTGAAAGGTAAGTCAAATAGTAAGCAAACGAATACAATATTAAGTTACTCTTTTTTTACCAATACACTGATAGGAGGATTTATTAACTATTCATTTAATAACTTAATTTATTTGAAGACAATCTCTATCCCTACTATCTAATATTTAAAATTCTCATGTCGCTGTGTTTGTCAACAAACATGTCGCTGTGTTTGTCAACAAACTCCTCCGAAACGGCTGAACCGAGTTGTATGAAATTTTGTGTGCATATCGGGTAGGTCTGAGAATCGGGAAACCTCTACTTTTCATACCCTTAAATGACAATGATGATGGCGAAAATGATTGAAGGTATACAACTTAAAATAATCATTCTTTTACGATCAACCCCTGTTTTTTTAATCGCAATATAATACTTGTAGTACGATAAATTTTCATATATAGTTTATAATAAAGTAAATATTGCGAAACAACGTTTGCCGGGTCAACTAGTATTTTCTATAAAAAAACGCTTTTTGTCGCATTCGATACGATGACGCTATGATCATAAAGGCCTAAGCACGAACACGAATTACGATGCACGATTCACAGTTTCCGATCCACAGAAAGCTGTCCATACTAATCTCATCTTTAAGAGGCAGTTATAGGAGACTAAAGAGTGTATACTCTTAATAATAACACTCTTCTTTCTTTTTCGAGTAGTAGAGCTCTTAGTGCAGAGTTCGTCCGGGGAAGTACTACCACCTTACCCATTTCTGCCGTGAAGCAGTAGTGCACATGTGTTACTGTGTTTCGATTAGAAAAGTAAGGGGGCCGGTGAAATTACAGGCACATGAGACTTAACAACTTCACGTCTCAGGGTCGACAACGTTTTGCGATGCCCCTTGTGTTGCAAATGTTCATAGGCGGCGGTGACCACTTACCATCAGGTGGTCCGTCCGCTTGTTTGTCGGCCCAGGTGGTATAAAAAAAAAAGGTGTAATACACGTATATTACACCTTGCACTCCAAATCCAATACACCGAATGAACAGCGAGAATACATATCATAACCACCCCAAATTGCTAGGAGCAAGGCAGGCATATGACGTTGACAAACCTCAAGTGATATTGACAGGAAGCACCTCCGACCGCATCATCAGTTCCGTGGTGAGATAGTGGTTCAATCAAACAGTGGATTTGCGGTTTAATGCATGTCAATTTGAATGGTCTCGTTTCAGAATCTAATTACTAAGTTATAATGTTACAATGTTAATTATATTAACTACAGAAAAGGGAACAGGTGGAAGACTGGCTCGTAGGCGAAGGGTTCTGTACAAAATATAGTTTTACAAATCGCCAAGAAACTAGTTTAGGGAGAATGGATAGTATTTAAAAAAAAAATTATAAGTTTACTGTCGTAAAGCTCAGGTTTGATTCCCTGGATCGACAAGGAACGTAACTTGTCATACATTTAACTTGCTATACATGTTAACCATGCCGACAAAGTTGACAAATAAAAACATTTTGTTTCCTACTCGACGCTACACATAAACCGGCATGGCTTTTTTTTAACTCGTCTGTTCCATTGTTTTAGGCATCGTTGGTAGGTTTTAAAAAATATTGAGGGTATGACACGAACAATTTTCGATGCAGGAATCCGTTTGCAAAATATTAAGCTGTAAAGTGGTAATTTTGCTGCCACTTCCTGCTTGTCTGTTATTTTGCCATCTTGTTGTGCTCACTAAGTGTTTTCTGTTCTATTTAATTATACTAGACGCCCGAGCGTTCAACGTCCAGACTATAACTTAATTTCTATACAGCAAGGAGGAAAAATAACGAATATATTTTTAATAAATTTCGTTTGTAAAGAAACTTTAAGTGGCGGAGTTAAAACTGTTTTTCTAGATAAAGGCTAGATTGTTATTATTCTTATTATGCTATTTCTAGAAATCTTTCATCGTCTCCTTGGAACAATGATGATGATGATGAAGGTGAAGGTGGTAAGCTCATAACGCCTAGAAAGGAACCGGCTATCAGAGGTACAAAAAAGGAACTGAGAGTTTTCTTTTTTGTACCTCTAAGACAACTAAGGTCACTAATATTAAAGCCTTATTTATCAAAAAAAAGTCCTATACCTATCTCCTTTCCTCACAAACGCTAACTCTGTCAGATAAATTTATTTCCAAGTCCACTTGGAAGTTTGTCGCAAAAATTACTAAACAGATTTGGATGGAACTTGGCACACAGATAGAATATCCCCTGTAATGACATATTCCGGCAAAATGTTACTGTAATTGGGATAGCTAGTAATTAATAAATTCAAATTATGTTAATAATCATTCTTCCACTATTAGTCTACATTATCTAGAAGGATAATGGTAAAGGTTATAGTTCCAGTATAAATTAGATTTTTCGAGAAAGCGAGTGAAACCGCGAGATGGAAGCTGTACTTAATATAGCTTACCAACAAAGAAGTGCTTTCTGAAATTAATTTCCTTCAACTTCAGTCGACTAAAAGCACTTAAAGTCAAATCAAGTTATGCCTGTCCCACATGACGTGAAGTTTTACTGACTTTATAATAATACTAGCTGTCCCCCGCGGTTTCACCCGCATTGCCGAGGGATGTTACATTATTTTGTTCATTCTATCATCAATAGTTTTCGCAGCGCACGCGATGTAAGAATGTATTGTAATTTTTTCACACCTTGGGTTACATTATTTGAGTTATAGTATGGATCCCTAACTTTTTTGAAAATTTATATAGCCTATGTTACTCAGTGATAATGTAGCTTTCTAATGAAAAAAGAATTATTAAAATCGGTCCAGTACTTTTTGAGTTTATTCGTTACATACAAAAATACAAATCTTTCCTCTTTATAATACTAGTGTAGATTTAGGTTCTTTAGTTTGTATATCACTAGATTCCGCCCCGGGTGCTCCCCGTATTCCCGAGGGATCTAATGTTTTCCCGCTGTATGGTGTGTTAATTAAGTTTATTCAAATCCAATCGTTATTGCTCAACACGCACACACGAAATCTTTCATATTATTAATATTAGTAATAACACACGGCCATCTGATCCCAAACTTAGCAGAGCTTGTACTATGGTAACCAGATAACTGATATACTAAATGTGTTACATCCTACTAACATTATTAATGTGAAAGTTTGTGTGTATAGATGTATGGGTGTTTGTTACTCTCACACGCAAAAACTTCTCATTAGACTTGGATGAAACTTAATAAAAATATTGTTTATAAATTGGATTAACATATTCTTTATCTCTTTATCTCTTTAAGGGAAATGCAACATCTCTCGGGAACATGAGTGTAACCACGGGGGACAGCTGGTTAGTAATAAACTCTCATACAATTTTTCATGTTAATGCACACAATGTTTGTCTCGGATGGGAATGGGGAATCGAACTAACAACCTGTGGAGTGAGTCAGGAATTATAACCATGACGCCAAATGGCCCTTTAAAGATAAGATTAAATGTAGGTTGACGAACACTGACGAAGCCTGTAATAATCTGGAGATTAAAGTGGATTTGAGCTAAAAGCGTAGGAATTTTCAATACCTTTCTCATAGAATAAATTACCAAATAATTTTATTATCGATTGTAAAGGACTCATTATTCTCATTTTAGCTATACTAGCTGTCCTTTGCTCTTCCACCTAATAATGTTACGTTCTCCCGGGAATCAAGGTTATTGACTCTATCTATCTCGATCTATGTGCCAAGTTTCATTAAATCAGTTTAGAAATCATGTGCATGAAAGCGTAACAAACATCCTACCTCACAAACTTCGCATCTATACCTATATATAAAACAAACCCATGTTAGTTATCATCATTTATAACTCAAGAACGGATGCACAGTTTTAAATAATCTTTGATTAATTGGTTTTCTGTAACATTTTTGGTTATCAACGCTGTCTTTGAGGATAGAAACTAAAATCCTTGGGAACGGGGTGAAACAGCGAGGCATAGTTATATTATGATATTAGTAAGAAAAGCTATTTTTTATGATGTCGAATTCCGTGCCAAAGTACGTAGGTTAGACTCCAACAGGGTGTTGAATCTGTAAAATCTAAACCTGAAGCAAATATTCTGGGCCAAAACAAAAAATCCGATTCATAATAGCGAATAGGTTAAGATTCCAAACTTTAAACTAAGCTCTCATATAGTATACTCAAACAAGCTTGTTAATTCTTAACGGTGTTCCAAAGTTATTATTTAGCGTATTAAGTACCCGCTGTTGCTTAAAGTTCCCACACTTAACTAGTTGGCAAAGTTGGTGTGATTAGAACCTGCGCAAGCTTTAGCCGGATAAAGTTTCTTGCAAATACGAGCTTAAATTATAGGACACTAGCTTTACCCTTGGAGTATCATCTCGGTGGTCTAATGGTATAGCTGGTGGATCATAGGTTTGAGTCCTGGATTGGATAAATTGATATTAACTTTTTATAAATAGCCTGTAGCCCGGGACTGGTAATGTGCCTGTAAGACGGTGACAATGCCCACCACATGTCACGTTGCAATAATTTTTTTTTTGGTGGAATGAGATTCTTATTGCTTGGACCTCTGCCTTTCTCTTTGGAGATAGCAGGCGCGAAGTTTTGTTTAGAAATCAATATGACAACTTGATTTTAAGATACGTTGAGTGGTCTAGTAATAAAATGGCAAACAAAATCACTTTGGCATTTGTAATATTAGTTAGGATTCTCTAATTGATATAATTAGAGAATTACTAGTTTAACCCCACTGTTTTACTAAAGATTTCTCCTTTTATCATCACAATTGTTTGTGGCGCGAAAGGGTCAAGTGTTATCAAACACAGTTTTACTATCATTACTATCTATAGGTTAAACTATATTTTTTTGCGAAAGCCTTTATTTTCAACCTCATAATATAGTATATGTGTAAAATAGTGTGTAATAGTCGATTTGAAATTGTGAAAAATATAATAAAATTTCCGTAAAATTTTGGTAGATGTCAACGGTACCATTTATAGGGATCAAGGGAAGGAGGGACCTACGTGACTACAGCGCCTGACTCCGCTCCCGTAGGCACGTGCCGGGATTTCATATGTCAATATTCATTGAAGTCCTTTTAAATCGGTTCTACACTTTGTTTGGTAATTTTGAATTTTTTAGGCTTTAAGGCTGTTTTTTTAATTACAGCCTGATGTATTTAATCAAGGTTATAACGCTGCGTACCTCCTGTCAATCCTTACCTCAATCATTCCTGGCCGGAGATACTGTTAGTCATCAGGTATTTTTTTTAATTATTTATCTTAATTCAACTCACTTAACTTTCATCCCATTACAATGAAAGTTAACGTCACAGTAATACATACAACAAAAATAATTGGGTTTAATTAGGATACAAACGAACAAATTAATAAAACGTTAGCTTTATAGAATCACTCGTGTGTCTATTTGTCCGTATGTCACAGTAAATTGTCTCCAATACTACAAGACCGATTATCGACTTAGAAATTGATGTACAAAATTAATTTCGGTGACGCAAACAAAAAAAAACAAGAAGGCTATAACGTTTATATTTTAAACCTTTCCATTTCCGAAACTACTGAGCCTATAAAAAAAACTATAATGTAGTTCTAAAAACAGATTACAGTAAAAAATATGGTCTTAAAATAGCAATAATAAATCCTTTAAGCATTCATGCTGTACCGCCTAGGTAAGCGGTATCATTACGCTTGTTTTGCGAAAAAAAGACCATGCATACGTGTTAGTGTGAACAGTAGGATTAGCGCAAACCCACGGGCCTTTACCCGGATCCCATTATGTTTTTCTACCGCCGTCGTCGGAAAACTATTAAATGATTTTTAACTTAACTTCCCCTGTTTGTGTCCTAAGAATCTTACATCGTGCAGTCAAGTAAATTGGACGCGGTAAGTTTGTGCTAATACGGGTTTAAAAGTTACGCGGTGGTGTTGTCAGCAGGTACCTTTTGGTTGCAAACTCAATAGCATTTTGTACGTGAGGAAAGGAGACCAGAGCATGATGGTGGGTACTTCGTAGTACTTGTTTGAGTGGGTACCTAGCACTAGAATATATTTTTAATTTGAAACTTGAGGGCTGTCCATCTAGGCCTCAATTCAGTAAAGAAAATGACACTAGCTTGAGGATGTTCCATCGTGGTTTCTATGCTCTGTCTCTTTCGTTAACTTTGCAATAAAGTGAGACGTAAGCTATCCGAAGCCTGTTTGCCGACAAAGTTTTGTATTAGCTGAATAAGAGAGCTAAATATTAATAAATGGGTGACCATTTATTGACCAGAAGACGCCAATGGACATTTGCAACACAAAGTGACCAACGCGATGTCGACCCTAAGACGTGAAGTCATATGTAATGTCACCGGCTCCCTTTTTTTTCTAACTGAAACAGTAATACAAGTGCACTACTTTTCCGGAGTCTGCTCTAAGAGCTATGTCGAATATTGAGATTGAAAAAAGATCCACAGAAATTCCAACACATACAGCGTGTTTATAAAATGCTTGATTCTACACACACACACACAGTCGTATTTGCGCACATGTTAGCCCGGACACCTGTGGGTTGCGCCGATAAAATATCGCGAGGCAAAGCAAATTGACGGGTAAAATCGTTCTATCCGACACTTGCCAATACGTTACGAGTGTTGAAGTTACATGTACTGGTTGTTGGGAAGAGATTGTCAGATCCTTAGATCCGATTCGGATCCGCATATTGTGTTAAATTCGGATTTTTGAATTTGACAATAATTATGGATAAAAAAAATGCTCTAAAAAGTCCCTAATAAAGTAAAATACTATAATTGTATGATAAGTCAGGTTTCTAGATAGTACCTTCATCCGCATTATAAAATAAAATCAATGTTCATAACCCGTGCCACTAATTTCACCCTTACCTTTCTAACCGAAACACAGTAATACAAGTGCACTACTGCTTCACGGCAGAAATGGGTAAGGTAGTACTTCCCCGGACGAACTCTGCGATAAGAGCTCTACTACTCTAAATTTATTTGTTTGCTAGGCCTACATGGTTCAACGATTGAACCTAGGTTCTGAAGAGGGACATAGTATACTTTTGGAAACCGGGTGAAACCGGAGAGGACAGCTAGTTTATAATATTAATAAGATGTTGAACTCATTAGTAGAAGATTGGCAGGCTTCAGCTCGTCTGAATTAATCAATGTAATAATTTATCCTTAATAAGAAATTGGTAGAAGCAGTACCGAATACCTAATCACGGGAGAGATTCTGACGATGTTACAATACTCTCTGTTCTATCTCTTTCAATATAAATGCAATCACATGAGAGGTTCACTCTCCAAGGCCTCGTTGTGCCGGCTCACCGCCGAAGTTTATATTAGCGGAGCAGAATTGATAAGGAAGCTTTGAAAGCAGATTTCTCACATGATTGCAATGTTAATGAGCGAGATAGAGCAAGCCACGCCAACACAACGTGCTGATGTAATTTGCCTTATAGAATCACATTCCGGTAAAGCGAAGGCAAGTGTCGTCTCAAGTTTATGTTGTTTATAAAACCTAGTTACGCAAGTTCTTGAGCTCTGGTTTTGCCTAAGTTCAACTAAGTTACATGTCGTTAGGATGTTGTATATAAGTAATTCATTACATTATGGTTAAGCTACAGAGAGTGAATAATCAGATATTTCGTGTAAATTAATTAAAATTAAATGAATACTATCGTTTTTTACACATTGGATAGCTTGTACCATGGAAACCAGATTTGCTATTTACAAAGTTTTTTCTCCTTAATACATTCTTATATAGATATTTACACAACGATACAAAACAAACAGACATGTTAGTCCTTGGTGGGAATCGAACTTGATATTTATGGTTTAGCATTGAGGGTTTCTTACCAAGATTAAAGATAAAAAGTATGTTAATAAGTCAGTGATCTTTTCAACTTTTAAAAATAACTTTTCTGTTATGGTACAATGATGCGTTGATATACGACTTTTCATTAATCTTCACATGCGTACTTAGACAACTTAATAAAGTTTAATCGTCAAAGTTTCTATCACATAAATAGCAAAATAAGGTATGCCTTCGTACAAATATACAAACATAAATAACATAATTTTATATATAAAATTCTCGTGTCACAATGTTATCATAATCCTCCAAAACGGCTGGACCGATTTTTATGAAATTTTATATGCATATTCAGTAGGTCTGAGAATCGGCTTCTATCTATTTTTCATACCCCTAAGTGATAAGAGTTGACCACCCCTAACATTTTATTTTTATTATTTGGCAAAACAACGTTAGCCGGGTCAGCTAGTAATAATATAGATTTAGAAGACGATATATACATCAAGCTGACCTTTAAAGTAAATCGTTGGTAAATTATAATTAAATGATTATTTTTTTGGAGTATTTTTAACCCAGCACGTTGAATAAACTTTGATACAGTCTAGTTATAATAAAGTTAATTTATCCTTCCGTTCTCGCGGCTAAATTACTGTACCCATCTTATCAAATTTTAGCACATACCTGAAACCGCAGAGCTATCTAGTTTAATACAACAACTACATACATTCCTAAGCGCAGAATTGTCTGAACTTGTTTCCCAAGGCGATAGCTCTCCGGTAGTCATATCAAGACTTATCCCTCAATGAGCTTGAACATTCAGGGAAGGAAACATCCTAAAGAAACCATTGGGCGATAGTAGAGTACGTTGCAGTATTTGCCTGGCTGGATATCATCTAGTATCTACTGGCATTTTCCGACAACTGCTCATTCCCTTGCTACAGAGAGACAGTGTCCTAAAATCCTTTGAGTTCCAACGAAACAGTAACCACAGTCATTCAGTGGTAGTGACACTTGAGAAGTGTCTTATGTTCGAATCCTACAATGAGATTGCATTGACGGGTCAATTAGCTTGGTGGTCTGAGACCCTGACCGCCACGTCGCATGTCATGTGTTTGATTTCTATCCAGGCCAGACATCTGTGCGTTTGATCTTGTGTGTTTGTTTCTATGTGTCTAGGTGTAATTATCTATTTAAGTATGCATTAAGGAATAAAAGTTGCATTTATATCATTTAGGGATGTTTGATACTCTCTCATGCAAAAACTACCAAACGGATTTGGATGAAACATGGCACATAGCATGGTCTGAAATAACATATATTAATCTTGTTGTCCAGGAAATATGTTACGCCGAAACAATGTTATATTCTGTTTAAATTTTGAATAAGATCCGTTATAAATAACTCTTTTTTTTTTTTTTTTTTTTATTTCTTTTTACATTTTCTACGGACTCTTAGTCCGTACTCTTTGGAGATTCTACGATGAATTATTGTAAGATCTATTGTATTGTGTTTCTAAAAATTAACATCTTTCCGCGCGTGCTCAGCTCGTTGTTTTGAACTGAGGCTTGTGGTTCCTTAATAATAGTGTTACATAAAATTTTTCTATTGCCGATACATGGATTAAAATAACTTAGCATTTACTTAAATTTAGTTACACTTATTCGTCAAAATTTATAATTCTAAATATTAAAGTTTAAGCTATTTCAGCCTCGGATGGTTTCGCTCACAAAAGACTTTCCATGACAACTGCATCTCGATGTTTTATGGCCATTTTTAAGTTGTATTCGAAAATGGCTCTTGTCGACGCGGCCGTCGCCCGCTGGATAAACCTGCCGATCGCGTCATCACCGTCGTCTGCATAATAGGTGCGGCCAACGGTGTGTCTCGATATCGCCACTACCGCGTGCGGCACGCTGTCGTGGAGTTGGAGTTTTTTGGCCTTTGTTTTAAAGATGAGGACCGACTCGTACGTGGCTCCTTGCGCTTCGTGGATGGTAAGGACGCGTGACCCTGTGCCCTCTCCATATCCCTTGCTGGTCAAGAATGCCTTTTCTTCCTGGGTATGGACCAGGAATAGGGTGTTAGGGAGTGTTTTGGGTACTTGCGTATCCGTATATCTCATTAGCTTCATGGAGTTTATTAGAAGTTTGGACGAGTATATACCATTGTATACCTCGTTTAGGGCGTATGCCACATCCATCGGGTTACGATGTGTGCACAACAACTCCTGGCTGATGGAAGTTACCAGGTTTGGGTGTTGGTATTTTAGAGGGAAAAGATTTTCCCTGTCAATGTAGGGTAACTGGTTTATGTCTCCGATAAGGACCACTTCGCGGGCACCAGACAACCGAGCTGCCATTACGACGGATCCAAAGTGGTTCATAAGGGCTTCGTCGACCATTAGACGGTCGCAATTTTTGGGCCCCTTAAACCCGTTCGCAAGAATGGATGCCATCGTGCGCACTTTGGTTTTGGCTGTAGCTCCAATACTTGGATGGTATGGCCCAGTTTTGCCACACTGCTCCTGGACCAAGGTCTCCTGAAATGGTTTTGGCCATTTCTAGGATCCTGTCGTCCAGCATGATTTTTGTGCACCGGGCTGTGATGACTATGGGGTCCTCCGATGGAGTGTTAAATTTAGGTGGGTCTGCTCGCTCGCCTTCTTCCTCCACAAAGCCACCAGTTGTGCTATACGCAGCCATATAACTCCCTGTCATTTTCCCTTTAAGGACTTTGGAGGTCTCGTTGTTATATATGGCTGCCTCCGCCTCCTCGAGTAATGTGTTTAATAGACTTTCATTTTTCTGTTGAAAGGTTTGCATGATCTTGCTGCACGTCATGAGATTGACCTCTTTGGTCGCCCTTATGGTGCCTAGAAACTCGAGGAAGGCGTTTACTGCGTGTTCTGATGGTGTTGATGCCGGGATTTGAGTAGGCAAGCTGACCTGCCCCATGTCGGCTCTCGTCCTTGCAACTGGTGTTAGCTTGGGACCTTGGGGGGGTGTTTTTAGAAAATCCTCCACTGCGGCTGCCTGTCTTTCCGTGGCTTTAGATATTCTTGATTGAACCCCCGCTATGGCAGTTTTTATGGTTTTCATGAATTTTTTAAACCGGTCTCCTGGTTTGGTCCTCTCTTCTGGACTGCCGCTTTGGTCTACTGCGGCTTTGATGGCGGCTGCCTTTTGTTGTATGCGTTCAGAACCGCTTTGAGTGATCGGGCAAGAGCCTGGGTTGGTGTTACTTGGTCTTGGTGCTGAGACGCGTCGTGGAACTTTAATAACTCTTTTACATGAAATGTTAAATAATAGGTTGGGGAAAAAGTTCCATCGCATTTTTTATGAAAATTCATAACATTTTTAATATAGTTTATTTACATTTAACTAAAGTATGTAGGTACCATTTTGTTCGATAACTTTTTGCCATCTTGTAGGTAGGGACATAAACCCATTGCTATAGAAATTTTGGGACTTCTGATCAAAATACTGCGACAAGTGGTTTTGACAGTCCTCTCGTGATGTTAACCTGACACTGCCTAAAGAATTCTGAAGAGACCGAAACAGGTGGAAATCTGAAAGTGCAAGGTCAGGACTATACGGCGGATGCATTAATACCTCCCAGCCAAACTCTCTTAATTTTTGCTGGGTGGCTAAAGATGTGTGAGGTCTAGCGTTATCATGATGAAAAACCACACCCCTTCTGTTGATTAATTCCGACCGCTTTCTCTTAACTTCTTGCTTTAATCTCATCAGTTGTTCGCAGTAGAGTTCAGAATCGATGGTCCTGCCTGGTGGTAACAGCTTATAATGAATAATGCCCTTCCAATCCCACCACACACATAGCATCACCTTGTTGCGAGTTAACCCGGGTTTCGCCACAGTCTGTGAAGCCTGGGCCTTTGACCACGACCTTTTTCGCACGTTCTTGTCGTACGTGATCCACTTTTCATCACCAGATATCAGCTTCTTCAAAAATGGTTCGGTTTCATGACGTCGTATTAAAGAATCACAAATGATCGGTTCATTAGGTTTCTTTCAGTGAGCTCGTGAGGTACCCAAATATCTAGTTTTTTTGTGTACCCAGTTTTTTTCAAATGCGCCAAAACTGTTTTGTGGTCAATTCCCAGTTCTTCAGCTACGTCGTAACTACTGATATGCCGATCTTGCTCCACTTTTTCAAAAATGGCATCTATTTTATCCGTAATGGGGCGATCAGAGCGACGTGCATCTTTGACATCAAAATTTCCGGATTGAAAACGCTTAAACCAAATTTGTGCTACTCTCGCAGATACTGCACTAGGTCCATAAACATCGCAAATTTTTTTCGCGGCTTGTGTTGCATTTTTACCTTTTTTGTAGTAAAATTTTAAGATGAATCGAATTTATTCATTAGATTCACTCATCTTGGCGGTACGAAAAACAAATGCAAATCACACATTTTCCTAATATGAATTTGGAATTATGTTCTTTAAAATTTAAACTTTCAATGATACCAAAACCAGCCAGATACAAATAGTATAGCCAAAGAGATTTTATTACAAGTTCATACATACTATAATGCGAAAAGACTTTTTCCCCAACCTAATATGTACTTTTAAAAATAAAAATATATTGAGTGATTGCGTAGTTGGTGAATGAATCAAAACATAGAGGCGACAATATATCATCGAACTAATGTCATTAAGAGAACCGTGCCCTTATCCTATTTTTTAATAAACAAATACGAAATAAACACGGTAGATTCGTGTTCATTTAACCATTCTCGCGTTACGTGGTCCAATGAAAAAGTAAATTTAATGAAGTAATTAATTTCCAGTACAAAACGCGCATTATTTCGACACTAATTAAAATAAATTGTGATGTTCAGCGTACGCAATATGACAATATGTATACTGCTTATTATGGTTCAAAGCTCCCAAGCGGCTAAGGTTACACGAAGCTTTATATTAATAATTGCTACTGCTGAAACTGGACTACTGTATTGTAGAGATAGAAGATAAATTTTAAGCCCTATTTATTTTAATTTTTCTACACAAATATTATAAGCTAACTGTCTCCCGGGGTCTCATCCGCGTTCCCGAGGGACATTACACCTGCGAAGTTACCTGACATACAATAATATAAGATATATTACACACACAACAAATAATAAGCAACAGCTAGTTATAAATAAAAAAAAACAATTGAAGTTTGTATCAGTTATCTGGTTACCACAGTACAACTCTGTTTTATTTGGATTCAGACGACCGTATGCAGATATCTCGTAGGAAATTTTAAGCGTCTTGCGACTTTCTTTATAAGTTTTGATGTCAAATTAATGGAAACTTGAACAAGACGCTTATCTGCTTCAGTGTTACGAAAGTGAGCCGAGAGCTAACTGGTCGTGAAAAAACACAGACAATTATATCCTCATGCTAACTGACCTTACAATTTGTTTATGGTCATGATCCCACCTAAGTTCACCAGAAATTGTACACTGAATTTGTGTGTGATAACCAGCATTCGGGGCATAAAAACCTTTTCGCGTAATAATAATCCTGCTCCAACAATCTTTATATTCTCCCCGCTCATTAGCCAGCAGAAAATTCTACGAAGGCGAAAGAATAACTCGAAGGCGACACGGCGAAAAATATGTTGTCAAATGCGGTTCATTTTCACCAACGAAGAGTTGGCAACCTTCGTTTTTAAAGATTGAAAAAGTAGTGGAATATTTGTTCTATAGAGCATTCGACGTGGAGTTGTAATAGACTTTAGTCCCCTAATAGTAAGGAAACAGCTATATACAAATACTCTAGAACTTGTCTTTTTCAGTTCGTGTCTTTTCTAGAAGTCTCTTGTCTTGTCAAAAAGGACTCAAAAGAAAGTTCTTTAAACTTTCTTTGTACCCACTCGTTGGAGTCTCAATGAATCCTACTAATATCATAAATAAGAAAATTTGTGTGTTTTTCCCTACAGAACCTTTTAAATCGATTTGGACAAAACTTGACACTTATATACCTACTAATATTATAAATGTGAATGTAAGTTTGTTTGTTACACTTTCACGCGAAAACTACTTAACCGATCATCATGGAACTTTGTACACATATTCTTGGAGGCATTAAATACTTTTTATCCCAGAAAAATGTCATATCCCTAGGGAACGCGGGTCAAACCTCGGGGGCAGCTACTAGCTGTTGATAATCTTAACACGGAAAAAAATCCCTCACAAACGCAGGTGAAACAGCGGTGAGACGCTTATAAACAATATGTGAATGCTTTGGATTTGACATGAGTCTCTTACTTGAAAGCCTGACTTATGACTCATAGTTACGAGTTAAGTGAAATCTACGTGAATCTAGAAATTAAGACTTAAAGGCGTTGCTTCTAAAATCTACTTGGTATTTGAAGTAATTTCTTCATTTAAGCTTTTCTCCCCCTTCACCCTAAAGGTATAAAGCTCCAGACTACTTTATCTAAGTACTCTGCTTCAAATTGCTTTTATCCAAAACAAAAAAATACAATATAATATTAATCATAATATTGAAATAATTGTAGCGCAACCAAGCCAAGTTCTATAATCAAATTAGTTTCTCACAACTCGCAACATTTACAAAATGTCACGCCCCGTTGCCAAAACTCATTTAAATATTCCTCCAAACGAGAAATGGAAATATGATTGCTGAATTATCATAATTATTTTGTGATATCGGCTTTCAGCGGCTCCCAGGGCGATGGATTGGAGCTAATGCCTCCTCTTGACAGGGGATCAACCACGCAGCCTGAAGGGGATCAGAAAGGGAACACCAATATATATAGCGACACTTCTTTTTGCCACAATAGTAACAAACTATTTTGTTGTTATGTCATTTTTATTACTTACTAGCTATCTTTTTTATTTATTTATTTATTTTACCAAAGTATTAATAAGTAATAAACACAAAATAACATTCTGTCAAAATAAGCCTAACATGTCCTTCTCCATATCATAGGCTTGCTGTATGCCAAATCTTAGCAAGACCGTTTCAGGCGTTTAACCGTGTATGCGTAAAAACAAACAGGTTAAAAAAACAAACAAACTCACCTCTCTTCACTTTAAATCATTCAGTCATTACAAACAGAAATATATATCGTTTTTCTATGTATTATAATATAGCATATTTATCATACAAATTTCTCTGCAGATATTCAGTTACATACCTGCTATTTCAGAAGCACGCAACGCTGACTTTGTAAAACAAAATGAGTAGATGGTTTAAAGAAGAAAGATACATTTCTATTCCAGCTAAATGGAAACAAATCGAACATTACTTCCCCCAAATTGTTTTCGGTCTTGAAAAGCCCTAAAAAGCATGTATGTGATATGTTCCGGTGTGCCCTTTAACCCTTCGAAGGCTACGAGAGTAAAATATTGGGGCCAATAATTCTCCCGCCGCTCTACCGAAATTATTTATCGGCGATATAAATTCAAATTAACCCTAACACGCCTTTGGGGTACAAAATACCCGCGTGGGGATAAAAACAGTTTTTTTCTCTTTTTACCTATAGGGTCGGGGATGTAAATACTCTCGGTATACAAATGTTGAATGTGTTATATTTAGCGGGAATGAGCTATGGAAGGTGCTAGTATTTCCTTCTTTGAAATGAATTTAATATTCTTCTTTAAAATGAAGCCTTCTTAATTATCTTTTGTACCTAATTATCCAACCATTCTTTCCGCTTTGTATTCGTGCCTTTTAATTACAGATTTTGGGGCAATAAATAAGGATATATGACGTAAAAGTGCCGACAACAATATTTTATTAAAACAAAAGCTGAACCTACGTAGTGTGTTTATAAAAGGTAGATTGAAATGTATGTGAAAGATTGCCATGACAAAAATTTTAATTATATGATAATTATGGCATGACATTTTACTATTTTAGTGGAGGCAATAACAAAGGCTAAACAAATAATTTTGTCGTGCCAGTGCTTGGTAGCGCTTTTCCATGACTCACCTTTGTGTTAGAAATATAATGTAATTTCTCGTTTTGACGAGAGTCTCTTCTCCGGGAAAAGCAATCTTGTGAACCGGCTTTAGAGTGACAATTCATAAGTAGTAAATTTATTATTAATTGTATTTCACTATATATATGAAATAGATGAAAATATATAAAATTATTTATATATTCATGGTCAGATAAATTAATGGGACTCAGCGCCGAAGTCATGGTATTGAGAACAAATAGACTTAAAATACTTTGGCATAAGGTTCTGTATCATTTTTGATATTTGTATAATCGTCGGGCTAGAACGGAGGGCCGGAGTTTGATACCCAGGACGAGCAAAGCGCAATAGATGTTTCTATATTAGAGTGGTTACATTTAGCACGGGATTGGTAAGAAGCCGAGATACGGTGGCAAATCTAACCATGCCTTGTTGGGACTTTAAAAGTTTTCGGAGTATTAGAGATCTTAGTGTGGAGTTCGTACGGGGAAGCACTACCGCCATATCTATACCCACTGCGAAGTAGGAAATTGCTTGTATTACTGTATTTCAGTTAGGGCACATGTGCCTTAACAACTTGGCTCAGGGTCGACAACGCATTGGCAATGCTTGGTATTGCATAAGTTCATTGATTTGTTTGAAGTTGATTGATGGTGCGCACCTTCACACACATCACACAAAAATACTTATTACTCTGAAATTATTGGGCTTGAAGATAGCTTCTAGCTGTAGAACTTTTGACGATATAATACAACGACTTACCTGAGCTCCAACCATGCCTTGCCTCAGGCGGGGCAGATCCGTGTGCGAGTACTTGGAGATGGACCACGGTTCCACAAGCGTCAGATCAGTATCCAGTTCGAATTCGTTGATTTGGTTGCGGATGAACTTCCTTATATTCCATGGTAAGTCGTTGTGCCTGAGGAAAATTAACTTTTAGAATAGCTGTCCAGTATCTATAAAAACTATCATATTGTGCTTGTGTCACACCAAAATGGACCTCAAGTCTTTGGTGTAAGGCATAAAATTCACTGTTGAAAGCTTTTTTGGGCAATGTTAAAGATAAGATATAGATCTGATCATATACGTATAGATACACTCATTGTAAATCACGAACGTTCAGCTCAACTTTCAGCCGGGCTAAGAAGGTCCATTATAACTTACTAACGAGCGGGAAGTTGCAAGTACAAATCATGGGACCTCTGAGCCCGATTCATGAAGTACTCGAGCGTGAGACTTAACTTCATGTCTCAGGGTCGATAATGCATTAGCGATGCCCTTGGTGTTTGCGTAAATGTGGCTTCTATAAATGGCTTTGACTAACCCATCAGTGAGAGGCACCTCCTCCAATATTTGCTTGGCTATCTCCAGCCGCTCGCGGTCGTAAGACGCAGCAGCGACCACAGCCACGATGGCGAACAGGACGCATGCCACCGCACGTCTTTGACAAGAATTGGATGTTCTCACTGCGGACAAAGAAATAATATATTGTAAGAACAATCAATTTGTAGCTATGTATATAGATCAAAATGTTCAAAACACCTGGACCTCTGTAGCTGTCCGTAATATTTTAAGGTTAAATAGGTGGTTTGTATACACGTGTCTATAGGCTTACTCCGAGCACGGGGTAACATCAGTAGTTTTGCCCTTCATAAGCTTAAAGATTCAACCTTTTAAGGTAACAATAGTGAAATGAAAAATGTATATTGATGTGTCAAATTAATTATTTAATAAAAAAAGTTCCATTCTAGTGCCAAATTTAATAAATGGCGAAAAGTGAACATGATTATTTATATAACTAAGTGCAATGCAAGTTCAATTTAGTGTTAAGGTAATACCTATTTGACTATTGTATTAACCTTCGATATTCTTTATGTTGTCATATTTTTAGCAACAAAACTTTATTGCCCCAAGTTTTACGGTCATAACATCTGTATGAACTTTATCTACGCAGCTCTAAACAGTTTAATAGTATTCTGAAATGGACCTTAAGTACCTACATATAAATAAAAATATTAAGTACTACTTATCTTATCTAAAATATGTATGTGTATATTTGTTATGGATATTTATGTACTAATATTATGTAGTGCGAATTTTGTGAGTTTGTGTATATGTGGAAGGTATTCTCCTAAATGATAATTTCATAAAAATACTATATTTGTACGAAAAATATATTTTTCTTTTTTAATTAGCCCTCCAAAAGTGACCCCATTCAAAAACCATTTATTTACGTTATATTATTCATTAGTGTTTGGGTCAGTCAACTGGGTGTGAAAGAGAGGCAGACACAAGTGTGATCCTATAAAGGTTCAATTGTTTTTCATTGGGACTTACGAATGGACGCTCTATTGGTATGGGAACAGATGTGAACGCGAAATAAAATGGCCGATCCATGCATATTGGTCAAAAAGGTATTAAAAATTTGCTTGATTGATCACTGCTTGTGATTTATGAATACATCTACACGATTTTGGTATTATAAAATATATTCCTTGCTTATATACAAACTTTTCCAAAAGGCAACGCCCTAATTAGTTCCCCACACTTTTCTTTGACAGAAAGCCTTTACTCTATAATCATAAAGTCCATTATTAAACGTACTCATTTACAAATTTAATTAAAACAACTTTGAGATTTATAATACGCAATTTTGCCAGAGAGCATCAGAACCGAATCCACAGGTCGCGATTATTATTTCACGGTCCCACTTCGCTCGCTGTCAAACGCACCCGGTAAAAGTACATGAGACAGAATATAGCTCGCGCCGAAGTGCGAGGGGTACAGCATAAACAACAGTGTCACAGCTAAAGGGGGCAGGTAATCCGGGGCTCTCGCGGAATACCTAATAAAGGTTCATAACAAAGAGGGTAATTAGATGTAGCTGGATTATGTTTTTACCTACAAACAGTTTGGCTCTTTGAGGATTATGGAAATAAATAACACACTGCGTAATTAAATAGGATGAGATATGAATTCTCATGTCAGACGGATTTGGTATTTTCGTGCAGAAATATTATGTCTTCTGTAATATGTTATATTCCGAAGTAATGAAAAGAACGAGCTTTGGGATTTTGTCAACTGAAACTAGATCACCATAATTTTTCATTAATATCAGTAAATCAGTAAATTTAAAGTACAAGTTTCATACAGTGTGCATCTTCCGTTTCACTCACAACCTACACGAAAAAGTAATTCACTTATGGTATAAGAAGTTAGTCAGACTTAACAACTTGACGTGTTAGAGTCGACAATGCATTGACGTGGTAAACGCGTTTCCAGGATTATAATATAGCTTTATGTCCATCCGAAATAATATTGCTTTCCAATGATGAAAGAATCTTTATAATAGGTGCTGTAATTCCGGAGATAACTCGCACACACAAACACACAACAGTCGTTTATTTCATCAGCTTACACTCACGCCAGTGCTTTCCAAATATTTATTCGGCCAAACATCAGTGACGAATAATTGTTATAAATGTTGTTCAAAATAAATCCGTGAAATACTTTAAACTTTTATTGTTACAAATGTAAAAGTCTGTAGTTAAATCATGAATGAATGGCCGATCGACTTGGGATAACATTTCGTACACATAATTTCTGAATTAAAAATATACTTTATCTAAGAATACGGATAAATACGTTAAGCGTAAGGTTCATAAACCGGTAAACAAAGAACCTCCTTTTCTGAAGGCGGTTTATGAAAAAATATGAACTGACTGCGATCCGGTGACCTACTTTCAAAAGCCTGTGGATTCTATACGCTTATATGATCTATGGCGCCAATCTTCCCATTGTTCAGTCGGGGACGATTTCTGGCTGACCATGACTTGAATGGAAATTACCCCCATGAGCGACTCATCATGACAGTTCTTTTTTCCTTTTTTAGTGTTCTGTACCGAAAGGGTGGCAACGGTACCCTATTACTCAGACTCCGCTGTCAAATCGTCTGCCTTCTTGCAGTATCTCACGAAACATTGTAATTTTGAATGAGAATGACAGATACTACTGCCGTTATAACAAATAATAAAAATAATGTAAAGTAATGAATAAAGGGGGACTTCCAAACAAGAAACGTTTTTTTAGTGTTTTGTTGAATATCGTACGGTCAGAACCCTATTATTCGTAAAATGTCCTGAGGGATTAATTTCGCTAACTAAGCAACTTTATCTAAACTTAATATTTGAGTTGAATTTGTATTTTTTTTGCCATATTTAAGTAAAAATTATTAATACCGTTTAGTGGTAGTTTTCATTGTAAATCTGGTATTAAGCTTAAATGGAGCTACCAATGCGGTAGACATCCTCGAAGTGTTATGTTTTTCTGAGATAGTTTCGAAATAACAAATATAAGTCATAATTAAAGCTTAGTTTTAGTAAAATAAGTAACCATTCTTACATTCCACAACTTTCACAAAATAATTGAGGCAACTTAAAAAGAAACAAGACTCCATTATTTAATTTCGGTCTACTTCGTTTATTTAGATAAAACACCACTGGAATAATTTAATACAAAATAACACGATTTCATGAAAATAAAACGAAAACAGTTTTGCAATTTAAAGTTAAATCAACTCAATTTAAATTTAAATTGTAACTTAAGATAATTATTTATTGTAACTGAAGAACCTTAGTGATATAATAAATATTAAAGTTCCTTTTTATATTTTTGTTCTGAACTCCTCAATTTTGTTCGAATAATGAAATTGGGTTGAATACGTATAGATTTTTTTTTATTTCTTCTCATGACATATTTACATGACGTATTGGCGTCTGTGAGATTAAATAAATTGTAAGTGATAAATCTATGTTTGTTTTTAATATTGAGTTTCAAAGCAAATCAAAAAATAACGTTTCAATCCGATATAAAAGTCACACTATTGATATTTCTCTTCTAAAAGACTAATAAATTGAGTAAAAATATTTTCATTTCAATTTATTTCAAATTCTATTTATAATCAATGAAACAGATTCAATGAAAACATGTTTTGGAATAACTTTTTACAAAATTGAACCGAATAAACCTTGATTAATTTTTTTATTTATGATATAGAATTGTTCCAGTGCAAAAGAATCATAAAAATGAATCGTGTAAGTAGTTTCTGAAAAAATTGCGCTCAACATTTTTTTTTAAAAGTAATTTTAACATAACATTTGCGGTTTTATGCTATGCCACGCCTTAGTTAATGGACCCGTAAAAAAATATTTATTCAAATTTTCATACGCTTTCTATAAAGTCTATTCAAAGTCTTTTCTAAGAAAATGCCTGTCATTATAATATGAATAACTAAAAATAAAAATTTCTTATTAAAATGAAGAAGGAGAAGGCAGCCCTAGGTTCGATGACAGACTTATGGCGCTACTTATTCAATTCGCAGAACACAGTAGCTACGGCCGCGCTACGGGCTACGAGCTACGGGCTACGAGCCACGAGCTACGAACTACGAGTTCCGAGCTACTATTCGAGATCCATTTAATTTCTCTGTTAATTTTCTTACAAGTGAAATACTATTAAATGGTGACATTTACACCGATGTGTAATTAAGTAACATGTGCCAACTAACAGCTTACGGCATTATTAAGAAATGTTATAACGAAAATTCTTGGTTAAAATGTGTTCATAAATAATTTTTAAAGATTTTAAATAGATTTATGAATGAATGAATGAATTTGAAGTGATCTTAAAATAAAACAAATGAGCTTTCTTTGACAAGTTCTTAAAAAATCGTGTAACTATGTGTATGTTTTTTAAACTAATTTAACTGACACTCAAAATATAATTATGTATTTGCAGTTTTCTGTCCACAGCTTCTCTAAGATTTGCTATGAAATAAAGTTGTTCGATTTTATAATAAGATACCGCTTTCAGTAACCAAAATGTCTGATCATAAATTTAAAAATTATATTAGGAAAGTTTTGAAAGAAAAGGCGTATTACAAGGTAGTTCATTATATTGAAGATAAAAATGTATGGAAATAGCTACTCTCTGACAGTGCACCTCTAATTTTCTTGTTTTAGTTGTAAGTAATTATTGTCATTTTCTATTTTTGGTCTTGTTATTTCTTTTTTGTTTTTTTTTTGTTCTTGAATGTTACCTTTATTAAGTATTTTGTAATTGTTAAATATAAAAATATGTATAATTGATATTATAAAATAGCCAAAAAGTCAGAATAGATAAAAAAGAATTTAATAAAATAAAAAAGAATGTAACCTTGCTGAGTTTCTTGCCGGTTCTTCTCAGTTGAAGGCTGACTTCCGAACCGGTAGTAGCTTCAGTAACTTTAAATTTGACCTTCATAAGTGCCTTCTGAGGGCCTAAACTGAATAAATGGTTTTGAATTTTGATTTTTTTTGAACTGTTAGTCAGGTCTCATTCCTTTACGAGATAACGACTTTCGGGTCAGCTATCTAAATATGGCAAAGCAACGTTTGCCGAGACATCTAGTTCCTTTATAAAAACCGGGTTTTGGCCACTGGTCGAAATCGATTATAATTAGAATTTTTACTTGATATAGAAATTTTGACGTTACAATACTTTGCATTTTTTTTATTATTTATTGTTAAAACTAAAATCATCTAAATAAAAAAAATATCAATTCCCAAATAGAAGAGAAAATAGTACTTAAATATTTTGTCTCTGCCTATTTATATATAGATTGTAGAAAGCTGAAAATACTAAAAAAAAAACACACGATAGCTCCTCGTTACCAAATCTTGAAGATGTTTAGGTCTCGACAAAACAAAACCAATACGGCAAAGTTTGGCTCTTGTGGTTAGCTTCATCGTCCACCTTCATCAGCATCTTTCTATTGTCTTCTGAGTCTTTGAAATAAACTTTAATATCGATAGAACAATTAGAAGTATGTTAAAATTGACTTCTAAGTTCCATCTAATTACATGGTTACAAGTTTAGTTAATAAAAGCTTCTACATATATTAAATAACTCAAATAGCTTTATTGTTTTAAAATATCCCCTACCATCTCTTTAAGGCCTCTCAAGAGAAGATCTCTTGCATGTGCCCAGAGTAAATTGCCATTCGGCGTGGCAAAATTGCCAGCCAATTTGGCACTCTTCCACTGGGCAGACATTATAAGCATGTTTTTTAATTAACTATTAGTTGGAACTAACTGAAAGATGACCAGGCGGGTACTACGAAGTACCCCGGCTAGTTTCCTTACGATTTCCTTCACCGTCAACCGAAGTTTATGGCAGGATCCCACGTCACTGCCTTTAAGGTCACCAACGTTATCATCCCTTTTTAGTTTAGTAGTATTATGTTTATACTAAAACTCAAGTTAATTTGAAAACCGTGCCCAATGAGCTAATTAGGGCTCTTCGACGCACCATCACCTCAAAACTACTAAAAATATCAGGATGGAACTACTACCATTAGACGCGGATTTTTTCCTACATGCTTATATGCTATATATGGTATCGATAAAGTTCACAAATGTTAAATGGGCTTTAAATAAATGAACAGTTATAAGACAAATAAACACACGGTTATCCGACCCCAACATAGTGGCTCAAGTGTCGACCTACCTCGGTCCTGAGCCCGCTGATAGACAGACGGACTGCGGACGCTTACTAGTAATGTCTCGTCTGTAATAATGTCTGCCCTGGATGGGAATCAAACCGTGACCTTTGTGATGGTCAGAGTATCTATTTACCTAGCCAACCGGCCCCTCAATACATTTTTAAGAGTTTTATTCTTGTTTATAACAAGTAATGTATTCTAGGATATATACAATATCAGAGCATTACGCAACGGTGCTATATACATTCTCGAAGTGTGACCGTGTTAAATAGAGGTTTTCAGTGGAAGCACCGTATCTCTCAGTAAAGTGAGTCGTAACTCGCTTTTGCGCTCAATATCTCTCGCACTGACTAACTTGCTTTCTCTTGTGTTTTTTTTTTGTACGGTTTCGCTTGTATTGTGTTGCTACCTTGCTTCTTCTTATGGTTTTACTTGCATTTTTGAAATAAAATACTCTTTCTTTCCTAAGGGTATTTTTTATTTTCTCTTCTTTATTATTTTAAAGCATGCTAAGAAGTCTATTTTTTGTAAAATTTCCTATTATATTGATAGCTTTGTTCTTCTCGTGTCCATTTCTTTATGATCATAATTAAATTGAAAACCTCTTTCGTATGAATTCGGCAGATTTGTTATACCAAGTACGTAGTGCTAAGAGCTGAAATAAAGGTAACTATGGAACGCCTAACGTGAATAAGAAAAAGAACAAAGAAAATCATCAAAATCGGTAAAGCTATTTAGGTGGAGAACTCAAATCAATCTATGATCCAATCAAATGTAGCTATTACTCAAATTATTATCATATCAAATAAATTATCAATCTAAATCCTTTTTACTGATGGAACACAGAGCTTAAATAATGGCATTTTATTTACTTACCTTAACTTATTTTGAATTCACTGAAATTATGGTTAGTTTTCCCTATTAATATATTACTATTATTCGATATTAATTAGGTATCTATTAATTGCATCGTGATTCGTGGAAGGGATTTAACACCCCAATGTTCAAGTGTGTGGGCTTAAATGTTTGTACGGGGGACTGTCGACGCTCCTACGTAGCTGTCTTCAAAAACGCACCTACTCCAGTGATTGGTCATCCCCACTATATTCCCCCCCCCCTACACACTTCAATAAAAACTAAAACGCAACGGAAATTTTGTACAAATTCATCTATAAATCTAATACTGTAAATACATTAAACTCCACTGAAATCATTTATCCTGCTTTTTTACTGCAAGCCTCCTCCTCCGCAACAAGGACCTAAAATCCCTGGATCCTCAGTGGAGACATCTAAAATGTTCTAATAGAGGTATACAGTCCAACATACAGTATACAGGTACAAAATCGAAAATTCTTGATACTTTAATATTACTATTTCCTAATTACTGATATTATAGTACTTAAATTACAATAATAAAGCTATCAGTGTATATACTATTGTGTCATTGTTGTTTTATTTTTGATTACCTACCTAATTCATTAAGCTTAGTTTGGCGTAATGAAATAACATTGTTTCTCTGGATTGGCTTTTATTAGTACAAGCTCCCAGTGAGTCATGTAACAATGTAATCCACGTCTCTTTATATTTAAAAAAAGCAATACTATGGTGGTGTCAACGGACCGCTTCCATTAGTGTAGTAATATTATCACCTCATAAGTCGTGGGTTCAATTCAAAGTATACACAGGTATTTTTTTCTTTTTTTTACCACAATATTACTATGGTAAGCGAATCGGTGGCTGATTTGTCGTAAGTTACGAAACCTGGGCTTTAATTTTGTAAGGAAGATTAGACTAGCTCGAGGAAGGTTCATAGCGGGCTCTATGCTCTATCTCTTTCGCTAACTTCGCAATCATGTGAGAAGTAAGATCTCCGAGGCGTCCGTGCGGCGGCTCGGCGACGAAGTTTGTATTAGCTGAACAAGCAGAATGGAAGGGAGCTGGCTGTCACGTGCATTTGTTGGAATACACTGAAACTTGCTTAGCGAGAGAATTTCAACTTGAGGACGGTAGGCAGCTAGATGGTCACTACAAACTACTCTTCTTTCTTCTGACCCTTTACTTCTTCACTGCTTCTTCTCTACTTCTTAAATTCTTTTTCTCTACTGAAAGCTTAAGCTGACTGTAGCATTTGAACCCACGGCTCTTGTAATAAATAATAATAAATACTTTATTGTCACATTATGGGGTACATACGAAAATTGCAACTATTATTTTAATCTCCATTGTGTCAGCTGATTTCAATAAACTGTTTCGGGAATAATACAAATTTGCTCATTTGTCCTCTCTGTCTGTTTATCCGCTTATATTTATTACACAATAGAATTCGAAGCGGTTTTCACCACATTTGTATTATCTAACTCAAACAAAGCCGTGGCGGATCGCTAGTTATTTTTTAATTAAATTACCTTTCTAGTCACCTGTGTGGTGGGGGACAAATACTACCCAACCCAGTATAAAATCCGACAAAGAGAACGCCGAGTGGTCATCAAAAGCATTCTCAAAGAGTGTCGGCGTCAGGCCGCAAAAAAGCAGAAAATCTAATTTTAAATGAAATTTTCGCAGAAACCATGCATATTGGATTGGACATATATCCAAAGGACGGTGGCAATGCTCTCCACATGTCGCGTTGGGACTTTAAATCTTCGATGGAATGTGAGTACAGTACTGAGACCTCTAGTTTAGTGGGTCTACTAGACTTTTCTTTTTGGTCTTTTTGCAGTTATAAATTTTAATCCACAATTAAAACTCTCTCTTCCTATTGTTCTATCTAATTAAATAAAAAGTCGCTAGGGAACAGTAGAGTTGCTTAGGAAATGGTGAAATGGTTTATATTTACTTTCATTAAATTGGGGAGGCGTATCGAGTCAGATATAAATTATTCAGTTTATTTAAATACACTTTCGTGGAATTAAGGATGTTTTCTTTATTTTTACGTAAATATCTTTAGGATGTAATGTATATTAAAACGATGCTAGATAAATGTGTGTGATGTCGATTGCCGGGATGAAGGTTGTCGCTTCGAATCCTACAACCAACTTGAGGTATTAGTGAGGGAAAATGTCGTGAGGAAACCGTAGCACGGTGGTGGATACTTTGTTTCCTTCTGTTTAGCTATCATCCTCAAGCTTAAAAATAAAAAAAAAGAGTCATCAAGGCTTTGTACAATTCTGCAACTTTTTTTTTATACCTCTAAGGTAGCAAACAAGCTAACGGCCCGTATGATGGTAAACGGTCACCGCAGCCTAAGGACGCCTGCAACACCGTGGGTACTCTCTTGGGAAAACCACGGCGGGGAGCTCATTCCACAGCTTAGCGTGCGTGATTTTTAATGTCAAGAACGCCGATAAACACTAAGATGGTCCAACTGATTGTTAGTGGTCCGCCGAATGGACATTTGCAACTCCAGGAGCATCGCCATTGCGTTGTCACTGAGGCGTGAACATGTTAAGTTTCATGAGCTTGTAATTTCAGTGGCCTTAGTTTTCTAAGCGAAACACAGGAATACAAGTGCAACGCTTCACGGCGGTAATGGGTATGGCGGTAGTTATACCACGGACGAACTTATTGGCAATCCCCATGCTATTATACGAGTATATATATATTGGACAGTCTGCCTGTTTCAAAGCAATATTAGGTAAATATTTTTAAATAGCGTTTTTTTATGCTATCAGATACTTCTTAACTTTCAACGGTTAACACGATTATAATCAATTAAATTAAGTAGAACAAGCACTTAAATTAAAAAAGAGCACAATCCCGACCGCATGAAAAGCGAACTAAGTAATTATGGAGATAATATTTCTCCATTTTCATGCTCAGAAAATCCGGGCAAGCTCATGTTGAACTACGCGCTGTGTAGGGTTTTATAGTAACTAATTAATTTTATATATTGGTCGAATAGGATTTTTAACTTGTAACCCTTTGATAGTTTTCTTTTAATTTCGAATTGTTTCATCTACACTAATTTAATTATTATAAAATATTATAAAGAGGAAAGATTAGTATTTTGGCATGTAACGAATAAACTATAAAACAAATATGTAGTCCGATTTAAAAATTTTTTGCCGTTTGAAATCAACTTTATCACAGAGTAACATTGGTTATATAAGATTTTTTTTTAAATTAGGATCTTTACTAAAACCCCAATAATATAACACAAGGTGTAAAAAACTATTAAAAAAATCCTGTACATCGCGTGCGCTGCGAAAACTTTTAATGGTAGAAAGATCAAAATAATGCAACATCGGCCACGTAGGTGAAACCGCGGGGGACAGCTATATATCAATAAAATAAGGGAGCACTTTAAGGCATAATATTTCGCATTAAGCATTTTTATAAACCTATCAAACTAAGGTATGTATTTTTATCAGAATTTTATTTCACAACTTTATTGAGCGAATCGTCCCAAATAACAGCTTTAAGATGCAAGAGCCTTTTGAATTAAACTGCGGAAAGTCGGATATGTCGAAACTATAAGGATTCCTTGTTGTCTACGTAACCCTAAAAGAAGTTGTACAATTCTTAAACGTAGCTTATGGCTGTAAAATATTTGTGAAAATATCATTTTCATTTTATAGGACCTATTCAAGGAAACCCCATAAAATAGAGGACGTATTAATTTTCTTTACCGCCTTTGTGTGTGCCCGGTCGACGTTATTGTTTTATCAATATACTAGTTGTCCCCCGCGGTTTCACCCGCGTTGATCGATATCAGATATAGCCTGTGACCATCTACGAAACATAGTAGTAGTCCCATCCCAATATGTTCAGTAGTTTTGAGGCGATGCGTCAAAGGAAGGTATAAGGTTATATATACAGAAAACTTAGCCTTTAACAATATTAATATATTAACAACTAATCCATAGACACCACATGTATTAAAATCCTTACAGCCAATTGAGATGCTATATATTTATTATATTTTCATCACACTACGGTGAGAAAAAAGCTGATGGGTCGTCTGATGGTAAACCGTCACCGTAGCCTGTTGACCTTTGCAACACAAGAGGCCCGTTGCCGACCCTGCAAAAATCTCTTCATACCCTTCTTGAAAATCCCCATCTCTTGGGAAAACTATAAACAATTACTCATAAAAATATTCGCGTGAAAAACATAATCGTATTGCCTTCGTGCAATCGAAAAAAGAAAACAATTTTTCCATTTCACTTATCAAACTTTTATATATTCCACTTTATTGTTGTATTATTGTCAGTTCAGTTGAATTTGAAGCCTGTCAGAATTGTAAAAGTATTGGTTTTTATTTATTTGTGTTTTAAAATGACAATATATTGGACAAATATTTATGAAAATGGAGAATCCATTGACAGCATTGTGAGTATACGATATATTATGTTGCATGTAACTTTATAGTCTTTTAGATTAATACGAATCTTTACTCATTCTCGAATCGTCAAGATATCACATTCATTGAGGTTTGCTTTGAAAAATATTGAATAATAAGCATACTACTTCGACAGACACCATATCATTGAAAACAAGACATAAAAAAAATGAAAATGAAAATATTTTTATTCCAAGAAATAAGAGCATTAATAATTTTCGCTGCGCTCCCACATTAGGTTACCCTGTGTTGTGGGAGACACGCTCTTTCCTATAACTAGTTACAATAATGGAATTGTTAGTAAAAAAAAAAGAACTCGCAAAAAAATATTATTGTGAAAGTGTGTGTGAGGTATGGGTGTGTGTGAGGTGTATGTGGTGTGGGTGGGGTTTGCCTTAACGGTTGAATAATGTACTTGTTATATATGTATATTTGCTTCATATATTTATTATTATATACATATATCTATATATTGTACATAATAGTTATATATAGTACATTATAGTGATGATTCTATATATTAATACAAATTAAGTGACAGCCGTAAATAACTCTTCGGTTGAATTATAGTCAAAGGAGGTAAGCCAATCGAGTACAATTTTTTTGAAGACTGTACGATTATATTTCATAAGTTCGTTATCCTTACGTAGAATGATGTTATAAAGTACAATGTTATAAGTATAAAGACAGGTAGATATTGATCATATTTCATTGTGCAAGTTTAACTCGACAACGTTTCGTCACTGCACCCATCCTGTCTCTTTCATCAAATATGCAATCACATGAGAGGTCAGCTTCCAGAATAGTTGCGCTGAGTCGCCAACGAAGTTTGTATTAGAGAATGCATGGACTGAGTGGTAACAAATAAGCATCCACACGCAAACTTTTGCATTAAAAATATTAGTAAGAAGTGAGATAAGATGGGAAAGTTCAGATGTTTGCGACTGGTGTATGCTCGGGATACTTTTGAACTTGGTTAAACATTAGCTCCCAGTGGAAGTAGTAATGCCGCGAGACGGTACTAAATACATATTTAGATAGAGTTATTTCTAGACCTCGCTAGTTTACTTAGACTTCATTATTTATGTCATCGGGGATAGGGGCTTTTGAGGGGCAATTTCGCTTGGAAGTTAGAATCTCTGCCACAGGTCGTGGATTTGATTCCACTTAAGAATCCACTTTGTGTGTTATGCACACAAATGTTCTTGTTGTTTTTTCTGTGTCTTGTTTGCAAATAAGTGTTTAGAAAATGGAAATTTATGTAGTATATCAGTTATCTGTTTTCCATAGTACAAGTTCTGCTTTGTTTCGGATCAGATGGTCGTGTGTAAAAAGGTTTTAAGACATGTTTTATAGCTTAAAAGGTATGTACAAGCTTTAATTATATGTTTTAACATAAACATAAAATAACTTACGGCAACATTTATATTATTGTGTATTTTTTTTCCATTTGTAATCCTTATTCTGTTGTCCATAGTTTCTATTCTATTCTCTAAACTGCTTATCAAATGAAGTAACGATTGAAAACTGTAGAGGTTAAGTGGTCTGAATCAATTTCAAATCTCCAAAGTAAATTACATCACGGTAAATGAATACTGCGCAAAAATAAACAACATAAACTTTCGGCGTCGAGTCACTTACTTGAACAAATTGAACAAGTTCCCGGGAACTTGTTCCGGGACCCCGGAACTCATCACGGCCGCAATTTACCTAATTGCAAAGCAATCCCGGTCATTTCTGGCGGGTTGTTGAAATATCTTTGCGTCTGTTCGCCAGTTAGCAATGTAAACTAGACGGAGCTTTCTACGTTCCAATTAAATCCAGACTAGCATGTGAATAATGGAGTAAAAAAAGTTTTGTATTGTAGCAAGCCACGTCGAAATAGGACATGTTTGAAGAGATCGATGGTTCGTTAACTAATACTATGAATAGATAGTGCAAATATGTGAGTTTTTTTATATATGGTAATCTCTGGGTCCATTGCATCTATTTGAAAAATTCTTTCACTGAGAGCAAACTACACTCTAGCGATAAGTGATAGGTTTCGTTATAATTCCAGGATATATTATATGACTAGTGCTATTATAGACTAAGGTGTCAGAGAACTATAGAATCAACCGATGACCACGCACGCGTTCTTAACACCTTGCACCAAGTAGGCAACAAAAGTGTTTCCGAAGAAATTTGGCACCTGAATACACTATGATGCATAATACGGTATAAATTAAATTGTAAATAAAATTAATGTTCTAGAAATTTTTTTACACGCATCTATTTGATCCCAAACTAAGATGAGCTTGTAATATGAAAACCAGATAACTGATATACTAAATATAACTTTAAAATAATCTAAATACATACATATCTAGATATTTCGCTTGATTGGGAATTGAACCAGTGGCGTGGCAGTCATGGTCTCTGACCACGAAGCCAGTAGCCACATTCAATATAAAAAGAAGTGAGATCAGTCATTAAATATTTTAAAATAACGAAGGTGAAGCCAAGAATTTTTGGAGTGGACCCAAAGTTATAATAACATAATGCTGAGATAAAGTTTGTATCAAAGTCGAAACTCACGAACAAATCATGGTTGAATGTAAACTCATCCAATATATCAGTCATAATGTTCCGTAAATCACCATGACTAGAATTCCTTTTAAAATAAGACCAATATACTGCTTGCATTTTCGTAATGGAAATAAAAGGCAAATATCAGGAATGTAATACGTGCACTTTGTAGAGCCGCAACGGACTATGATCCCCAACGCATAGTAGTTTCAAAAACAAATAAAAACTTTCTAATAACTAACTAACTTCAGAGCTTTATGTTATTTTCCTATGTTATGCTTTTCAAATATATAGTTTAGTTTAGCGGCAATTTTACGAATGAATGTCATTAAATCTAAACATTATACAATTGGGATTAGCTATAATTCCAAAATTAAAACTAAAGTTCGAAACGACGACAGAGTTTGAAAATTTATAGGTTGTGAAGGCATATTTAATCGTTTATATTTCAATAAAACCAAATACATTTTTTAAGTCTACATGACATGTGGTGAACATTGTCACCACGGGCTACAGGTAATCATTTCTAAGCAAAGAAACGTCAATATTACCTTACCCGACCTGGGAATTGAACCCAGGACTTCTGGCTCTCTAGCCAGGTTTTATATCGTTCGAATACCAAGACGTATAAAATGGACATGTGTATGTATAATAAAATAATACATAGGTACTTACTGCTGGCGAAAAAGTTAGCAAATTTAATTTTCCGCTTCGGAGTTCGACCTGAAACAAAAAGTTAGTTTAAAATTACTGTAATTTAGTTAAATCGTTCATCTTGACCAGCTGAGGCTTGGGACCACTAAATTGAGGATGGGTACTTTGCCTTTGCATTTCCAGTAATAAAACGAAAGGGTTTTAAAATAGGGATGGGCTGAGGCATTTTGTGAGGTTATTTTTGCTAATTGAGTATTTTGGTTATCAGTCGCCTGAATGGTAGAGCGGTGTAATGATTGGTTTAGAGGAAGGATGTTCTGGGTTTGTATTCCAGATTTAGCAAGGTGCAGTTGACGACTCTTTATTACAAATTTCCTTATTTGATTGGTTTGGTAACGTGCGTGGGAGACAGCTAATACTCACCACAGGTCACGTAATATATTTCCGTTGGAATGTGTGTCTTAATATTGAGATCTCTGCCTACCTCCTAAGAGATCATGGGCGCGAATAGTCGAGTTAGAGCTCTTAGTGCAGAATTCGTCCGGGGAAGTACTACCACCTTACCCATTTCGCCGTGAAGCAGTAGTGCACTTGTATTACTGTGTTTCCGTTGGAAAGGTAAGGGGGCCGGTGAAATTACAGGCACATGAGACTTAACAACTTCACGTCTCAGGGTCAACAACGCATTGGCGATGCCCCTAGTGTTGCAAATGTCCATAGGCGGCGGTGACCACTTACCATCAGGTGGACCGTCCGCTTGTTTGTTGGCCCAAGTGGTATAAAAAAAAAAAAAAAAAACTATACCATAAGAAAAAATTGTAAGTAAAAACACCGTAAGATTGTATATGCATGGTAAAGGATTCGATTTAAAGAGAGTTCAGTTTATAAAGGTAGCATGTTTTATTATGCCCAAATTGAAATAAAATCGCCATCAAAAAAGTTGTGAATTAAGCAATAGAAAAGTACTCCATGTGTTAATTAAATTGACGTACATTGCAAAATTAATCTTATTCGTTCGATTCACAATATACATTCCTGAAACAGAAATTCTTGGAAACAATACGAGTAAAGCAATTTCTAAATGAAATATTTCAGATACTCCAATTACAAGAGTACTTTTTGGTACTCGAGTTTAAAAGAGTCTAGTCGATGTGGCACATCTCTATTTTAAACTATTTAATTTAAGCAGAATTCAATAAAAAAAAGGTTGTCTGATGGATTTGGGTAATGGATCGGAGTGCAAAGATTGGAACCCGTTAGAAGCTTTTTTGTGTTGCTTTTTTTGGCTAGAATAGTTTAAGCTTGAACTACTTTGAACCGTGGGCTATATGTAAAAAGCTAAGCCTATCTGTGAAGGTATAATTGGCGTAAAGATTTAATTTTATAGTTGATAATACCATGTAAGGATTAACACACAGTTAACAATTGTCTTTTTTCTTCTTAATCTTTTATTCCAAGAATATTTTTAATCTTTAGAGAACGCAGAGATATAAAAACATTAAAAACGTTATTTGTATAGGTACTATTGCTTTGTTTTTGGAACAATATATTTTGGAAATGAAATATCATCAAACGTTGAGAGCTTTGTAAAGGATTTAATATTGATAAATTTCATGTGACGACTTTTTCCGATCAAATATCATTAATGGATTCAAATGGTAGTGACATATTTCATATTCCATGCAGTTTCATTGTACCAAAAATGTACAGGGCTTATGATGTATTTGGGGCAAAGCTTTCAAATTAATATTTTGGAATTTATATGTATTATGAGGACTAATGCACATGGTGCTCCAGCCTCCCTCGAAAGAGGGGAAGCTAAGACGCTGTTTAGAAAAATAAAATAATGTAACCTTTACTAAGTTTCTTGCCAGTTCTTCTCAGATGAAGACTAGATCCGAACCGGCGCGGCGGTAGCTTCAGTAACTTAAACCTTTATAAGTGCCGCAAGCGGGACAAAACTGCATATGTGATTTAATTTTTTTTATTTCTTTTTTGGGATAACATTTAGTAGTAAAGTTAATAACAGTTTCAATGTCGAAACATGATGTCAAAATGCTAGTATAATATTTCAAGGACGTTTAGAATACAAAACAAACCTAGGATCCAACTTATAAATCTTCTTGGACAATGGATTTCATTATAAAGCGATGCAATCCCGTATCCGGAACCCTATCTATTGAAAATCCTGCATTTGTCAGGGGAGGCGCGGAGATGCCTCAAAGAATGCTTTACTATCAAGACCAGAGATTGAAAACGTTTACCTTTGATATAAACTTGTAGTAAAATACTTGTTTACGGGTATTTATAATATTTATCTGCCTCTCTGTGGTTTCGACCGCATTCCCGAGAGATCTAATGGATTCCTGGATTATTAATTTACTAGCTGTCACCCGCGGTTTCACCCACGTTTACGGGATAAAAGCCTATGTCCTTTTCCATATCATAGGATATGTGAGTGCCTAATTTCAGCTAGATCACTTCAGTCTTATGACTATGAAAGCTTAAAATAAAAAAACAAACTCAATTTTGACATTTATCACATTAGTAATGTTAAAACTATATTAAATACGGTGTGGTACCCACACTAATTACAATAATTCGAACGCCTTATATCAACTATTCATAACTATTGAGTTGTAGAGCTCATAGTGCAGAGTTCGTTCGGGGATGTACTACCACCTTACCCATTTCCGTCGTGAAGCAGTAGTGCACTTGTATTACTGTTTCGGTTAGAAAGGTATGGCCGGTGAAATTATTGGCACATGCGACTTTACAACTTTATGTCTCAGGGTCGACAACGCATTGTCGACCTTAGTGTTGCAAATATCTATAGACGGCGGTGGCCACTTACCATCAGGTGGTCCATCTGCTTGTTTGTCGGCCTATTGGAATAAAAAAAGCTCTTCGTTGAATACAAACAAAATACAACCTTAATACTTATAATTAATAAATTAACACACAGTCTTTTTCGTATATCTCTACTAATATAAAATGTGAATGTAAGTTTGATTGTTACGCTTTCACGCGAAAACTACTTAACCGCGTCATGAAACTTTGTACACATATTCTTGGAGGTATTAAAAGTAACATAGGATACTTTTATTGCCGGAAAGAAATTTTACATCCCACGGGAACGCGGGTGAAACCGCGGAGGACAGCTAGTCTCTCATAAAAACACAAAAAAATATAACTTATTTATATTTTTTAAGTGCAATGGCTCTAAATGTTATGTTCAACATAAAATTCGCAATCTCTCTTTATAATATTAGTTACGAAAAGAATAACTTATTTCATGAAATAAAACGTTATGAAGTGCATTTCGAACAATAAAAAAGTTAATTAAATTATCTAACTGTAGTGTTACTGTTCTTATTTTCATTTGTTTTTGTTTTTTGGTCGCTGCTATTCATTATTCTGTGTTCATTTAAGGCAGTAAATTTTCTTCTTTTAATTGTACGTAGTTACTCCTGCCAGCACTATTTTCTACGCAATACTGATGCATATATCAGACTTTATTTCATTTGACTAAACAAATTAACTTTTAATATTAAGGCTATGCAAACTTTATAAAAAAATATTTGGAAGTACAAACGATTACTCAAAATTATTGGTGAGAAAACTGCACAAAAAACAGTTTTTACCATTCAGTCGAGAAATTGTAGTGTCCAAACTTTTTGCACCTGTCTGTAGCAACGAATAATTTTGTTTACTTTGTTTGGTTATTATTACCAAAAACATCATTAATCACTCATTGATACTGACAGTTGCGATTTGTGCGATGTTCCGGAGAAACCATTATCAGCTAACTTCATCCGTGAGAATTTTGTGTGACACTGATGCGCGCACATCTTAAAATTTCACTGTCATCATAGTTTTATAACGCGCCTGAAGAAGTATATCTACAAAAAGTTATTGTGCAATCACTTCGTTACATGCTGAATGTTTGGTATTATTTAAACCCATATATCGTTGTCATTATCAATTATTAGCTTTCCGTTTCGTAATCAATGGAACCGACAGATCACTGCATCTCTGCAGTTCACCTCTGTTTCAATTACGTAAATTGTATTCTATCACTATCAAAATAAAATAGATTTTTAATTATTTGTAAATTATGTGGCGACCCTGTGGCGTGACGTCACGTCTAGACGGCTGCGATATAGCCCGCGACATCAAAGGAAGGCCGACAGTCCACTGCAAGGTTCTTTTACTGAGCTAATAATACCCCATTATAAAGGGATGAACTAAATATAGTACGGGGGCTGGGATTATCCACAATGACCGATTTAGTAGACACCTTTTTATTATTCTCTGTTATATTATTTTATTAATATCTGAGGTGAATGAACATCTCTAAAGGAGAATTACCATAAAAATATTGAAGAAGACCGACAAGAGGGAGACGGCCCATCTGATGGTCAGTGGTCAACGCTGTAATGCATTGTCTAGTCTGAGACGTGAAGTTGTTAAGCCTGTATTTTTAGCCTATTAGATATTTGACTTATTTTTACATACATATTATAAATGAATGGTTAAATGTCCTGACTGTAACTAAGTGTACTTATTAGATTCTAAACTAGTACTTAATATTATATTTCATTTTTATTTCAATTTGCATTCATTTTTTAATGTAGAAATTACCTTTGTTTTTGGTGCACGCCAAATTTAAATTAATTTTACTATTTCTTAATACATAATAAGTACTTATTGTAAAGGCCTATAATAATTGGCATATCTTTCTATTCTTTTATTATAATTTATAAGATATTTACGGGGGCCCTGAGCTTTGTAATTAGTGACCATGACTGCCGAGTCGGAGGTCGTGGATTCGATCCCCACCCAGGACAAACATTTGTGCCCATGAACATGTCTGTTGGTCCTGCCTGGGTGTAAATATCTATATAAGTATTTACCTACTTAAAAAAGTAGTATACGTAGTAGGTATATCAGTCACCTGGTAGTCATAGTACGAAGGTACACTCCGCTTAATTTGAGATCAGGTAACCCTGTGTGAAAAATGTCCTGGGATATTTATTAATTATTATTTTTGTGTCTACCGAAAAAAATAATATAATCAAATAAATGAGAAGTTAAGAACTCTTAGTGCACTTATGCCTTGCGATAGTAGCACTTGCCCGGACGAAAACTGCACTTAGAGTTCTGCGCGAGTTAAGCTAAGCGAAATAAATCAACAAACAATTAAGTTGGTTCAATACCGAAGTGCAATCGTTTAAATAGATGAATGCGCTTCACTCGGCTGCCTACTTTACCTATAATTAGTTTACCTATTAATTATAGAGTTCGAGCCTGGAATACCCGGATACTGTACCCGGGTACATTGATTGTGGCTGAGCTAGTTTCTGCTTAGTATACATTTGGTAAGTGCTTAGTTGCTGAGCGATCTATTACGTCTATTACTAGTTTGAAGTTAGACGTTGTGTTACCAATTTTGCTATGAAGTGCTTGTATAAATAGCGCTTAGAGTTAATTTCGAATTCTAAGAGCATAGTACTGTTCTGTCTGTATTATGTAAGTTGATTTTGTGGCATGGCTTGCTGTACTTGCAACTTCGTACGTGTGATAAGTTTAGATTTAGATTTGTGTATTTTCGTGAACGAACTCTAAAGAAATAAAGCCTATATGTGGGCCCAAGCTACGTTCTAGTATATGTGACAATCCAATTACATTAATCTAGTAGATTGAGAGATTAGTGTGTTCAAATAGACAAAGTTTAAAAAAATCCTGTTACTGTTTTCTGTTACACTTTACCAAGTGGACGTGAATGATTATAGTATAGGTTAATATTTTAAATAAAAAAGTTTTTTTTTTGATTTATTAACAATACTGTACAAATCACTAAAACATACATACACAGGCTCATAACGCAAACCTCAAGGGGTTTATCTGTAAGTGTAAGTATATAAAATATAGAAGATGAGATAGCAAATCATTTTATTAATAAGGCGATAGTTGCTCAGTTGGTAGTGACGTCGAATGAATTATCGATAGTCGTGAGCTCGAAATCAACAATGAGCTTGAGATTTCGGTGAAGGAAAGCGTCGTAAGGAAACCATAGTACGATGGAAGGGTACTTTGTATTCGCCTGATTGGCTAGCTCCTTCAAGTTGAAAATCTGACAGCAAGCATCTGTTAGCTTCACTTTCAGCTAGTTTCTTTATAGTCTAGTGCTTATTACGTTCCCCCACATCATACCATACAATAGGAATATTGTGTTCAAACAAAAGGCTCTACGGATATATCCCTTTCCGCCCTGAGAGTTATTCTCATACAAACATATCAGTTACTACGTTAAGACGTAGATAAAGCGAGATATAAAATATGCCATTTACATATAGAAGGATCAATTTTTTTGTCAACGAATTCACATATAAATCTAATTTTTGCGACCAAACAAAAAAAAGGCCCGGAAATTTTTATGTAATTTTTTTTATCATCGAGCGATGAGATTAGCATAAAATTTGTGTTGCTAAAACAGTATTTTCTCAATCCGGGACTTAATTTCAATATAATTATGTTTCCGCAACGAAAAAAACTGGCTAATAGCCAACGTTTTCATTCAACGTATTCGTTCTATTCCGGTAAATCAGTGCCCTGGGTCGTTGTGTCCCCAAAACGTCTCTCGAGGGTTAATTAAGGGAAACACAGATGTATATATATACTGGATTGGCTAAAAGCAACGTCCAAAGGAGCAATTCGATTATCTCCATTTGTTCCCTATAACTAATATTAGTTGGAGAACATTGTGACAGAATTGGGATTATGTTGGTAAGAGTGCTCCTTCTTGGACTCCATATAACCGAAACTCTATACTAATATAATAAATGCGAAAATTCCTGAGGACCGATGAATAGATGCCTTTCACCTAAAAACGGATAAAGAAACATGGCATATAGATAGAGCATGTCCTAGAATAAAGGCTAATTTTTATCCCAGAAAAAGTGACATTCCTGAGGAATGCAGATGAAACCACGGGAAATATCTAGATTTACATAAGTTTTAAATTTTAAATAGGTTTTAATGGTGTTTCGTACTCTATTGGTTATACATATTAGCTACTTTTTATCCCAAGAAAGTCTAACATTCCTCGGGAACAGATAATAATAAATAAACTCAAAAATGACTGGACCGATTTTAATATTTCTTTTACTGTTAGAAATATACTTTATCCAGAAGTAACATAGAATATACTACGGTACACTTTAAATCCTTCGGGATAGTGGCTGATACAGCGGAACTGTAGCTAGTACTATATGAAAAAATAAATTGTTATTACACGTGAGTTTCACGCTCCCAGAAACGCCCTTAGCCGAGGTCCGAGCCCCCCAGGGGGCACCCTCGCCGCTTACCCTCTGTTGAAAGCCTACGCATCCAACACCTCTTTGGCCATTAAAAATAAAATATTAGATGTATGGAACCATATTTAATTTTAGTACACAAAACATTATATATTTGAAAACCCCTAATATTTTATAGCTATGTGAAAGTTTGGATGTTTGTATGTTTGACACTCAATCGCGCATGAAAGGCTCAAAGCATATTTTTAGGCATACATATAAATATCCCGGGACATTTATTAACACATCTCAAATTAAGCAGAGTGTACTATTTGTACTATGGGTACCTACCTATGGTTAACTAATGTACCTACCGCTTTTTTAAATAGGTACATACTTATATAGATATTTACAACTAGAACAAACAGAGGCTCGATTCTGTAAGGAAAATGACACTATCTCGAGGATGTTTCGTCGCGGCCTCCGTGCTCTGTTTCTTTCGCATATCAAAAACATCTTTATACGTATATCAGTTATCCGATTGGCATAACACAAGGTCTTAGTTTGGGATAAGATGGCCATACGAAAGTGAAATACCCATGTAGATGGGGCAGTTGGCTTTCCTGTCCCTGCCACCCCACAGATCATAGGTACACTTATCTGTTTGTTCTGTGTGTATGTAATAAAGAGTAGAAATCGTTAGAAATAGAAAAAAATATGTATATTGAAAATATAGTCAATCAGTTTTCTAGTTTCCATAGTACAAGCTCTGTTTAGATTGGGATCAGATGGCCGTGTGTAAAATAATGGCCTTGGGTATTTTATTTTTATATAAAAAAATATTCTGGGTCAAGAAAAATAGGAAAATAACTATTAACTGTATTCAAGCGATGCGGTTACCGATGATATACGATATGATATTACAGTCGGTATGAATTTTCAGACTCTAACAATAAGAGACCGAACAAGAGCATTACATTAGTACTCCTTTTGTAAGATGAAGCCCATGTAGTGTAAAAGAGATAAAAGTCAACTGTCTTTCTTTTACCATCCACGTAAAAGCACTTTTATGGTTTTATTTAAAACAATTAACTTTACGACTAAGAAAGGTTCTTATGGAGGTCAAACCAGAAGTTCGAAAATCAGAAACTGAGAAGGACCGGCAAGAAAATTAAGTTAAATCAATGAGATTTTACCAATAGAGAAGTCATACTCATTGCTAAGAAAAAAAAAACATGGTGAAATTTTATTAACTACCAACATAGGACCTAAGCTACTTCATTTCTATCACTGAGTAGGTTATAAGTGTAGTTCCACCACAATATCAGGAAATAAATAAATTGTGTCAAACATAAAATTAACATTCAAAATAATATATACCTTATTTCAAACCATATAAACTACATTCTTCCATGGCATTCAACGTCGAAACGGCCAACGTACCATGTTTAGTCTTAATAAACTAGTGCGCCTCAACATCAAAGATTGCATCACTGCTTACCATCAGGTGGGATCGCATTAGTTTATATTATTTAAAAAAGTTCACTCAAGTTGATAAGCTTGTGTTTGTATTGCCACGCAGACGTCGGTAAAACGAATCTACCTCAGTATTATATATAACTAGCTGTCCCCCGCGGTTTCAGCCGCGTTCCGGAGGTCTGTAATACGCGAACTATGAAACGCGCGCAGTTAAAATAGTTGTAATTCTTTAAAATTCTCGCATTTTCTCAATCACAATATGCATGTATTATAAGTAAAAACTCTTGAATCACTCTATCTATTAAAAAAACAGCATCAAAATCCGTTGCGTAGTTGTAAAGATGTAATCATACATAGGAACATACAGACAGCGGAAAGCGACTCTGTTTTATACAATGTAATATATTAAGTGAAATAGGGTTTTTAATATGCTTTTTTTGCTTCTATTTGTTTGATATAAAATGTTGTAAATCGATTTCAACCTACTTGTAATTGTTTTAGGATACACTATTGACAATACAATAATTTGATACCATCGAGCTGATCTCATGGTGAAGCCAAGAAGTAGCTATGCTTTTTGAGGGCTAAGATTGAAATATAAAAGTACTCTATGGTGTCAAGCTAAAGTTCATCTTTCACTAATAAACCATTAGATGTTACAATGAACTTTATCCCAGAAGCCATAGAGATGATTTCCAGTGACATAATTAGCTGTCAAAACGACCCCTTCAAATACATATTAACAAGTTTAGTTGTTTTTTTTATCAACACCCACGTCTCAAGCATTAGTTGTAATAGTTATTTATTTTACCTTCATGAAAAGGTAATCTGTTATACAGAAAACTAAATTCATTTTTTCGCGGTAAACCTTTTTGGTACGCGCGTGAAACGTCGTAATAACGACTAAACATGGTACGATGGCCGTTTCGACGTTGAATGCCATGGAATAATGTAGTTTATATAGTTTGAAATAAGGTATATATTATTTTGATAGTTAATTTTATGTTTGACACCATTTATTTATTTCCTGATATTGTGGTGGAACTGTGTTTTATATTTGACAGGCATAACGAAGATTCACTTCGTGCTTTCTTCGTTATGAGGTCATACACAATGCTCTGTTATGGCTCAAAAATATTCTTTATGTAAAAAAGGAAAATTGGGTTCCTTTGACGCACCATCACCTCAAAACTACTGAACATATCGGGATGGTCCTACCATCAGACGCGGAATTTTTCCTAGATGGTAGAAATAGGCTTATATGTATATAGACAGGCCAATTGGCTTGGTGGCTTACGCTCTGACTGCCAAACTGAAGGTCGCGGGTTCGCTTCCCACCCAGGGCAAACGTTTGTGTGCATGAACATGTCTGTATGTTCTGTGTCTGGGTGTAAATATCTATATAAGTATGTATTTAGAAAAAAAGTAGTATATCAGTTATCTGGTTTCCATAGGACAAGCTCTGCTTAGTTTGGGATCAGATGGCCGTGTGTAAAGAATGTCCCAGGATATTTATTTATTTATTTATATGATATCGATAAAAGCGGGTGAAACCGCGGGGGACAGCTAGTAATATATTTAAAAGTATAATCACGACAATCCCCTAATCATTTATACTTCTATTATTCCTTCGTAACATTTTTCATTTTATTAATATCGCTATTACACGAAAATATTTCCAGGATGAGAATATAAATCTTACGTAATAAATCTATTTTCGTTTTGAATTGATTAATTGCCGATTTTCTTATCGGCTCTTCTCAAAAACAACCGAACGGTTATTGAAGTCCGACTATTCAGTGGTTCGAGTGGTTGTAAAGCAATATTTAATAATACTATTTTATTTGAATTTCATTTCTCGTTATCGCGATATATTTTTTTATTCTTGTCTGTGGGCCACCTGATGGGAAGTGGTCACCGCCGCCTATGGATATTTGCAATACGGGGGTATCGCCAATGAGGTGTCGACCCTGAGACGTGAAGTCATTAAGTATCTTGTGCAAATAATATCACCGGTCTTAACTCTCTCACCGAAACACTGTAATACAAGCGCACTACTGCTTCAGGGCCGAAACGGGTATGGCAGTAGTACTTGCCCAGACGAATTCTCCATTGACTAAAATATGATAAAATAAACCTAGCTAATATTTGCGATACTAATTTTGTAAAAGAGATTTTTATTACTTTTCTAGGGTACATAAATCTACGATAAGATGGTATACCGTCGCCGTTGCTCGACCTAGTAAGTATAAAATCAAGGAAATATCTAAGGAAAATTATCAGCTGTGGAAAAATAGTCCTTTCTAACAAGCTACTCTATAACCCCAGGCGAAATGTCCAAGAAGGATGAAAGTTTATAAATTTAAACACGATATTTGCATATTAATTTCAGACATCAACAGTGTTTCGCCCGAGTAGTTTTGTAATGAAATATGGACTGTAAATCAAGACCGTAAGACCGCAAATTGAAGGTAAATAGTGTTTAAGTGTCCGCAACCAGCCAGGAGAAGAATAATTTATTTTTCCTTCCGATACGTAACTGCGTAGCCGGCCGAGTATGGTACAAGTACAAGGTAGCGGTGTCAATGTAATGGCATAAAATGATAATTTATTTTCTCCATAGATCGAATATAGTAGAGATTAAGATAGAAGAGTTACAACAACAACACAAAAAATTGAATTATATAGAAAATCGGTATGATTGTTTCAATTTTTTTATATTATTTTATAAAGGCTTTCAAAAAGCTATATGTGATTTTTATTCAATTAAAATTTAGTATTGTATGTACGTCTATCGTCTGGGCTTAAAACGCTTTAGCCTTTACTTCGCACCGCTACAGACTGAGGGAAGCGCTAAAATACGCCTCGGCTCGGCGCTTACAATAAATCTTGACACTTCAAGTTTTGTCCAAGGTCCCGATTTCCGCATCTGTTACTTTATCCTGGTTCCAAGAAAGCGGTACAAGGCATTAAGCAGAAATTCACAAAAATACCTGGAAGGGATTCAGCTAATACAAACTTTGTCGAATCGCGGCATAACGAGGCTTCGGAGAATAGACCTCTCGCGTGATTGGATAGTAAGCGAAAGAGACAAAGTATGGATGACGCGAGGAAACATCATCTAGTGTCTCCACATTACACCGCACTTATTTTAAGTCCATGCCCGTAAGTTGCATGTCGGTGACATGTGGTAACCATTATCACCGTCTCTTGGACTACTGATTATCATTTCTAACTAAGGTTTTTATGTACCTTGTCCATCCTGGAATTAGTAACCTGGAATATCCAGGACCTCCTGTCCCTAACCCAGCTTTCTATTGATCACCAACCAGATAACAATATTTAGTTAACAGTTATGAGACCACTAACTTTCCGTGCCGAGGCTTCACCCACGCTTCCAAGGCATCTAATGCATGCCGGGATTATATCAAAGCCTATATCCATCCAGTAATGTACCTTTCACATATTGAAAGTATTTTTCAAATAGATGCCGCGTTACTGGAGATTACTGTGGTTTTATCTATACTAATATTATAAAGTGGAAAGATTTGTATGTAAGTATGTTTGTTACTCTTTCACGCAGAAACTACTAAACGGATATGGATGAAACTTAGCACATAGATATAGCATATCCTGGAATAACATATAGGCTACTTTTTATCCCGGAAAAATGTGATATCCCTCGGGATCGTGGGTAAAACCGCGGGGGACAGCTATTCATAATATAAGTACAGATTTAAAAATGATGTGACCGAAGATGTTCAGCACAAGTCTAGAAGCAAACTAGATTAGAAGTGGAGCTATCGGGACACAACGGTGACTGATCAACTTGAGGGTAATATTCAGGCAAGCGGGTACTTGGAAAGTACCACAGCTTTGCTATCCTCACAAAATTCCAATATTTAAAGCTCGAGCTCATTATTGCTCTTAAACTCTTGAGCCAACAGAGCGTTGAGCCGTTATCGCCATGAAATTGTTAATTACTTTCTTTAGCCTCGTGGCTTCACTCGCGTCCCTGAAGGATCTTATATTTTCTGCGATAAAACGTATCCTATGTGTTAATGCGACAGACTAAAATAATGGGTCCGTAATTAATGGATTAGACTTCGTATGCCGTATCGTTATTGTGGCGGTTTTCCCTGACACTTTGGCTTTTAACTAGAAATTAGAGACACATTAAAAAAAAATTATACCACCACGACACTCACGACACACAAGCACTCCGCAGGATCATGATGGCAACACGAGGACATCGCCAATGTGTAGTCGACCCTGAGACGTGAAGTCGTTATGTCTCATGTGTCTGTAATTTCACCGGCCCCCGAACCGGCTAACTGAAACACAGTAATACTAGTGCACTACTGCTTCAAGGCGAAAATGGGTAAGATGGTAATACTTCCTCGGACGAACTCTGTCTCTATCTATTTTTTATCTTAGCCGAAATAAATAATGTTAAGATAATTATTGGATAATTAACGACTTCCTAAACTTTTATTTTCATGCGGTAAGCATGTGGGTTTCAAGCTTGCTGTTTATAATAATATTTGTGTTCAACACAGTTACATGATTTTATTAAAAAGAATAATTTACTTGATCCGCCTACTTTTTTGTACTACTTATTGTTAGTTTTTAGGGAAACCTATTATTAGCTTTACTTTTATGTTATTCAAATTATTATTTCAAATCATATTTCTAAATAAATAAATTATATTTTTTGGGATTAACATAGGCCTATCCATAGATTTCCACCTCGAACGATCTCGAGCCGCCTGCATCATGTTTTGGTATAGATTTCATATGAGACAAAACATGTGTTCTATACAGCAAAACTTTTGTTCGAACTTAAGTTTGCAACTAACTTGAACATGACTACTTGAGTAATCAATCAATCATAAGTTGATTATGATTTATAAGTAAAACTTTATAAATTATGACTCAGTACAGAATTGTCTAATATATATTTTGAATACCTGCTGTGCCCCATGGTATCACCCGCGTTTCCGAGAATAGTTTCATTTTACCAGACTCTATGACAAGCTTCATTTAAATCCGTTCTGGCGGGATTAAGTACCAAACAAACATCCATCGAAACTTTCGAACCCATAATAATAGTCAAATTATAAAGAGAGAGAGAGCGATTTAGAGAAAAATCCTTCAATATTTGATAGGTACATTATTCCACATGGACACAGGTTATGTTGTATTCCCGGGATACATTGAACACCTCGATTAAGCAGGTGAAACCACAGAGGGAAGCTAGTCTTTATGTAGTATATATACGGAAAACATAGACTAACACTAATAATACACTTATTAAAGGTACCGAAAAGCTCAGTGCGTGGCAATACAATCGATCATATAAAATATATAAGTTTAACAGAGAGTCTCCACGAGCCCCAGTTGTTCTATCTTTTTATTAATTTGTATGCTTTAATAATAAAGGTAACAGTACATTTTGTAAGCCTGTAATAAAAAAAGTGTGAGAGACGTATCAAGAGACATACATATTATTATAAGGAAAATAGGGTTCCTTTCCATCACCTCAAAACTACTGAACATATCGGGATAGGACTGCTACTATTTGACGCGGATTTTTTTCCTAGGTTATAGGATATTTATGATATCGATAAACGCGGGCAAAACTGCGGGAGAAAGGTATAACATATAAATCTAAATAATTCCGTTCGAGTTGATATCTTCGCTTAGATGAAAGCTTACACTTTCATCAATATATACGCAAGGAATGTACCAATAAATAATTCATGAACGCATGTTGCGATGAAAAACAGTAAAGACAAGACAACCTACGTACCTGCAATATTTATTATTAAGATACCTGGGGTGCCATTATGTAAGGTAAACGACACTAGGTCGATGTTTCATCGCAGCCTCCTTGCTCTGTCTCCTTCGTTATCTACGCTATAACATGAGACGTCCGCTCTCAGAGGCCTCGTTTCGCCGACGAAGTTAGTATTAGCTGAATATGGACTGTATGGGAATCGAACTAGGATAGGATAAGGTATCTGTGCGTAAAAATGCTCCATCTATAAACATATCTTCTCATTATCGAAGAGGAAGGCAGATATATCAGTAATGAGACCTACATTACACCGAATTTATGTATTTATTTAAGTAATGTGATAATGTGGTGAGCATTCTCGCCGTTTCTCGGACGTTACCAATATCGGGTTACAGGCAATCATGACTAAATAAAGAAACGTTAAAGTTAGTTTGTTATATCAGGAATCATGTGACTGTAATTGTGTCTTTACTTTTAAGCCAAACCCAGTTATACCTGCGCTACTTCACATAGAAAATAGGTATGGTGGTAGTACTTAATACTTAATAATGTGTTCCCGAATATATAAATGGAAAAAAAGGGTTACTTTGACGTACCATCATATCAAAATTACAGAAAATATCGCTATGGGACTGCTACCTTTCGACGCGGAAACTTTTGTTAGTGGTTATAGGCTATATATGATATCGATTAACGTGGGTGAAACCGCGGGGCACAGCTAGTATTATATATATAATCAAAAAAACTGGCGCTGTCTTGCCCCAAAAATAACTCTCTATCTCTCTGTCTATCCAAAGATATGAAATCACTTTTTTAAAAACCTCACCCGATGAATGTAATATAAGTACTATTTATTAATACCTACCCAATTGAATAATGGACAGAGACATATGTGTTTGGTTTTCACAAGTCTAAGGCAAGATAGTTTTAAAGCCCATATTGACTCAGTTGGTGTTACGTCCGAATTCCCATGCCGACGTAGGTTCGAATTAGCTTCAGTTTTCAGTGAATAAAAACATCGCGTAATATTAATTAAACTGTAAAATGGAAACTCAATAAAAATAAGAATTTGTAAAAACTAAACACCGTCTAAAAAGAGGTAATGCACATTTACCAAAACTATTTGTCGAGAGCAAAATATGTAACAACTTTAGCCATTTGCTGGAGAAAGCAATACCAAAAAAATATTTTAATTTAATAATAATACTGTAACATTTGAAGCAACATGACAAAAAACATACGCAAGCAATTGGGTAGATGCGTTAGGATCAAAAGATCTCAAATATGACAGGGCTATAGTAATTATAGTCGGTAGTTGTCATGATATTCTCCGAGACGGCGACATTCAAAACGTTAAATACCTTTAGATACCACGCCTCGCCGCCGCGTATTGGAAGCTATTATAATAATCTGTACAGATATGAATTGAATACGGAATCTACTCCGCTCATATTCAAGACGCGCGTCGTATGCAGAGGTATGTCTCGTACAATCCTTTATTGAATTGTTTCACTCCACGTGAGGTTTATACGGATCCTATGCTCATATATTTATCACTAGAGTGTGCTTCACTATGAATATAAAGAAGTGAAATAAAGCTTTTGAAGTTTGGTTTTTGAATTGTGTTTGGCGAAAACTAAAATCCTTCTTTCTAAATATAAATAATATATTCTTCGTGTGCGAATCCAACTCGCACGTGGTGATTTTTTATTAAAGAAGTAGTAAGTTTGTGGGTTTTACGCGTCGAACAGAAAGCCTCCATTCCTCTCCATTATAACCAACTTCAACAAATCCTAAGCCCCATTAACATTTTTAATAAAACCATGTTTCTCCTGAACAAAGATGGCAAACCAATATATTTGCCAGAGGATGAGTAATATGAAGTATTAGGCGGAGAATACTGACAATAATTCTCGGTTCTATAACACGTATGTTATGACAATAAATATGTGACTCGGCCAATAAAACTGTCAGCACTTTTGTGCCCGATGATATATGAACTGAACAGCGATATGTTAGGTTCAGCCCTCTTATTCAGCTAATACAAACTTCGTCGGCGAGCTGGAGCGACGAGACTTCTCACGTGATTGCGTACTTAGCGAAAGAGACAGAGCTTCGTCGAGCTAGTGTCATTTTACTTTACAGAGTGCCCCTGAAGTATTTGAACATGGAATCGAGACTTAACTTTTGTATTTAGTAGAATCGTCGCGGTTCTGTCGTGTAACCTCCCCGTCTTTTGTTTGCGTTGGAATGAGTAAGGAGATGTTTAGTCTTGTCGGTTTGATAAGAACCGATACATTTTTACCCATTGTAATAAGTACACATTTTATCCATAATTATGTGTTCCGTGATAATTACTCTTTTAATGTACTTTATATGGGATTAGCCAGAAGGGGGGGAGGCTTGGCTGAAAGTTATAAACTTATAAAGAAATAAAAATTCCTAAAAAAAAAAACAAAAAAGTAATATTCTACTATGCTAATTGCATTACATTATATGCAGCATTACAAAATCTTAATTGACTTCCAGATCTCACATCATTGATCGAAGCCCGGGAGGTATTCGTATCTCGATAGATATCTGGTAGCGAATGAGAATCACCTATTGTAAGGTCCTATTCTTAGTTACACGATAAATCGCTTGGGGCGCTCCCTGTCGTGCGTTTGTGTCGAAAATGAAAGATTTACGCTTGTAAGACTCCCCCGGCAGCTGGTAACGGGCGGATATTCCCGGAAAACCTAGCTACAACCGGTTACAGCCAGTAAGAGCCGGTTACGGGCGGCTTGTACTGGATCCCGGTCGGTGAAACGGTTTAATGGCGAGCGTTTTTTCTGTCAGTTCATTATCGCGGTCTATTGTAGTGGAAATGTAGTTCGTGTTTTATGCAACTAGCCTTTGTTCGTGGTCACGCTGGGGAGGCTCTGCTGAATTATTGAAAGGTAATTTTGTTATTATAATAAAATTTGATTATGAGGGAGTGTTCAATTGATATAAAAATGAAGACAATTTAATGAAGGAACATTTATTAATCCAAAGAAAAGTGAAAACCTTAGCTAATTTTTAAGCAGCATAACTGTCAAAAATCATCATCTGCCTTCATCAGCAATCATTTTGGGTCATCGCAATGCTTTATGTCCATATTCCATCCGTAAGTTTGTTTGTCACCTTATAAAAAAAAACTATACTTTTCAATGTCAAAGCTCACACAGCTTGTCGTTTTTTTGTTTCGCTTCATTTCGGAGGCCACGCGGTAAAAGCTCGGCTAGTCACCGGCGTAACCGAGTTCAATTTCCGAACTGAACAGGATGCAAGTATTTTTTTAAAATTCTCTTTTGAGCCGGCATGGTGACAATCAAAACCATATACCACATTGAAACGACTACTACTATTGGACTGTTTTGTTCTTTTTAGGTAATAGTTGCGACCTCTGCCTAGCTCTGAATAATGAGCGTGAAATTATTTATTTCCTTTACTTATTTCAATGCTTCCACTTGTTTACGAGAGTAATATCTTTCCTTTGTTTGAGCCTTGCCGTGCCAAGGTGTGAAAAAGTAAAACAAACAAAAGGCAGTATTAAATAATAGAAACTGGAGCTAAAATTGCTCTCACCTCGGTATAAAAATAAGCTACGGTTAAGATAAAAGAGTAAAAAGAAAACCCCGTAGTGTCGTTGTGGCAGGAAGCCAAGATGAATGTAAAGGTGCATTTCCAGTAATGCGACGGAGGAATGGCGGAGAAAAACTTATGAAATTACAGGAATCCATTAACCGTGAAATATTAAAAGTTGACGTACACTGCTCGTAAAGTAGACAGCGGAAAAATGCATGCACTTCTTCATCTTTTAGGGTACGTGATGCTCAAGACCAGGGCCATCAGCCTGATTGGGAAAATTTTGTATCAAACAAATAATAAAAACACAAACCATTGGTTTGCATAATTAAGAATAGACTGGCTTAGAACTTTTGCCAATGTGACTTATATAATAAATAATGAATTAAGTTACTAAAAATGCCCCCAAGCTAAAGGGCCTAACGCCCTGACAAATAGCTATTTACATGAAAACATAGAACAAACAGATATGCTCATACACACAAATGTTCGTCCATAACGTGAATCCTTCCAACGTCATATTTCTACGACAGTGTAGTAAAGATTTTACTATTATAGGGTACTTTTGTTTTTTTGGGGTTCCACTGCTAAATGGTAAAGAACCGGACCCTTATAATCGTGTCATGGCCGTATGCCAGAGCCATGGCATTCGGAGACTATTGGCCCTATATATATATATGAATGAAAGGTAGGTGTTTCATTGAACAAAACTCTACGTAAAATGTAAAAGCAATTATTTTTACACTACTTACTTACTACAACACGCTGGAGGCCTGCCTGGTGGTAAACGATCACCGTAGCCTTGCAAGACTAGGAGTATAAGTCGCGCGTTGACGATCCCTTTAATAGTCTGTAAAATTAACAATGTGAACTTTGCGAGAGGAATAAAAGTAAGAACTGTTGTTGGAGGTAGGAGAAAAAAAAAATAAAAAAAAAACAATGTGAGCTATAACTTGCTACTTAGGACATGATACGGAAACGCATAAGGGTCCGTAGAAACCATGGACTGATACACACTTCGCCGGTAATATTTTTATACACGTTTTTATTAGCTTCACTATCTATATTATAAAATCTGCGTTGTCGGTTTGACCCTACTTCTAATTGTCATATCGATTTGAAACTTTGCAAGTATATAGAATTCGGGTGACAATACAATTATTTAATGCCATCGGGCTGATCTGATGATGGAGCCAGGAGGTGCATAGTAAATACCGAGGATTAACTAGAGAAAACGAGCTATTTTGGTTTATTTTGGCAAGTCCTATACTTTCAGTTTGGAAACAAAATATAGCGTATTTATGTCTTAAACAACAGTTTGAGCAGTTTTAAGTAATATTTAACTGTACAGCATTAATATACCCTAGGACAAAAAAATCAATTGGGGTATTTTTTCAGCGTTCCGCGAACCATTGCAATGCCTTCGTGTTTTTATGTTTAGGTCACATAAACGTCACAGATAGTCAAAATAATATTTTGTACGCAAATAAACCCGATATTTAATAAAATTCCACCGTCACATCAGGACAGTATAGGTACATATGCCAAACAAAGACATTATCAAAAAATATTTGACATTGTTTCTACTGTTTCATAAATATTTTTGCAAATAAAATTCCATTTCAATAAGAGGACAATGAAAACAAAAGGATATCTAAATAATAGATATTGCTGTCAGCTGGTAACGTTCCCAGTATTCTGGTGCCATTGCTACTTTTTATGGCATTGCTAATTCTTTGACAGAGGATAGCTTTACAATACATAAGAATACATATATATGCAACTAGTTACCCAATTACAGAATTACCTTAAACACTAAACATACCATAACCGGGTCAAATGACCCATTTTGAACTTTGCATTGAAAATGCACGTATCATTTTATTGCTTTTGCACATTTGACTTCATGACTTTTGCTTACTAATTAATATACAGTTATACTATTTATTTCCCTTCCTAACAACCATATTTCATACATTCAAGCAGAAAACATATAGTCACATTTGACCCGCTATGGTAGAAATAGGTACCTAGTAAGTATTGGTATGATTAGTGTTAAGCTCTAAAATACATAGGAAACCAAATAAATGTGACTTACTAAAAGGGCCAAGATTGAATCAGTTCTATACACTCAAGACAACAAACAGGGTGTCGTAAAGACCCGCGATAGAAGTGAAACTATTGTATTACAGGAAAACATTTAAATTATTGATCAATCAATTTTGAATAGCATAGATTGTGTTTCCGATTCCTTTATTTTTGTCACATAAAAAGGTTGCGGATGAGAATTTCAAAGCCCTCCTATAAGAACTTTTACTTTAAATATACTATTTAATTAAACTTGATATTATCTTAGGTTAATTAAACTATCTAGAGCATAAATAATTGTGTGATTTGTAAGTGAGTGTGAGTGAGTGTGTGGTTAAGTGTGGTTTAATAAGAAGATCCCAGAAACACCCTCCTAATGTATTATTTAAAGGTATCATGTAATTCCGAAATTCGGTCGCAATAAAAAAATAATTCTAATTATTAATTTCCTCGCATTTTTTCCTTACTTCAAGGATAACATTCTAATCTCATAAAATGTAGGAACGTAAGGGTGTAAGAGAATTATTGCCATCTTGACAACTAAGAAAATCGAATCGGGAGAAGTGTCGTCAATTGTAAATCAGGCTTGCATAAGTGCGAGTGGGACATAATATTATGGTTAGAAAGAGATCTTGTTCAGTCATCTCGATAAAATATAAAAATATTATTAAGATCAAAGACGGTTCAGAAGTCATTCAACTTGAGAAGAACCGCCAAGAAGCTCTGCAACATAAAATCTTTTGATATAGTATTACGTAACATATATTCACGCCCATTATCGCCAAAGTGGTAAGCATAGATCTTTGTGATGAGACCAGCATTCCACAGAAGATATTTTAGGACCCAATATTACATGTGCTGATCAGTAGTATTGCTGTACCTGTCCAGTAATAAAACCCAAGACCTCTGTATCTATAGCCAAGCTATGTATTGCTGCCCTGAGGCGTCTTTTTTAAGTTTTTTTAGGCTTCTTCAGGGGTACATACAACTCACAAAAGTTTCGTCGCTATCAGATTAATAGTTGAAGGCATAGGATACAAACTTAAACACATTCATGTCTACATAGCGTAATACAAAGCCGCTTCCCGCCCTCTGTACGCTTAGGTCTACACTACGCATCGGACTTTGATACGAATTTGATCATTAGAATGGTTCAAGCGGAAGGTGACATAGATTGCATCCGTGCGAAGACGGGGCGGGTCGCTAATAAGTATGTTTTCCGTTCAAAATTTTGCAAATCACTTTTTAAATGCTCCTTATGGTACTCAAGTTCAACTCAGTTTGGACATAATAATATGGTGAGAGCAGAAGGCACCGATCTGAGTTCGAAAGAGTTTTTTTTTCTCTATATTGGCACATAACGCTGGAAACAAAATGAAAAATGAATATTGCTCGGAACCCGACTGTCGGTTTATGGAAGCAATCAAGCCGATTGTCACCGGGCACTGATAAACTATTGGTAGTTGCTGTGATTTCTCCAGATAGATTTGCCAAGCTATTTTGACATTTATGACCAAAACCGGTATTGGTCACGTCATCACTTACCATATTAAGACTAGCTGTACGCCGCATTCCCGAGAGATGCTACATATTCCCGAGGATACAATTATCTTATGTGCTAATTCAGATTATAAACTATATATGTGCCAAGACCTAAATGTGATTGGTAGATTTTGCGTGAATGAGTAACAATTGTCTATATATTTGACAGACCCGCTGGCTTGGTGGTTTGCGACTGCCAAGTCACAGGTCGATTCCCACCCATGACAAACATTTGTGTGCATGAACATGTCTGTTTGTTGTGTGTCTGTTATATATCAGTTATTTGGTTTCCATAGTACAAGCTCTGCTTAGTTTGGGATCAGATGGCCGTGTGTAAAAGAATGTCCCAGGATATTTATTATTATTATTATTATTTATTATGTAGATTTTAGTCAGATTACTATATGGCTTAAGATTTAAGCCAGTCTTGAGAGGCGGACATGTGACAAGACGCAATCAACTCGGATGACGGGGCACGATCTGTGAGGCGTAATAATCCTACTGATTGCTTACACGCGTTTAAATCAGTCCTGTTGGTAGCGACGAGTACGTTAGTATATAAGATTATACGATATATAACAGTGCTAGCTTCGGTCTGGCAGTGTCAATCGCGATGCCGAAGATTTTTATGTATACCAGGATTGTAATATATTAATAATAATAAATAGGTAGTTTCATTTACATAGACTCAATAAAAATAAATTGGATGGAGTACTCCTTTGAAGTAAATTTATACTTATGTTAAGTACAAATCAAGTTAAATAATATATTTTAAACATAGCTGTTAAGACTGTTACTTTTGGATAAAGTTTTATAAAAGTGATAATTTTTTTTTTAATTTTTTTTGAGTTTATTTATAACATATTATAATATATTTTCTCTTTATTATTACTATAGTTATAAATAACCTCATGGGCGGGGAAGTAAAATATGCACTAATACTTGCAGTTCCCTCTTTGCACCTTTATGGGTATTTGGTTTGATAAATGCCCCAAAAATCCGAAGCATTCAAAAACTGGAATATTTAACATCATAGCTGTGCATAATTTACAAAACTTTCATAGTAAAACTCTAAATTCGACGACAAATTTCTGTCCAAATAACTTATTTTACCATATTTACTCGCAAAAGTACATTCGGTTGTTTCCTAAACTTTATTATGTTCGTTTTCTAAAATGGCCCTAAACTTTGCAAGCCCAAGGGTACGCCCGTGGCTTAAAATGCCCCTGTATACTTGTTAACTTACTTACTTACTTATTACCGCGATTCGCTTAGAAAGGTAAAGGTAATATTGATTTTGACCTTTCTATAAGTAGTAAAACCCTTAATACTAATTTGTCCGTGGAAGTACTACCACCATAACCATTTCCGTCGTGAAGTAGTAGTGCACCTGTATAATTGTCTTTCGGTTAGAAAATAAGGGAGCCGGTAAAATTACAGGCACATGAAACTTAAGAACTTCATATCTCAGGGTCGATAATGCATTGGCGATGCCACTGGTGTTGCAAAAGTCCATAGGCGGCAGAACACTTACCATTAGTCGGAGCATCTGCTTGTTAGCTCACGGAGATTTAACTGAAAAAGCACTCTTGTTATTAAAGTCCTTAGACATTGAATCCAATGACTTTAGTACTAGTCTAATGCGATAAATATACTGGTAATTAAACAGCTTCAGGACAGTAACTAATTAATGTGGTGACATTAGGGAAATCAGATACTCAATTAGCAAATGGTTTAGAGCATTTGTCTATATAGAACTTGCGTACCTACAAATAGTGGAAAGATGGACGAATTTGAATAAAAGTTGTCACAAACATAGTTTATAAGTAAGGTATAAGAATACATTGGAATCTTTTTATCCCGGGAAAATATGAAATCCCTCGAATTTGCGTGTGAAACCGCGGGGATAGCTAGTATACAAGTAAAAGAATATAGAGAGTTATTTTTTGATTCCTTGAATATAATTAGACTATGGATAAACTTGTGTTTGACCCAAATAACCACAATGAGCGATAAAGAAGTGAAGGTCGCTACGCAGCATTATTTGATACTTTGTAATTATTTGCAATCTCTCATTTCACAGGACTTTTAACCTTATAACGTTTATGTTAAAGTCTAAAACGAAGTGGCTAGGATAGGATCCTTAATACACATTGTTCAGTTTTCAGCACAACGGCCTTTCTACCGTTATTGCTGGTTAAGATTGAAAAAAAACACCGGCTCAACCCATTACAAGTGCACTCTACAAGCTGAAATCGTTTTGTGGGTAGAAGGGGGATAAGAGGACCATCCATATTTTAGCGAGAGAAGGGAGGATGGGGCGAGGCTATTTGTATGTAAACAGAAAACAAGATCCTTAAACGACGCAACGGGTGCCTATTACAAAGTCTTCAATTCTATTTGAGTTTGGTATTCCAGTGCAGTGTTTGACAATAAAATTTAAATTTCATCCTCCATCGAGAAAATTGAATTTAAAAACAATGACCTTAAAGTTGAATTTTACCAATGATAGAACACTTTCACGAGATAAACATGGCTTTAAATTTTGTTCAGATACATGAAAATAAGACGAGATAAAAATCTGCAGCAAACTCTTTGTTTGATTTTAGATTAAATTCTTTGTTTTTCGACCTATCTGGTTTTTTTTGGATAAAAACCAGTTGAACTTTAGTAGGGTGTTATAATTTTTCGTGATCTTTTTGTTTACCTCCCGCTCTATAAACTTTTTTTATTATACGTTTAAAGCCTTTGTCAGACGTGTTTGGGCCTGTGGCATTGTAGCTTCAAAACTGAATGACATATAATAGTATAGACACGGCATTCACCATTATCACGGGTCTCAAAAACATAGTAAATACTAGATAGCTTATATGCGCGAAGATTGGAATAAAAAATAATTGCCACCGTACCTGTTGTTACAGATTTTTATATATTATATTTATATTACAGTGTAAACTCTTTATAACGAAACTCAAGGGACTGAGCATTTTTTGTCGTTATAGAGAGTTATCGTTATATGGAGTGAACAAAAAAAACAAAACAAAGTGAACAAACCAACCAACTTGGGCTCACTTCAACGTTATAGGGAGTTTATCGTTATAAAGGATAACGTTATAAAGAGTTTACACTGTATATATTATTATTATATATTGCCCAAACTGTCAAATTGTTGTTGTGAATGTTTCCAATAATGCACTTAACTGTTTCAATGGCGTATTAATCACGAGCTGGCGTTTCATGAAAAATTCCCCGAAAATTCCTCGAGGCTTCCTTAACGAGATAAGTTTGAAATTTAACCCTTCCCTCATAAATTTGTTTTGCAGATTTGGTAAATGCCGAGGCAGGGAAGTTCTAGAATTTGTGACTTTTGGCTGCCGCTTAGTGAGATTTCATATCTTTTAAATTCTTCTACAATAAAATACCTACTCCGAGACACTATATTATGTTCCGGTAATCCGGACATTACTCTGAGAATACTAACATCACGGATGCAGCTTCCGCGATAATAATCCGATTTAATGCAAATAAAGTTATTATAATAGCCCTCAAAGTAACACATCCATTTTTAGATTCGGAAACAACTGACTACATCAGTTTTGATGACGCCGTGACGTCGTATACATGGTTTGATTCTGTAAGTCAAACTACACTAGCTGCTCGATATTGCATCCTCTATGTTCTGTCTCTTTCGCTTACTACGTTATCTCGTGAAAGGTCCGCTCTCCGAGGGCACGTTGCGACGCAGTTTATATAGCTGAATAAGTGGGAGGAATGTCTCGTTTAATATTTTATGAAAAGAAAATGAACTCACTTGTAACATGCGAGTCGACAGAATCTTCAGGTTACATTATTTCGGCGGCATTTCACTTATTTTACCAGAGTATTCCGTAGATTGGACCATCATACCCATGTCAAGTATGTCCCACACCCGTTTCATATCCCCTTTCACCCTTACCTCCCCTATTCGCTTCCATATTTGTATGCTTTGTTTTTTTCTCTTTATTAGTTGTATGATATTTCTATATAAATCCCCCACAAATATTATCAGTTATTTTTGTTGGGTTAATATTTGGAATATTAAATATTGGATACTTAGGTTTTTATTATGTTTGGTAAATTATATGTGCTCGACGATGTTTCATCGCGGGCTTTATGCTCTGTCTCTTTCATTAAGAATGGAATCTTGTGAGAGGTCTGCTTTCGGAAGCCTCGTTGCGGCGGCTCTTTAACTAACGTTATATTAGCTGAATAAGGGAGCTGAAGAGTGCCAAACTAATTATTCTTATTAGTACTCACCCAAAAGCACACGCACACACTCACACACTGCTGTATCAAAAGGACGCGTTATATTTTAGACTAGTCTATATCTAGACTTTCCGTCTCGCGGTTTCACGAGTGTTCCCAAAATATCTAATGGATTTCGGATGTTACTATGTTACTTCTGAATAAAGCACCTTACCAACCCTTATTCAGTTAATACAAACTTCTTCGACAAGGCACGGAGGGCACCCATCACCATGTTCGGCGCGCCTATCCCTTGGGAGAGGCAAGCCAAATATTTAGGTGTCACTTTGGATGATAGACCTTCCTTCGGTCCTCACATTAGCACGGTGCGTAACCGCGCCGCGTTCGTGTTAGGCAGGTTCCACTTCCTCATTAATGCTTGGTCTAAATTGGCCCTCAAAAGCAAAATCAGACTGTATACCGCGTGTATACGCCCCATAATGACGTACGCGTGTGTAACTTTTGCACACGTCGACCCCAAGCGGATCCAGAGATTCCAAGTCCTCCAAAATAAGTTCATGCGCAGAGACACGGGTGCCCCGTGGTATATGCGTAATCTCAATCTCCACATGGACTTAGGTTTGCCGACCATCAGGCAATTTATCAAAAGGGCTTGTCGCCGCCATTTCGATCGGGCACTAAACCACAAAAATCCCCTTATAGTGCAGGCCTCGTCCTACACTCCGTCCCGCATTAGTCGCATTCGCAGACCGAGGCACGCCCTCGCCGAGTCTGACGATGACATAACCAAAGCTCAGACAGCTGCAGCCGAATCTGCAGCTCGCGATAGAGTTCATCCATCACACACACAAGGCCATCAGCCTCGCTACCGTCCTCGCCGGCATGGACGTAAGAAACCGCGCTCTCCTTAATATGTTCATTGTAGAGTTTTTTGTTTTATTATTGTTATGAAATAAAGAACCACTAATAATCAGATAAAGTAAAGTCTTTGATTTAAAAAGGCCCCCCACGCAACGCCCTGAGCCCGAGGTTCGAGCCCCACAGGGGGCACCCTCAGTGCGCTGTTGCTTAATTGTCCGCGTAAGGGTGTCAGAGCCATCTGAGGCTAACACCTTCGTCCTTTCAAAAAAAAAAAAAAAAAGGCACGGAGGCCTCCGAGCGTTCCTCTTACATGGTTGCATGGTAAGCGAAAGAGACAGGGCATGGAGGCCGCGACGAAACATCCTCGACCTAGTGTAATTTTACCTTACAGAATGGCACCCCTGTAGTGTACTAGATGTATTAGAACTCCTGAAGCACCAGCCTATAAATTTTACTGTAATAATATACTACAACATATAACAATATTTGAAGCCATTTCTAAAGATACATTTTTAATCTATGCACTATATCAATTAAAAATTCTTGTATTCTGCTTGGCAAACCTCTACATTCGATACTCACCACGTCCGCCATATTGGATTGAGAATGACGTCACTTAGTTAATTGAACATGGTGACCAAAACCAAATGTGTGCAAAATTTCAGCTCAGTCGGTTGAGGGACCTGATGTAAAATTCTGTTGGAAGATTTTACCCAAACATTCTAACTAACAGGTGAAGTTAAAATCTTGTAAAAAGAGAACTGAAATGGCGAGTTGGTAAAACGAAACAGCCAAATTGCATCCGACCCACAGACAGATTTGTGGTTAAAGTTTGTGGTCAATTTCAAATGATTGGAAACAAAACGGGCGGCCAACTTTGAACTGTTATTACGTTATGGGGTATACCATGAATATATACAGGAATGAAAACAAAAACTTTTGTAAGGACACCGTACAGTGAAAACAAAGTGACATGCAAAGGTTAAAGTGCTCGTTCCGGACATCGAACCCGCATCCACGTCCCAGATATTGAGACAATAAGGAATTTTATCGAATAAAGGGTCCGTCCCTTGTCACTGCCCTTTGTTTCGGCAAGTAGACTGAATTTCCGACAGTTTACAATCTGATAGAGCTTTTAGGTACGTATTTGTTCTGGAACCTTTTCAGTATGAGATGGAGTTCACTAAACTATTTTTGTCAGCAGAAATCTTCTTTGTGGTACTTTCATTTTACGGCCGTATATGTGACGTCATATCAAGTGTAATGTAAAATTGATATGTACATATCTGTTTAGTCACGTTGTAAATATCTAAAGTAGCTTTGCCTTGTTTGAAATCATATGGTCGTGCGTTAAGAATATCTCAGGTTAAATAATAAGTACCTGGATGCCCGAGTTTTGCTCGATATTTTCTTTTTGGTAAATTATGTAAAGTTGATAATTGGCTTAGTGTTGCTTAACAACGCCATCTACTGGAGTAGCTTTAATTTTGTTGTGTCGTTAAAACAGTTAATGTCAGGAAGTAATTTCTTTCAGGTTATGTTTAAGTCAATTATCGATAAAGTTGATCATTGAAAACACGGATAAAACGACATTTTCTGAAAAAAAATCCCAGCTAGATCGATTTATCGCCCCCTAAAACCTCTGCATACTAAAATTCATGAAAATCGTTGGAGCCGTTTCCGAAATCTTAATTGCTCGTTTAAAAGTATTAGATTAGATTCAGTTTTTAAAACAAGGTTTTAGCAGCCATAAAACAAAAATACTGTCACGTCTGCTTGGCAAACCCTTCCATTACCCATACAATGACATGAAGGTAGCTTAAGAATGAATAAATAATCACTTTATCACGTCCGCCATATTGGATTTAGAATGACGTCACTTAGCTAATCGTGCAAAGTCAACAAAAACAAATGAGTGTGCACAATTTCAGCTCGATCGGATGCCTGCCCCCTTATTCAGCTAATACAAACTTTGTCGGCGAGCCGCTTTACGGAGGCCTCAGAGAGCTTACCTCTCACGTAATTAGTAGTATTAGCGTAGTAAGCGACAGTGATAGAGCATAGAGGCCGCGACGAAACATCTTCGAGTTAGTGTTATTTTCCTTACAGAATCGAGCCCCAGCCCTGGTCTAAAATTCTGTTGTATGATTTGTCCTGAATATACTAGGTGAAGTTAAGTTAAAGCATGGAATAAATATTGGCGCATTGCATAATATTTATACTACTATATAAATCTGTAGGGCCTGTAAATAGATAGGTGATAGATAATTATTTAATGACTCACTGACGACAAATGTACTATATTTTTTTATAACTGTATGTGTGTTCTTTATAACTCTCGAACGATTTGACCGACCTTGATAAAAAAATGTGTATATACAGAACATCTCATTGTGCTATATAATATAATATCGATAGGCGCGTGTGAAACCGTGGGAATAGTTTTGAAATATTATTGAAAAACACCTTTATGGGTCATTATTTTGAAAATACATCATATGTTTATCTCTTCTATAGATCTAATGGCTATTTGTTATTAATTAAAATTTCTACAACAATCGTAAATTAAAACTGAATTTTATAGTACAGTATTTTCGTACGCTACATTTTAGTGCAAAGTTTAAATTTATTCGCAACTACTAACATATTCTTAAGAATTGCTAATGACATTGAAAACTTCTAGTAGGTTTCACCCAGTTTTGAAAACACATCCGCATCACACAACTTACCTTGTGTCGGTAACAAACAGTCTAACTTTGATGTTACACTCTCCAGACTATCTAGGTTACAAAATAATACACCTACACTACAACCTATCCCTATTAATATTATAAATGTGAATGTAAGTTTGTTTGTTACGCTTTCACGCGAAAACTACTTAATCGATCATCATGAAACTTCGTATACATATTTTTGGAGGTATTAGGATTAATATAGGATACTTTTTGTGCCGGGAAAATGTTACATCCCTCGGGAACGCGGGTCCGCATGGGACAGCTAGTAATTTATATTTATCAAATTTTATGATAAATGTCTGTTATGTAACTCACTGATGCCAGTTGGCTTTGTGCTTAGCGACTCTGATTCCCTAGCCGAAGGTCACGGGTTCGATTCTTAACCAGGACAAACATTTGTCTGCATGAACATGTCTGTTTGTTCTGTGTCTAGGTGTAAAAATCTATGTCAGTATGTATTTAGAAAAAATAAGTAGTATGTTTAGTATATCAGTTATCTGGTTTCCATAGTACAAGCTCTGCTTAGTTTGGCACCAGATGGCCGTGTGTAAAGAACATCCCAGGATATTTATTATAATAATAATTTTACAAATATTTGTCAGTCTGTCTGTCCCGTATGTCCTTTTATAACTCTAAACTAATCCTTGCTGGAGAAATATATTATCGAATAATAAAATGTACTGCGTTAGTTGCTGACTGTTCTAAAACTTATAAAATTGATATCACGTATTTTGCTCGGCAAGCCCTTCCATTTGATACCCATGACATGGAGGTGGTAAAGGATATAATTAATGATCATCTTTTCACGTCCGCCATTATAGATTTAGAATGACGTCATTTAGCTAATCGTACATTGTTACTTGATGTGGTATAAAATTTGTTTTTCTTTAAAGTAACTAATAACGGGCAAAAATTATTTTTAATGTCAATTAGGTCGAGAATCAGTTAGCATTTGCAACACCAGAGGCATTTCCATTGCGCTATCAATCCTGAGACGTGTAGTTGTTCTTATCTTATCTTTTTATAGGAAACACACTTATACAAGTGCACTAATATTTCACGGCATAATTGGTGGCAGTAAAATCAAACTATCTTGTAGTAGTACTAATGCTCGAATATAATCTATCTACTCATCGCGTTTCATCAATTCTGCTAATATATTATAAGAGCGAGGCTGGTCTTTTCAAATAAATACATTTTTGACCCAAATATCTGATCCCTAACTAAGGAGAGTTTGTCTTACAAAAATTGGATCATGTGTGTTCATAAATATATATCACTGGTCAGAATCAACCTGCGAAACAAAAATACTACGACGATAATTTATCAATTGACAACATCCACTCCGTGTTTTTATTCACTTTACCGGGAATCAAACGATTTCGTGGAATAAAAAGTATTGAGCGTATATTTCTTCTATATATCAAATCGAACATCAAACATTTTGATAGACTTGTTTTATTTTTGTGTACAATGAATTTATTCTTACGAATCAAGAAGCTTAAGAATATAAAATGTTATCGGCATTCCTGCGAACCGCCAACTAAAGTAGAAACTTAATATAATGAAATAACAGTGTTTTTTTTTGTATATTTTCATAATATAAAATAACTGTAGGTCTGTAGTATCTGGACATTTGAAGTATTTGCCAAAAACTGATTGCGGTTGATGTGGGAGTGTAACAGAATACAATAAAACTATTTTTGATGGCTTTCTCCGATTGTCTGCTAAACACGTAAATCTCTGATCTACTAGACGAATTCTTATGGGGTTTCCATAGGTAACTTCGAGTATCGTAGAGCAAAATATAAATATAACCTTCAAATTCGGAAGAGGAAAAAACATTGTACCTAATCTTAATTTTAAATTATCACGAAGTTGTGGGGTCAGCGTAATATTATATGTTTTCACTGCTGGCCAAGTGGAATATGTCAAAATCATAGCTACAGATATATAGTTAACATTAGTATGTCAGTGACGCAAACCAGATTTTCACCAAATAAAAATCCCTCAACGCACCTAAAGAACTGTTGAGAGCTCTCAGCGCTCGCCGAATTGTCCGCATAAGGGTGTAAAGTCCTTCAGAGGGCACCACACTTTAACAGTACCACCTTAAAAAAGAAAAATAGAGGGTAACACCTTCCAAACCATTAAAAAAAAACAATAAAATAAAAACAGGGTGTGTCGTAAAGACACACGATAGAAGTAAAACTTTTGTATTACAGCGAACCATTTTAATTATTCATCAAAGACTTTTTAATAGCATAAATTGTGTTTACCATTCATTTATTTTTGTCACACAAAAAGGTTGGGGAATAGAATTTCAAAGCACTCGTAAGAAGTTTCACTTCAAAAGTCTTAAAGACGGTTTCACTGCAAAAAAGCAAGGTTAAACCCTTGTTCAAACGAATAGTTGCATAATTGTTGTTTTTATCTGGAAATAACTTGTTGTTAAGTTTTTAATAATCTAGTTGAAGCCGGCCGAGTGAAATTGTAAGAGAAGAAGTGGCTTATTGTCTTGAGTAGGATTTTAAATCCAATTTGCATTTTTCTTCACGATGTTAAGCTTTCAAAGTGGTTTTCAATATCTGAGAGCTTTTTTTGTCTGACTAGGGCTATGCTTATAGGAAAGGTTATTTTTTTAGCAGTCTATGTCGGTATATATATTGTATAAACTATTGTTAAAATTACAACGCCAGTCTTTCCCAATTTCCAATATTTTTTTTAGCCACTTGCTGGCCTCCTAATGAGCTGAGGCATTGGTAAGTACTGTGATAGTGCAATCTTATGGCACTGTTGAGCTGGTCTGATGAAGAAGTTGAAGAGTGGAATTCGTACTTTACTTTTTATTTGATACTTTATAAAATAAAAGCTTCATTTAAAATAAAACTATGAAAATACTTGCGGTGTATGACTTACCATAATTGAATAAGACTAGAAAGGAACTGACTATTAACGACCTCAACTGGTGATGGGTACCTAGTCAGGCGGGTACTACAAAGTACCCCATCTCCATACTATGGTTTCTACGCAATGGTTTTCTTCACCGAAACCTCAAGCTTATTGTACGATTTGAACCCACGATTCTCGGTATCCAACTGAGCTGTTGAAGCCATAAAAATACGATGATATATTTTTACCGCGTGGAAATAAAGTGGATTTGAAAATATCTAAGGCTACTAAGAATAAAGGACTGGGTTATATGAAAGGCACAATAGCGACAGAATTAAATTCGAAAAGAAAAATGTTTTTATGGCTAAAAGTTTTGAGATATCCGACGCGTTTTGTTTTTTACATGCGGTAGGTATTTTTTTTTAACTTAAATACCGAAAGAGGGTAATGTTTTGAAGCATACGTAGATATGTTTGTATCTTTTTATCTTTGGCATGCTTTGAAGAAATTTAGGAGGGAGGTGTCATAATTTTTTTCTTAATTCTGACAATGTATTATAATATTTCTAGTTAGCTGTCCCCCGCGGTTTTATTCGCATTCACATTTGGGTTAACAATAGATTTATTCTACCGTAAATATATTAATGCAAAAATTAACGGATCTGTTGCTTGTCCTGCGTGACAAAGGAAAAATCGACAAAACTCATGAACTTTATTTCCCTTAATGTTGACGAGGGTTATAATCTACCTGTACACCAAATTTAATAGAAATCCGTTCAGTAGATCTTGTGTTATAAACGAAATAATTTGTAATTATAGCACGACTTTTCTAAGGACTTGCTATGTACTGTATTGATGTATCGATTATGCTGTCGGGATTTTGTTGTGCTAATTTACGTCCTTATTTCCGAAGATACCATTGAAACCAAACCCTTCATGGAATTTTTTCGGGCCGCAATCTTGCGGTATAGTTAAGCTCCTAATTCAATTCGTTTTGCATCTATGTACTTCAGTTTTTCAACTAAGTGGCAAAGTAGACTTGGGCCGAATAGTGGGATCTTTAATCGTATTTGTATTATGAAAACAGGTACATAACATGTACAATAGTATAGAAAAACGTTGATTTAAATCTCCTTTCGTCACGTTAAAGCGAAGCAATGTAATGACTTATTGTTTGCATATAGGGTGAAGAAAGACATAGTATTTTAATCCCAAAAACGCGATTTAAGCCACGGCAAAATAGCTAGATAATAACAAAATTCAGCTCTCAAACCGCAGATCTTGATTGTTTGTTTATAACGCTTTCATGGCTAAACGACTGAACTGAACTTGCTAAAATTTGTCACACACGTAGCCTACAGTATGGAGAGACACATAGACTAGGGAACTCAAATGAAACCGAGGCGGAATGCTTGTGTAATAAAGAACAAAAGGGAAGTGTAAACAAAGATGATACCTTTAATGACTGGGAACAGGGCAAGCAGATTATGACTTGCAAAAACACATCAATCCTAAGAATTTAGAAAGAGAAGAAGACCAACAGTATCGAACCTTAGAATATCGTATACCACTATAATAACTGGCAGTTCAAAAGTAAATTTGAAATTGCCAGAAACTGATAGCTGACGAACACTTATCACAGACTTTGTACAACAATGCCTTTTTGAGCTTTATTGTCCTGAAGCCAAGAGTAAACAACGCTTGCTCAATTCCGCCCGAAATCCTGACACAAAAATAAAAGTCACGCTTAAAACAACGGTGACAATAGTCACCATTCGCAATTTTAAAGCGGAAAACTCTGCATAAACAACGGCGAAATGATTAATGCGTAAAAATTTAATCGCTACCGACAATGGCGGAGAGAAAGGCTTTTTTAACCGACTTAAATAGGAAAGTTCGTTGTTTCACCGGTATGATTCCTCATTATTAACAAACTTTTATGATATTTTTTGACTTATAAATTATAAAATACTTATTTCCGACAGTTGACGTTTTATGCTTAATACCCAATCACGTGAGAGAACCGTTCTTCGAGGTCTTACCGATGAAGTTTATAACCTGAGGAAGGAGAAACGTCATCTACATATACCTACACAATTCGGTGTGCCCAAAATCATCTCCAAAGCGCTCACCAACGAACAGCATCTAATTTTTATTCATAGAGTGGCAAACTTTTTTAAAAATAATATTTACGGTCTCGTCCCTACCCAATTACATCGCCGTATTAATGTGCGACTATATAAACACATCGTAACTTAATAATGGCTTTTGTAATCAAAATTATCGCTGAGGTAAGGCACAGAATACCTACAGATCCTGATAAACAGGACAACCGGCACCCAAACTATGCAATCCTATCGGATTTAATGTTGAAGTCGATTTTATAATAGACTAGCTGTCGCCCGTGGTTTCACCCGCATTTATCGACATCATATATAGCCTATTATTCCCTAAGAGAAATTCTGCGTCGAATGGTGGCAGTCCCATCCCGATAGGTTCAGTAGTTTTCAGGTGATGTTGCGTTGAAGAAACCCTATTTGCCTAATATACTCGTATGTGTATATATAGCTTTATGGTTCGGCGCGTGAGCAGGATAGCACAACAGTCGTAGTGCCGTCAATGTCATACAAAATTAACTGTAATGACGTTTACGAGAGCAATACACAATCACCCTGCGGGTCGATAGTTAAGTCGCCGCCAACTTATCACACTTACATTACTTAACGGTTTACGTGGAATCGATTACCGGTTAATTTATTATCTACCATTTGCTGGTTAAGGTCGGTTTATGTACTCTAGCGTAGATTAACTAACTAAGGGATAGGAAATAAATATCCTAAGCATTAATTTACACAGCTCTTTAATCTCAAAATAAGCAGAGCTTCTATGCAAAACAGATAACTGATATACTTCTTTTTAGATATATAGAGTCACACTCAGACAGAACAAACAGACATGTTCATTTACAGGCAAATGAGACTTAACAACTTCACGTCTCAGGGTCGACAATGCATTGGCAATGCCCCTAGAGTTGCAAATGTTCATAGGTGGCAGTGACCACTTACCATCAGGTGGATCATCCGCTTGCATGTTTGTCCTGGGTGGGTATTGAACCGATGATTTGACGAAGCAGCCACGGTATTTAACCACCACGCGAACTTGTCCGTCAAAGGAATATCATTTAGGTTCTCTTCATAGTTCTGTGATGCCTTGATTGATGGTTGAGTTTCGCAGTTATATGTTATGGGAGGAACCCATGAGAGACGTCTGAGAAGTTCGATGAGATGATGAAGTTTGCCAAATAACAATTTAACTTTATACTATACTATATAACAAAAATATCAGTCATCATCCAGTCAGCAAATTTGGTATTTTTGGCTGGGAATCGACACCACCCTACGTAACTTCAGTAACTTTAAATTTGACCTTCATAAGTGGCTTCCGAGGGCCTAAACTGAATAAATGGTTTTGAATTTTGAATGGCAGTCAGGGTCTCTAACCACCAAGCCATCTAGCCCGTCTTAGCATCCAAATAGCGCACTTTAAGAGAAAATATACAAAAAAACAACATTACATTAATTTTAAATCGTAATTTCATTACTGTGGTCTATGAAAGCTTGTTATAGATAAAAAAGATAATAAAAGTCAATTAAAAATCCGCCAGAAAAATTAAGTAATTGCTTATATTTACAATAGCCAAGTGTGTATGTATTTAGTAAAATCAATAAACATACATTGTATTTGGAAATATTCCGATAAACAAACACTGAAAGTGAGATCCACACTTCCTGTTTGTATTACAAACGTGGGAAAACGTTGTGTATATATTGAAAACGATGTGTCGAAATACACCCGTCGTGTGTTCACCACAAAGGGAACCAATATCCCAAATTAAGGGTCCATCAAAGGTCAATAGATAGATTAAGGTTATCACTTGCACTATTGACCCTATCCTGTCAATGCTCATGTGTTAATTAACGGTTTCAAAGGTCTATATTGATTTTAAATGCAACAGTATTTTCATATTATTATTTTTACAGGTCTTTAGGTTGAATGAACATATTTTTATCCTATTACTAGCTATTCCATAATCTATACCAGTTTTGGCCTAAGTTCAGCAAGATAAAGTAGGTCGCTTAAAACGTGAAAGCGATAGAAACATGTGTACATAAACTAATATTCGCTTTTATAATATAACTTAGGATTTTACTAGCGCCTCGCGGTTTCGTAATGTTATCCTTAGTTTAAAAGTGTCCTATTACAATCTAGAACTTAAACTATCTATGTGCCATATTTCATCTAGATTCAATAATAATAATAATGCTTTGTTGATACAAGTCCTTACAAAATGCTTAATATATGGCTAAAGTTCACAAGGGTTTCACAATCATCAAAAAGAGGTAACCGGTACTACTTCAAGGCGATAATAGCTCTGTTGGTAGAGACGTCAATTCCACGACGACTGTGGGTTCGAATTATACAATGACCTTGAACTTTCATGGAAGAAAATCATTTTCAGTAAATCATAGCACGATGGTAGGGTAGTACCTATCTGGCTGGCCACCACCCACAAGTCAAAATATTTTCGCTGTGTTTCGGCAGCGGCGCTTTCGGCCATTTTCGACCACATCATCCCTTAACATGGTGGGATTGTGGTTAAATACAAGCTTGTACATCACTGCATAGTATAAAACAAAGTCGCTTCCCGCTGCCTGTCAGTCCCGATTTCGATGCGGTTTTTTTAATAGATACGAGTCATTCATGAAGGTTTTTATGTATAATATATCTCCGGAAGGCGGGTGAAATATGTATATAATAAAAAAACCTACTAGATACAATATACTTACACAATTCGCTTTGTTGTTGTAAGTAAAATATGAAGATATCAACAAAAGAGAGCAATACCGCTTTGGGTATTAATAGATTTCAAAGAATTTCGCTCAATATGTATTATTCTGAGCCCCTTATGGAAATTATCAAAGTGAATTTGTTTATGTCACGGTAGGGCTGATCGCTTGTAAGATTCACTCGATAATACTTTGCTAGTCTCCTTTCATTTATATAATAGAAATAAATAAAACTGAAGCGCCTGTTTGGAAGTGCTTGTGAAACATTGTGGTTCTCCTTGCCGAGTTGCTGCTATTAAAATGAGGAGTTCCAGTTACACCATGACACTCATAACTAACCTTCATAGGCCGAACATTCCCCCCGTCTCGAAGGACAGGAAGTAACAGCTTTTTATACAAAAACATTAACAAAAGCCTTAATTCGAACTTCTGATCCCAAATTAAGCAGATCTTGTACTATTGAAACCTGATAACAGATGTACTACATATAGCTATCTACTTATTTTTCCGTTAGAAAACGTCCTGCTAATATTATAAATGTTAATACGATGCATATATGGTTTTTTGGATGTATGGGTGTTTGTTACTCTTTCAAAAACCGAAGGAATTTCGATGAAACTTGGCAATAAGATAGAGCATATATTATTTATCCCGGAAAATGCAAATATGTATGTGCTTCCAATAATCCTTCTCTTTACTGTACATACATTTTGATGAATTGTTTAACAATAATGCGAAATGTTTACTGAAATTTCCTTAGTACAATACTGTATAAGCCCTGCTTAGTTTGGGATGAGCTTGCACTATTACTACATACTACCATTTATATTTTACATACCTATATAGATCGCTGTATATATATTTGTCGAGTATTATAAACCCCGGCGAGAAACCCGCAGGCCTTAGTTCAATTTCCGGATCAGGGAAAAATCATCTTTGTTTCGAAATTGGTAGCTAGCTCACCACTTGTCACGTTGGACAAACAATATTTGCTCGGAATGTGGCTATCATAACCTTTGCCTCCGTCTTTGGGGATAAGAGGCGTGAAGATATATTGCATTGTATTTAACAGAGGCACTTTTTTATCAGAGCTTTTACGACGTTTCAGTCCGTATATGGATTAAAGATACATTATAATTAAACATGTATTACAAGAATACATCACAAGATTATCTGAGACCTAAAACCTGACTTAACATTACCTTTAACACTAAAAATAATGACAATGAGAAATGGTAGAGAATGTGTATAAAAAGCATAGATAGTATCTATTTCAACCTCGCTGAAAAATAACCTTTCTATTTTACATAGGCTACCCCAAACTGGAGTGTGATCGATTCGTGTCGGGGTGAAAGCGTTTTTAATTTCATCAATTTTACCATAAATCCGATATTTTTACCTTTTTTTTACATGCAGGCGGACAGTTCACCGTGCCGCACAGTGAGTGATCGGCTACAGATATATTGCCGACGGGGCGCGTAACTGAGCTTAGTTGGGACTTATGGATACCGTGAAGAGTCGTTGGTTCGAATCTTGCATAGCTTGAAGAAGAACATAGCTCGGGTATTAGCTGCTTAGAACCTGATTTTGTGTCTTGTTAGCTTCATTTGAGTGTCAGTTCTTCTAGGCTTTGTGTATTTATCACATTCGGCCACATAATCATACCCTATTTAAATGCATAAACTGCAAATTAAAACCGAAACTTAAAATTTCTCAGCACTAAAAGTACGTTACTTCTAATACCTCTAAGAATGTGTGTACAAAGTTTAATGATAAATCGGTGAAGTAGTTTTCGCGTGAAAGCGTAACAAACATACCTACTTACATTCACATTTATAATATTAGTAGGACTAGCTGAGCTCGCGCCTACAGTTTCACTCACGCACCTGAAGATTATAGTTTCTGTTCTCAGAGATAACATTGATAACGAAAAATGTTCGAGTTAACCAATTGTCGTAAATAATTTTGTTACTTACTCTGCAATTGAGGACGGAGATAAAACCAACAAATCGAAGATCATTGAAATCTTTGCAGCCGTTCTTGAGTTACAAATGGTGTAACTAATACGACTTTGTTTTATATGTATCATTTTTAATGAGAAAATCAACATCAAAATGATATAAATACGCCTTGATACTTGTACCCTGTTAAACTATTCTATATCACATAAATATACAGTTCTGCCATCTACAATGATGAATTACTGGAACAGCCCCCTTATTCAGCTAATACAAACTTCGGCGGCGAGCCGCTTCATAGAGGCCTTGGAGAGCTTATCTCTCACGTGATTAGTAGTATTAGCGTAGTTAGCGAAAGAGACAATGCATAGAGGTCGCGACGAAACATCTTCGATTTAGTGTCATTTTCCTAACAGAATCGAGCCCCGGTATTTGATTTTAGCAGTCAAGTCGTATTTGTCCATTGACATTTGCATCCGTGCTGACCCAAATTAACCCTTATTGCACTTGGGTTTGTTTGCGCTAGGAGTCAATAAAGTTCGATCGTAAAACCAAGGAGGTATGCAAATTAAGTGGCTGCCGTAATGAATTTCTTTCTCTTTCAGTTTTTACCGGTTGTAATAAATTTCCATTAGCGTCCTAGGTGTAAAATTATGTTGGCCATAAATTTGTGTTCATGATGACAAGTATGAATAATTCTATTATGTACAAACTCCTTTCTTTGGGTCCAATACAATAAATATGGTCTTGTGTAAGAAATGTTACAGGATTTTTATTTATTTATCGATAACTTTATAATAATAGGTCTGTAGATGAGTGTACTTAAGTGTAAATGTTTTGAGGAAAGGATTAGTGAAATGGCCTGATTGAATGATAGTGAAGGCAAATATATTTTTGTCTGTCGCTTGTTACTCAAGATTGACTGCGGAAGGATTTCGGTGGAATTTGGTGTTAAGGCAGATTATGATATTGTTCGACATTTAGGGTCATTTTAAATAGATTACGACAACGTAAAATAGAGCTTTGTTTTTTTTTCTCAATACTTATCAACAAAAAAAATTTGACAGTTAGAAAAAAAAAAGAGACAAGCAGCATTGAATTCCGGATTACTGAACTTATTTACTTGTTGTTATAAAATATTTTATGAAAAGCCGCAGGCATAGCTAACTGGAACTTGGTATCTAGGTCCTTGACAAAAGTCACTAAGTCTAGTCTTACTAATTCACAGTATCGGAAAATATTATACAAATACAAGAAAAAAATGTTATAACACTAAAAAGACAGCGACACCTTTACCTATCCTGTGCCAGTCACAGGGAACATACAAATGAACAATACCCTTGCGAACTTCCTCCTTGTTTTTATGAGCAGCGGTTTAATTTTGATCAATCGAGTTGCTTCATCAGCATGCATGCACAGACGGAACAGCCAAGTTTAACCTACCTAATTAAATTTCAAAAATAATGCTAAAGCTTCTGATGTGATAAAATGAGTGTTCCCAATTTCTATTGAACCTTGGAGCTTTGAACAGAGCTTTTATGTACAAAGGAATATTGCGAAAGCTCCGAGACGCTAAGTACATGTTTCCGTAGAAATAATTTTAGCGAGAAAAACTTGAAAGCCTTTTTTCTGCTTCTTCAATTTTTGATAGTAAATTTCTTTGCTCATCATAGATATGAATGATTAGGAATATCAAGGAATACTACTATAAAATTATAGAGAAGGGTTAAAGTACGTGGCATCGATGGAAAAGCTCTTGAATTTAATTGAAATTACTCACCTCTGTCGGATCTCGACGGATCCCCGAGGATATTCCGATCTTTTATCAGATGCTCGTTCTTTTTACCTTTATGCGAGTACTTATGCACAGTATAAAAATATCAGTAAGTTATGTTAAAGCTATTTTTGTTGACGTGGGTTCTTTTAACTTTTAAAGATTATTTTTTTTTACATCAAAGAACATGGTTTCTATTAATTTTGTGTTCCACATCTTTTATTTTACCAAACCTTATTTAAAGTAAGCCAGTATTTGAATGTCTAGTAGATTTATAGATCAAAAAAAGTGTTTAAAGAAAAAGCACTGTATTAACATAATTAACAAAACCGCCATCTTTATATACCACATGGGCCGACAAACAAGCAGACAGTCCACCTGATAGGAAGTGGTCACCGCAGCCTATAGACATTTGCAACACCAGAGGTATTGCCAATGTGTTGACGACCCTGAGACCCGAAGTTGGTAAGTCTCATGTGCCTGTAATAACATACCTTTCTAACCGAAACACAGTAATACAAGAGCTCTACTGCTTCACGGCCGAAATGTGTAAGGAGGAAGAGCTCTACTTACTATTCAATTAACTTAATAGCTAATTGCTTGATAATCGATGAAAAACTGCTTAAATAACATAATAATTAATTAAGTCACACAGTTGTTTTAGTAAATGGTAAGATTTCGCTATCACAATAAATGTAGGTATTCTTTTGTACCAAGGATACTGGGCCTACTAAATGGTATTTACTATTCTTTACTGTGCCCTTTCACACAGTTTGATGGTTCAGTTGTTGCGTAAACTCAGTTGGGAGGCCGCATGTTTATTTTGCGTCTTTTTAACATGGAAATGTGTCAGAAAAATCCCTTGTTTTGTGGTAGCTTGTGGGACATAGCTGTGGAAGATTGGTTATTGGCATTTAGCTAAAATTTCAATGGTGTATGTAGCCAAGAAATGTGTATAATGTAACTGTAACTAAATAACATTCAGTTAAATATGTTCTTTGATAGTAGACGTATTGGTAGTGAATAAACATACATTATTTACTATTAATCATTTGTATAATTAATTATTAATTAAATCGCTTCTGTAAATTAAATATTTTTCTAAAAAAAATCGTAGAACTCAAACTAAGCTTTTGTCATTACATAGAAATTAAAATGGTTATAGGTATAAATAAAAGGTAAGTTATCATGTAGTAAATCAGTGATCTGGTTTTAATCTAGTTCTATGATCAATGTGATGTGAGTAAAGTGATCAGATAGCCGTGGGAATGTCTCAGGATAGTTATTAATTAGAACTGGTATTAGATTTTCCCCTTTAGATATAGGATTGCTAATGTGAAGCTTTTGGGTTAAACTAGAGGTGATTTTCAACTGAAGGTTAGTTAGAAGGGTTGTCAGACAGGCGGGTACTTCAAAGTACCCTACCGCCATGTTAAAGTTTCCTAACGATGTTTTCTTCACCAAAAGCTCAAGCAGAAGAATTCGAAAACACAATTTTATTTAACTGAATTCAGAATCGTAAATAACTCGAGCTGAGATATCGACACGGTCCTTCGAGCCGGGGAAAAGTCGATAGGTCGAATTCAAGAAATTTACCTAACCATCGTAATTCGCTGAGATCTAGAACAAGTTCAATGACCGAAACTATCTTCCAATCATTTGTCAGAACACTATTCAATGACGTCAACATTTCGCTGCCCGATTAATTTTATTAAGGTTTGAAATTGCGTGGGTTTGCAATATAATTAATTAAAATATCTTGAAATAGGATACACTTCTTCTGTCCATGACTGAACTCCTCTTAAACGGCTGGAAAATTTTCTATGAAATACTGTGTGTGTCTGTGTCCCTGGATGGTTTAGACTCAAAATTGAATTGAATTGTACATGGCGCTGCCATTGAGTACCCGATTATTAGTTTTTTTTAGGAATTCAAATATTTTTGGATAATAAAGTGCCTATTTTATGGGATTTTGTATGGACATTGTCGGGACAGTTAGTATCTGTAGGCATATATGTATATATATTTATTGTAAAAGCTATAAAAAAGTTACCGAGTCTCTTGCCGACTCTTCTCGGCTGATGGCTACGAACCGATGATAACTTTAAAAGCTTTGATCTTTATAAATGCCAATTTAGGGCCTGGCTTAATAAATGGTTTTGAATTAAAGAGACTAATGATGTAAACACGCCCATAAATCTTACATTAATAGTATATCTTTATCGTAAAATCTCTGGTCAAAAAAATCAAAACATTTCATATTGGGAGCCTGTTGTAATGAAATTAAACTACATCAAACAAGGAGCTAATAAGAAAAAAGAAGGAATATCTTCTTTGAGTATTTAAAGACAATATCGATTAGTGGAAAGCTCGGCTAGTGACCTGGCGATCCTAGGGTTTGGTTGCCGAGTTTAGCAAAATACGTGATCGGCAACAAAGGCACGGTATACTACCTTTGTTTAGAAATTACTATTTTAACCCAAGCCTCGTAGTGTATTAGACGGTAACAATTCTCACGACATATCACGTAAGTAATTATTAAATCTGCGGTGCAATGAGTCCATTACCTAAACTTCTGTCTACCACTTTAAGATAATGGACGTGAAGATATATTTTATTATATTATGTTATATATGCTAAGTATAAGAATTACTTTAATTATAATGATACTTAATAGCATTTTAACCTTTCATTTCGATGAGAAATACTACTCCCGTGCCTTGTACCCTCCCCCCTTTGTATGGAATATTTACGCATTAAATCTACGATTAGTCATGACTGACTATTATTATAATAGATAATTAAGTTAATTCACAGTTAAGACGAGTATCAATATTCATACTTGGCTTAAGCATGATAAGCCCGTCTGACTTAGAGCAATTTTCCAAACCGATGTTAGCGTCTAACCTAAGTGCCTGCGAAGATCTATCTAAAAAATATACATATTTCATTAATAATTAGGAAAATCATACAAAATCTTTTCATTGTAGTCGATTAAATCACGCCTACTAAATAGATGACAATCTTAACTATTAAATGCAAAAGTTTGTGTACGAATGTTTGTTAACATTCAACATATTATTAATTTTGAAATGAATGAAATGAAATACATTTATTAAAACAGGCCTTCACAGGCACTTATGAGTGGTCAGATTCTTATACCGGTGCGGAAGGTTACTTTTACTGACAAGAGCTTATGAATAATTGGAGATAGGTTTTAGTTGAATACATTGGATATTTGTCTCAGACGTGGCCTTAGAAATCCTTTAAAAGATTATAGTAATATCAAATATCTGGTAACTGAATCTCCTTCTCTGTCAAGTCTCTCAACTCAACAGGAAATCGACACGTGTGTCGCTTCTACCCGGAGCGTCCTCAGGACGTAATATACCCGCTGTCACCGCTACATAAGATTCAATTTATTCCGTGGAAAAATAAATAACCTTGGCAGCGCTAGAAATTAATCTAATATGACGCCAAAACGATCTCTAAAGATCTGTTTTCTTTCATAACAGAAAAAAGTCCGATCCTAAAGCAATTACTCAGAGATATTACAAAGGGAAATGTAAAGTGACTTAATTCATCACCGTGTATTTAGAAAATTACTTTCTAGATTTATATTGTCTCTGGAATTTATTATTCGTTTTTTTTTTTAGTTCATTGCTAGGTATTATTTGAACCAAATATGATGTATCTAGATTTCTACATAAATTGTAAATCTTTATAAAAATAAAAAAATCACAACCATTTATTCAGTTTAGCCCCTCGGAAGGCACTTATGATGGTCAAATTTAAAGTTACTGAAGCTACAACTGGCCACTAAGTACGAAAATGCGTTAGAAAAATAAAACTGACTTCAAAAGTTACCATGAGCAATATGTTAATATTTACAAACGGAAACTTTAAAGGTAAAAATAGTATCTAATATGATAGGCAATACAAATACACTAATTACAAAAATATTTACCTTTCGTAGGTTTCGCAAGAGCTGCGGTCGGCATATCTGTAAAATAAATAATTTTTATGAATTGTTGTCCAGAACAAAGTAACTCGCTTTGTCGTTTTATTTGGGTGTTTTATTTTTTTAAACTACACATTACAAGTATATGCGGTTTTTACTATAACTTAAAAAAAAATCCGATTGGTTTATGTGTATCTCAATTATATAATCTGACTCAGGCGAAGCCGGGCCGGGTTGTAGTATAATACAGTCAATACTACAATAATGTTTTTAGTGCAGAGTGCCGCCGGAGAAGTACTACCACCTTATTTAATGATTTGTCGGTCGATGAGGTATTAAAAAAAAAACAAAAAAGTGTCTTATAAATGTAGTTCATAGATCGATAAAAAACTACTTATACACAAAACAAACCGTAATGTAAAAAGTAATAAATAGTAAATAGATTTACCCCCTACAATCCCCCAAAACAGCTATGACCGTAAATATGTAACAACAGAGAGTACTGCAATAATAAGTGATTTCATTACCCAGTTCTCTTTATTTTTCGACCTATTAACTAAAACAACACCTCTATCTCTTTAAGTAGTAACAGTGCTATTGAATTATTTGAAAGGCGTCAGATATTTTTACACTTATATTAGGGACACATCAGACTTAACAACATCACGTCTCAGGGTGGCCAAAGATGCCTCTGGTTTGCAAATGTCCGCTCAGCAAACGTCAATCGTCCCTATAGGCGGGGAACCAGTGGAACGGCTGCTTATTTGTCGGTCTACTTGGCATAAAAACAAAACACCTAATTAGTCTCTGACAGCTTTCGCGGGAAATTCAGCGAGCGCAGAGGGCACTCAACCGAAGGTAAGTTGAGCAACTGCACTGAAGATGCCTCTAGAACCTCGGCTCTATTATAGAATTTTTTATATGCGAGTGAATCCACAAGGCGGCGCTAGTAAAATCATAAAACCATCTACGATGTGTAACACCTCAAATTGCATCCCCAGTGTGCTGGTTTCCACATGAACGGTTCCATCCTCTCAAGTCATAACTTCTCATTTGTTGATGTCCCGTAGGATGAAAATGGCGTGTACGGAATAAAAACTTTATGGCGCTTTTAGACCGTATTTTTTTTAACAAGGTATGTATGAGTTGGATTTAAATATGTTGTATTATTATTATAATGCAGGTAGTAACTGTTGTCGAGATTCGTTGCAATGCGATTTTTTTTTATCTTTCTACCTGAAACCGTTTTTGCGAGGAACCACTCGCCAAAGATTCATCGTATTCCGATTAATAGTACCTATCTATAGAAAGGTATAGGGGATAAATACACACACATTTTTAATTTTTTTACTTTGTTATAGGCCTTTGTTTGACCACAATCTGTGGTTAATGATGATCTGGCTGAAGGTGGTAAACCCACAAAGGCTCTTAAGTGCTGCTGCCGGACCACGTGGGTTATTGGTGACAGATTTTCAGCATGAGGGGAGTAGCTAGCCAGTCGGGTATCACAAAGTACCCTCCGCCCGTGCTATGGTTTCCTCACGATGTCTTCCTACAATGGAACTACAAGCTCATTGTCGGATTCAAATCCATGACTCCATCGCGGCATCTGCCGTTACAACCAACTAAGTTTTCATCGCTTTTAATATTATTAAAGTAACTAGCTGTCCCCCGCGGTTTCACCCGCGTTCCCAAGGGATGTTACATTACTTTGTTTTTCTATCATCAATAGTTTTCGCAGCGCACGCGATTTAAGAAAATTGAACACCTTGGGTTAGACTATTGGAGTTTTAGTAAGAATCCCTTCTTCTGTCTCTCTTGAAATCTTGGTTGAGAAAAGTAAAAAGACACATGTCGCCTTGTTAATTGATAATAGTTTCGGCAAATTGATGGGCACTAAAATATACGTTTACTCTTCGTCGACAATTGATTTGATAAATGTTCTTAAACATGTCTAAGTAGCTCACGGGTCCAAATAACAATAACAAAACTCAAGTACAAAGCTATTCTCCCTTTTTATTCCAGTTTAAAGTTATATATAACATCTTAAAGCTTTAAGCTTAAAAACAACATTGTTAAAAGGGGATATCCATATTGAAAAGTACCTCTACTATGTAATATTCACAAGATACCTATTCCACAATACGTTAGACTTTCATACAACTACAGCTAAGATTCAAAATCATTTGCAAGTATCTCTGCGAGAACACAAAAAACACACACACTCGCAAGACGACGGATAATTGAAACACATCCTTAAGGCAGACAACTACTGCCGCTGTAGTTAAAAGGAACAATTAAAACAACAAAGGAGTAAACCTGCCGTGGTTCAGGAAAAACCCGGGAGAAGTGAGGCGAACTTTCGCAACGTCTGCACAGTCTTACAATAGTGACTATTACACCACGAGTTACTATTGGTTCCCATGTCTTAATCGTTTCTAAGCTGTTAAGTACGGTTCCCATCTTAAATGAGTAAGAGAGACCCTTTAACTTAATAATAATAATAAATATTCCAGGACGTTCTTTACACACGGCCATCTAGTTCCAAACTAAGCAGAGCTTGTACTATAGAAACCAGATAACTGATATATTACATATACAACTTTTTTTCTTTCTAAATGCATACTTATATGCATATTTACACCCATACACAGAACAAACAGACATGTTCATGCACACAAATGTTTGTCCTGGATGGGAATCGAACCCGCGACCTTCGGCTTGGCAGTCAGAGTCGCTAACCACCAAGACAACTGGCCTAACCTAACTAGCCCTTTTTAATCTTTAAATATGTAATACAATATGATCTTACGACAATTTATTATATATTTTTTTAAAGAGTACGGTACCAGGATTCCGTAAATAATGTAAAAAGAAATTGCCCCCTTCTTTTGTCTCTTAGTCTTCTTAGTTAGGATCAGAAGGCCGTGTGTAAAGAATATTTATTTATCCAGCTAACAAACTTACTTGCCGATACAAAAGCAATCCCTGTGGCTATTTGAAACATGTTGCGTAGAGAAGCGTCAAATAAAGGCGTAAGAAAAATTGGCACTGAACTGTTGATTGCCCCACACTTCATCTTTCTCACTCACTTTTAATCTTGTTGCTTCACCTTTCGTTCGTTGTTATCGACATGGGAGAGTATTTATTCTATCATAAGCGCATTAAATATTTTTTAGATTAAATAAGCTCGTAAAAAAAATCGGAGCTATTCACCATAGCGAGTGTTAAAAATAAATGGAATGATATAAAATCGAGTTGCCGTAGTAAACTCGCCACATACAATCCGTGATCATGTGCGAGTCTAGTTCATTTGTTATTCTTTGACGATTGTCGACGCCACCCGACGAACTGACAAACTGTTTATGGAACAGATGTACATACATTACTAAATAATACATGTTTTTATATATTTTAAATACCTGTACGTAGAGTGGTAAATATCACGGGATATTCTTTTTACACAAAGCCATCTGATCCGAAACTAAGCAGAGCTTGCACTATGGAAACCAGATAACTGATATGCTACATACATGTATAGATAATTACACCCAGACGCAGAACAAACAGACATATTCATGCACAGAAATGTTTGTTCGGGGAGGGAATCGAATCCCCGACTTTCGACTTGGCACTCAGGGTCGGTAACCACCAAGCCAATTGGCCTGTCGAATGCATTATATATACACGCAATAAAAAAAATTGCGTTCACTTAAGATTTCATGAAGGATTAAATATATAAATAAATATTTTTATTCATGCTATTTAAAAATATATTGATCCGTTCATTTACTACCTACCTTTGGAGTGCACACTGTCTATAAAAATAATAATGTAGAAAAAAATCAATGCCTCAGAAGTCACAGTTGTACAAAAGATGAGTATAAATTAGTTTAGTTCTTGGCATAAGGTATTTTATTAGGAGCTTCTTTAAAGTTGTACTTGAGAGTTCTACCGCCATACCTGTCACCGCGAAGCAGTAGTGCACTTGTGTTACAGTTAGAAAGGTAAGGGCCAATGGAATTACAGGCACATTAGACTTAATTACAGAATGTCTCAGGGTCGACAATCCATTAGCACTGGTATTGTCTGCCTGCTTGCTGGCCTATTTGATTTTTTATAATAGGTTGGGGAAAAAGTTCCTTCGAATTTTTTAAGAAAATTCAAAACATTTTTAATATAGTTTATTTACATTTAACTAAAGTATGTAGGTACCATTTTGTTCGATAACTTTTTGCCATCTTGTAGGTAGGGACATGATCCCATTGCTATAGAAATTTTGGGACTTTTGATCAAAATACTGCGACAAGTGGTTTTGAAAGTCCTTTCGTGATGTTAACCTGACACTGCCTAAAGAATTCTGAAGAGACCGAAACAGGTGGAAATCTGAAGGTGCAAGGTCAGGTCTATACGGCGGATGCATTAATACCTTCCAGCCAAACTCTCTTAATTTTTGCTGAGTGGCTAAAGATGTGTGAGGTCTAGCGTTATCATGATGAAAAACCACACCCCTTCTGTTGATTAATTCCGGCCGCTTTCTCTCAACTTCTTGCTTTATTCTCATTGTTCATCATTTATTATCAGGGGTTCGCAGTAGAGTTCAGAATCGATGGTCCTGCCTGGTGGTAACAGCTCATAATGAATAATAACCCTTCCAATCCCACCACACACACAGCACCACCTTGTTGCGAGTTAACCCGGGTTTCGCCACAGTCTGTGAAGCCTGACCGGCTTTTGACCACGACCTTTTTCGCACGTTCTTGTCGTACGTGATCCACTTTTCATCACCAGTTATCAGCTTCTTCAAAAATGGTTCGGTTTCATGACGTCGTAATAAAGAATCACAAATGAGTTCATTAGGTTTCTTTCAGTGAGCTCGTGAGGTACCCAAATATCTAGCTTTTTTGTGTACCCAGTTTTTTTCAAATGCGCCAAAACTGTTTTATGGTCAATTCCCAGTTCTTCAGCTACGTCGTAACTACTGATATGCCGATCTTGCTCCACTTTTTCAAAAATGGCATCCATTTTATCCGTAATGGGGCGACCAGAGCGACGTGCATCTTTGACATCAAAATTTCCGGATTGAAAACGCTTAAACCAAATTTGTGCTACTCTCACAGACACTGCACTAGGTCCATAAACATCACAATTTTTTTTCGCGGCTTGCGTTGCATTTATACCTTTTTTGTAGTAAAATTTTAAAATGAATCGAATTTCTTCATTAGACTCACTCATCTTGGCGGTACGAAAAACAAATGCAAATCACACATTTTCCTAATTTAAATTTGGAATTATGTTCTTTAAAATTTAAACTTTCAATGATACCAAAACCAGCCAGATACAAATAGTATAGCCAAAGAGATTTTATTACAAGTTCATACATACTATAATGCGAAAAGACTCTTTCCCCAACCTAATATTATACCTTACTATTAATACCTAACATTACAAATATGTCTGTTTGAATATTTATGACTCTATCACGCATTAACAGATGAACTGAATAGGATGAAACTTGGCGCACAGATAGAATACGTTCTGGATTATATCGGATATTTTTTATCCCGAAAATTTTAGATACCTCGGAAAAGAGGCAATCACAGAGCAGAAGTAAGTTTTATAAAATGTTAGTCGAAAGACTGAGGTAATATGTCCTGGAATGTGAACAAGCAACATTTTTATTTAATTAAATCCTTTCCATAAAATGAAATAAAAGACAGGAATAGAGAATACAACTCATTTTTGTAAATGCAAATGCAACGAAATTCAGTTTACAAGCAAAAGCTTTCAAACGAGCGTATTTCATCCTGCAGTCAATTGTTAAGCTAAGGAACGATTTTGTGTTACTCAAAGTCTCATACTATGTTCTATGAGGACTCTAAATTGGTTTAAGGTGCATATTTCAATGGCATTTTCGAGTTGGGTACAACATGCTGGAATATTTGATGTTGAGAACATAATAAACGAATGAAGGCGAACGAACGAGTGTTACGGCGAATGCAGACGAATGCATGCTTACATGACAACACCGGTCGTTGTCGGTACATCAAAAGGAAATAACGAACGCGCGACGCCGTGAGGTCCTCATTAGGGATGTTGTTCCTCACTCATGAGGTACCTCGTTTGAGTTCCTACAAATGTAAAATGAACTCTTTATGAGCGAATTTTTTTCATCCTTCATTTAAAAATCCTGTTTCGCGAAACAACCGTAATAAGAGTAGAGTAAGTTAACATTTTCGTGAAATGAAGTCGCATTTTTATATTTCCTACTGACTGTTTCACATATAATTGGTCTAAAGTATAGTGGGGATCTCAAATTTCAAATTAACATGGAATTATATTTTCTTATTCTGCCAATTGTTTTGTTTTTAATACCTTTGCATCTCTTTCTTTGGGAAATAAAAATACGTGTAATTACTGGATACGAGATCCATTGCGATAGTAGTATTGGTAGTGATGTGGTGCACAAACCAAGCAATATCAACGACGTATACGGGGCGAACACTACAAACGAACGCACGGCACGTTATTGGTTTCAACGCTTCCGTTTCGGAAATTTTGAACGCCATGGTCACCCGAAAACAATAGTCGACAACGACACACTAAAGGCGATTGTGGAAACTGATGATACTCAATCTATGCCTGAGTTAGCAGCAGCTTTCAACGTGAGCATCAAAACTTATTGGTCCATTTGCGTCAAATTGACAGACAAGGCCAATCTAAAACAATAGACCTCTAGACTATCCAGAATTTGTACATAATCTTAGTAGGAAATCTTAGATGGTAAACATTCGTCGATAACATTAGTGAGCACAACGGTTATATAAAAAAAATCAAACTCACACACTATAATTAATTTGAGCATAAAACTATGACACTAATAAAACCTGTTATTACGCTGTCAGATAAGCAATTGACCCTGGCAATTCATAAAAAAAAAAACAATATAAAATAATAACTACAGACGGTTTTATATTCGCATGGAAAAAAAGTGACAACATGATCGGCCTTTGGGGTAATTATTCGTTCGTGGAAAATCACTTCATATTAATTAGCACACGGAGTTTATCAACACTATTGGTGTTTCATGAAAAAATCGTTTACATTCCCTGTATAATTGGCAGTTCATTGTTTCTGATACAAGAGACATTTTAATTTCCATTGTGTTTGTGTAATGTAATACAAATTATTTAATTAATTTAAGCGAATAACGTGTGTCATACACACGCCAATTTTCATATTGTTTTAACCCAGTTCTCAATTTTGTCATTGAATTAATTATAAATAAATTTTTAATACTCTTGGAAATTCTTTACAAGCGGTCATTTGAACTCAAACTAAGCAGAGCTTGTACTATGGAAAGTAGATAACTGATATACCTACTACATATATAATTTATTTTTCTTCTAAATATATAGACATTTACAACCACACCTCGATGGACATCAAGCCCGCGGCCTATGGCTTGGCAGTCAGAAACTCTAAGCAGACCATCGCGTTCAAAATTAATATAATTCTTCACTATTTCGTACTTTACTTGGTTGTTTGTTTAAATACACTTTTATTTCAGTGTCAGTATAAGGTAAGGGAAACCTAATATATTTGAGTACAAGGTGTCTCACGAAGTAATATGACTCTAGAGGGTGTCGGGACAAATATAGCTCGAAATTGTGACAATTCACTCGAGGCTAACCATTTTTAGGAGCGAAGCGTTTGCTTCTTTAATATTAGCGTTATATTTGTGTTATACAATTTCTTTAACAGCATAATGAGTCACCAAGGTAATTAAAATATCAAAATAATGTGACAAAACTAAAAATAATGTGACAAAACTAATTATTGTTACATTCTGTTTTAATTACCTATTTATTTAATTTTTTACGCCTTCAAGGCTAAACGGCTGAACCACATTAGTTCACATATAGTTGGAATTCTGGAAAAATATAGCCTATATTCCGGGAATGCGGGTAAAATCTTAAAAGACAGATAGTATTTTATACAAGGAAAAAAAAGTGTAAAGAATTAACAAATGCTTTCCAATTCATTTCACAGAATAGATATACTTTTTTAATATCAAATTGTACAGCTATTTATATTTGTGCATTAAATTTATGAATAGCGGATTTTTAAATGGCCCCGTATAAGGTCCCATTGTGTAAAATTTTCATTTTAATTATTTGTGGCAAGTAGGCCGTCAGAGAGGCAGATCCACCTGACGGTAAGTGGTCATCGCCGCGTATGGACATTTACATCGGGGCATCGCCATTGCGCTGTCAGCCCTGAAACGTTGTTAAGTCTCATGTGCTTGAAATTTCACCGTCCCCTTACCTTTCCAACCGGAACACTTTAATACGTGTGCGCTTCTGCTTCACGGTGAAAATGGGTATGGTTGTTATACTTCGCCGGAAGAACTCAGCACTAAGAGCTCTTCTACATTTTATTGGTAAGGAAATAAATAAAATAGGATAATAATTTTAATAAATCTAATTATTTCCGCAATCATTTATGACTTACACACACAACCGCTGTGGGGCTCAAATCTCGGAATGAGGGAAGGTATATGGACCGACCATACAATAGCATGTCATTTCTTAATTAAAAATTGCTAGCTCAAATTTTCAATTTCATTTTGTGGCGTAGGTCGGAAAACTATTACTGCTATATCGGGAAACTATTACTGCCCGGACGAAGCTTGTGTCTGACAGGGTGAAGTTCGGAATCCGGACACCGGACACCGGACGGGCCGGACAGCTAAGATCGAGTCCGGAACGACCGTAACCGACAGCATTGCCGGCCCATTTAACCCAACGATTTAAATGATCCGCCTAGATCATGTAATAGTTTTAGGTTCAAAGGGAGTTAGTCTAGATAACAAATGATTGGAAAAGTTAATTCTTTATGTGTTTGAAATCTACTTTTAGGGTTCCATACGTCTGGAAGAAAAAAAAATTAAGATTTGCAGCTATACCTTGTGACATATCAAACAGCTTATTATTTAATATATTATGCTTCATATAAAGCTATATATATGATGTGTTAAAGTTATTTAACTGAATAGATGATTATTTTTTTACTATCCAATAATACTCAAAGCTTGCTCAAGAAAAAATCTTCTAACCCAAAATATCTGGTTCCACATCCATTTATTTATTCCATTACATATTATTATTTTTTATAATGCAATGGTCTATCGAGTGTATGCGATTTTAATAAAGCGTAACTTGTAAACGTTATTGTATCATGCGGGAAATGGTTTGTTTCCACGAATTTATTGATAGCTTCTGTCATCTCGCGGGCAATTAAACTGCTTGCATGCCTGGTAAACGATAAGTATTAATGATGAATTAATGATTAAAACGTGAGGTCGTAATGGCACTGTGGAAGGAAATTTTGTAGAATCCGCCTGCAGCTATGCATCTGTTGGTGTGTTCCAACAGCTGATCATGAAAGCAGTTCATATCTGGGCATAAAGTGCATATCAGCTCTTTCCAAGATGAGATATTCATTAAACACATTCCTATACAAGAAAAAAACAATGCAGTTTTTACGACGACCATGTGGATTGGTGGTTAGAGACCTTGACTAGCACGCCATAGTTCGTGGGTTTGATCCCCAAAGAACTTATATGTATGAACGTGCCCTTCCTTTCTGCGTTAGGGTCTAAATATTTATATAAGTATGTATTTAAAAGTAGTTATATGAAGAATAACAGCTATCTAGTTGCCTTCGCACAAGCAGTACAAGGTCTGTTTTATTTATGATCTGGGAAAATAACACTAACTCGATGATGATTCGTCGCGGCCTCCGTTCCCTTTCTCTTTCGCTTACTAGGCTAATACTAGTAATCACGTGAGAGATAAGCTCGCCGAGGCCTCCGTGAAGCTGCTCGCCGACAAAACTTGTATTAGCTGAATAACGTGGGCAGATAACCGTGTGTGAAGAACATTCCTGGATATATATTACAATTTATTTTTGACCCCGTCGAAGTCGCATTTGAGAGAAATAAAAAAAATCGAATTATAATGTAACTTTGAGTAACATTTCACTTTAGTAAGCACTTTACGGTTTAGCTCTTGTAAAAAGCTAGGTGAATTTAAATCGATGCACCATGCGCCAGGGGACTAGACTAGCTGGCTGTCAGTTTCGTGGTCCATTACCTATTTGACGCTCCAATGATTCTGACACAATGATGCTGGGTATTTGGGAATACAAGCGTCGCCACTCGGACGTTGCAAACTGATTCGTTGTCAAGGAAGTCAATGAATAATTTTGGTCTACAATGTATATCTAATATTGACCATATCCCGTTATAGGTAAAGGTAAGGGAGCATGGTTTGATGTTAGTTATTTTTAATATTTTTAACCAACTTCAAAAAAGGAGGAGGTTCTCAATTTGGCTGTATACGAGTATTTTTTTTTATGTTTGTTACCTCATAACTTTGGACTGGACGAAGCGATTTTAATGATTCTTTTATTTGAAAGCTGGTGCTTCCCGAATGGTCCCTTTTCAATTTGGTCCAGTTCTGGCAATGGCACCCATGAGAAAACCATATAAGTCTAAAATTTGCATTAAGTATGTGTGCAACAAATGAACGAGTAACTGAATATCTCGCCAACCGATTTTGATTTATTCATTTCTTTATAAAAGGGTAGACTGTAACTACATTATATTATCGTAATAATTTGATTGACTTTTAAGTAGTCTAATAATGCAATTATTTTTTTTCTTTTTAGTGCTTATTAGTTTGTTTTGGAATAGTTTCATTTTATGAAGTCGGTTTTTGGGTCATCTATAGTTTTGCATGGAACGTATGATTTGCTGATAAATTTTCGTGCTTCAGTTTCGACCGCGTTTCTATGGGTTTTAAATAACCTAATGTAAACCATTTTTTTCAAATAGGTGCCATGGATCCAAAATACCCTCTGCAAACATACACACTTACAAAGTTTGCAATCTCTCTATATAATATAAATGCCCCCATCTAAGACACTGTCTAAGTATTTTTATTTGTAAAATACAAAATTAGTGCCTTACCACAATTGTATTGAATGAGCGAGATTTCGCTATTTGGTTTTATACTTTGGTTTATTTTCGGGTACTGTCATGAAATTACATAATTCAATTCTTTCATATCCTAATCATTATATATTTTATTATTATTCATTAAATCATATTTTTGGAACACTGTTCCAATAATTAAGATTAAGTTGCAAAGTCGTCTTCACATTTGATTAAAGTTTTCACGAAGACTAAGAGGATCTTTATGTAGAGCGTCTTATGTAACGATGGCAGTTCAAGGGAGCAGCAATTACTTCGTCAGTTCCTACTCATATGCTGTAAAAAGGGTATAAATGTCAAATAATTTAGAAGTAGTAGAGCTCTTAGTGTGGAGTTTGTTACTATCCGGATCTAAGCAGAACTTATAGTAACCAGATAACACATACATATACTGCTTCTTTCTAAATACATTCTAATATAGATAATAGCTGTTCCCTGCGGTTTCACCCACGTTCCCGAGGGATGTAACATTTCTCCGGCACAAAAAGTACTTCTAATATCTCCAAAAATATGTGTACAATGTTTCATGATGATCGGTTAAGTCATTTTTGCGTAAAAGCGTAACAAACAAACTACTAATGAATACAAAAGTTTTAGAAGTAGTTGAGCACTTAGTGCTGAGTTCGTCCTGGGAAGAATCACCATATCCCTTGTCACCGTAAAGCAGTAGTGCACTTGTATTACTGTGTTCTGATTAAAAACGTAAGGCCGGTTAAATTACAGGCACATGAGACTTAACAACTTCATGCCTCAGGGTGGCCAACGCGTAACATCAGGTGGACCATCTGCCTGTTTTTAGCCCTAAGTTATCATAGCATTTACATAAATTATTATATTTCAGAAATATTTATACCCTCGAATGTTGGTGCTGGACTGGAATCAAACCTGGGGGGGTGACCTAACCATGCCCGTTATGTATTCTATTTTTAAGTTGAATTCCCTACGTTTCAATCCATTAAAACTATTTATTATTTACAACTCTAATAAACATTTTTTTCATATTTATTTTACCATCAATCATATAGAACCTATTCGACGTATAGTATTGTTAGAAAAATAAAATTGAACCGCTGGTAGCTGAAGCTTTGTTTGTATAACCACGTGTGTTATTTTTCAATAGCTTTTGCCATTCCATGTTCTATAATATTCTATTATTCAATAACATTTCTATTGTCTTTGTATGGTCGAACAGGTATTTTAATTTTAGTGAATGTTTTACTTTATTTCAATGTGAAAATCAACTGTGCATTCAAATGCGCGCGTTTGTACCAATGAAGTGTACCATTTATTCAGTTTGTTTGTTCACTCACCAGCGTACGCTAATGCAGTTCTGAATTTCTGAAGCTTCAATATATACACATCGGTTTTAATTTAATTCAAATATAAACGTAGCTTACATAAATAACAGAATTGAATAGCTGGTTTGTTTTAAAAATACTTTACGATGGATTTTCGTTTACCACAGTGTTATTAAATAGAGTAATAAGTAGTATATTATTTGAAAGGTTTTGATAAATTATCAGAGATAATAATACATATATTTAAGGTCATAGAGGTAGATATATAGGAGAAAACTTTTTTGTTCACCAAAATGCTATTCCAACTTAAGGCAGCACTGTTCATTATCTAGAATGTATAAATTGTACGGTAAGCGGGAGGAAGTCATGGATTTAAACGTCACTTCAATATCGTCTCTTAAAAAGTTAATAAATTAAATTAAATTAAATAAATTAGGTTAAAATTAAATTAAGTTAATGTGGTATCAGTATGTATCTGTATTAAATGTGTTTAGTGTCATAGTTATAAGGTTCTTGTTAGTATATAGAAGGCTAACTATTAAATATTTAATTATGTTATTCACCTGCGCGGCTTTAAGTGCATGCTGTGTTCTTCTTTAAGTAATGTGACACTAAGATATAAGTTTGGCTTTGTTATTGTTTATCTTTGTAATGGTGTACTCATTGTTGAAGAACCAAGTCAATAAATAAATAAATAAATAAATAGATATGAAGGTCAATAAACTGCAGCTACTACCGGTCCTAAAGATCTTGAACTAAAAGAAACTCATCAAGATTGAACTTATTTAGCTCTATGTGTGGAAATATATATATCTATACTTAGATAAATAAATAAATATCTTGGGACATTCTTTACACAGGACCATCTGATTCCAAATTAAGCAAAGCTTGAACTTTGGAAACCAGATAACTGATATACCCATTTTTATTGTTCTAAAAGCATAATATTATATAGATACTAGCTGACCCCGCGGTTATACCCGCGTTCCCGAGGGATCAAACCTTTTCCCGGGATAAAAGGTAACCTATATCCTATTGCAGAATATTTTCTATCAATGTGCCAAGTTATATATATACAATTCGGTAGTTTTTGCGTGAAAGAGTAACAAACATCCATGCATAAGAAACATTTGCATTTACAATATTACTAAGATTTACGCGCAGACACAGAACAAACAGACATGTTCATACACACAAATGTTTGTCCTGAGTGGGAATCGAACCCGCGACCATAACCGAGCCCTGTCTCATGTTAAAAATTAAAATGAAATATTATAAAGCGTATTTAAGATATCATATTACCATTTACATAAAGACGTTAGGTAATAGCAGAGCGAAGTCGGAACTCCTAACTAATATAAACTTTGAGAACTTGCTAAAACTAGACTGAGACTGTCTCATAAAAACTATTTAAGACTCTAAAATTGTGATAAATGAATGTTAGGTATCTCTAATGTAACTGGTGATAAATCACCTGTGATTCGATGTAGCTTCATAAGTCGTTGATACCTCTTGGATGTGACATCGGATGGTTTGACGTAAGTTTTTGAATTCTACAATGAGTTTGAACTTTCGGTGAAGATAAGAAACTATAGCACTATAGTGAGTTCGATTTCCACTCAAGAGAAACATTTGTATAATAATAAATAAATAAATAAATATCCTAGGACATTCTTTACACACAGCCATCTGGTCCCAAACTAAGCAAAGCTTGTACTATGGAAACCAGATAACTGATACATTACATAACTGATACATTACATATACTTCTTTTTCGAAATATTTACTTATATAGATATTTACACCCAGACACAGAACAAACAGACATGTTCTGCACATAAATATTTGTCCTGGGTGGGAATCGAACCTGTGACCTTCGGCTTGACAGTCAGAGTCGCTAACCACCAAGCCAACAATGCATGAATGTCTTATTCTGAGTTTGGGTGTAAATCTTAGGACTATTTCATAAATTCGCAAGTATTGATGTTTATCACGCTTGAACGGATTTGGATGAAATTTGGCACTGAGATTAATTAGTCTGGTGTAGCACATAGATTTATTTATGCCGAGAACATATAACATCCCTGGGGAACCTGGTTGAAACGTTAAGGGACAGCTAGTATCTTTATATGTATGTATTTAGGTAGAAATAAGTTATTATAATATTTCAGCTATTTGGTATCTCTAGTACAAGTTTAGTTTGGGATCAGAAGCCTGTGTATAAAAAAAACCCTGGATATTTGTTTATTTAGTACCCTCCTGCCAGGCTACCACCATCAAGTTTAAAATCTGTCGCTTTGTACCAATAGCCGCACGTTCTCTTCTAGGTACAAAATTACAGGCACATGAGACTTAACAACTTTACGTCTCAGGGTCAACAATGCATTGGCAATGTCCTGGTATTGGAAATGTCCATGGGCGGTGGTGACCACTTACCATCAGGTGGACCGTGTGCCTGTTTGTTGGCCCTTGTGGTCCCAAATAATCTTTGTGTCCTTACCACTTTTGACCACATCATACCGGTTGCCCATAAGGGCTTGTGTACAAAAACAACCTTTCATAATAATGTAAAAGGATCCATTAGCAAATTGAAATTCTTCATTGAGAATTACTTTTCCTTTTTATTCTATTACAATGTTTCTACCCCTTTGTCGTGCGGTGACATTTCATTTTACTTTGTTATGTAATTTTTTAAATTCTGTATTCTCATGAAAGGGAACTGGTTTATGCATCTGTAATTATTAAAATGTTTTATGTAATATTTAGTATTTGTTTTCAGTAAATAATCTCTTTGGTGTTTTACGCGTGTTCTCGAGGGATTTAAAGTATTCCGAGACTATAATATAGTAGATAATACTTTTGGATAGAGTAGATTTCTAATATTATAAAATCGGTCCGTAAATCAGTAAATCAGTAGTTTTTGTTTTCTTATTAATATTACTAAGAGAGTACAATTTTTTTCAGTTTGTGTGGATGAAGGGGCTAACATCAGAAATTCAAAATTCAAAATTCAAAACCATTTATTCAGTTGAGGCCTTCGGAGGGCACTTATGAAGCTCAAATTTAAAGTTACTGAAGCTACAACCGGTTCGGAAGTCAGCCTTCAACTGAGAAGAACCGGCAAGAAACTCAGCAAGGTTACATTCTTTTTTATTTGTTATATAAATTTTTATCTATTCTGACTTTTTGGCTATTTTATAATTTCAATTTTACATAATTTTATATTTAACAATTACAAAATACTTATTATAGGTAACATTAATAAAAACAAAACAAAAAAAAAATATGACAAGACTACAAAATAGAAAATAACAATAATTAGGTACTTACAACTTAAACAAGAGATTTAGAGGTGCACTGTGCAGAGAGCAGCTATTTCCATACATTTTTATCTTCAATATAATGAACTACCTTGTAATACGCTTTTTCTTTCAAAACTTTCCTAATATAATTTTTAAATTTATGATCAGACATTTTGGTTATTGAAAGCGGTATCTTATTATAAAATCGAACACAATTACCAAGAAATGACTTGTTAACTTTAGTTAGTCTAAAGTATGGAACAACTTACTTCTCCCTTTGTCTTGTATTTATACTATGAATATCTAATTTTGCCTCAAACATTCCTATGTTTCTACGTATAAACATTATATTTTCATAAATATATAGTGAAGGTAATGTCATTATATTTATTTCCCTAAATAAATCTCTTAATGATTCACGGGGACCCATACTGTAAATTGCACGAATTGCTCTTTTTTGTATAATAAATATTGATTCTATATCCGCTGCTGCTCCCCAAAACAAAATACCATAGGACAAGAGGCTATGAAAATATGCAAAATAAACTAATTTGGCCGTCTCAACATTCGTCAATTGTTTAATTTTCCTAACAGCAAAAGCAGCCGAACTTAATTTAGCAGCTAGAGTATCAACCATCCAGAACACTGTTACAAGAAAAGGAACTCTACACTATTCTCGTGACCTAGTCTATTCTGGGATACATTTGATCCGTCTGGGACAGTTGAAACTGTGGGTCGGAATCTATATAAAATAAAATGATGTAAAATTAAAAGTAGGTTAAAATCGTAATTCAAGATTTTATAGTTACAAGTGAAGGTAATAAAATAGTGTTCAACCATATAAGAAACTAGCTGACTAGGGACGTTGTTCTGCCGAGCATGGGACTCAATGAGCTTAAGTTAATTTACACGGCAACCTTTAGGACCCTAGACCAAAAAAAAAGTACATAAGTAATTTGGACAGTAAATATAAAAAAATCTGTATCTAAACAACTGTGCCACCTCCGGTAGGTATCCAATTGTGAAACTAAACCAAGACAACTTTATGTACAAAATGTATTTTATTATGAAAATGTCATTGCTGAGTTTATTACTGGCGCTTCTTAATAAAAGCAACCTTCCGAACCGGCGTTAGAGCCTGACCATTCGTGAAGACCAATTTGAAAAAAAAAAATAGATTACATTTACTTTTAATCACAAACAAAAAAATTATCAACATTGGTACAGACGCTCAGATGTTGAGTCACATACACATGTACAGAAGAGTTATATATAGGTACTAGCTGTCCCCTGCGGTTTCACTTACGTTTCCCACATCATATACCTATAGCCTATAACCATCTACGAAAAAATCCGCGTCGAATGGTAGAAGTCCCATCCTGATATATTCAGTAGTTTTGAGATGATGGTGCGTCAAAGAAACCTTATTTCTACAGGTATTTCTACAGGACTGTCCCGGGAAGTTTATATATCATATATAGCCTATCACCTAGATAAAATCCGCGTTTAATGGTAGCAGTCCCATCTTAGTCGTTAAGATAGACCATATCTTCAGTAGTTTCGAGGTGATGGTGCGTCAAAGGAACCCTATTTTCCTTTTGGATGTAAATTTGTTTGTTGCGCTTTCACTTAAAAACTACTTAACCAATCATCACAAAATTTTGTACACATATTCTTGGAGTACATACAACATATTGTTAGTTTTAGAAGTAACATAGGTTACTTTTTGTGCCGGGATGTTACATCCCTCGGGAACACGGGTGAAACCGCGGGGGACACCTATGGTTGGGGAAAAAGTCTTTTCGCATTATAGTATGTATGAACTTGTAATAAAATCTCTTTGGCTATACTATTTGTATCTGGCTGGTTTTGAAATCATTGAAAGTTTAAATTTTAAAGAACATAATTCCAAATTCAAATTATGAAAATGTGTGATTTGCATTTCTTTTTCGTACCGCCAAGATGAGTGAATCTAATGAAGAAATTCGATTCATTTTAAAATTTTACTACAAAAAGGTAAAAATGCAACGCAAGCCGCGAAAAAAATTTGCGATGTTTATGGACCTAGTGCAGTGTCTGTGAGAGTAGCACAAATTTGGTTTAAGCGTTTTCAATCCGGAAATTTTGATGTCAAAGATGCACGTCGCTCTGGTCGCCCCATTACGCATAAAATGGATGCCATTTTTTAAAAAGTGGAGCAAGATCGGAATATCAGTAGTTACGACGTAGCTGAAGAACTGGGATTTGACCACAAAACAGTTTTGGCGCATTTGAAAAAAACTGGGTACACAAAAGAGCTAGATATTTGGGTACCTCACGAGCTCACTGAAAGAAACCTAATGAACCGTGTACTCATTTGTGATTCTTAATTACGACGTCATGAAACCGAACCATTTTTAAAGAAGCTGATAACTGGTGATGAAAAGTGGATCACGTACGACAAGAACGTGCGAAAAAGGTCGTTGTCAAAGGCCGGTCAGGCTTCACAGACTGTGGCGAAACCCGGGTTAACTCGCAACAAGGTGATGCTGTGTGTGTGGTGGGATTGGAAGGGCATTATTCATTATAAGCTGTTACCACCAGGCAGGACCATTGATTTTGAACTCTACTGCGAACAACTGATGAGATTAAAGCAAGAAGTTGAGAGAAAGCGGTCGGAATTAATCAACAGAAGGGGTGTGGTTTTTCATCATGATAACGCTAGACCTCACACATATTTAGCCACTCAGCAAAAATTAAGAGAGTTTGGCTGGGAGGTATTAATGCATCCACCGTATAGTCCTGACCTTGCACCTTCAGATTTCCACCTGTTTCGGTCTCTTCAAAATTCTTTCGGCAGTGTCAGGTTAACATCACGAGAGGACTGTCAAAACCACTTGTCGCATTATTTTGATCAGAAGTCCCAAAATTTCTATAGCAATGGGATCATGTCCCTACCTACAAGATGGCAAAAAGCTATCGAACAAAATGGTACCTACATACTTTAGTTAAATGTAAATAAACTATATTAAAAATGTTTTGAATTTTCTTAAAAAATGCGAAGGAACTTTTTCCCCAACCTATTATATAATATATAAAGATAAGTAGTATAGAGATAGGTAGCTATCCCCACTATTAACATTTCGTCAAGAGAGCTTCGTTAGTGCTTTGCGGCACCGGATCATAATCGGGTTATCTTGTTAGTAATAGTGCCACTAGGCGAAGTAGCAGAGTTAATTAATATTCAAACCATAATGAAAAGTGTTGGATGCGATAAATCTATTTGAAAGCATCGTTCTAACTTATTAAGGGTACTTTCAAGCGGCACTAATTCCTTTTAAACATTTTATTTAAAAATTATGTGAATAATTTAATTTTCATTCTTTTTACACACGGTCACCTGATCCCAAACTAAGCAGAGCTTGTACTATGGAAACCAGATATCTGATATATTATATACTAGCTGTCCCCCGCGGTTTCACCCGCGTCCCCGAGGGTTGTACCATTTTTCCGGCACAAAAAGCATTATATGTTACTTCTAATACCTCCAAGAATATATATACAAAGTTTCATGATGATCGGTTAAGTAGTTTTCGCGTGAAGGCGTAACAAACAAACTTACATTCACATTTATAATATTATAAAAGGGATATAGTTATGTTGGGTGGACAATACAATTTCAAACAAAAAATACTTATAGTACTATAATGAAAAATACTTGGATAGCCTTGATTAACACATAAGGTATTTTTATCCTTAAAAATGTAACAACCCTAAAGAACGTCAAGAAATTTAGATATAAATATTTTAAAATGACAATCGTGTTATTCATACTTATTATTTCAAAAGTTATGTGAAGGCAGTTACAAATATTTCCTGACCCCTTATTCCGCTAATACAAACTTGCGAACAGCTTCACGGTGACCTCGGAGAGCTTATCTCTCACCTGTACCTCTACCATGAGTTGCTACTTAACTTACTTTAGTCATTAGCGAGTAAACTACTATCGATACAGTATTTCTCGATAGCAACTGTCAAATTTGTGACTCATGGTACCGAATTTCTATAGCAAAGGCTAAAAAACGTTACTCGCTAGTGTCTACATTTCGATAGGTTTTTTACCTATCGACTCGTACTATCGATTTTAGTTCTTTAGGTGACCGCTAGTGGCGCTGTACACATTTGCCATAGCAATGTTTTACGCCGTCGCTAGCGAGTACGTACGTTAAAAAGTAAAGGCACTGATTAGTGGTATTAGCGTAGCTAGCGAAAGAGACAAAGCACGAATCATACTAGAGTTAGTGTAATTTTCCTTACATAATTGAGCCCCTGAACTCGGTAAAATAATAATAAAACAAGTAATAAAAGTTCATAAAAGAGTATTATGTAAGTGGCATTCTTTCACAAGCTATGTTATTATTCAGGAATACACTTGCCCTTGGCAACGCGGGTGAAATCGCAGGGTGGTCTAATAGATTCATAAAAACTTCTTCACACACGGGCATCTGATTCCAAACTACGCAGAACTATATATTACGTACTATGGCAACCAAATGATAGGTTAACATATCCCACGGCTTCACCCGCGTTTGTTGATATCATATATAGCCTATAACCATCTACGAAATATTTTTGCGTCGAATGGTAGCAGTCCCATATTTATTAATAGATACAAAGCATGCGCTCAAATATTTGTCCTGAATGGGAATAAAACAGCCAGGGTATCTAGCAACCACGAACGAGCCTTTTCTATACTGTCGGTAAAATGTGTATAGATTTTCTAGCAGATTACTAGCAACTAGATTTGGCTCCTATTTTTTCATCCATAAATCTTAAACTGGACTTTCAAATAGGACTGACACGTAAATGGAGAGCTAAAACTAAAATAGACGTTAGCTGTATAGACAGAGTGGATAGATAGACAATATCTCAAGAGCTTCCGATTTAAAACAAAAAATATTTTCTCACACGCTAGGGCTGCCAACGCTTCATCATTATGTGTTCATGTAATTCCTTATAATAACAAAAGAAACCATTGGAGGCTTCGATGCATGTAGATGGAAGCACAGGGCTGTCTGTTGGAAGTTAGTTTAAATATTATAAAGAGAGTGATTACGTTGGTGGTTTATGTGTGTCATCTCTGCAACCACTACAACTATTTTAAAAGTGTTTCACTGATGGAAAGCCGCACTATTCCTTAGTGACATAGGATAGTTACAATCCTGGCATATTGAGATGCGGGGGTTTTTGAACCTCATGCATCATATTAATCGTTTTTGTTTCTAATATATATTAAAATCATATTTTAACAGTTCCCCCTGTTTTTCCCGCTGGTTCATGTTTTACCGGGATAAAAAGGATGCTATTATCTTCCATCTGCATCTAAATCCATTCAGCAGCTATTCGTGATTAAGTCTCAAGCATCAAAATGTTTCAGCTTATAATATTAGAAAGAGCCAAGTGCCAACCCTATATGTTAGTTTGGAAAAATCTCATCACGTTATTTCGCTAAGCAAGCAGGGACGTTGTAAATAAAGCTTGCTTCCCTGACGTTCCGTTCTGGTGCCATTTTTCTCGTGGACTTATTTATTTTTCCATAAAAACTTATTAACATAGTGTTTCGGAGAATCCTTTTAAATTTTATATGTTAAGGAACTTACCCTATTACCCTAGTCTTGGATTAAAATCCGTAAGTATTCCTGCGTCTTTTGGGCTATGCAATCTATCATCGCGTTTTTGAGATGGCCTGTAAATGGGACATTGGGCGTTTTTTTTTAAACTCCCTGTGAACAATATATTTTATTATAGTCTTAAGTAAGCATCTATAATTTAACGGACCCTTACCTTTCAAACCAATAGCAGTAATACTAGTGCCACGGACGAATCGTGCACTAAGAGCTCTACTAATACTTTTAACACGGCCATCTGATTCCAAATTAAGAAAAGCTTGTTCTATGGAAACAAAATAACTACATACGCACTTAGTTTCACGTTCATTATTGCCGAAGAGGTAGGCAGAGAAATAGAAAAAATAAATAAAAGGCTTTTTTATTTTTATTTTATTTATCTGCCTACCTCTTAAGTCTTAGGCAGACTAATTGAACTTAGTCTTATGTAGTCTTAGTAGTCAGTATTGTGGCCGACTCTACTCCGCTTCAGATATACATGTCTAGCAATGAAACTTCGACTGTCGCTTGCCCGACCCGGGAATCCAACCCAGGATCGAGATGAATCATTCCTATGCGAGGTTTATACCACTCGACCACCGAAGAGATATTTAACCAAACAACTCATACACATACAATTTATTAAAATATTTTTTAATAAAAATATCTTCTTATATACCCTTACATCTACAGTAATATTTAAAGATTTACTACCAAAACATATACAGTTTTGTTTGTAAGGAATTAACTCCAAAGCTACTGGACCGATTTAATTATTATTTCACTTTCAGTTTTATTTATTCGAAAGCTACATTATCTTATAATTGAAACTGCAGGATCACAGAGTGATTAGTTAATTAAATATTATGTGAGTACTGAGAGCCTGTATGCAGAATGTTGCTACTTCCAATCGAGACAAACCTCCGTGGTTTTAATTGTAACGACTGATAATGACGACAATGCTCGGGTGTAGCCCTCGCTCCAGCATGACACATCTTTGTATACAAAATCTTATTTAGAAAAGAGTAATTTCTGAGTCTATTGCCAGCTCTTTTCAGTAAAAGCAACCTTCCGACGTGGCTTTAGAGTCTGATCTTTCACAAATGTCTGTGAAGGCCCATTTGATATATCACAATAAAAACCTCCAGACACAAAACAAAGGGACATATTCATGCTCACGAATGTCCTCTGTGGAAGTCGTGATTGATACAATATGAACACTCAATTTACAATCCACAAACCGAACGAACAGTTCGGAAAGGAACTGGAACAGAATATTGTAAAGCGAACTGATTAAAAGTTATTACGCTGCCATTTTCACCTCCACCGTCGGATATCCGTGAGTCGGGCACGAAAATCATTACCGCTACACTTTTAAGAATTTCGCTCATAATTTAACGGAAAGTTCTTTGGTAAATGCAATTTTGAATCGATCAGTTTGACTGCTTGAATTCGGCGAGGATATTCAGTTAAGTTTTACTAGAAAGGGGTATTAAGAGTAGTAGAGCTCCTAGTGCAGAGTTCATGCACATTTCCGCCGTGAAGTAGGAGTGCACTTCTATTAGAAAGGTAAGGGCGCCGGTGAAATTACAGGCACATAATACTTAATAACTTCTCAGAGATGACAATACATTGGCGATGCCCCTGGTGTTGCAAATGTCCATAGGCGGCGGTGACCACTTACCATCGGGTGGACCATCTACTTGTCGGCCGATGTGAACAAATATTTTATGTAATCCAAATGGAGCTCTAAAATATAAACTTCACTTACATTTAGTTATTACACAAGTTATTACTTGTTTACTAAACTTCTTGACAACTGTATGGTAAATTTCAACTGTGTTACAAATTTTATGTACATGTATAAAGTACCACCGCATTATTGTGAGCTTAATTTAAATTCATCGCCTTTTACATACCTACAGTTTAAAACACTACATCATGCTTGCAAAGGAATAGCGCGTCACGGTCCGCGAGACTTTCTTACCTATGATAATCATTCAGTGGTGCAACATAAACTATAAAAGGATATGTTTCAAAGATTAGTATTTCATTTTTTACTTGGATATCCCAGATCAACAGTTGATCAGTGTTGGTCGAAGTCGAACCTCCTCGATCCTAAGTAAATTGTGAGACGAAAACCACACCCGCTATAAAATATGACTACTGTTATCTATCAAAAAGAAATTTACGAGAAAAATTTGGACTGATATTTCCCAGGCCTATTTCCTCGTTGAATATTTTCCCATCCTAATTAGCTCTATATAATGCTAGCTGTCCCCCGCGGTTTCACTCGCGTTACCCTCGGTAACATTGTAACATTTTTCTGGGATAAAAAGTATCCTATGTTACTTCTAATACCTCCAAGAATATGTGTACAAAGTTTCATTATGATCGGTTAAGTAGTTATCGCGAGAAAGCGTAACAAACAAACTTACATTCATGAAAATGATGACAAGGGCTAAAATAGTTAATAATTATATAAACTGCCGACAACAGTCAATTATAACTGTATTATTTTAATTAAAGACCCACAAAAATACTTTCACATAGTTATGCATGATTATAATTTGTCCAATATAAGAAGCCCTTTAACGTATAAAAATGTCATGGAGAAATGTACCTTTCTGCTTTGAGATAAAGTACATCATCATACTTTTAACTGTGGGGTCAATAGATGAACCTTATTTCTAAAACGATTAAGTTTATATTCCAATAACATTATTAAAAGTCAAAAGGGACTTCATAAACAGACTAAAGTGGTTGAAATTCGACGATTAATAAATTTCAGAGCCGATAATTAAATCGAATTTGATTACACCCCACTTACAGATCAGTCAGATGTTTCATATTTGCTACACGGGTTTTCATTAATTTTGTATTTCGGTTTGTTCGAGGATCATCCTGGTATGAAAAGCTTAACATATTTTGAAACAGTAATTTTTTCAATTAACCTTTAAATTCTGTAAAAAGTATTTTTCATTTGAACTCGATGATAGAGTAGCTTGAATACAAACATGAATTTATAAAAAAGTACCAATCTATACTGCCTATTTTGTTTTTAATTTATTGCCACTTTAATTTCGACATCTATACCTAACTTATTTTTAGGTTGCATGGCTCTTCACACACGGCCAGCTGATATTCAACGTATGTACAACTATATATACAACGTTTTCTTTCTCAAAATATGGATAACTAGCTGTCCTCCGCGTTCCCGAGGGATATAAAATTTTCCCGGGGGAAAAAATATCGTTTGTGTTATTCCAGGGCATTTTTTATATATGTGCCAAGTTTCATCCAAATCCATTCAGTTTTTGCATGAAAGAGTAACAAACATCCATACATACAAACGTTTGCATTTATATTATTAGTGTGCACACTCGGTATTAAAACCTCCAAAGCTATTAGAAAACTAAAATAAAAACAGGACCAGATAGTGGCCCATGGGTAAAATTACTCTAGTTTCAGTAAAACGCATCCTACACTTAAGGAGATTTACGGTGCTCGTAGAATAGTAGTAATTTTTCAGAGATTTTTTTCGCTCCGATGGACCAGCGAGAGGTTTATCGCCTTTTAGCTCGCTCCTTAGGATGCTTTTCATCTCAAGTGGAGCGGGGTGTGCAGGATTTTTAAAGGTTTTGTACTCATGGGGTCTGGATTGCTTTGGATGTCTGTTCGTTTATCGTTCTGTGCTCCTTAGTTTTTGACAATTTTTCCATTTATTTGGGTCTGGATTATAGTAATCTTTATAATCATTGTATAGTTTGACCATAAACTAGTAACCTATTACTAGCTGTCTTTCGCGGTTGCACCTATCTTTATCGATATCATACAGAGCCCATGACCATCTCCGAAAAAATTTGCGTCGAATGGTAGCAGTCCCATACCGATATGTTCTGTAGTTTTGAGATGATAGTGCGTCAAATCACCTTATTTTACTTATATAACCTCGCATATACATAATATAAATATATATTGCATATATATAAAATCTCGCTTAGTCAATCGACGATTTTCCAAAAACATATCCTGTATTTTGGCTATGATTTCTGGTGTTGATGCGCTTTTTGGACGTCCTTCACGTGGATCGTCTTCAAGGCTTGTACGACCATGCTTAAATTCAGCAACCCATCTTTCTACTGTTCTAATTGTAGCTGAACAACCATTATACACTTTTAACATTCGTTCGTGAATTTCTTTTGGTGCTACACCTTCCAAAAATAATATTAATAATTTTATCACTGCCCGATATTCAATTTTTTCCATCGTAAAAAAATACTGTGACACGGCGACACTAAATGGCTTCTAAACAAAGAATTAATTGACAGATTGAAATGAAACTTCACATACGTTCATATGCAGAGTGTACTAACAAAACAAAAAAATAATTGGACTAGTGGCAACGCCCTCTCTTATCGAACGACAAAACTTATTGAACAACCAGTACAATATATATATAGCAGATACATAATAATAATACATTCTTTTACACACGGCCATCTGATCCCAAACTAAGCAGAGCTCGTATTACATATACTACTTTTTTTCTAAATACATACATAATAGGTTGGGGAAAAAGTTCCTTCGCATTTTTTAAGGAAATTCAAAACATTTTATACAATATAGTTTATTTACATTTAACTAAAGTATGTAGGTACTATTTTGTTCGATAACTTTTTGCCATCTTGTAGGTAGGGACATGATCCCATTGCTATAGACATTTTGGGACTTCTGATCAAAATACTGCGACAAGTGGTTTTGACAGTCCTCTCGTGATATTAACCTGACACTGCCTAAAGAATTCTGAAGAGACCGAAACAGGTGGAAATCTGAAGGTGCAAGGTCAGGACTATACGGCGAATGCATTAATACCTCCCAGCCAAACTCTCTTAATTTTTGCTGAGTGGCTAAAGATGTGTGAGGTCTAGCGTTATCATGATGAAAAACCACACCCCTTCTGTTGATTAATTCCGGCCGCTTTCTCTCAACTTCTTGCTTTAATCTCATCAGTTGTTCGCAGTAGAGTTCAGAATCGATGGTCCTGCCTGGTGGTAACAGCTCATAATGAATAATGCCCTTCCAATCCCACCACACAAACAGCATCACCTTGTTACGAGTTAACCCGGGTTTCGCCACAGTCTGTGAAACCTGACCGGCCTTTGACCACGACCTTTTTCGCACGTTCTTGTCGTACGTGATCCACTTTTCATCACCAGTTATCAGCTTCTTCAAAAATGGTTCGGTTTCATGACGTCGTAATAAAGAATCACAAATGAGTACACGGTTCATTAGGTTTCTTTCAGTGAGCTCGTGAGGTACCCAAATATCTAGCTTTTTTGTGTACCCAGTTTTTTTCAAATGCGCCAAAACTGTTTTGTGGTCAATTCCCAGTTCTTCAGCTACGTCGTAACTACTGATATGCCGATCTTGCTCCACTTTTTCAAAAATGGCATCGATTTTATCCGTAATGGGGCGACCAGAGTGACGTGCATCTTTGACATCAAAATTTCCGGATTGAAAACGCTTAAACCAAATTTGTGCTACTCTCACAGACACTGCACTAGGTCCATAAACAACGCAAATTTTTTTCGCGGCTTGCGTTGCATTTTTACCTTTTTTGTGGTAAAATTTTAAAATGAATCGAATTTCTTCATTAGATTCACTCATCTTGGCGGTACAAAAAACAAATGCAAATAACACATTTTCCTATTTTGAATTTGGAATTATGTTCTTTAAAATTTAAACTTTCAATGATACCAAAATCAGCCAGATACAAATAGTATAGCCAAAGAGATTTTATTACAAGTTCATACATACTATAATGCGAAAAGACTATTTCCCAACCTAATATATAGATATTTACACCCAATATAATAATAAATAAATAATCGTGGGATATTCTTTTTACACACATGGCCATCTGATCCGAAACTTATCAGAGGTTGTACTAGGGAAACCAGAGAACTGATATACTACATATTATCAACTTTTTGAAATACATACTTAATAGATATTATACATCCAGACCATATTTTATTTTTTTATTTTTGACGGGATTGTGATTAACCCTATTCTCCCCAAGCAGCAATTTTCTACGAATTATTGTCTATTATATAGTATAGAGATAGATAGATCGGATATAGGAGTGCTCTATATAAAGTTTAACTATGCCAACTCTCACGGTACTCCGTGCGCGCAGTATGCTTAAAAAGTGGTGCCATGTTTGCTCTTGTTAGGTAAAAGTTAAATGTTAGCTGCGAATACAATATAAATGATTTATACAGATTTTAAACTTGTAAGTATAAGTTTTCCAGGTGGGTACCATGAAGTACCCTGTGACGTAACTGTGATGATTCTCTCAACCAAAAGCTTGAGCAAAGCTCATTATAGTATTCAAACCCGCAAATTTCACTATGTCATAAGACCTACTACCACTGAACTATCAACCCAAAATATAGGGCCTGCTCTATCTATGTACCAAGTTTTATCCAAATCTGTTAAATAGTTTATGCGTGGAGTAACAAAAAACATCAGGTTTCGCTTAATAGAAGCAAATTCCTCCTTCTTGTGAAGTCGGTTATAAACGGGATGTTTTGGCAACGCTCTAATGCATTGAATATGCAGCTTTATCGTCTGTTCGTACATTCTGTTGTGTTAAGAAAGAGTTTGGAAAGTCCTTACGTTCCAATTTTTCCAATCGTGGCTGAATTTTCTTTTTTTTACACAAATTTGTTGGGTGCGTCATAGTCTTCATTGTCCTTTCATCCCGTACTCCCCTTTCATTTTCAATTCATTGAACTTAATATAAACTGCTTCAAAAGTAAGTGTATAGGTTAGTTGGAAAAGGGGTACTAATCCGTAAGGGTATTGAAGTACCTGTGTTTATGTACAACTTTTGAAAATAGTTAAAAAAAAAGACGTGTTTTAAAGTATTGAAATAAGTGTCCAACTTTGTTAATATTGTAATGTAGAGCTGCAAATTGTCTCCTTTTTTAAAAGTTTTTTTTTACCACTAAGTTGGTAAAAGCGGCCCGCGTGGAGTCTTAAACGTCATTTTTTGTTCATCTTTTTATTTTAAAGTTCATTTTATAAAGAGCATAGTGTTACAGTACTTGAGACTGCCTCAATTATTATTTTAAGTCAGTATCATGATTTAAATTCGAAAATATCCTCGAGAAAGACACTACCGACAAATTGGATAATAAATTTATTAACAATCCCTAAAGTGAGCTCCAAGGTCATGGGAAACTCTAAACAAAAGTCCCATTAGCTAACCACAAATTCTCTGCCAATACTCCAAAAAGTCCATACCTTAGTAATAAAACAAAAAACGAATACCCTTACAAATCGTCGGGCGATAAAAAACAAAACGTCCGCCATATTGAAATTTGCATAACGACACAAACTGGTAACACCGAACGCATCGACAGCTCATTCATCAAACAATGTCACACTGCTCGAGTAGGATGTACGAACAAACAAACAGCGCATCCATTAGCTGCATCACAGTCAGAAGCGCAGAAGGAAATCCAATTTAGATAGATTAACGCAATTGATTGCCATCAATGGAAATGGGGAAATAATGTATGCTTAAATGAAGACTGATTATATTGTATTCAGTCGCTAATTTATTATCAGAGACCAATTTATCTCAGCTAATATACATAATGAGGTGAACTACCTTTTGCTTTCCCATTAAATTTTGTTGTATAGACTTTTAAGTAGGCTATATTGTGTTTTTATCTCGCTACTTAAACTGACTATTATAAATTCGAATGTTTGGACGGATGGATGTTTATTTCTCAATCAGGTCTGAAGTGCGGAACTACTCTGGATGGAATTTGGAACAGAGATAGGTAATAGTCTGGAAAAAATATGAGTACCTAGAATAATAGTCTGAATAATAATAATAGTCTGGTTTACTACCCTACCCCGGGAAAAAGTTATATCCCTCGGGAACGCGGGTGAATCCGCGGGATGTTAGTTAGTATTGTACATATATGTCGCAGCCAAGCTTAATTTTCCGTTCATTTAACAGGTTTTTTATTGAACTGAACTAGCCTATATGATATTGAGACGTAGTGTCTAATAAATACAACATAAAATAAACTGGCTGGCTGACGCATTTGAGTGAAGAACTAAAGATGCCGAAAGAAAAATAAATATATTATGAACCTACATGTGATACCTAAGAATATGTAGAATCTTCTCGTATTACGTTAATATTATATATAGAAGGCCTATTTGAATAAGTAAGTATATTTCATAATAATATTTATTAACCTGTAACCAAAAAACGAAAATTAAATATAGGGATTTTCTTTTTTAGCATTAAAAAAATGTTTTTTACTACAAGTAATTTTTTAATAAGATGGCTCGTCTAGGGATGTTATTAAACGTAATCAATCCAAGTCATTTTCCTAGCTGTTTGGGTGAATGGCTGATTTGATTGAATATCATTTAGGCAGTTGAACGGCGTTTAGTAAAAGTGCTATGCTGTTAATTGAACGGGTAATTAAGCTAATTGGCTGCGATATATATGTTATTAAATTAATCCTTCTTTTTATATACCACATGAGCCGACAAACAAGCACTCGGTCTACCTGATGGTAAGTGGTCACCCCCGCCTAAGAACATTTGCAACACCAGAGCATCCCCATTGTCGGCCCTAAGATGTGAAGATTTTAAGTCTCATGTGCCTGTGCAATTTCACTGCCCCCCCCCCCCCCACCTTTCTAACCGAAACACAGTAATGCAAGAGCACTACTGCTTCACGGTGGATGGGTAAGGTAATAGTACTTCCCTGGACGAATTCGGCACTAAGAGCTCTACCACTCAAGTAATATCCTTATGGAAAACGTTTTAAAATGAATATCCAAAATTCCCAGTTCCTTTGTTCGTCAGTAAATAAGGTAACAAACATCAGCGCGTTCCGATAATGTAATGAGCGCAACAGTTCTACACAGGCTGGTTGTACGGTCAGCTTAATTAGCTTCATTCATGCATGTATTTTAAAATCCTATCTTTGTTCTTATATGCCCACAGACAGGTAGGCGGTCCACCTGATGGTAAGTGGTCACCGCCACCTATGGACTTTTGCAGCACCAAACAACTATCTTCTATATATTATTGTTTAAAAGTTAATAGTTCGTAAGAGATATCAAAAAATATTGATATATGTTGAATAGAGATAACATAGTATTAACTGTAGGTATACGGAGAAATATAGTACTTATTCTTTTTGAACGAAGACCAGCAACCAATGAATGATAGCTCTGACTTTCATTTAAAAAATCAAATGTTTTTTATTGACGCACTCGTTTACAAATATCACGGATAGCTGCAGAGATATTTTTTATACCGCATAGGCATGGTAGTATGGTAAGTGGTCACCGCCGTTTATGACCATTTGCATCACCAAGGGCATCGCCAATGCCTTGTCGACTCTGAGACGTGAAGTTGTTAAGTGTCATGTGCCTGTAATTTCACCGGGCCCATACCTTTCTAAACGGATGTACAATTGTTTAGTAAATTTGCAGCTTGAGTTGCAGACTGTACTGAAATATGAACGCACTGTACTGTACACATTCCGTACAATAGTTTTGTTGCGTTTACAAATTCATGTTTAGAATCCCACTACTATTTGAATGTTTATTCTTGGTAGTAGTGAATATAGAAGTATTACAATAATCAAGGTACTCGTACTTTACTGGAAAACCACATACAATTACGAGAGCTGCTTTGAAAATCTCTTTATGCTCAAATATTATAAATGCAACAGTGGGTTTATTTGGTTGCTACATTTTCACGACTGAAAATATCTTGCTGAAATTTGGCACACATATTGTCAAAGGACAGGAGAACTTCATGGGAATGCGGGTGAATCTGCGAGGGATAGCTAGTGGATAAGAATAATGTAAAAAGTTGCGTAGTTCATTACTTTAGATTGTTACAATCTCTGCTTAGTTAGGGATCGGTCCTTATGTTCTCTGATTCAACCTTCGTAGCTGAGTCGGTGCAACGCGACCTCACAAGCTAACGAAAGAAACAGACCATATAGGCCGCGAAACGTGGTCGAGCTAGTGTCGTTTTAATTAGATAATCTCAGATGGTCGTGTGTAAAAAGACCCGTCCCAAGATATTTATTTCTTAGCAAAACTAAGTTCAGTAATATACTGCAAATATATTATTTACATAATTGGTTAATTCAAATAAGCTATTGAAATAACTAAGTATTTGAGTAGTAGAGCTCATAGTGCAGAGGTACGTTACTCATTTCCGCCGTGAAACAGTAGAAAGGTAATGGGGCCGGTGAAATTACAGGCACATGAGACTTAACAACTTCACGTCTCTAGGTCGACAACGCATTGGCGATGCCCCTAGTGTTGCAAATGTCCATAGGCGGCGGTGACTACTTACCATCAGGTGGACCGTAAACTTGTATATCGGCCAGTGTGCTATAAAAAGTAAAATAGAAAAATAAGTGGTTAATGCATACAAGTAATTGAAATAAGTGGTAAATTGAAATAAATTATTTTCAATTTGAATACAGTTGTAGAGCATTCACAGAATCCCATCGATAATCATTATTGAAATTGCAGATTAATATTCCTTTGTACAAATAAAACAAGCATTTTTATCAATCCCAGACTATTGACAAAAGTAATTTTGATATTGCACTGTGTTTGTTCAAAGGAATTGCTTTTCAGCATTCGTATCCGAGTTGTGTAACTCCGTCGGATTCCATGTCGAAGCATTATAGATTGATGGTTCGTCACCCGAGCAGTGTAATGGAACAGTTGCAGCGCCTCAATGTAATGGATAATTGACAGTAACGACGATTTCGAGAGCCTAATACAATCGCCCTGCTGTACCTAAAGGGTGAGTATCTATATATTAATACGTGAAGCGAAAATTTTAGACCCCTTTATAAGAAAATTGCGTGAATATACGAACGTGAAATTTATATGGAGAAGAACATAAACCTATATTTTTTTTATATAAAATGCATTAGAAATACATTACATTAATTAAAATAAACATTTCACACACTACCATACGTTTGACACACACGCATATTTTATAACAGAAATAGCTTACGTTCACACGGCCAATGTCAAGCTTATTCCTGACGAAAAAACCTCAAAAAGTTCAAACGTAAAATATATGTAGAATTACGGTTGAATTTCGATCGCTAGGCGACCACTAGTTAACTCTATACCGTCTTTCTGTCTATCTAAAAGCACATTTTTGACAGTTAAGAATATCAATGAAAAATCAACTTAATTGCTTCGGATTTTCTTTAGTTCATCTATTGATCCGATACAGATGACCTTATCATAGCAATTGGGTTATTTTTTCTATGGCATTCCTAAGATTTCATAAGCTAATAATAAAACACAATAATTATTAAAAATACAATTAATGAGCCTCAATGTATAGAGTTTGTCCAAGGAAGTACTATCACCATACCACGAAGCAGTTGTGCACTGTTTAAAAGGTAAGGGGGCTGGTGAAATTACAGGTACATGAGACTTAACAAATTCACTTCTCAGGGTCGCATGCTCTTGGTATAGCAAATGTCCATAGTTTGCGGAGAATTACAGTCAGGTGGACTGCCTGCCAATTTTTAGGCCTAGTCGACATAAATAAAGTTGCTTATATATTTATTGCACGATGCGCGAATCCAACTTGCACTTGGTCATTTTTGACGCTTTCGACGACATGAATCATCATCGAAATAGCTTTGCCGACTATTGAAGCCACGTTTCGAGTGAAATTAAAAGTGATATGTGGTACGGGCTGAATTTCCATACGCCGCCGCGCCGTCGAGTTTTGAAGTCGTAGTCGCCTCGTTAGCGCGAACACGTGAAATTAATTTTTGAATGGTTAATTGTTGCCAGAGCCGTGTTTGCTGTACTGATTTATGTTAATATTCTAACGTACCATTGAATTGTTTATATTTCCTTGGACGGTTTGTTGCTAACGAATACGTTAATTGAATTTATATAAGACTAGCTGTCCCCCGCGGATTTACCCGCGTTTCCGAGGCATGTAATAGTTTTCCGGCACAAACAATATCCTATGTGGTATTCCAGGGCATTTCCCATATATGTGCCAAGTTTCATGCCAAGTGGCATTTATTTGAAATCCCAAACAGATTTCAATTGTTATTCTTAAATATTTAAAATTTTAACTTAATCATAATCTAGAGATTTTTGTAATATTTATTAAGAAGTTATTGTGGTAAAAACGTCACATTTTCTTTTGTTTAATTGGTCCTTACAAAATATCATCTAAAATTTAAAATTACTTTCACAACATTTTTAAGAACGAATTGTGTCCGTTTTAGTACAAGGCTTTCTACAATATAAACGTTTATTTCATGTTTAATGACGACAACGCTTCAGTGTAGCGCTCGCTCTTGCAGGACACACCTAAATGTATTAAAACTTATCTTGTTTTGAAAAGAGTAATTGCTGAGTTTATTGCCGGCTCTTCTCAGTGAAAGCAACCTTCCGAATCGGCGTTAGAGTCTGACAATTCATGAGGTATACAATATGTAATACATATATAATCCCATTTCTTTTAAGAAAATGTTACATGTAAATGTAAATAATAGTAATGTAGTAAATGGTATGGTACGTAAATAATCCATCCAAATAATAAATCAGAGAAGTATAACTATGTATATGTGTTAAACTTTTTTCTAATCTTAAATTAGATATATCTTGCCGCCCATTACCCCAAAAGACTCGGGCAGATATTTCAGTACTTAAGCCCACATTCCACGGAAGTTATTTTAAGTGACCATTGTCGTTGCTTGTCAGGCACATTACCAATTCTGGGCTACTGATGATCATTCCTCAACTATCACCTAGTACCTCCGCCTCTAGGCGAGCTCAAACTAAAATGATTTAGGTAACATTGAACACTGATAAAATCTATTCTGGTTTATGACAAAAAATACTAGCCTAGATACTTTTTAAATATTTACAGCTTACAATTCAGGGCCGCAGTGGCATTAAAATAAATCTAAAGCTTACTCCTTAGGATTTACCTACAGAGAGCCGCGGTATGTAATCAGTGTCGCCGCTACAGGCTGTTTAAGTTTTAACAACAACGAGGCTTGTTGTGTACACACGTCCGGTGACGGTGTTTGGTTCCAACACTCGTATGCGAGTGTTGTCATAACATTCTGCTGTTTTCACGATGTTGAGGTGAGCTCATATTGGCCGCGCGTTTCTGTTGCGTTTTTTAACCCTTTGAAGTGAAAAATCCTTTGAGCGATTTTTTTCACTTTCAGTCTTTTGTTTGTTAGTTCAATTCTGTTTGTAGTGATTGGTTTCAAGGGTAAAGTCAATGTAGTGGAAGTTAGGTTGAATTGTGTCGAGTTTTTGTTTGGTGTACCAGTAGACCTATAGTGAGTAACTTTCGACGTTTTTTAATTTCTATTGTCGATGTTTTTTAAGACTAAATATTCATTAGGCCCGTTGATTATTAATTGGGAAAAGGACGATTAACATGCTGATGTTTAGAGTATATCTGTAGTAAAATTATATTTAATCCAAAAAACAACATTGTTATTTCTTGTTTAATGTTTTTACTTCTGTCGATAGTCACCATTACTAACAATTTTTTTTCTGTGATTAGCCGGAGGTGGTAAGCAGACAAAGCTTAGAACGGACACTGTGACGGCAGCTTGACTCTTGAAGTTAGGCGCGTACTACAAAGTGCTATTATTTCTTATTAAAGAAACCTTGGAACATAAAATTCGTTATAAATATTTATTTATTTTTTATTTCATGTAGGCCGATAAACAGGCAGACGGTCCAACTGATGGTAAGTGGTCACCGCCGCCTCGCATCGCCAAAGCGTTGAGATCCTGAGCCTGAGTTGTTAAGTCTCATATGTCTATAATTTCACCGGCCCCCCTTACCTTTTCCAACCAAAACACAGTAATAAAATTGCCCAATTGCTTCACGGTGATAATTTGAAAGTACTTCCCGGACGAACTCTAAACTGAAATGTTTACTATTTTTAGAAATGTTCCTTAAATGTCTTGGATTACTTTTTCTAAATAGGTCTCGAAGTACTATGATACATTTTTATACTATAAAACACTTAAAAGATTTGATGAAAAGCAGATATACCTAATACAATAAAGGCAGTACAGCCACTCGGTCCCATTCAATGCTTTCAGTACCTATAATTTTTTATTGCTCACAAAACTGTGCCTCTCAAATCGATAGCTCTCAAACGAGAGTATGAAACAGCCTTTACGTATTTTATGCCGTGTGACGTTACACCATTTCCACACGTGTAAGCAATCGTATTGCAACGTTATACGGGCTATTATCGCCTGACCGAGGTAGGGGTAGCGTGGAAAATTAATGACTTGAGGCCGTTCTGTCTGCCGCCGAGTAATTGCGAACGTATAAATGAGGATTTATAAAACTTCCGCATTCAATGCGGCGGGGGGCGGGGAGCTATTTTGAAGCGTTGTAAGTGCGGTTCAAGCTTACTGCAATTCCCATTTACACGCTGAAAAGAATTTTTAAATACAGCCTTTCACAAAAAGACGGTAATGAAATTCATAGTCTTACTATCATATTTATTACATCAGCCCAGGGATGTGCACTGCTCATTGCAGCTCATTCCACTTCAAGAGGTCCTAAGCCGTCTCCTTCCAGCGACTTAGACTAGGTCGTCGGTCCACCAAGCGTGAGGTCGTCCCACTCAACGCTTACCTCTCTACCTTCTGATTATCTGACTGACAATCTTAGTATAGACTTCCAGCCTACCAGCAACTGAGCTATTATCAAAATTTGTAAAGGCCTTATTGTGTCTAATTGTGAGTAGGAGACATATTAGATATAGTAGGTATATTTTGAGTAGTAGAGCTCTTAGTGCAGAGTTCGTCCGGGGAAGTACTACCACCTTACCCATTTCCGCCGTGAAGCAGTAGTGCAATTATATTACTGTGTTTCGGTTAGGAAGGTAAGGGGGCCGGTGAAATTACAGGCACATGAGACTTAACAACTTCTCAACTCATTGGCGATGCTCCTAGTGTTTGGAATGTCCATAGGCGGCAGTGACCACATACCATCAGGTGGACAGTCTGCTTGTCGGCCCAAGTGGCATAAAAAAAAAGAGAAATTACTTGATTTAACTTCGGCCAGAAATCGACTCACCAAGAGCGTATAACCAAAATAACTATTCTAATTATTATGTGCCTTACAAAGGCCTGAAATGAAATATAATGAAAATATTTCAATTCATATAGGCCTTTACATGCACTTATGAATAGTCATACTAATACCGGTTCGGAATAACTCAAGAAAAAGGCCTAATGACTTAACTAATAAGTATGAAAGCGAAGGAGGTTACTCTTTTATAATGTTTGATTGCTTTATATTTACATGAGGATATCACACCGCGGAGTTCCTAATAGTCTTTTAGAGACCGGTTTCACTTTAATACCTAGAGTATCTAAGTTTTTTTTGTTATTGGTTTATTTAAAATACTGTACAAAGCACTAAACCATACATGTAGCCACATAACGCTAACCTCAAGGTGTTTATCTGTAAGTGGCGAGGTTGTTAGTTCGCACGAAAGACGGACATACGGTAGGACGGAGATAGAACCCTCATATGGGTTTCTTATTGCCTACGGAACCCTATAAACATCGTGTTCACGCATGTACCTACCACACATCAATATCACCTCAGGTGGATAATTGGAAATGCAATTTACGCTCTGTCGGCGCAAAAATTGTCGCCGTTAAATCGAATTTTCTATCAACAAACGAGTGTCGAGTTAAACGAAAGCAATTAGTTCATTCGATTAAATCGAAGGTAAATTAAATTATCGTAATATGATCGTCCGAGTTAAGTATTTAATGCAATAATCATAGGATATATGTTTCTATTCATTGCGCCTGTTTAAGTTGAAGGCTGACTTCCGTACCCGTGGTAACATTACTGAAGTTACATCTTTCATAAATTCCTAAACTGAATAGATAATAATGAATTTAAATGTGAGGGGAAATAGGTAAGGTAGAACTTCCCCGGACGAACTCTGCACTAAGAGCTCTACTACTAAGTTATCGAATTAATTTGAGGGTACTCTCTATGATTTCAATGTTAATAAATTATTGTAATGAACTTCCTTAAAGCTTTGAGGTACATTTCGTGAATACTGGAAAACCTTTCTTTACGGTAATCCGATCCAGCACTAAGCTGACATACTACATAAGTACTACTTTATAAATACTAAGCTATATGTAGGTAGGTAATTAATGTACAGCATGATATAAGACTTCATACAACTATATATTTTAACTATAACTTTTAATTGCTGTGCCACATACGGCGCTTAACATTATTTAAGACCTATTTAGGTACATGTAATTCGATAAAGGCAGAAAAAGTACGTTACATTTTTTACTCTGTTTTTTTTTATTAAACATTGCTATAGCGGCTATTGTATTTAGTATACGAGTACACTGAAAAAATGCATTATGTCTCCATACATAAAACTTATATCTTACATCCAACTAATATTATAAGTGCGAATGTTTGTATGTATGGATGTTTGTTACTCTTACACGCAAGAACTACCGGACGGATTTGGATGAAACTTGGCACATATTTAGAGTAGTAGAGCTCTTAGTGCAGAGTTCGTCCGGGGAAGTACTACCACCTTACCCATTTCCACCGTGAAGCAGTAGTGCAATTGTATTACTGTGTTTCGGTTAGAAAGGTAAAGGAGCCGGTGAAATTACAGGCACATGAGACTTAAAAACTTCACGTCTCAGGGTCGACAACGCATTGGCGATGCTCCTAGTGTTGCAAATGTCCATAGGCGGCGGTGACCACTTACCATCAGGTGGACCGTCTGCTTGTTTGTCGGCCCAAGTGGCATTAAAAAAAAATGCCCTGGAATAACACATACTCGTATAATACTTTTTATCCCGGGAAAATGTTACATCCCTCGGGAACATGGGCGAAACCGTGGGGACAGCTAGTTATTTATAAGATTGAATAAAATATATGTATTGAAATGTATAATCTGTAAATATCATATCAACTCGTAAATTGTAGAGAAATATCCAAGACATAAAAGGCATTTTCATTTTATTTACTACTAGTCTATTATATGAAGACCTATAATTGGCAATTTAATTCAATGATTATTATTTATTACAACTATATTTATATAAACTGTTGGTCTGCTGAATAAAATAAATATTCTATTGAGTCAATGAAGCGTGTGACCGTCCCGTTCGCATCTCAAAGGGTAAGCTCCCTCGACGTTGCAATCTTGAGCAGTTTGCAAAACTACGAGAGAGTTGCTCTGCTAGCGTGCACTTTCTACCCTAGCACGAACATCTATCGCAACTAGGCATGGAAATGTTTTACTACTTTTATTTCATTTTCATTTAATGAAATTATTTATTTTTTTCACAGTGATTTCGTCTGTGAAATTTCACAGCCAATGATTTTTTTTCGCAATGCTCTAATGTCACTCTTGGCCGTGCGACCCGTTCGTAGCGACGATCAGTATATATTTAGCTCTTTCTAACACGACTGGGTTAGAAAGACGCACTTTCTTTCTGACGTCGTCGTGAGTCATTGGTGAAATACGATGATATCCGAATGATCTGCGGTGTGCGATGTATCATGTAGGCAAGGTAGCAGAAAAGTAGCAAAGTGATTTTTAACAGACGACGTCAAGGCAGGTAGCAGGTGTGACATATGAAAAAGTATTTCATATGATTTTTCACAAGCTACTTGTGAATTATGCCATGCCTAATCGCAACCGTATCGTCATCGTATCGAGTGCGCCAAATAGCTGTTTTGTATGTAAAAATAGCACACCGCGCATACAGTGACGTTACGCGATGTTCAAATTTCCATTCGATTGGTTTTTGGCGCATTTGATACGATGACGATACGCTTGCGATAGATTTTCGTGCTTAGGCTTCTGTTGTCTGCCGCTTTCATACGTTTTTATAGGGAACTGAATCAAATATAAGCGGCCATGATCCTGGGGCTCGCTTCTGTCAGGAAAATGACAATAACTCGAGGATGTTTCGTCGCCGCCTCTATGCTCTATCTCTGTTGCTTACTACGCTAATACTACTTATCACGTGAGAGGTAAGCTCTCCGAGGCCTCCGTGGAGCGGCTCGCCGACGATGTTTGTTGGGTGAATAAGGGGGCTGTATTCTATTTCTATTCTGTATTCTTAAATGATCAAAACTACATGAATACATAAAATATGATCAAGATTTAATCATATATGTGATTTTTAAGTACCGATCTCATCACAAAGAGTATACTCATATTATGCGATGTTGTACAATGATGACGTCACAACTAGCTATTTCATACAAAACTTCACACATTTAATCGTTTTGACATTTCATAAAAAGTTGTTGATTTGATATGTCAGTACACATCCCTATTGTTTTTAATTTTATTTCTCACTTATAATTTAGTCGTAATACATTTATTAAAGTTACTTACTTTACGTAATACTATTACTACCAAAAAACTATGACACAAGATCATAAAACCAATGATTTAGGGACATCGAAAATGACTGTATTTACACTAAGTAACTTTAATAAATGTATTTCGACTAAATTATAAGTGAGAAATAAAATTAAATACAATAGAGATTTGAACTGTCATGTCAAATCAACAACTTTTTATGAAATGTCAAAACGAAAAACAGAAGTAAATCAATAGTAAAAGTGTTACTTCTTAAATGTTATTTTAATGTTGTATGTTTTAAAATAAAATAACCTTTTACATTGATTATTCGTGAGTTAGTTATTATATTGCTAAACTCAATAACATTATCTTAATTTAAAGAAGCCTTTCAAAACATCCTTTCCACATCACATATTCTGCTTGGCAAACCCTTTATTTGATATCCATGACATGGAGGTGGTTAAGGAAATGATAAATCACCATCTTGTCACGTCGGCCATATTGGATTTAGGATAACGTAATTTAGCTGATGGTGCATTGTTAACAAAACCTGTATGGATTTAACATACACATAATGATCTTGAAACCAAGGAAATTTATCATCATCAGCCTGAGCTGTTCCATGTTAGTTAAGGTCGATGGGTAAATGGCCATTCGAAGCATTTACTTTCACTGACGTCCACCCTCTTCATGACCACTCAGTGCAAGGTATAAAGCATATGTCATCAATTGTATAGAATCCTTAGACGCCCCTAACTCCTTGAAGATAAGAAATGTGGTAGTATTTCTCGCCGGTACCACACTTCGATTAAATAGACATAGATGAATTTGAGTAGAATTATGGAAGTTTATTATTAAGTAGGACACATCAACAGTGGAGCTACATATAAAGCACTTTATATTAAATTTATGTAACAGTATTCTGATATGTTCATCAATTATAGATGTGTACAGCATTTACCACAATTGGAACAAATGTAAGATTATCAAAAGTTCAGAATAAGAAAAAAAACTAAAATGATAAATTGAAAACTAAATAGATCGACAGGAATCGAAGAAGAAAACAAACTGTACTCTCAGAGATAGGAAAACGAGGAAAGCGAGACTGTTGACTCTATAAATAATAAATTTAAAATAATATCCTATTGGTAGCACCATCGTGAAATGAAATGAACTGAAAATATTTTTATTCAAATAAGCCTTCACAAGCACTTAAAACAGTCTGACTTTAATAACGATTCAGAAGGTTGTTTTACCGAGAAAAGCCGGCAATAAACACAGCAATTACTGTGCAAAACGTACTTACATTTATGACAAACAATTTACTTATTCGCTGACAATATTTGCGTCTTATAGCGGTAATTAATTAATAATTAAAACAATAGTATAAATTAATCATAGAAAACCACAAACTGAAGCAGCCCAGCCCTCACAAACAGCACCTGTTCACAAGTATGACGCATGTGGCAGCCACCGCCCTCCTCGCCATATTGTAGGCCAATTGAAATCAAAATTGTTTGCCAAAGTAATTCAAAACAATTAATAGAAGAAGTTCAGTACCTAAACTTAGTACATGTACCTATCTTGCAAGATATGATTTCACAAAGCGTTTTCGTGAATTATTACTTAGAGGTTTAATAAACGTCAACAAATCTACGTTACTGAAATATGAAGTACTAGCAGTCTCCCCCGCGGTTTCATCCGCATTCCCTAGGAATGTAACATTTTTCTGGGATAAAAAGTATCCTATGTTACTTCTAATGTCTCCAAGAATATGATTACAAAGTTTCATGATGTTCGGTTAAGTTTTTGCATGAAAGCGTAACAAACAAACTTACATTCACATTTAAAATATTAGTAGGGATGTGTGCACGAATTAATTGTAATATATGTTTATAAGAAAACAGCCTCTCTGCTAGGAAGACTCCATGAGCACCAGTAGCAACAGTATTCTAAATATGATAACTAATAAGGTGGATTGACCTTTGATATGGAAACTCAAACAGAGGACGAAAACCAATATTTATTTCAAGTTTTAGTTTTATGTACCGCTCCAACTAACTTAGTTCAAGATCTTACTCACACTATTGGGTTTCTCTGTTGCTTTATTAAATAAATGTTATTTTTATAATTGTTTTAAATAGTTGGGTCGCAAACTTTAACAAGGGACTTGTTTAAGGTTGAAAATCGTAAAGCAAACGTATGACTTACGTAGCCAATGTGATTTTTCTAGTATGACACTGGCATAGGTTCGTATTAAAAAAATTTACCAAAGAAAGATCCCAAATTAAGTAGAGCTTGTACCATGGAACCAGATAACTGATGGCTGCATACTGCTGACTGTGACTCTTTTAGTTAGTCTACGGACCGTGTCCTAACTAATTACTTGAAAAAATAATATCAAATTACTTTATTCTGGATGATTCGTAGTAAGTTAAAAAAGGTACAAAATTTTGAAGTGCAAAAATAATAAAAATAATTTGTTCACCATCTTCCCTCCCTATATCTAATCTTTGAGGCTATAGAGGATAAATTATTTCGCCTCGTCACGATGGGACTTACAATATCTATGGTAGGAAGTGTGTTACTACAAACATACATCTTTAACCCTTTAAGTGCGAGTCAAACTCATAGTTGGCCGCTTATTAAATCACGTTACAAACAAGCCCACAAAGAGTAGATTTTTTTGCGAGAGTAGCTTTAATAAAGATGATACGAAGTTCTCCAAACCTTGCGAAGTTCGCAATATGAGATTGTCAACGGTTGCTTAAGCACAAACTTGGCCGAGTTGCCAAGTTCCTCTCCAACAGTTAAAGTTTCACTGTGGAGTATAAATTTTATAATAAAACATCAAGTTTTATTTAAGTTGAAGTACACTAGAGTGAGTTATACTTAAAATATCGTGTGTGAATCTTTGAACTCACTTTAAACTTTAGTTAGATAAAACTAAAGTACTATAGATGGCTGGTTAAGTCGTGTGAATTAATTTTGATGAAGTATTCAAGTGGCTCTATCTCTAACAAACTACGCTTTAATTACCGTCATCTATACAAATAACAGCTTTTAAGAAGGTGGATATGAAAGTTAATACGGAAAATTTAACACAAGAAAAGCCGTCTGTCTATCTATCTGTCTGTTTAAGTGTTCCAGCAAATTTTCGAAACAGCTAGACCTATTTTACGGGACTTTGACTAGCAGATGGTCCACCTGATGGTAAATGGTCACCGCCGCCTATGGACATTTTACAATACAAGGGGCATCGCCGTGCGCTGTCGACCCTGACACGTGAATTTGTCAAGTCTCACCGGCCCAGTAATACCAGTGCGCTACTGCTTCAAGCCAGTTGAACTCTGTATATTTGTTATATTCCAAATTTTTCTACACAATATTCTCTTATATTTTTTATTTATAGGTTTATAGAATATACCTTCCAAGTGGCCGTAATAGTTGGAAACAACATAGTTATAAGGGAAAAATAGTTTACCAATTAGCTACGCTAAGCAGCTCTAAAAATGTTGACAATAACATTTAAACTCAAAGGGAGGGAAAAAGATGAAATGAGGAATACGATAGTTAGAATGTGTATGAGAAAATCGCTGGGAAGTGCACAAGTTACGAACGTTTTCGTTCTAAATCGCTTATGTTATTGTATTGTTGAATAGGGTTGTCGCGCACAATTGTAAATATTTTATAATGTAGCAAAAAATTGAAATTTGGTTTAAATAAATGGTAAAAAGGTCTTACTCCATGGCAAATGCAATCGTTTTAATGAGGTTTCGACCGGTCATAAATTTTGCCCACCCGTGTCTATCTATCTAAGGTAAGTAATAGGAAATGAGACCGGATTTGGAGTCAGCATTGGAAAGTGGGGTTACGGATATAAACTGGCAAATATTCAGCCAGGTTTTATTTTAGTTTTTTACTAAAATAAAATCTTAATTTTCCGCGTATCCAAGTCAAACTTCCCTTGGCTTTGGCAAATATAAAATATTGCAGTCTGGAGGGCTATTACATTTTCCCAAGATAAAGAGTTCAAAACTATTTATGTGCCAAGTTTCATCAAAATCCGTTTAAAACATTTTCCGTGAAATTATAACACACGTAACCAACCATCTTCAAAAACTTTCACAATAACTAAATTAATTAACTAGTTTCACCCAATTTCCAACTGATGTTACTTTTTTCAACTTACAAAATTATAAAAAAAAATCAATATATAAAAGAAAGAAAGAGTGGCAGCCCTACCCAGACTGTTACACGATACGGTATAAGTGCGATTCTATTGGAAACAGACCCGCCTGCTTAGCACTACAAATGTGTGGTCGACTCGATTTGCGATGCTGATACCGATTTGTCAAACGATAATCTTACTAACGGCCTATCGATATTTGTTACAGCAATGGGGTACAAATACCGAGTGGGTAAGCGGTATTAGTGTTCATACCTTAGCTTTTTATATTGCTACTTCACAATTACTGTACCAAAATGATACCGCTTATCTGGGCGGTACGGCGACTACTTACGCTGCAGTACGTTTTAAATTGGCGGAATACCACGCAGTATTTGTCGATACCCACAGCGTTAGTTGTTACTATAAATGCAAAAGTCTGTGTGCGCTTATCATTACTTAGCTCCGTAATTACCGAATGGATTTTAATAAAATTAATATTAATAAAATATAGGTGCTTAGTTACAGTTTAAGAAGAATAAAAGCTGGAGGTAGGGCCAGCAGATAGCATCTCTATAACACACAAGGCGGCCGTTAAATAAATAATTTTCTAGGGACACGATATCCTATACCAAGGAAAAGTACTGAAAGTAAAATAGAAACTATATAACTAATATATTACTCATACATACGTATACAGATACTAGTTGTTACCTGGGACTTTGTTTTAATAACTTTTAGGTAATTATTTAGAATTGAATTCCCTAATTCACCTCCTTCAGGGATGATCTGCAAAAATCCTAAATTAAGTATTACTTGTACACTGTACTAGTTATTCGCATCGAATTTCATCCACCTCTTCATGATTATTCCTTGAGACAAATGGTAACTCGTCCTTCCAAGATATCCTATTTCTATACAACATTTTAACAAGATCCGTTTAATCAAAATCAACAACCAAATAGATAGACATAGTCACTATCAAATTTATAATATTACTATGGATTTAAAACCAAATACAAAACGCCATGCACACGAAAGTTTGCTCGGTTCGGAAATTGTGCTCATGACATGTGGAGTGGCAGTCCAGCCAACGGCTCAATTATAATAATCTATATGTATAAAAACAAATCCCTTGGTCACGGCATCACGCATGGACGGCTGGACCAATTTCGCCAATTCTTTTTTTTTTGTGTTTATTATTAACAGGAGGTTTTTATGAAAGAAAAATTTAAGAAAGTAGCGTGGAAAATTAGAAAATTTACGAAAGCATAACGACCATATTAACTTTTCTAATGTAACCATATGGCGTTTGACTTAACTGTCAGTCGTTTGACAATGTCGTTTAAAATAAAGGCATGGGTCGGAATTATATTCATTATGAATTTATCTTTATTAAGTCCACATTTCACAGTCGATCCAATGGAAATATTTTATCGTAATGTACGAGTACAGTGAGTTTTTTAAGAAATGTTTTTTCATCACGGTTAGTTCAGAGCGTCATCACGCCTAATATTAAAAGTTTAATTGTCAAGAATGATAACCACGATGATCTTGGTATTTTATTTTTATTAATGATTCCAATTCGAATTAAATATTCATTGAAGATAGGACAACGTCTGCCGGGTCAGCTAGTAATAAATACTCGGTTACACCTTACACATTGCCATCTGATCACAAACTAAGCAGAACTTGTACTATGAAAACCAAATAACTGATAAACTATATCATATTAGTTTTCACCCATTATACTATAATACATACTAGCTGCCCCCGCGGTTTCATCGTGATATTGTCTATGTTCTAGACTCTGTCCTAGTTCCAGACTATAATATATCTCAGTGCCAAATTTCATACAGATCCGTTCAACTGTTCTGGTGTGATTGAGTAACAAACATCCATCTATCTAAAGTTTAACATTTATAATGTAAGGTTTAACCCCAGGCATAGAACTAACAAACATATGGGTGGGAATCCAACCCACGACCAGTAAGTCTCTAATCACTAAGCCAACACGTCTATTGTAACGTGAAAATGGTCTTGATATTCCCACACTTTCATCCTAAAACAAATATGAGGTACTAGAGGATTTAGTTCTCCGGGAACAAATCCACAACATATTTTAGGTAATAAATATAGGACATTACGCGATGTTCCTCCTGCCAGGATTTCAGGCTTTTATCTCACGATGTGGTTGGTTATTTATGAAGCACAGGGCCCTCAAGGTCAAACCTACTGAAATTACCACTGGTTCGGAAGCCTTCAAGTGAGGTGTGTACGATTTTGTGCCTAGTATGTACCATGGATAAGGTTCTATTTGATATTATGATAATTTATGTAGGAGTTTTAATTCTAATTAGTACCAATGATTCTTTGTTTAGAAATGATTACCTGAAGCTTGAGATGGCGCGAAAGGTCGTTATAGCCACCACATGTCACTTTGGACCTAAAATGTCTGACTACCTTCATTAAGACCTCTGCCTTGGATAGTGAGAAGATATGAAATGAAATAAAATAGTTTTTATTCAATTTGCCTTCACAAGCATTTATGAACAGTAATAATAGACTCTAATACCGGCTCGGAAGGTTGTTTTTTACTGAGAAGAGCCGGCAATTTTCAGCTTTTATTTTTGGCTCACTGACTGTGTTTTATTACAGAAGTGAAGAGTTATGATAATAATAATAATAAATCATTTAATTCGGACAAAGCATCCATATTTAGTTAGTAGGTACATGTAATTACTTATAAACTAGGGGTGTTAGTAGACAGAAAATTAAGTTTAATGACAAAAACAAATCTATAGACTATCTGACATCAATTAGTGCGACCCTGGACGCCATGTGTATGGCGTTCCAGTGCCTCCAGTGCCAGTATAATATTTAAAAAATATCTAATTAAAAAAAACGAACTAATGCTGGCCAGTCCCCACAAGCAGCACCTGTTCACAACTATGCCATTTGTGGCAGCCATCGCCCTCCTCGCCATATTGTAGAGAAGTGAGCGATGCTGTGGATTCTAACTTTATTTCAAATCACGTTTTCTGTATCCGCACTATAACCGCACCATCTAGGTGTTTGTTGGAACATTGCACCGGCTCACAGATATGCTCCAGGGGGGTTGCCAGAACTCTTTGACGGTGTCAGCGGCTTACCGTTTCCGTTCCCGCGATCCGGTATTTAAATTCGAAATTCTACCCGGTATCCGGTAAATCCTCTAGTGGGAAAAGCTTTCTGTCGGTGAGAAAAATACACCTGTTTTCGGGCCATTTTAAATACGAAACTGCGGGAGAGAGATTACATTTTGTATTTACACCGATGGAAAATATAATTATAACAAAAATGTCATCTGCGGTTTTTGCCATACCGTTAAGCCGTTTATTCAAAAACGTAACAAATAAACAGACGGAGGCACTTTCGTATTTATTATATTAGTCTGGATTTAAGTCACAAGGATATTAAATATTTATATTTTTAAATAAATTAGGAATTCCTATGACTCCACCTTCCGACCTCATCTTCAGACCCTGGGCACACAAGGTTATAATTATTATCAGACGAGCCTTAATTCCTTGCGTTGAACATTGCATTGTGACCAATAATGACAAATTGTAGCTCAATAGAAACACAGTAATCGGTTGAAAAAAAGATTGCAAAGGAAAGTCTTATGTCAGTGTGTCAGCCGCAAGCGGAAAAACACTCTGTGAGTGAAAACGTCTATGTTTTTAAAGTTCTTTATTAATTGAATCGAACGAGTACATGGGAAATTGTATTCAAAGTTAGCAGCTGTGTTTGATTTTAGTGTGCATTGTTTTCAATTCCGAACTACCTCAGCAAAGGAAAGTATCATGGGAAATTATTGAATAAACTAGCTCCTTTTTACCCTTGCATACATATATCACATTACTTTAGCACTTAGTACCTTTATAATTATACGCTTTCATAAATAAATAGTAGAGCTCTTAGTGCAGAGTGCGTCCGGGGAAGTACTACCACCATACCCATTACCGCCGTGAGGTAGTAGTGCTCTTTATTACTATGTATCGGTAGAAAGGAAGGGCCGGTGAAATTACAGGCTTATGACACGTAACAAATTCACATCTCAGGGTCAATAACACATTGGCAATACCTCTTGTACTGCAGATGTCCATAGCCGGCAGAGACCACTTACCATGGTACCAGGTAGACCGTCTGCCTGTTGGACAATTATCCCAATTGTCAGGATAAAATTGCTACATGTAAAGTTGAGGTATAAATATTTTTTGTGTTTGACTCCAGTCTCACTGTGAAGTGTTGGAGGTAAGCCAGGTACACCCAGGGCCCTTGAATGTAAAGATGTGAGAACTAGATTGTAACCTTCCACCATGCTATAGTTTCTTCACGATGTTTACCTTAACCGAAACATCCAGCTCATTATAGTATTCCAACACGTGAGATTCTCTACAGCATCAGAAACAACTGCCACTAAATAGTTTAATACGTTGCAGGTTTATCGGAGAACTCAGAAACAAAATTTGGGAGGAGAAAAGAAAAGCCAGTCAGAGCTCCTTCATCGAACGTATTCTGTACATGGATTGAACTTCACAAAGGAATATGGAACGGTGAAAGGCCTGTGCAATGTCGATGCGAGCTATGACAAATGTAGATTTAATATACCTACCATTTGTAAATTTTGTGAAGGATAGATTTATCAATTCTATTTCAACTCTAAGTATACGAGTATATATTTCAGTATTGTGACGCGTATTAATGAAGTGTTATCAAAGGGGGCGGATAAAGGAATTTGATGCGCTATTTCACGTGCAGATACTTTGTCTGTCACATCCCGATATTAGCATGATTCTTGGGTGGCTGCGTATAAAAGCATAAAAATATCAACTTTTTCCCACGTTTTTGTCTGCGTTTCCGAAGAATAAAGTATCCTAAGTAATAATAATAAATTTTATTTAATAATAAATTTGCACAGACACTTAAACAGTCAATATTCAAAGCAAATAATTAGGATGGTTAAGTTTGGGTGTTTAGTGTTTATTGAGCTCTGGAATTCGCGGTAAGAATAAACTTGGGTTGCGAGTTCCAGCTCTCGCTCCCGGTTTTATGCGGTTAACATAATCAGATATGCTGCAAGTGCTTCAAGTATGAGCTAAAACTTAATGTAAATGTAAAAATAAAGGTAAAAGTAAAGTAAATATAAAGACAAAAGGTAGATAAGTAAAGATAGTAAGTGCCAAGTATCATCCAAATCCGTTTGATGGTTTTTTCGTGAAAGAGTAACACACATTCATACACCCATCTTCACAAACTCTCGCATTTATAATACTAATAAGACAGGATGGAATATAATTTTAAAATGTCTATAGTATATCAGTTATCTGGTTACTAAGTACAAGCTTTGCTTTATTTGAGATTAGATAGCCGTGTGTGAATGTTCCAGGATATTATTACTATAATATTAAAAAATCTTTCGGTGGTAAGGTATTTAAGAATAATGCACACTATTATCGAGTAGTAGAGCTCTTAGTGCAGAGTTCGTCCGGGGAAGTACTACTACCTTACCCATTTCTGCCGTGAAGCAGTAGTGCACTTGTGTTACTGTGTTTCGGTTAGAAAGGTAAGGGGACCGGTGAAATTACAGGCACATGAGACTTAACAACTTCACGTCTCCGGGTCGACAACGCATTGGCGATGCCCCTAGTGTTGCAAATGTCCATAAGCGGCGGTGACCACTTACCATCAGGTGGACCGTTCGCTTGTTTGTCGGCCCATGTGGTATAAAAAAAAAAAAAAAAAAAAAAAACTAGTAAAAATCATATCATTAGCAAAACTCGTATACATTCATAATAATTTACAAACAAACTACATGTTAATATTATAGAGAGAAGGTCCTAATTTTGCGAGTTTGTTTTTATGCGGACTTAAATGCTATTTCAATATCTCAATCACTTTTTGGAACTTACATTACTCCGAATACATACGCCTTGTTATAATCTTGGAATAATTGGATTGCTCAAGTATGCGGGTGAAACCGCGGCAAGAAAATAACAAAAGAGATGTATTAGGCGCTAGCTGTTCCCGTCAAGCTTTCCTATACGACTTTTCTTACGTACGTAAAACAATACACAAAAGTTTCATCACTATCGGATAAATAGTATAAGTATAGGGACCAAACCGTGAATGACCCCTAACTAGATTCTTGTTTTCTTCTAGAGTTTGAAATAATCACAAAGAATTAAAAAATCTACTACCTTACCCGTTTCCACCGTGAAGTAGTGTGTTTTGGTTAGAAAGGTTAGGCCGGTGTTACAGGCACATAAGACTTAAAACATTTCACGTCTCAAGGTAGATAACGCGTTGCGATACCCCTGGAGTTGTAAATATCCTTAAGCAACACTAGGTGGCCTAGATGACAAAACAAATTGTAGGAAACTTATTTGAGAAGTCACATTGCAGGTAAGAAGTCTTAGTCTACACTAGCCTCGCGTCAACCACCATATCATCTTAGGAGTCGAAAGTAATTAAAAGCTGTTAATTCATTAATTGATACTGTCCTATGGTACACTTTTCTCTTTCGCTATTACAGAATTGATACCTTTCTAAAATGAGTTAAGTTTAATTTCATAAATGATTCCAACACTTATAAAGCTGTATGAGAATTTAAAGAATACATCCAACGGAACATAAAACCTTGTACACTTTTTAAAGGAAGCCAAAATAAATCAGTCCTTGTTCAGCTTAGACCCTATAACGGTAATATGAAGGTCAAAATAACTGAAGCTACCACCGATTTGGAAGACAGCTTTAAATGTTGTATTCTGTATAAAAATATTATTTGCCATAATACTAATAAAACTGTATTACTGTTGTATCAAAGCATTTATAACGTACAAGATGTAAACATTTACCACACAGTATTTGCTGTATTTATCTACAGTAGAAATATCGCAATATTTTCGCGTGAAATCTCGCGTTGATATAGTGTAGACATTTCCCCCACTAACCACACAATTGTACGACTTCGATATAAAGTGTCGTAAAAGATACGGCACAGGCAAAGTGAATTGAGGTAAAGCACAGAATTCTTTCTGTGCCGACGCCTATTGAAATTTATCTTTCCCGCTACGGAAATAAAGTTAAGTTTCCCACAAGCGGAGCAGCGTTTTGAATCTCGGAAAAGAAGTTGGTTTTGTATAAAAATGAGGATATGCAAGCGACTGGAAACGCGCTTTGAATTTCTATTTGCATTTGAGTAATTTTTATTTATACATTTTTGTTCGAACACTCCGCTTCAAGTCCGCATTCCAATTAAATAATGGATAATTTAAATATTGTATTACCTTATTATTTAACCGTAACGTTGTCTGTTGAAATGTTGATACAGCGTCGGTTAAGTTGAGCAGAATTGTAACTTAAGTACAAGTTTTCATTCTAATTAGCTTTAACTTGGGATAAGCTACGATCCTTTGCTGAACACAAAGTATATTAGCCTTGTATTTTCCGTCCTTACTGACTCCTTTATTAACTACACGAGATGAAACCATAGCTGTGCTACAACTTTAGCGAACTGAGAAACTTGTAGGTATAAGTTAGTAGGTTCTTATTATTTTAATTACATAATAATATGTTTCGATAATAACGTAATAAGACTTCCTTTTCATTTAACAGTGTTATAGAGTTGCTGGTATTTACAGATACATTTTGAGACATTACTGTAATTAATATATTTCACATCGAAAATACCTTGTAAAAATATTTATAAAAGAGCAAAATAAATTTTGACCTCGAATAGTACGAACACAGAATAAATACTACTTCATTCTGTTTGAGAAATCATACCGGGAACTCACCAAGATTTATTTAAATATTTATTCCGTTCGATGATGAGTGAATGCATAACAAATTTTAATGGAATTTGTACATATTTGCTTCTATTAGCAACGAACATAAAGTGTGGAACTGACTGATAGTTAGATAACCTCTCTGGGCCGGTATTTATACATAATGAAACTGATTAAATATGTCATAAACAACACACCGATTATTGAATTATTGACATTCCAGTAATAACAATAGAGAGAAAATTGGGTTTAAATGAGAGCCCTGAGGGACTCCAAACACAATTTAGACCAAATTTAATGTAAAAGTAGAAACCTTTCATACTTTTATGAGCTTCACTTACTCAAAACTACGTAATAAAATCTTGCAATTCAATTTTAACCTACTTTTAATGTTAAGGGTGCTTTTATTGAATATTTCATTTCCATTTATCAATTATATTTCTACTGAAACTATCTGAGTTAATTATAAGGGGGTATGATATGGGGGTACCAAACTCTTTGAGTCTAACTCACACTTGGCCAATTAACTTTAATGTAACTCAATTATTTAGGTAATGCTTTAAAAACACATGAGGGCTTACAAATAAAATATATTGCATCAATTGAACCGTGTAATTGGTAATTATTAATGACGACCGCATGCATCCGTGCGGGTGGCCGCCAACAATTTTGATCCCTCAAAGCTTAATCGGTATAACTATTTGCGTTAAACCTATGAATTTGAATTTAAATGGATTTATAACATAGTTCGGGCGGTTCTGCATTAAATTGAGGGAATAAATTTATCAAAGTCTATTGATAAAATGAACTAACCTGAGCTCAGTTGGGTTTCCATCTAACAGTGCGATAAAGCTTCAAAAGTACACTCATATCATATCCAAAAAAAGCAGTGCGATGATAACCAAGTACCTTATTTATGTAATACGTACACAATAAGGGGTCTGGAAGGTAACCTCTCACGTGATAATATAGTTAACGAAAGAGACAGAGCATAGACTAGCTTACAGAATCAAACCAAAAATAACAAATATTCAAAATTTTAAATAACATACATACATAATTATATTTATTTAATAACATGACAAACATGTTCACCCACGTATCCTCTTTAAGGATTAAACCCAATACCTGCGACGTGATAAGACGTTAACTAACCACCACGTCGACTGGATAATCCGATCTAAGACTAGTTTAAAGAAAATAAAATGATCCACATAAATATAGCTGAAACTTCATTTAGATTACAGTCACATACAAAATCCCAAAGCCATTGCGATTAAGCTTCAGACTTGTAAATGAAAATGCGGTCGCTTCAGGTAGCCGAGACGAGTTTATATCATTCAAATAGATTTTCTCAATTTTTTTCTATTCAAAATCGTCAATGATTATACTACGTATATGTATTGATTTGAATATAGAGTGTATTGTATATTAGTATATAGTATATTCTATAGAGTCTCCACCTTAATACCGTGCTGTTGCGAAAGCGCAAGCCCATTAAAGGATTCAATCCCAAGACACTCCAGACGGCATTTGACGTTACCAACTGAAATATCTGGTTTTACAAGATTCTACAGATAAAACAAAAAATTATCAAAAAAGTAATATTTATTTTCTCATATAGGTAATAAGCATGTCTTGTATAAACATATATCATTTATATTAGAAGTGAGTCTAGTTTATTAGCAGAGAAAATTGAAATTACATCAATAAAAACGAAATTCAGATAACAAACTAAGAGAGGTCACGAGAAGGTCACACACATTTACAGACACAGATAAAACAAACATGTTATCTCAGTTAATATCAGTCTTGAGTGGAAATCAAACTACTGTGTATATCGACTCAGGGGTTAAGATACCTAGAGATCTACCTGGGGATGATAGTCGGCAAGATGAGCATTTCCATTGCGCTCTTCTGTCCACGCCCAATTTTCGCCAGCCAGTTTCCGAGATATTAGCACATCCAAAATCTAAGTGCTTTTTGCACATACTACACTGCACCCCGTCGTTGAAGTTAGCGTTACAGGATGCACATTTCATTATGAACTTTATTAATTAACTACTTTAATAAATAGTAGTTTTAAATGTATGCCAAATGTTGGTGATGTATTTTTTTTAACCGAACGACACCAAACCGTGTTAACTTTTCGAGCGCTCATACTGTATATGCCTACAACCAGGCAGACTATCTACCTGATGGTAGATGATCCTGCCGCCTATGGATATTTGCAACACTAAGACCATCGGCAAGTCTCATGTGCCTGTAATTTCACCGACCCCTTTACCTTTCTAACCGAAACACATTAATATAAGTGCACTACTGTCTCGCGGCGGAAATAGGTATGATGTTAGTATTTCACCGGATGAGCTCTACTACTTCTAAAGGAACTCCAATAACTCAGGAATTACCATAATAATATGGCTAGCACTGATTTAAAAGTTTAAACAGTCGCGAACTTTACGTGTTTCATTGCTAAAAATAGTTTCATTCTATTATTCTGTGGTAATAAGTTGGCTGTCCTCGCTTCCTCAGTCTTGTGGTGAACTTTTTGAATTAAAGTTTCTTGGTGGAGTTGTTAAATATTTTTACTCATACCACTTGTTGTGAACTTAGATGAAATTCCATTGCACGCCTTACTTTATTGAATACAAGCTGTTCGCACCATGCGCTCATACACACATAGGGTGACAAACATTCTGAAGTATTACATACTTGCGGCCCGCCCCGGTTTCGCCTAAGTGGAATAATATACTAATATATAAAATCCGCATAAAATTTCTTGATGATGAAAATCTACAGCGTAGTTATAAAATATAAGCGAACAATCAGAAAGACAGAAAAAGTGTATTTTTTTCATAGTCTATTTTATGAAAAACTGAAAATCAGACGTATTTCAAAAACAACTATCATCTTTTTTTATAACTAGCTTTTCTTACCGTGGTTATAACCGCTTTCCAATGAGTCCAATGTACCGCTGGACAATACAATAGCTTATGTCCAACCGGAATGTACCGTTCAAATAGTAAATTAATTTGTCAAATAAGTACTGGAGAGATATTTCAAAACTCGCATAATCCCTTTATAATATTATATTATATTATTGATTCCGAAATCAAAATAGGTATGAGTAATAACAGCTATTGGAATTAGTACATGAAAATTAAACAGAAATACTTATTTAAAAATTGAATGTCCACACATATCTGATTAAGTTAATTATAGAATTCAGTTGAAAACATACGTCTGTTTTATTTGATAGTGTTGTTCAATAAAACTTTTGGAAAACACAGCTTTTTGAATGAAAATAATAGTTTTTATGCTGACCTTTTAAGATAGTTAACTTAGTTATTGTAATGCTTAACAGAATGTATCTTAGTTCTGTGCGCCTTTTGGCATAGGTCTGCCCCTCTAATATATATCTTGCTTTCTACCTCTAGCGGCTAGAGAGATAAAAAATAAAGTTGCTGTCCTCCAAAATATAAGTACTGTTACGATCTGAATTTAGACATTTAATTTTAAACAACCTGTCCTCGCGGTTTTACCCGCGTTCTCGAGCGTTACATTTTTCCGTAGTAAAAAGTATTATATGTGATAAAGTAAGCTATAAACTAAATATGTATGTACCAAATAAGATCAAAATCCGTTCAGTCGATTTGAAAAAGAAATTGTGAAAAAGTAACAATTTATCGCATTTATTATATTCATATGATGGTTATTTTAGTCCGAATAATGTCATGAAATCGAAATTGGAAATTACTTAGTTTGGGATCAGATAGCCGTGTGTCAAGAATGTTCAAGGTTTTCTTTTTATCTTGGAACAAAATACACGTATCGTTGTCACCCAGCTATTCAGGCGTGAAATAGTATAACGTTAGACATGTATCCAGATTCTGGGAATGTGGTTACTACAGGGATCTGGAATTTTATAGAAGATTTTCCGCCTGGAAATGTCGTAATTCGTTTCGTGCTGAAGCGTAGCCTTGATATTTATATTTAAGAGGTCTGTATTTATAAATTTGTCGCTTCCATATCGGTGAACCTGGGTTAGATTTTCAGGGGAAACTGAAGCTGATGCGTCATGTTCAGAAACGTTGAAGAACTGTTGGTTACATTGCCGAAAGATGGGACAATGCTCACCATATGATTAGGCCTTCAAAAATCGTCAATAGAATGTTGGTCTCGGCGCTGAACCTCTTCTACTTCTTCAGAGTTAATGGGCAGAGGTTTTTTTCTTTATTTGTTTCTTTTTACATTTTCTACAGAATCTTAGGCCGTACTCGTTGAAGATACTATGATAAATTATTTTAAGATTAACATCTTTCCGCGCTTGCTCAGCTCGTCGTTTTGAACTGTGGCTTGTGGTTCCTTAAATTATATTATAATTCTAAATATTTAAGTTTAAGTTATTTCGGCCTCCGATGGTTTCGCTCCCAAAAGACTCTCCATGACAACTGTTTTTATACCACGTGGGCCGACAAACAAGCAGACGGTCCACCTGATGGTAAGTGGTCACCGCCGCCTATGGACATTTGCAACACTAGGGGCATCACCAATGCGTTGTCGACCCTGAGACGTGAAGTTGTTAAGTCTCATGTGCCTGTAATTTCACCGGCCCCCTTACCTTTCTCTCCGAAACACAGTAATACAATTGCACTACTGCTTCACGGCGGAAATAGGTAAGGTGGTAGTACTTCCCCGGATGAACTCTGCACTAAGAGCTCTACTACTCTAAAAATTATATTCTAAAATGGCTCTTGTCGACGCGGCCATCGTCCGCTGGGCAGAGGTTTAAAGTATATCTGAATATTCTAATATATTTGTAACCCTGGTATCTTACACATAAACTGTATGTAATGCAATATTTTTATCCACAATTTGATTGAGACACGTAACACTTTCCTGTAACAGGGTCGACAACGCATTAGCGATGCATAAAATGATTTCCTTTTATAAAGGTTTTAAAACTAATGACATACTGAAAAACTAACATGCGCCTTTGTCTTATATTAATACTAGTTGGCCCCCGCGGTTTATTCCGCGTTTATCGATATCATATATAGCCTATTATCTAGAAAAAAATCCGCGTTGAATGGTGGTAGTCCCATACCGATATGTTCAGTAGTTGTGAGGTGATGGTGCGTCAAAGGAACCCAATTTTGCTTAAATTTATATAGTTTAGATAAAACCAGGTCTGACATCATTCCATTTAATCTTGTAAACTATAGTTATTTACAGATTTTCCTCATGTTACTACTAAATCTATTTTACCATACCGGAAAGTAAACAAGAAAAAAATGTTGAATAAAAATAGCGGGTAAGCTAAAAGTAGGAAGGTACTCGTTATGAGGCCTTTGTTAACAAATACGGTGGTTGTTTGTTATTAATGTTGAGTACCAACTGTGTGGTACTATGGGAGCGCGAGACTCGAGATGTTATCACTTCCAAAAAATAGTTTATTTAATTTAAAGGGCCAATAAAAAATAAAAAAAGTGTAGTACATAATTAATCTTCATTTATTGAACTAACTATAACACTGCGTTTACACCTATGTTGCCTAGGAACCCTAAAATTTAGAAATCCTAGGATTGAATACACACTATGAAAAAAGTTTCTACTAGGAAAATCAGGTTGTTTTTTCTTTGTATGAAAAGAATTATAATGATATTTATTTATTTTGTAGCTGAAAAGGTTCGTATTTAAACAATAAAGCGTTATTGTCAAGCATTATTTTTATAAAGTTATACAATTGAACGCAAACTATTTAGTGTGAATGTTTATTTATTAATTTATTAGCCATAAAACTTACGTCTATCTTTACAGGAAATCCTAATGCAGAGCAGTTGATCTTATCATCTATCTTATACCTAACCTATACTATTCCTAATATAAGATGTTATAAAATAGGTTCACTATATATTTATTCCCAACGTCTTTGCGTCCAATTTAATCTACACCCGCATAGCCATTACAAATGCCAAAACCTTTGAAGTATTCAATGCACCGAATGGCAAAGGACTAAGCTTACTGAATGATTGGGGACATGGCAGGGAGAACATGAATACCTTACTTCATACCTCTTATTTCAAACTGCTTCATATAAGTTATTGCTATTAATACACGACTTCTTTTGTGTGTTTTTTAATTAATAAAAATAATTTCATCATCATCATCATCATCATCAGCCTATCTCCGTCCACTGCTGGACTTACTAACTAAAAATTATATTTCAATTTTAAATTTGAGTATTGTAACTTACTTAACTAACTGGTAGACTAGGAGTAACTGGTTGTTAATTAAGAATGTTGAAAACTTTTAAGATTACTCAATAATATTAATTCCCCAAATTTCGGGTGGGTTTTGCAAAAACACTGAATCTCGTACTTATTTATTTATAACCAAAAACCAAAGTAGAAATTATGGGTTGCCCACAAACATTTCTAGCCATTTTACCACCTTCTTCAAGATTATTTTTTGAGACAAAAGGTCTTCTGTCTTCCTCTAGATAAAATCTATATTCATAGAAAATCCACCGTTTATACGTAACAAATCTACTAACAGATAATTAAAAATATTTTCGAATTAGATATATGAAGTGTGTGTAAAAATATAAATAATAAAAAAGTTTCAGAAACTTGTTTTTTCAATTTTCGCCTGTTCTTTTTGATCCTCTAATTTCTGTACATTTTCCTTAATACCTACTTTAGATCAAAATACTACAACACACTTAAAACTTGGGTCTTGTTACTAATGTCATTACATCCTAAACGCTTTCCCTCGGGACATGTCGATACACATGTGAGACGACAATCTAAGTTATTGGACAATTTACCGGCAATACATCGCCGGTAATTGGTCTGAAGTGTTCCTAACTCAATGTACGAAGGTGCTTTTAATAACCCCTACGCTTTTGCATCACTTTCATAACGTGTCAAATCCTTGTCACATATAGACATGAAATTTATTTAAAAATATATAATCAAACTAGATGTCACCGCAGTTTCACCCGCGTTCCCGAAGGATGTTACATATCCCCGGGATAAGGAATCTACGTGCTATTCCAGGCTATAATCTATCTCTGTGTCAAATTTCATCCAGTTACGTGGGGCTGTTCTGGCTTGATTGAGACACAAACATCCATCAAACTTTTGTATTCATAATAGTAGTAAGATAGGCCTTCACAAAACTTATGAATAGTACGAATCTTACACCGGTTCGGAAGGTTGTTTTTACTAAGATATGCCAGCACTGAACTTAGCAATTACTTTTTTCAAAAATAATTTTGATTTTTAGTCTCACTGATAATATAACTCCACTAGAGTTGAATAAGTTTTGTTGGTGACGTATTAATTATGAATACAGTTAATTTAACTTTTAAAATGCTTTCATTCGAATATAATCCTCAGAGGTATATTAAATATGACTTTCATAACTTAAAGGTTCCCAAGCAACACGTGAGTTTAGAAGTGATAATGAAATGATAACCGGGTTGAAACGTGATAGCGAAATGATAATCGAAACAATAGTAATGTTGCATTACGTTAATACACCATCCTGTGGTACGGTTAGGTAAAAATGACCGTTTTGTGGGTAATTACCGTGGTTCCAGGTGCATTGAGTATATAAATAATGGCTATTGTTTGGATTCCAGCAGAGGGTGGCGGGAAACTGGTACGCCGTACCTTAACACACTGATGCGCGAATCTGTGGTAACGAGAACGCTCTTATATCTCGGGCATTATTCAGACGTGGTTAATGATACTAAGCAGTTTGTTTAGAAAGGTGTGGCGAAGATTCCACAGTGGTCGCCATATGCGCTGTAGAGGGTCGAAAAAGCCAGATTTTCGTTCAGAGCGTGTATCACCGAACCCTTTCATGATACCTTTCTCCAGTACCCTCGCTGTGCTCAATGAGCAGAGCTTGTAGTATGGCAACAGTAACTCATAATGATATATAAATTATTATAGATACGATGGTTTTTGAATCATGTCTATTCAGGCAGGTGAGTGAATCCATCCCCTGGCGTGACTCGTCGCGCTTTTATAAATTACCTAATTAAAATATTAATTAATAATTATTTCCATCGCAAACATTACTCCCTAACCGAAATGAATGAGATATAAGTACTACTTCCCGATTTTTATTCTCTACATACTAGCATGTTGTTTGTTCGGCTGCCAAATCGCAGTCATAAAAAGTAACAACAGTTCCCTAACAAAATCCCGTAGAATTAGTGTGCGATCGACCTAGTATTACATGGCTGTAGGTCATAGACTATTTGTACAGATTTAAGGGTGAAGTGTTTTTATGTTTATGCATTGTTTGGAGATGCATTTGATTAGGTGGCGACGTGACACCCTAACTCGCCTCTAGGATGTGGTAAAAGGCGGCTCAAGAGTATACCGATTACCATGTTAATTTTAAACCTTATAAAGCCTATGAATAAGGACTTATCAAAACTATTGATTGATAATTTCTAGCGCTATCCCTTTCTAAAGCTATTTATCAAACCAAGATGAGGGCAAGTTATATATGTTTTTTTTCTAAATGTTCAAATTCTTTGTGTTAAAGCACGTAGCTGGTAGTGACGTATACAATGAGCTTTCGGAGGAAACCATGACATATGGTACTTTATAGAACCTTTATAGAATATATGATTTCCATTTTAAGTTCCAAAAATATATTAGATACATTTATGGTCGTACTAAAGATGCGATTCCGATCCAAAATATCTGCATTGATAGGTTTAGATATTACTACCATTAAAATTTCATATAAAAGTACATTCGAACAACATTTTTGAACCGGGATAAAAAATACAGGATTTTAACTCATTTTACACTATACTCATTGTTCGTCCACAATTTTCAACTTAATTACCCTCCTTATCGGCCAGTCGGAAAATAGCCACAGCATAAGAAAATAATTGCTCACAGGAACGTCTGTTTTTACGTGCCACTGCTTACGCCGTGTCAAACATTCCAAGCGTGAAGTTTAAACTATACTGAATTATTTAACAAAGCATGTTTGCGAACCGCGTTAGTTCATTGTAGCTTGAAATACACCGGGAATTAAGTCAATCGAGTTATTTGTCTATAGAGGTTAGTTTAGCGTGGTGTTTGATTTATAAATTCAGAGGTAAATTGTGGTGAAAATCACTTAACGCGAAAAAAAGTGCAATTACACTTGAGAGATTTCTTTGACTTTTCAGGATTCAGTAACAAATTGGTAAAGAAACGTGTGGCTATGCAATCGTTCCAATTATTTCGCTAATATAAACTTTATCGAGGAGCGCAAGAAGGCCTCGGCGAGCAGATCTCTCACAAAATTGCGAAGAAAGTGAAAGAGACAGAGCGCAAACGCCGTGACGAAACTTAGTCGAGCTACTAGAAAATCATACCTTGATTCCGCTATTACATTGAAAGGAACGCCTTAACTTTTAGTCAGGCTTTTCTTTAGCTGATGTCAGAAACGACAAGGAATAGCAAAATATTTTTGTCTGACAGATGCTATTGGTTTAATAGTCTGTCAAAAAAGTTCGATCGATCACGATTTACTGACATTCGAGTATATCGATACATGCTGATAATAATATTTTACTAGTAACCGTTCCGTGGTTTTTGACTCGTTCCCGAGTCCTCTTATGTTTTCCCGGAATGAAAAGTTGTTATGTGTTAATTTAAAAAGTGTTCTATTTGTGTGCAGTGATTGTTTGAATTTATAGTTGGAATACGGTAAGATTATAAGCATTTGTTGTGCATTTCTAGAAGACTTTCTAAGGAGGCAATACTTCACGGATGGCGACTAATCACCGTCCAGTAGACCGCCTGCTTAGTAACCTATAACAAACATGCCCATCTGAGAGGTAGGTAGGGGTCTCAGTAATGGCACGCACACTGACACACAGTACACAGAAGATTTTTAAAATTCCAACGTTCTATGAGGTGAGTAGACTACAGGTTACCATTTCTAAGCAAACAGTACTACCATCCCCGTCCCGGTCACTGAACTTAGAAGCCTTGGGGCTACCTGAGCTTTATACCATCTGAAGGGCATGGCTTGGTGTTTCGAGACTATGAATGCGATGCAACTCAGAACTAACATTTGTGTGCATGAAGTTGTTTATTCAGTGCCTGAAAATTTGTAGAAAAGTTGGTTTTTTGAAAAAATTATCTTGTAAAATAACAATTAAGTACCTTCTATAGCACAAATTCTACTTAGTTCTGGATCAGATGGATATGTAAAGAATGACCCAGGATCTAATAATAGAATAATAATATAATAAAATTAAATAAAAATAAGTAAAATATCCGATATGTACCTTGTATGGTACAAGATCTGCTTAGTTTGGGATCAGATGACCGTATATAAATAATATCCCCGAATGTGTCAATAGTAATAAAATAAAAAAAAAATTAAACCCCATGGGTCGACATACAAGCAGACGGTAAATGGTCACTGCCGCCTATAGACATTTGCAATACTAGTGGCATTGCCAATGCCTTGTCGACCCAAAGACGTGAAGTTGTTAAGTCTCATGTGCCTGTAATTTCAACGCCTCCTTTACCTTTCTAACCGAAACACAGTAATACAAATGCACTACTGCTCCACGGCGGAAATGGGTAAGGTGGTAGTACTTCCCCGAACGAACTCTAATTAAAAGCTCTACTATTCAATGCAAATATAATTTTAAAGATTTTTTTAACCGAAACTTTAATAAATATTCGTGGTTAAAAGTCGCGTGAACCACCGTCATTAATCGGATTAAGCTGTACAAAAGTGTATAAAATCACTCGAATGTAAATTGATTGCCCCTCGATGTCGAGCGATTCGCAAAATTGCTGGCTACAGCAGAATCCACTGTGAAATAACTTAAAACTTGGGGAATTATGACGCGTTTGTGACTATACTCCTGTAGGATAACCATCCAATTCTGCTTTTTTTTCTGCATAATAATATCTTCAAGACATCAAGCCATAGGAAAACTTTAATAATCCTGGGACATTCGTTCACGGCCATCTAATCAAATCTAAACACCTTCTGCCAAGGAAACCAGACAAGTGATATACTATATAATATATTTTAACCATGTTCCCGAGGGATATCACATTTTCCCGGGATAAAAAAAAACATATATGTTATTCCAGGATATGCTCTATCTATGTGCCAAGTTTCATCCATATCTGTTAAGTAGTTTTTGCGTGAAAGAGTAACAAACATACTTACATACAAATCATTCCTCTTTATAATATTAGTATAGACTTCTTATACAATATATTACAAAGAATACAAAAAAGGGGTTAGAATGACTGCAAAATTCTTTAATTTTATATAATTGTTTATTTGTAATATAAATTACCCACATACGCTTTATATGATTTTGTGAAAGCTAAATTTATAAATAACATTTCTATTACTTGCTAGGTAACTTTGAATAAGAACTATAGTGACCAGTTTCACTCCTGACGGAGAGATATATAAAATTAAATAATTTAAAGATAGACATTACACCTTTATTTGATTGAATATGATTTTCGCAAGTTTAATTACGTTTTTTTTAAATAATATAAGTCCAGTAGTAAAATAGCGGATGTGTCAATTATTAAGGGTGCGGGGCCCTCAACATATTTTTAAAATCATGGCGAACCTACTGTATCGAATTTCCTTGCTGCCTTCCCCAATTGCAATATTGCTTAACTTTTTTGTTTTCATTATTACAGAACTTTCGTAACGCAACACCGTATGGTTTTCATTTCAATGCGACAGGCTTTTTTACGAATGAAAGTGTCGAAACTATTAAATTAAAAAACGGTATTTTACAGCTCGATTTTCGATCAGTGAAATTACTTTTGTAATTACATTCTCGGCGCAAAAAACAACATGCTTACGTGCGTCAACGTGTTTATAATGACTGCAATTACGTATTTGAGTACGTATCAGTCATTTACTCTGAAATTGCAATATTCAATGTTCATTTCATCGAAGGAAATGGCTTTGGCGTGAGTTTGACCACGATCTTAACCTAGTAAGTGACATTGTGGGAAGCTCTCAAATTAGAGATGGTAGTCAACCCTAGGCACTACAAAGTACCCTAACGATGTTCTCTTTCACCGAAAGCTCGAGCTCCTTTCAGGATTGGAACCCACGACATTACGGCATTCGACGCAACTACCAACTGAGCTACCATCGCCTTATTCTTGTAACACTACTAGTTACCATCCTGCGGTTCCACCCGTGTTCCCAATGGATATTATTCTGGAATAGTGGCGCCTTCTATTAGTGTATGAAGTATAGCTGTCCCCCGCGGTTTTACCCGCGTTCCCGAGGGATATAACATTTTCCCGGAATAAAAAGTAGCCTATATGTTATTCCAGGATATGCTCTATCTATGTGCCAAGTTTCATTCATATCCGTTTAGTAGTCTTTGCGTGAAAGAGTAACAAACATACTTAGAGCAAATCTTTCTTCTTTATAATTTTATTATACCTCCTTAATCCAAATTTTACTTCTTTATAACAGCTTCTATACTGCGGTTTCACCCGCCTATCCGAGGGATATAATGAATCCCGGGATTCTAACATAGCATGTGTTACTCCGTAGTTATGTAGCATTCTATCAGTAAATAAATATAATAAATACTTTTGTCAATATGATGAGTAGTTTCTGAGATTCCGTCCTAAATGGAAACTTTATCTCTTTATAATATTATGGTCGATAAGACTTATGACTTATGACAGGCCAGTTGGCTTGGTGGTTAGCGACTCTGACTGCCAAGCCGAGGGTCGTGGGTTCGATTCCCACCCAGGACAAACATTTGTGTGCATGAACATGTCTGTATGTTCTGTGTCAGGGTGTAAATATCTATATAATTATGTATTTAGAAAATAAAAAGGTAGTATATGTAGTAAATCAGTTATCTAGTTTCCATAGTACAAGCTCTGCTTAGTTTGGGATCAGACGGCCGTGTGTAAAGAATGTCCCAGGATATTTATAATTTATTTATAATGTTTATAATTCTCAGTTTTATTCCAAGTCTTATACTTAGTCTTATTCTCAGTTTTATACTTAGTTTTATTCTTAGTTTTACATTTATCTACACTATAACGTAAGACTATGACAATTGTGTTCATGCTAGCCACTTCTTCATCTATGCTGTGTTCATGCTACCTCCACCCTTAATTATTTTCATTTATGGTTCATCTCAGTTGAAGGCTGACTTCCAAACCGATAGTAACTTTAAATTTGGCCTTCATAAGTGCGTTCCGCGGGCCTAAACTGAATAAATGGTTTTTAATTTTTTTGAACTACAGAAAACCAAGCCAAATAATACTGCATGTCTAAAATGAAAAAAAAACTTATAGGACTAATCAATAAAATCATTTTTGCATTCGTCGTGAACGCCAAATATTCAACGAAATCCGATTAAACTAGCAGATCCACAGCCAACGAGAAAACAACGAAAAGTTTCAAGCCGATTGAACGTAATTCGGCCTCGGGATGATGTTTTATTGAAACGTTTGTTTACAGCAAAGCTTTTTCACCACATCTGACCACACAAAAGTGACCTTGTCACATTGACGTGAGGCGATGTCTCAGTTAGTAGTGACTCAAATTCTGTGACGAAAGTAGTGGTTTTGAATCCTACAATGAGATTGATATATTAGTAAAGACAATGATCATATTACGGTGAAAGGGTACTATGTAGTACCCACCTGGCTGGTTAACACCCTCAACCCAAACAATATAATATTTCGTCCAACTTTATTAAAGCTCAATGTTTTTCAATACAATTCTCCAGTAACTAAGAAATGTAATGTAAATATTGCCAATTATTTCGTCAATCAGCAGCGATAGGAAATACTCGTTCTGCCGATCGAAGATCAAACTGTCGGTTGATTTAACAATACTGATAGCTAGCTGACTGTGATTTTTTCGTTTGGTAATTATCTTGCCTTTTCAATTCGTGAATCACTGGTCGAATTTCGATTTTTATATATAAAACGTGGTGAAAAAGTATGAAGTTTTGTTTTCCATAAATAAGAGTGTGATATTAATTTACCCTTTACCCAGGACAAACATCTTGTATTTATAATGCAATATGTATGTTCATGTCTATTATCCCCATAGAGGTAGGCAAATGTCTCAATGTTGAGAACAACTTTGACTGAATGTAATGTGTATAACTCATTTTATCACTCCCATACACCTACACCCACCTACACACACTCACACCCACACACACCCACACCCACCTACACATACACAAACACATATTTATATTATTTTACTGTTCTATTAATAATAATTGTACCTTTTACTTTAATATTAATTATTTGCTCTAACTTGTATTTCTATTCAAAATTTGTTTGAAACTCCTGATCCTAAATAAATATTTAGAATTTGGATTTGAACATTTTCTTAACAAAGATACGTCATTATTTAATTACATTGAACTTTCCCCATAACATGCAAGTTTTGTCAGAAATTAAATAAAAAGTGAAATATCAAATTTTATTTTAACTTTTCTTAAAAGAGTAATGGCTGAGATTGTTGTCGACGCTTCTCAGTAAAAGGTACCTTCGGAACCAGTATCAGAGTGAGTCTATTCATGAGAACTGTGAAGATAATATTTTAACTTAAAATATTCAAAAGTATTATTAGTAATTTATCAGTTATCTGATAAAAAACAGAAACTCTGCTAAGCTCGTGTTCAAAAGAAATGGTGCCGGATATTTAATATTACTGGTTCCGTTACCAGTAATATGAAACCTATTGGAGGTAGAATTATTGCGGAACTATTAATGCTTCTGAGTGGTGGTGTTTAGGTACAAATCGGATTACTGTTATTGATTTATTTGATGCCGAGTGTATGTTCTGGTGTTCAGTTTGCGATAGACTAATTTCAACCCGCTTTGTTAGATAGTTCAATTCTGTTTGTGTTGATTAGTTTCATGGATTAAGTAAATGTAGTGGAAGTGAGGTCGAAATGTAGAAGAGGTTTTTATTCCGTAGATCTAGGGATGGAGGCCTTTGTAATAATACCTATTTATGATTGGTAAATGTTAGAAAATTCTAAAGGTTTTCGAAGTGAAAATTTCTTAAGCGCCTTGAGCGATTTTCGCTAGGCGATAATGACTTGCTAATGTTAATAGTATTTAGCTGAGAGTATGACGTATTGCGCTTGGTCAGCAGTAATAACATATATATATTTAAAAATGAATGTTTGTTTGTATGTCCTTTATAGAATCGTAAACTAAGCAACGGATTTTAATGCAATAGATAGAGTAATTCAAGAGGAAGGTTTATAACCAGGATTTAAAGCGGGCATAGCCGCAGGGCGCAACTAGTATCTATATGTGTATAGATATATAAGAAAAACCACCCGAAGTTTTCGTAACTTTAAGTTATAAGCTTTCCCTTCTATCAGCAGTTGTAGCATTTTTTTATTCAATTGTCTTCTTACAAAATTCCCACGAAGAATCTCCCAAGATACTTATTATTTATTAATTTATTTATTTATTCATTACGTAAAGGTAAAATAAAACAAATAAGTGAACGCAGGTTGCCCTAGTTTCTTTGTTTAACACAAAGTAAAAACAAACAATGGAAAAAAGGTACTTTTCAAGAGGCACAACTTTACAATAAGAAAACCTTTACGTATATAAATAAACTACCTCAATATCTTAACAAACATTCTTTCTCTAATAAATAATTGGTAAGTGCCGCAATTTAATTAACTTTGAATCTTATCAAAAGGTCTATTGAGTATAAGTTACTTATGGTTTCTAAATATCATAGTCGATAAAAGACCTAAAGATCTACGGATCAAGTATCTTAATTTATCTTTTGATAGTGCTGCCATCTAGGGCCTCTGAAAGTCCTTATTATTTTCACAGGTAAATATAATAAATTGATAAACAATTAACTTCTTTTTAAATATAAACATGTCTGATAATAACTGCACTCTACACAAATGCTCTTTCCTTATAAGCATGTGATGGTACTAAAATAACTGCACTCTACACAAATGCTCTTTCCTTATAAGCATGTGATGGTACTAAAATAACTGCACTCTACACAAATGCTCTTTCCTTGTAAGCATGTGATGGTACTAAAATCAAAAGTTTATTCGCTTGAAGATTTAAAAAAATATTTGTCTTTGTTTAAATAAATTTCCTGGGGCATTCTTAGATCGGCCATCTGATCCCAAACTAAGCAGAGCTTGTACTGTGGAAACCAGAAAACTGATATACCTACTACCTTCCTTTCCAAATACGGTGTGTATAAATATTTACGTCCAGATACAGAACAAACAGATATGTTCATACACACAAATATTTGTCTTCAGAGGGAATCGAAACCACGACGTAACAGTAAGGGTCTCTAACCACCAAGCCAATTTGCTCGTTTTCGTCTTCAATGTTTATACTTATGAGGAGTCAATCAATTCACATTTATATAAAAAAAGGAGAAACGACAAACTCATCAAAGTATCGGTTATTTTCAGTTGAAGGCTGACTTCTGAATCGGTGGTTACCTCTATAGCTTTGACTATCATAAGTATCCTTCTAGAGCGCGATCTAAATTAGCCTTAGAATAAGTTACGTCAGGATATGTTCACGCCAATTATTCTTGAAGAGGTAGGCAGAGGTCTTTAACGAGACCCATATTCCAACAAGATATTTTACGTCCCAACGTGACATATGGTGGGCCTAGGCAAGATAATTTGTAAACAAACAAACATTAATACAACCTTGCGTGACCCGGGAAATTGAAACACAGCTCTCTAGGGCTTTGGCCGAGGTAAAGCTAAGACATCAGTACGTAAAAAAAAGTTACGCGTCACAGAAAATCAGTTTTCGGTTAAATCAAATACAATGTACCGCATTTTAGTGACGTTTATTGTCTAACTAGCTTTCTCGAAATATGTTACTTTTTTCTGGCATATAATGTAGCATATATACTATTCCAGGGCATGTTCTATCTATGTGCGAAGTTCCATACAAATCCGTTTGGTAGTTGTTGCATGAAAGAGTAATAAACACCCATACATCCAGCCGGTTCCACCCGCGTTTTCGAAAGATGTTATATTTTTTTGTGATACATCTTCCAGACTATAATATATCTCTGTGCCAAATTTCATCCAGATATGTTAAGCCGTTCTGGCTAGAGGAACAAACATTCATCAATATAAACATTCGCATTAATAATAGTAGTAATATAGTAGGATTTGAGAAAAAAAAAACAGCTTTGAGAAAATCAATACATTCTAATAAACTCCCAAATAAGGGTTGATATCTGTATTGAAAATTTATTATTTCGTTCGGTATATCCAATAAATATACAAGTTTCTATTAAAGGGACAACCCTAACGGCCCGATCCCGGGTTCCAATCACCGCTGTCCATATTTTATACAGCCTCGACCGGGATGGGAATCAACGTATCCCTTCCTTGCCAATATTAACTGACATGTGTCCGTAATATGAAAATATATCAATTTGTCCATCTTATGGCTCGGATGAGATAAATGCTTTTCGACAGGAACTTGCAAAGAGACGCTGTGTTTTCGTTTAACTTTCTAGACCAGGGTCGATAATTTTTGAATTACAGTAGGATGAAATCCATTAGAAAAGGAGGGGAATATGATAAAAATTAAAGGAAAAATAAATTACGGTCGATCCGAGTTCGGGAAGTGGGTGGGGGTGAGTTTTTAAGGGTAAAAAATGGTTTATCTTCATTTCCGGCAAAACTACAAGTCCTATGGAAAAACGTTAAATGGGAAAGTTGTAGGTAATAAAAAGATCTACAACTTTTGTAATTACAATTTTTTCACATAACCTCAAAATTTAGGTGAAAAATTCAAATAACCAAGTTTTTAGTTTTTTATTTATATCTTTTCCAAAACTTTAATTTTTTCTACGAAATTTGGTGAAAACTTACCTTAGTATGTCCCAAATACACTGTAATTTATTTGATTTAAAATTTTTATTTTTTCGCCTTATTTTAACTTTATATATAAAAAGCACCCTAATTTTCAATCGAAAATTCTGACGTCAAAATATCAGCTTTTTCCAAAAAGTCTGTGGTCTTTTTGTTCGTTGAAATATCTACTTTCTGATGGTGTACAAAAAAATATACATTACTATAGGAAACGTTTTAAAAAAATGCAAAAAATTGAAACTCAAATTCGAAATTTTTTTTAATCATTATGTACAATTTTGAGGTATTTATTAAAATTTACACTTTAATTACTCAAAAAACGTAAGATTTCATGTTTTATTGATAAACGACAAAAAATCTAATTGAAATATACTTCTATAGTAACAGACAAATAAGTTAATATTTAATAAGACATCTACAATATTTTGAAAAAGTTTTAAAATCTTCTTTAAATAATATTTGTAGATGCCTATTTATTGCTGTGTTAAGATAATTTATATACCTGAGTGACCTTCGGTAAATTTTAGCCCTTTTCATGAAATATTACTAGTTTTTTGAGTAATTAAAGTGTAAATTTTAATAAATACCTCAGAATTGTATATAATGATTAAAAAAAAATTTCGAATTTGAGTTACAATTTTTTGCATTTTTTGAGAACATTTTCTATAGTAATGTATATATTTTTTTACACCATCAGAAAGCAGATATTTCAACGAACAAAAAGCCCACACACTTTTTGGAAAAAGCTGATATTTTGACGTCAGAATTTTCGAAAATTAGGGTGCTTTTTTGATATTAAGTTAAAATAAGGCGAAAAAATAAATATTTTAAATCAAATAAATTACAGTGTATTTGGGACATAAAAAGGTAAGTTTTCACCAAATTTCGTAGAAAATATATATATCTTTTTTAAATATAAATAAAAAACCAAAAACTTGGTTATTTGAATTTTTCACCTAAATTTTGAGGTTATGTGAAAAAATTGCAAATACAAAAGTTGTAGATCTTTTTATTACCTACAACTTTGCTTTTAACTTTAGCTTTAACTTTTTTCCATAGAACGTGTAGTTTTGCCGGAAATCAAGATAAACCATTTTTTACCCCTTAAAAACTCACCCCCACCCACTTCCCGAACTCGGATCGACGTAATTTATTTTTCCTTTCATTTTTATCATATTCCCCTCCTTTTCTAATGGGTTTCATCCTACTATATTTTTTTTTCATTTTTTACCATTTTTGAAGGCTTCGGCCCTGGTCTATTCATAAAACTGTTCGATTAAGTTCAACACAGTAATTGTACGACAATGAAATGAGTCTATTCTATTTTATTTACTTTGTAATAAACAGCTAAAGTCTTTATTTTGTGCTAATATATGAATAAAATGAAAATCCAGGCACGTTATTTACAAGCGGCTATCTGATCTAAAGCTAAGCGAGCCTGTTTTACGGAAACCCGATAACTGTTACACAACTTGTTTCTCTAATAACCTATATATATTTACTTACAGAGACAGAAAAATAATGTTCATGCGCACAAATGTTTTTCCTGGGTGGGAATCGTACCAACCCAACTGGCCCGTCACTATATGTTATTTGATTATAATAAATTACACGACGCTGGCTAAATATAAGTCAAAGAAAAATATTTTGTTGCCATACTTCAAAATAAATATCTGCCATTTTTTTTGGGCAATTTTATGTCACTCTACCCCAGCTTAAAAGATTTTAAAAGAACAAAATAAACTTCAACGCAAAAACGTCCAGTACCTTGGCCTTCCCCTAGGGCATAGCCGGAGACGCCTGTCGGCTGAGTTGGTTATCTTGGTAATACACAGGTGGACTATACTATAGTCCACCCTTTGGAGTCCCGCACCTTTACGACTCCCAAGGGACAAAGGTTGACCCTCCAACGTCGACATAGCACAATGAGTTTGCGTCACAGAAAATTAAGGAAGAATGGACCTTCTAACGAAAAAATGCCAGCTTTTATTCCAGCTGATAAATAGTTTATAACCTCCTTTTTACTGAGACTGAATGGCGACGGTACATGCGTTTGGGTTGAGAGGTTTATTTGTGTCTGTTGGCATTTTTCTCACCAACTTCTTTTTATGCGGATTAAATTTGGCACACCGACAGAAACCTTCGGTAAACCATGACGAGGAAGCTAGGGAACACATCTGTACCCTCGGGATCTTACATTTTCCTATTACATAAAGTATTCTATGTGTTAATCCAGAACTTATTCAGAGTGATAAATTGTATTCAACTCAAGAGCTAAGTGGTAACAACGTCAAACTTTCGTAGTCGTTAAATTGATCTATAAACTTCGTTCATGTGTTTTTGTTTATTTATAAAGGTTGTATTATGTATAAGAAGGAATATAATTGTAAATTAGATGAGAAACTAATCTACATTTGATAGCAAATAAATAGCAACTCAGTTTTTCAATCAGAATTTGCTTTTAGAACGTTAATCAATCCTACTAAAATTATAAACGGGAAAGTTTGTATGTACGGATGTTTGTTCCTCATTCACGCAAAAACTTCCGAACGAATTTGGATGAAACTAAGCACATAGATAGAGCATATATTGGAATAACTAATGAGCTACTTTTTATCCTGGCAAAATGTTATATCCATCGGGAACGCGGGAGAAATCGCGGGGGAGAGCTAGTAATACAATAAATTAGAGTACCAAGACTCGTTGTCAACTGAAAACTTTACTGTATAGAATATATGATTTCCGAATATCACTAAATAAAACCTCGCAAATTAGAAAGAAGGAAGAGTTATTAAATGGCAATAAAAAAAGTTGTAGTCCCCGACCGAGCCGGCTAATGGCTATGGGTATGGCCACCTTCCGGGCACCAACCACCAAAAAAAAGCATTTTTCTGACAACGTCGAAATTAAACAATTAATTCTCATTGCTAAACCAATTATAAGTGAATAAATATTATCTTAATGTGTTACAAGTGTTGAAACTTTTCAAGTTAATTTTAATATTATCGTTAAAACTTAAGAAAACATTCCTTTTATTCTAACAGTTCTAACCAATCTTGAACCAACTTTCAAAGGGTTCATAAATCTTCGGCTTCGAACGAAGGTTCTATCTACCGGCTCCGGCTACAAATCGACCTTCAGCCGGATACTAAATACAAGTGACCCGATTTCATTCCACCCAGTGTAGTTTAAAACTCCGGTCGAATCGCAGGAAACGCTGACACGTTCGATCTATGTCAGCCAACTTGTACAGTGCTGAAGTTAACTTCTGCTTTTCATCTATTTGTCAGTCTAAAATTAACTTTATGTGGCAATAGTTAAAATTTTAATTTGCTTACCGCTAGATTGTAGCATGACTTTTAGTTATTGCTAATACGTAGATGAGGCTTTAAGCATTCCTTTTATCCCACGGTTTGCTAATCCAGCGGGATCGGATCTCAAACTATGACAGTGAAGATAAAAACTGATCTAATATCTTATTATATGAATACTAGCTATCCTCCGCGGATCTACACGCGTTTATCGATATCATATATAGCCTACATCTATGAAATTTCGCGTCGTATGGTAGAAGTCCCATCTTTATATGTTCAGTAGTTTAGAGGTGATGGTGGGTATATAGATACAACATCCTTTTAAAATACGAGGATGTTAGACAGTCGCACAACAGGTCGTAGGTTCGATTCATATTTGTGTGCTTGAACATCAATATTCACCCTAAGTTACCGTCTTGTGGTTTCACTATATACTATTACATTATCTAAAGTAATTGTATGCCAAATTCCATCAAGATAAGACACCCTATTCCGGTAATAAAACCGAAGCCGCGGCCCAACAAGGCCTCGGAGATCGGACCTCTCACTTGATTGCATAGTTAACAACAGAGACAGCGAATAGAGGCCGCAAAACATTTTCGAGCTAGTGTGATTTATCTTTCAAAGCCCAGTCCAACCGCTGAGTCGTGAAATTGTTACAAACAGAGAGAGTCACTTTTCCATTAAAATAATCAGTTGTATAGCAAATAGAAAACCGGGTGGTAAAAAGTGAATGAAATGAATTAGCATTGTCAGAAAACAAGACAATCAAAAGTTTGCAGCAATGTGGTTGCGCTCACTCCATGAATGCGTTTTGTACCCTAAGGTTATAATTTGGCTTCAATTTTCATCTGTCCTGATCTGCCATTGGAAATTACGTTTTAAGTGCTTTAATAGAAGATTTAAACACATTAAGAAATTTAAGTAGACTGTTTGATTTTTCTGATTGTTGTTGAAATTAGGTAGACGCAGCTTTGCTGGCACCTGGGCATAGTAGCGCTTGCCTGTGCAGATCCAATTTCTGAAGTTGAAGATGACGATTTTAAAATCTTTTTGAGCTATTTTTATTTTTTATCATTACTGGCTGTGCCCTGCTGTTTCACCCGCGTTCCCGAGAATTGTAGTTTCTGTCATCAGAGAAAATTTTTATTTTTAGTATTTATTTTTAATTTTATTTTTTTACTTACTCTGCTAAATAACAAATCAAAGAACATTGAAATCTATGCCGTCGTTCTTGAGTTATAAATGGTGTAACTAACACGACTTTTATAGGAAGATGTCATTAATTATGTTTATAATTATTTATTATATTATAAAAAAATGGTATTCATTGGGGAGCGTATCTCTTGATAGCGCTTGGATCGATTTGGCTTGATCGTAATTGTCAGAGTAAGGTGGGTATGGAAAGCATAATTTAAAAAGTTTTTTGTTAAATTGGAAATTTTAAAAAATACTAAAGTCAAGTTATTTGCACTTTTTTACAGTGTGTTCTTACACATTTCCAATAGCTTTTCAGAAATTTTAAACATTAAACTTGGGTTTAAAAATTGAGCGGAACAACATCACCCAAAAAAAATATTACTGCCAGACACTTTTGCTAACTTTACTCCAAATGCAATTAAATAATAAAAATAAAACATTTTAACACTTATGTATTTAGATAAATTGTGCTTAGCTTATTCCTTTTTAAAATTTTCTTAAATGGCGTAATTTTGCTATAACTTTCATTTGCTAAGGAGTTGGTTTCAATTTTAATATAATATGAAGGTTTAATATAATTTTTACGAGAATTTTAAATACAGGCTGGACATACTGTGAGAAAAAGAAAAAAAAATGTTCGGGTTGTTTTTAAACGAAAAATTATTAAGTTAAAAAACAAAGTATGTTGAAATAATGATATATTTTGAATACATGTCGAAGCGAGGGTTTAAACAATAAGACTTTTATAAAGTAGAGCTTTTTAGTTAATTAGTGTAAAAATTCTCAAGCTCGTTAAGAATTTTAAACCGTTTCCATTGAAGATTTTAATAAATTTAAAGTTTTTCCACAATACGTATTTTAGTTCGAAATATAATCTCAATTCAAATTTAGTTTTTTTTTTTTAATTAATCGACGGTGAATTAAATTTCCACAGACAATACGATCTGAGCACGGTTATATGTAAAATATATTCAAAACGAAAGATTTGATTACCAATTTTAATTCCAAGTCTTAAAAACTAATTTAACAAAACGTTTTATTTTTCCTTTAATCAAAACACCAATCAATAAAGTAAAAAAGGTTTGTTATAATCACACTTTAATTGTAACTATATTACTAACACAAAAACGTACCAGTTTTATCTCCCACAAAGCGGTAATTTATTTTAATTTATAAAATTTCCTTAAAAGGACACTGCGGTCAATATTTTTGTTTTTAAAATAATTAAGATAGCACCTACGTTTAAACTTTATCTTCCACAGTTGCAGAAAATATTAATTTTAACTCACAATAAAAAAGATAGACTGGTATTTTGAATATCCAAAGTTAAATAAATACTTATGCAAAATATTTTCGTAAACACCCAAGACAATATCGCGGCGAAATGTAAGACGCGGATCGCGGCGTATAAATTGAGTTTGAAAATCGAATGTATTAAAAAAATAGCAATAAAAAAAGAGCAAAGAAATATTCAGAATTTGATTTTTTTTAAATAAATAAATTTGAAATAAGTTTTAGTGACGTACCTTGTCCGTTCGAAACGAGTGTAGCAGTCGCGGAAGCCATATGACACGTCCAACGCACACCGGTTGCGCGCGAATACTGCCAGCCAACCGGTTGAGTCTAGCTGATTTCGGCGGGATTCTTGGCACGAGAGACGTCTTTATATCGATAATCATGTCATGCCATGCGTATGAACTATCGATTAAAAGTTTATCTAGCTTACATAGTTGTCTGATCACAATTACTGGCTAGTGAGAATTTTTAATGCGCGTCAATAATTTATTCTGATGGTTTAACTTGTATTAAATATATATATATTTATATATACATCGATTTTATTCTATTCTGACCCGAAACCCTCAGAAAGAGAGGAGTGTGTGTGTGTGTTTTTTTTTGGCAGGCTCTGAATCCTGTACGACTAGATGGATTTTAATAAATTAGGTGTCGTTAGATTCGTCTTTTTTATGGGAGAGACATGTTTTATAAATGGTCTAAGTGTAAAAAAATTACGTTTTATTTTTTTTAAATACATAAATAATCGAAGGGGAAAAGACAAAAGGTATAATAATTTACTTATTACATATATTAATATTATTATTATTATCATCCTACCAATTTTATAAAAAGTAAATGGTGTATTTTGGTCCCGCAAAAACGGCTGAACACATTTGGATGAAATTTTCCACATAAAATAGTTTATAATAATATAAATAATATATAATTTTATAACCTGGATAAATACGTGTCATTATTTTTATCCCGAGGAAGTGTAAGACCATTAAAATGGAGAACGCGCGTGAAGCTCAAGAACAAAATTATTTTTAAAATGTTATGAGATAAATAAAATTTGTTTAATATAAATAAAATTCGATAATGCTAAACAAAAATACAAAAAAAACTTATATTTAATCATAATTCTAATGGTTATTGATTTGTCCACTGCTTTTAAGGTATAAAATAGTCAAGAAATATAAAATGTTACATATTAGTTTAAGTTAATTATTATTACGCTAAAGGATATTTTTACTACGCGAACACAAATTAACCCAATATTTTTAAAGATCACAGTATCATAGTAAGTGATAATTTGTCTAAAAAGGATATCCAACAAAACGGCTAAAATAAATTTAAGTAGTCAATAAAAAATAATAAATTTTGCATCGAAAAAAAATAGTCATACGATGAAACGAGAACCCCTAGTTGCGCGCCTAACAGATTTTTACAAGGTGTTGCTTAAAACATCGTGGCGGTCATCCCTAAAGTCGACGCATGCGCTGATGGCGCCCTCCAACGATTGCCGGGCAGACTAACCACGTTGATTGATTCAAGAACTTGTGCGCAGGTTAACTCGACGGCATGTGCCTTAAGTAACGCACTTCCAACTTCAAAAGAACCCCACACCCCCTCCTAATGCCCCAAACACGACGCAAAAGGGAGGCGGTTATCAAAAATCAACAGTTCAACGTAAACTGGTTGGTTTTATCTAGGCACGCGTGGATCGCGTCATTTGTTTTAAAAATGAAATTGCGAGTTTCCCGCGTTTATTTTGCGCTTTTCTTTTTTCAAACGATTCTCATTACGCTGTGACATTCTTTACGGCCAGTTACAAAGTGCTGAGCGTTGTAATAACACCTCTTTCATTTATTTTTATGCTAATCATAAAAATGGTAGATGTTGCAAATACATCTGGATCAAGGCGCGTAAATTGGCAATTTCTCCACAAACTCCAACTTAATTTCCTAGATGCAAGACGGATGGTTAGGGTGTCAATTTGTCTCAGTCAAGTCTCATTAATCAATATCAAGTGTATTTTTCCTCAACCGCGGTTGTATGCGTAGCGTGACGATATTTTTCGGCGAAGTCTGGTCTGCCATTCGAATGAGTAACCCAATCTGTTCGGGTTACATTACTTACACTAATATTATACAGAGGTAAATTTGTTTGTATTTATGGGGTATCTAGAACTACACTTACGGCCCGCTGCTTTACCCGCGTTCCAAAAGATACATTACCTGGAATAAAATGTGTCTTAGGTATGTGTGTGAATACATTAAAATTATTATTGACTAGGTTCCATCTTTTTTTTTCAAAATTATTAAAATTACTAGTAAGTGCCTAGTTATAAGTATCGTGTTCTTGTCACAATTTTTTATGATGAAATAAATTTATTATTATTATTATCTCGCTATTTTACTGGCGTTTGCGAAGGATCGAGGGTATCCCAGAAATGGAATATTACCTAAGTTATTGCTGGGTAATGTAGCATTCTAGTAACTTTTACGTTTATTAAGTACGAACCTACATTCAGATATACAAATGTTTTCTCTATGGAACATACTTTTTCTGGCATGTATGGCTACGCGACTTTTTTTCTTTCTGTATCAGGAACCTTCTCAGGCGTAATAAAGTTTCATCGCAAACATATGACAGGAGGCATAGAGTACTATCAAATATTCATTGTTATATGTATATAGATCGATGTAAATTATAGCAAATATGAAAAAGGTTTATTAAAAACATAACTTACTATGCTAAGACTATTCACTTACTTAGCTATAACTATTTCTTTTCGATAAATTTGGGAAAAATGATTCAATAGCTTTTCGTGTTACTTTTCCAGCAGCGATTTTGCATTGGCAATACATGTATTGTTTTTTTATAGATCTACTAAAAAGTTCACGATTGCATATCCTTATATTTTTGATGGGGCAGTTGGCTTGGTGGTTAGAGACCCTGACTGCCAAACCGAAGGTTGCGGGTTCGATTCCCAACCCAGGACAAAGGCATTTGTGTGCATGAACATGTCTGTTTGTTCTGTGTCTGGGTGTGAATATCTATACAAGTATGTATTTCAAAAGTAGTATATCAGTTACCTGGTAGCCATACTACAAGCAGTACACTCTGCTTAACTTGGGATCAGGTAACCATGTGTGAAAAATATCTTGGGATATTTATTTATTTATTATTATTTATGTTTAGAACTAGCTGCGCCCTGCGGCTTTGCCCACTTCCAATCCTCATTATAAACCTCTTGAACCGTGCTCCTCAGAACGATGACGGGACCCGGTTGATGTAGGCATAATCTGCTCCCCTACCCGAGCGAAGCCAGGACGGGTCACTAGTTAATCTATACATGATTTAGTTACAACACAAACATCCAAATATATCACCCACATATATCTATTATGTCGGCCATCTTGTTTTTATTAGACAAAAACCGCTACAGTACGGCCGTGTATTTTTGTACTGGTAACTGTTTATAATTAGTTTTCTCCATCATGCGGAGTAAACAATATAGAATATTTGTATTGTATTGTATTGTATTGTATAATACTTCTCACAAAGGCTTCTGAAACTCAATATTGAATTGACGATCAGAACAGCTCGCGAACGAATCAAAGAAACCCCCCCCCCCCCCCCCCCTTCAATATTGTTACTTTACGAGTACCTTTTTTATTTTATTTTATCTTTGGAGATATAGAGCGATTTCACGCGAGACTAAAATGTGTCCTCGGAATAATATTTATTTGTACTTACCAACAAGGCTTGTACAGTCAGCAGCATAAGTTGCTGTATATATACAACATTTATAAAAAAAGCTGCGGAGTACGAATTTCCATGATATAGATATTTGGACTTAAAAATCAAAACATTAATATAATAATTAAACATTCAAGGCCATTCTTTACAGGCGGACATCTGATCCCAAACAAATCATTGCTTGTACTGCTTGTACTATGGAAACTGGGTAACTGATATACTATACATACATATTTTTATTTATGTACTTACTCAAAAAAACGCCGAGTTGGACGATCTCTCCAGGTGGACCGACAACCGGGGCAGAGTCGCTGGAAGCAGCTGGATGCAGGCGGCTGAGGACCACTCGACGTGGATATTCATGAAGACATATGTCAAGCAATGGACATCCCTGGATGACATATTTAATATATGTAGATATTTACAGATAACAAACAAACATGTTCATGAATGAATGTGGCGTTCAAAGACTAACCAAAAAGCATATCTATAGCAAGATTTTTTTTTTGTGAACGGGTCCTTTTGTTAAAGTAAATATGTTTAAGTATTTGTTTTGCTGACTGTACCTACTATATAAATAAAGTAACAGACTTTTATTTAGAGGCGAAGCGTTTTTCTGTTGGAAATACACTTTGCAACAGTATTATATTTACTGAAAGAATTAATGAATGAATTTTATAGTAGTTGAGTTCTTAGTGCATAGTTTGTCCGGGAGAATACGGACCGTACCTTTTTTTTTATCGTGAAGCAGTTGTGCACTTGTATTACTGTGTTTCGGTAAGAAAGGTAAGCAAGCCGACATTACTGGCATATGAGGCTTAATAACATCACTTCTTCACGACAATGCATTGGCGATGCCCCTGGTGTTGCTTATGTCCATATGAATCTAACTCATTAACTGTAACTTTTAAAATATAAGCTTATTTGTATTGACAAGTCATATATACAACTACTATCTTGAAGTAATTGAGGTCGTTAGTGCACAGTTCGTCCTGGTAAATACCTTACTAACCTTTTACCGCCATGAAGCAGTAGTGCACTTGTATTACTGTGTTTCGGTTCTAAAGGTAAGGGGGCCGGTGAAATAACAGGTAAATGAGACTTAAGAACTTCACGCCTCAGGGTCGGCAACGCAATAGCGATGCTCCTGGTGTTGCAAATGTGCATATGCGGCCGTGACCACTTACCTTAAACTTACCACTTTTCTTTAACTATTAACGAAGTGCGCTACATAAAAGGTCTTAACATAGACGATGTTTTCTGAATAAATTCGCAACCGTAACTTTTTTTCGCATAATATTCATAAACTACAGCATAAAAGTTCGTACAGTAGTTTCATAGATTAGCTTAAACGCAAATTCAGAACGGCGGGGATCTTTATTATAATATGTGGTGATTAGTGATCCCCCACAGTTTCGCCCGCGTTCCCGGGGGTTCTAATGTTTTCCGGGAATATAACATAGCGTACGTTCATTCTGAATAAGGTATCTTTCAAATGGTGAAAGGCTTTTTCGAATAGGTGCCGTGGTTCCGGAACGAACTAAGAAAATTCGCACTCTCTTTATAATATTACAATACGTGGAGTCATTTTACACCTAGAATAGCCTGTAATATACACAACAATGCATTCACTTGTAAAACTTAAGAAATGTAATACCTTAATAACTCATTAATAATTCTGTCTTGCGTAAAACGTATAATTAGAGCTACAAATTAATATTATTTATTATTTTTAAACAAAAAACAGATGCCTCGGTTCTTTTGAGGGAACGTAGGTACCTACATTCTTATATGGATACTGGCTACCTACCGTGGCTTCACCTACCGCGTTAATCGATATACATCCTACTAATTTTATAAATGCGAAAGTTTGTATGTATGGATGTTTGTTACTCTTTCACGCAAAATCTACCCAACGGATTTAGATGCAGCTTGGCACATAGATAGAACATTTCCTGGAATATCTTATAGACTTTTTATCCCGGGTAAACGTGACATCTCTCGGTAACGTGTAGTAGTCCATAGCTCGCGCAATACCAGATTTCAAAAGGTAGGTCTTTTTGAAACAATAAAAATCTGCAGATTTATAAAAATTAGATATATGGTAGATTTACACCAGGGGCTCGATTCTGTAAGGAAAATGACACAAACTCGAGGATGTTTCGTCGCGGCCTCCATGCTCTGTCTCATTCGCTAACTACGCTAATACTACTAATCACGTGAGAGATAAGCTCTCCGAGGCCTCCGTAAAGCAATTCGCCGATGAAGTTTGTATTAGCTGAATAAGGGGCCTGGATAATAATTACTGATATTTGAGTGTTTTATGTCATAATATTGTATTCATATCACTCTACCTACATAGCATTGTTAATGGGGAACTAAGTGCCCTCCAGGTGTTCCAGCTCAGTGACCTGGATAGAGCACTTGTAGCAGCCGTAATTAATATTGTTTGAAACATACTACTAACAAACTAACTTATGAACTAATGATAATTTTTAAAAGTGTACTCATTTATATTTTTATAGATATAATAGTTAGGTATAAGTATTTATACCTAACTATTTCACTTAACAATATTATTGTCAAATTGGTAAATTTTAATAAAGACATTTTTTTTAAGAGTAGTGGTTCACGGTCGAACATATCTTAATTGGATATAGGCCGCACCCGTCCTACCTTTCATACTAATATTATAACTATGCGAATGTTTGTAAAAATGGATGTAACACATATGTATATGTATGCATGTATGGATGTTTGTTACTCTTTCAAGCAAAAATTAACAAGGGACAGCAATATTAATCTTTTTACTCAGACACAGAAAGAGGTTTTATTGTTTAACTAGGTGGGTCCAAAAAAATAGCACCGCTGCCTATGGATATTTGCCACACCAGGGTATAGCCAATGCTGTCGCCAAACTTGTACTAATAAGTAAAATAGGTCTAGCGAATAGCTGATAAATATAGGAATTATTAATGATATTTGAAGGTAAGTAAATGTACCTATTGATAGTAAATAATTCCAGCCTGGTTTCTAGAGAATCTATATTTCTAACAATGCAGATGCAGTAGACATCAATTCCTTATTTTACACAGGAATTGATGCATCATATCTGAACTGATAAATAATATGCATGTAGCTGATCTGAGTGGTGATTGTTTGAGAGCAAACTGTGTTGAAGGTATAACCTTCATTTTACTAAACTGAGACACTTCTGAGCAATGGCCTGAGTTAAGTTTATGGACTATTTTTAAGTCGCCTCCGCCACCCCTTATAGCGACCCCTTTCCTCTCATGTCCATTAGAGTTTACCTGAGTGATAGCTGTCTGAGTAATATGACTGGCTGAGTATCGAGCACGATCCAACAATCATCTCCTTACCAATGTCTCTCTGAGTTTGTATAACATGAATAGCTAAACATTGGAGCATAATCCAATGATCATCTCCTTACCAATGAATCTCTGAGTTTGTATAACATGGATAGCTGAGCATTGGAGCATAATCCAACGATCATTTCCTTACCAATGTCTGTCTGAGTCTGTATAACATGAATAGCTGAGCATCGGAGCATAATCCAACGATCATCTCCTTACCAATGTATGTCTGAGTCTTAATAACATGAATAGCTGAGCATCGGAGCATAATCCTACGATCATCTCCTTACCCATCTCCTTACCAATGTATGTCTGAGTCTTAATAACATGAATAGCTGAGTATCTGCGCATGATCCAACGATCATGTCCTTACCAACGTCGGTCTGAGTCCACCCAAATGATATGTCTGTCTGTGTAATATGAATAGCTGAGTCTCTGAGCATCATCCAACGATCACGTCCCTACTAATATCCATCCGAGGCAAGCAGGCACATCCCACGATAGCAAGTAACAACAACCGTAAGTACAAAGTTTCTGAACCGCACGCTCGAATGTCAACTAGGTACTTGATATTACAATCAACTAAATCTAAAGCGCTCACCTAGGCCTCCCGCAACACGCGCACCCAGGTTGCCACACTCATAACTCTCAATCTCTGCCTGGATAGTTAGTTATTTTGCTTTGTTCACACTTTATGAATTGATGAAACGTGGAGTTTTTTATGCTTCGTGGGTAGCAGTCGCGGGAAAAATGTGTCAATGCCGGTGACAGGGCTTTTTGGGTTGCCAGTCTTTAATATTAACAAGGTTTGACGTTTTAGTTATTTACAATTTATAGTACATTTCGCGACGTAGTTCGCGACAAATGCGTTGTCGTCCCTGACGCTTGAAGTCGTTATGTCTCATGTGTCTCCAATTTTACCATTTGCTTTTCCAACTGAGCCACTTATCATCAGGTGGACCGTCTGCCTGTTTGTCAGCAGACTTGGCATAAAACAAATAAATACAATAGTAAGTAAGTCATTTTGTTTTCTGACACGCTTTTTTTATCTTAACTTTTAACTAACTATAGCCCCGTATTTAGCCAATACAAACTTCGTCGGCGAGCCGCTTCACGGAGGCCTCGGAGAGCTTACCTCTCACGTGATAAGTAGTATTAGCGTAGTTAGCGACAGGAAAGAGCATAGAGGCCCCGATGAAACATCCTAGAGTAAGTGTCATTTTCCTTACAGAATCAAGCCTCAGCTACATATTAGTTACAATGTTAGAATATCTATAATATATAATCCAAAGTCAATATCAATATCAAAACTTGATTAATAATTGAAAATTACACAGAGCATGCCAATATCGAGTAGTATTAAGGTCTGTTTATATTTGTGAAGAGAGATGTCGGTGTATGTAATGCAATGTATGAATGAATGTACACATGTTAATATGACGTGATACATGTGAGTATGTGAGATACAGGATTCGTGTAAAAACAATTAACAAATTACTTGAAAATGTGTTTTGTGCATGAAAAAATTTCAATATCGCTAAATTTCTTATTGTATAAGTTAGTAACACGTGATACATACTCATTTTGTACGTAATTAGTTCAGCTGTGTGTTATAGACGAGGGCTACGTGTATTTATTAACATCAAAAATATCTGTGAATTTTTTTTTTACATTAGTGATGGGCGTAATATAAATAAAACTGAAATGCTGTGCTTTGGAAGCGGATCATTTGAGAACGGCTAGACCAATTTGCCAATTATTTTTATCGAACTGTATGTAATTGGTAGCCCGAGTATGGTTTTGAATGAAACATTTATAAAAGTTATCCGGCTTATGGAAAATTTGAGTGAACTTGAAAGTGCTTTATTCGATGGAGTTTATGTTTGAACGATTTGAAAACGCATTACAATACATGCCGGGATCAACTAGTATCTCATAGAAACTTGGAAGTAAATTTTAACCTATTTCTAATTGTCCCATCAATTAAAAACTTCGCATGAATGTGGGTTCCGATACAATAATATTTTAATTATAATATTAAATTTATAAAAATTTTAATTATTTGATAATGGTTCTGATGATGGAGCCAGGAGGTGGATAGTGAAACTCTTCAGTAGACAAGTAAACCCCTCGAGGTTTGGTTCATTTGTTTTGTTTGAAGAGTTCTATAAATTACAAGTTCTACAAATATAAACATTTGATAACGAGGGCCTGACGATGGAGTTATTCAAAAAATTCAAACCCATTTATTCAGTTTAGGCTCGGAAGGCACAAATCTAAAGTTACTGAAGCTACTACCGGTTCGGAAGTCAGCCTTCAACTGAGAAGAACCGGCAAGAAACTCAGCAAGGTTACGTTCATTTTTATTTTTATTAAATATTTTTTTATATAAATTTTATCTATTCTGACTTATAGGCTATTTTATAATATCAATTTTATATATTTAACAATTACAAAATACTTAATATAGGTAACATTCAAAAACAAAAAAAGGAAATAATAAGAACAGTTACTTTCAACTACAACAAGAAAACTAGAGGTGCACTGTGCAGAGAGTAGCTATATCCATACATTTTTATCTTCAATATAATGAACTGCATACCTTGTAATACGCTTTTTGTTACAAAACTTTCCTAATATAATTTTTAAATTTATGATCAGACATTTTGGTTAAAGAAAGCGGTATCTTATTATAAAATCGAACACAATTACCAAGAAATTACTTGTTTACTTTAGTTAGTCTAAAGTGTGGAACAACTAACTAGTTGCTCCCTTTGTCTTGTATTATTATTATGGATATCCAATTTAGACTCAAACATTCCTATGTTTCTAGTTAGGTAGTCTGATGGAATAGCAGCTGGTAAGATCAACTAATAAGTTGACTGTTGAACAATGTTGAACAAATTCGTTTTTGTATCGGCGGTTTGTATGCAAAAATGTCAACTGCAATTTTCATCTGGATTGTAGTTCCTGTACAATCTGTCTGCCCGTCACTCCGTCACTTGTGGTCTTTTACAAGGGGCGCCAAGTATCCACAATTTTCATTTATTACAAGTCACCTAGCTGAACAATACTCCACACTCACTATAAAAAACATCAGACCGGTACAACCTTTATTAGCTATAAAAAATAGGAAATAAAATGTTAGGGGCCCGTAAAGAAGAATTTTTACACTCAACAAGCATACCATATGTCAACATTGTATTGTTACAAGTGTTGTCTCAATTGCTAGATTTTGATATTAGGTTTTTTCCTATGAAATTGCCATTTAGTATAAAATACTTCTTACACATTTATTTTTTTTCAATTCTTTTAGTAGTATTAACTCATGCTATCGATGCAGCTTTGCCACCGCAGAGATAATTTATTACTGCATGACGGCGGCAACAGACTCTTCAAAGGCTCTCTTTAAAAACAAAATCTAAAATACAAGTATTACCTCTTAAAATAGAAATAATATTATTAATGGAGGCCTTCACATACTCTTAAAAGTCGTTTGTATATGCTTCCCAAAGGAGGATGCCATAGAACATCTTAAGATCCTTATTCAAAACCTAAATGTGGGTAGTTAAGGCAGTGATGTGGCCAATTATAAGTATACAAAACTTGGAAGGGTAACCTTCAACCTGTCAGGAAATTTATCATTAATTTGATGTGTATTAATAAAAATGTGACTTTACTGACTTCTTGTCTGTTAAACGAACATTTTATAAGCCTCATTCTAAGCCTATTTTAATACTGTTGAAGTTATTCTACAAAGTACCAAGAGTAGTAGAGCTCTTAGTGCAGAGTTCGTCCGTTCGTCCGGGGAAGTACTACCACCTTACCCATTTCCGCCGTGAAGCTGTAATGTTGTAGTAATTGTATTACTGTGTATCGGTTAGGAAGGTAAGGTGGCCGGTGAAATGACAGGCACATGAGACTTAACAACTTCACGTCTCAGGGTCGACAACGCATTGGCGATGCTCCTAGTGTTGCGAACGTCCATAGGCGGCGGTGGCCACTTACCATCAGGTGGACCGTCTGCTTGTTTGTCGGCCCAAGTGGCATAAAAAAAAAAATGATGATATTTTCTATCACCGAAAACTCCATGTCTAGTCTAGGAATTAATTTTATCAGCGTACAGATCTACGATCGAAGTTTTAATAGCATGCCCTCACACGTTTACATTTCAAAATTCCAAGATGGCTGAGTTACATAACTGACAAAATCTTTTATCGGTGAATAACTAAAGAACCCTTCACTAAATCCCGACTCAGACTTGACCACTGTTTCATGACTGGAAAAATTTCCTTCCCAAATAGAGGTATTCTTTTTACACGTTTTTTTGGACCTTTTATTATAAAAAAGTGGAATACCTTTTTATGGATGGAAAATTCCATCCTTGTCGGATGCCACTTGTAAAGTTTATAGAGGTTTTACTGGGCACTTAAAACAACTGTTATTCCTTCAGTAGGCCTCGAGGGATGAGCGGGAATTAGCATTCATGTTGATGTTTACCCGATCGCATTACTGAAGGCAATTTAACAACACAGATTTATAATTTGTCGCCTCGATGGTCGAGTGGTATCAAACTTGCTTAGAAGCCCGAAGACCTAGATTAGATTCCCAGGTTAGGGAACGTAATATTAACGTTTCTTGATAAATAAAGTATTACCCGTTGCTCGGGTTTGGTAATATTCCAAGTTATTGCGACATCGTACCTAATATTGGACATCGAATCTACAGAAGTAATGTACACATAGTCATCTTTATAACATATCTATTAAAATAGGTACTGTTTATACTTTTATTGACATTTCTATACAGACGACAAAAAAAATCCTGTCGTTTCTTTTGTGAGTCGCATTGATTGTACCTTTTTTGTTGGGCTTTCTTTTGTAACGTAAAAGAATTACTAAAAAAAGTATCTTGAAAAAAACTTTACTATGGCACTTAAATGTATCCAAAAATTAAACCTGATTTTGCTGAGATGAAAGGTTTCCTATGTTATATAATATTTAATTTTCTAAAAATTTTAAGGGCATATAAAGGATTACTCAAAGCTGGAACTAACAGGTTCATATAAAACGGGCTACTTTCTATTTCTGTAAATTCAAATTCCGCTTCCGATTTAGGCAGTCAATCGGTATCCGGCTTGGTTAATGCATAAATTTCATACAATGATGTATTTCCTACCAATCGGAATGGAAAATCAGCTGAGGTGGTCAAAATAAGGGGGAATAAGACTCAGTACTGATGGTACATGTATCAGGTACTTATAGGGATTGAATAACAGTATTTCGGTTTCAAAGAGAAGTGGACAGAATTCGTGAAATCCATTTTGTTCTACGCTCTATTTTGCGATGGAATAGAATTATTGCTTTACCAGAACACAGCAGAAAACTATTTCGTTTTATTCAGTGACAGACCGTAGTAAATAACTATTGGTAAATATCATAAAACCGTTCAACCGTCTTGGCGACATCATTTTTACATTTTAGTTTTATGACGATTTTCTTCCCAATTGATTTTGAAAGGAACAACTGATATGGTTTGTTTATTTCTATTTTGATTCGATTATTATTATTGTTAATTATCAGGACAGCTGTTACTACTGTGTGGATTAATCTTCAAGTGATTAGGTTTATCATAGCAACCTTTAACGAAAGAAGGATTCAAACCAAAAAGATATTACTTTTCATTAATAATAATGTATTCATTAGTTCACCTGTAGTTTCATTAAAACGTAAATGGACGGGTATTGAAAGTAGAATTTTTGTGTGTTTGTAAATTTCATAAAATTCCATGACATTTTATTCAGTCAAGCTCAATACGTGTACAACAGGAACGTGAAGCAAAATGAGTTCGAGTACAGCAACCTTTAATATTTACGTCAAAATGCGTGTGAAAGGATTTAAAAGCGTGGCCACCATTTTATAAAAAATATACGACAGCTTGCACAAAGGTACAAGCTATGACAGACTGCATACTGACTGAATTATTTTGAACATAAAATGTTACTCGACACTGGCTGGATGTAATTTCCAGAAAGGGATCTGATCGCCTTATTTAATAGTAGTGATACTTAGTATAGAGTTCTTCCGGTGAAGTACTACCTAACGCAATTGTGCCGTAAGCAGTAGTACTCTTGTAATTATTGTGCTTCGGTAAGAAAAATAAGGGGGGCGGTTACACACGAACGCACGTGAGATTTAAAAACTTCTCAACTTAGTTCCTACAACGCATTGACGAAGCAACTGGTGTTGATGCTGTGTGTGGCGCAAATGTCTATAGGCGGCGGTGACCATTTACTGGACTGCCTGCCTGCTTGACAGACGATTTGATGTATTTAAAAAGAAAAAGTAAAGTAAGAGAAGGCTTCAAAATTAAATACTATATTGTAGCTTACTTTTTTTGGTTTTCCCAGAGCTCTATTGATTTTCATAAAAAGAAACTATAATGTTCTTAAAAAGTTGACGCCAAGTTTATCAAAATCGGTAGAATAACAAGCAAAACATCTTTTACAAGCCGTAGTTGCCGCAGCCGAAGAACCAAATCCGAAGAAAAAGAACCAAATGATTAAGCACTCACTCATTTTATATGAAAAAGGAACTTCCATTGCTAAAAATATTCTCAACCAGCCTAATGCTCTTTTACTTTATTTTACTCATTACCTGTGTTCTGTCACTGTCAAGAACCACTCGTTGCCGTAAGCTTGACGCATCGTTCGTTTGGACATTGTTACACCTCCATTTATTCATTTTTTCCTCCCGGTAATACAATTGCGCGGAAAAATCGCAGACTATTATTCTCACAGTATTTTGATGTTTGAGCATTAAAATAATAAATTGTTTATTACACAAAATGTATTCTTATTTACTAAATTAAGCAAGTTTATTAATAGCTGTAATAAAGCATTTACTACCAAACCAGGAATGGAAAATCGTTAAATTAGCTATCCGAGTAAAGATGTTACAGTAAGGCAAAGGTCTGGTATTTTCATTCCCCATTACAGAAAGGCGGTCTTAGTAATGAGACCCACATTCCACCTCAAATATTTTAACTCCCAATGTGACATGTGGTGAGTATTGTCTCTTAGCACATTACCAGTCCCCTTCAGATAATTATTTCTGTTCAAGAAACGTTAATATTTCCTTGGCTAGGATTTAAACACAAAGCCCCCACCCCGGGTCTGTACTCGACTATGGAGGTAGACCAAGGTTTAGGTAAATGAAAAAAAAACAGAGATATACATATTATTCCTCACTCTTCTTCTTACATAATCAACACGCTAAGGTGACCGTCTGGATGTGTCAGAATGTTATAGAAAAGAAGAACTTTTTATTTCTGACATACTAGCTGTCCCCAGTGGTTTCACCGCGTTCCCGAGGGATGTAACATTTTCCCGGCACAAAAAGTAAGTTTTGTGATACTCCAGGGCATTCTCTATATATGTGCCAAGTTTCATCCAAATTCGCTTGGTAGTTTTTGCGTGAAAGAGTAGCAAACATCCATACATACCCTTTTTTTTTTTTTTTTTTTGTGCCATTTGGGCCGACAAACAAGCAGACGGTCCACCTGATGGTAAGTGGTCACCGCCGCCTATGGACATTTGCAACACTAGGAGCATTGCCAATGCGTTGCCGACCCTGAGACGTAAAGTTGTTAAATCTCATGTGCCTGTAATTTCACCGGCCCCCTTACCTTTCTAACCGAAACACAGTAATACAAGTGCACTACTGCTTCACGGCGGAAATGGGTAAGGTGGTAGTACTTCCCCGGACGAACTCTGCACTAAGAGCTCTACTACTCTTGCTAATACCTATGAAAATATTGTATCAAAGTTATATTATAATGAATTACAGTTAGAGTGTACCATTCTGGCAGGTATTATGTACGTGGTATGTTCTAAAATGAAGATTTCAGAGCAAAATATTAAAATTTAAATTAAACATCAACACAAAACTGAGTCAGTCCAAAGCATAGCTTTCGTACCAGTTTGCTACGAGTCTACGAGATAGTAGAATAAACTTTCGTAGACATTTGCTACGAGATGCTACGAGTTGAAATGTTTATCACAAAGCTTCTAATTAATTTGTCCCAATGTATTCTGTTATTATTTCACAATGGATCGCATTTCAATACAGATAAAAAATATCTAATTAGATGCTTAATGACTGATGAAGCCTGGATATATAATATATTATACATAGTCTCGTATGAATAAAAAACCGTGTACAACTTTTGTTACAGGATCACTAAAACTTCTCCTAACAAGATAAATAAATCAATGAGATATTTATGGTCGAGTGGGTTTGAGCCTTATAAATAAACAATTGGAAAGGATACAAGCAAGTTTCGGGATACGCCATGTTTCACCCCCCCTTCCGTGGGGGAAGGGTCCAACGGTCCGGAGAATCTTTTGACTAAACTTTTAAAATAAAATTCCAATTGCGAGACCTTTACATTATTAGCGACGTGTTTTTGATGCTAAAGTTAAAATACTGAACTTTATATTGTGTCCTATATAATTAGTATCCTATTAATATTATAAAAGCGAAAGTTTGTGAGAATGAGTGAATTAATGTTTGGATGTTTGTGAGTCTTGTACGGAAAGTCAACAAAACGGATTTGAATGAAACCTTACATATTTTTATATTGGCGATGCTTCTAGTGTTGCAAGTGTCTATAGGCGGCGGTGACCACTTACCATCAGGTGGACCGTCCGCTTGTATGTCGGCCAATGTGGTATAAAAAAATATATATAATAGTCTATAACCTACATTGACACATAGCACTTATTATACTATGAAAATGCAACATGTCCCGGGAACGTGGGTGAAACCGCGGGGGTAGCTGGTTATAATATAAGCACATAAGTTTGTGAGGATTGATGTCTTGATGTTTGTTACTCTTTCACGCAAAAGCTACAAGACTGATTTGGACGAACCTTGCCACTTTGACATAGCGTACTTTTTTTTTTGTTTTTTTTTTATCCCGCGAAGTATTCGTCTGCTTGTTTGTTGTCTCAGGTTAATTAGGAACTGATTTATTATTAAATGTAATTGTTCATCACACGTACTATCTAAACGGAAAATGCAACATCCCTAGGGAACGCGGATAAAATCGCGGGCGGTTGATGTAGGAAGTGTAACAGAATACAATGAAATCATCTGTCATCGACACAATTTAGTTAACTAATTGACTCAGGCGTGGCCTTGCAGAAATCCATTACAAGGTTATACAAAAAACAAATATCTAGTAACTAATTCCGCTGGATGTTCTTCCCTGTCAAGTCTTGAACAAGGAAACTTCACTTTCTGTCCGGTGGGGCCGGCGAGGTATCACGCATGTGGTGCTCGTTCGTAGAGTCGGTGACAGCGGGTCTATTATGTCCTGAGGATGCTTCGTGTAGATGCGAAACACGTGTCGATTTCCTGTTTCCGTTGGGTTACGTATTATACTAAGACCTTCGCCTACCTATTCGGGGGCCGTAGCTGGGGGGGGCTACCTTAAAAATACCAAAAACTAAGATTAAGATTATCATTGAATTGTTTGCTCATAGTTTGAAATAAAAATATTGTAGCGATAGGTATCTAAACTTTTCCGAACATTGCACAGATTGTGACATTCATTTCATATTTAAAAAAATGTTTGGTCGGTGTATACATGGCATTTGAAGCACCATCATATGAAGCCATGGGTCTATTTAAACTAAAACAAACATTAACTAGAGATTTATTATGATTGTTAGTAGTTTGGTAAAGAGCGTTTTAGTCAAAAGTGATGTAGGAGCCCGTGCTTCGAGGGCAGATAAATTATGATATTTTTTTATACCGCCCTACCTGTAACCAATGCTGCCCTATCTCAAATTCAACTCTAGCTACAGCCCTGTTCGGGAGCATTAGAACTACACGATTTTGGATCTAACTGACTTTAATATTCTTTGTATTAAGTCAGAGACAGATTGCTGAAAATAATTTTGTGACACAATAACATTCTTCAAAACTAATATTTTGAGATACTCTGGCTCGAAATTTGTTACAATTGCATCAAATAACCTATGTACAAAATTGCATTACTCTAGCTGGAGCTATTGCAAGATAAAATAGTTGATAACACTTGTTATTTCCTGTGGTACAACTGAAACTTTCCCAAACACTGAACTTGTGACTTCGTTTTCTAAGAAGAGTCACTTCCCGTCTCCAATTTTCAACAAAACATCGGAAAATTTTGGTCATGTGAATATTTATTTTATTTCTTTTTTTTATATATAATTGAAACACAAACCAGAACACAATCAAATTAGGATAATAAGGTTACAGAAACAAAATCTTTGTACAGGACTGCACTCTAATGCATGTATACACAACACGACTAGTAAATATACAACAAGACAGTGGGCACATAATATACAATAAGAAGTTAGTAAGTTGTATATAAAACATAATTTATTACAAATAATATATAAACCTAAGTTTAACTAACCTAACCTAATAAAAAAGCGAGTACTAATTAGTGTCGTGTAGTCACTGTTAATATAAATAGTGTAGTTAGTATAGTTACTAACTACAAAATGAATAGCCTCCCAGCTTCGCATTTTGATTGTTAACACCTGTTTTTCTATTTAAGAACACTTCTGCGAAGAATTTACATGGTCCTCGCCTATTATTTGATCATTCTGTAAGATAATTTTACACGATGGCTATAGACGTGGTAAACCATAAAAGAATATAATTTTTATCACTGTTATCCGATTTCAATTAAACAAGCTTAAATGTTGCTCCAAGCTATGCTTAATCTAGCTTATTACCTTAATTAAAGAAATCAAATCCATAAATAAAAAAACAAATTCAGAAATAATGTAAAACTGTATGTATATTAAGGAATTTCATGTCTCAGCTTAGAACATCAAGCTGAGAAATTAGAAAAAGGCATTAATATAGCAATGAGACGCAATCCAATAATAATAAAACATACAATTTTAAAACAGTACGGGCCACTATTCTGTAAATGAAAAGAAAAACCTCAGTCTATTAAACATTGTGTTTACTGGGAATTTGCTGAATCAATGTTGCTTGTAGGTATCACTCTAGCGTCGTTAATTAATAGCCACCTTATTCAGTAAATAGAAAGTTCATCGGGTCGCGACGCAACGAGGCCTCCGAGCGCTTATCTCTCACGTGATATCGAAGAGACAGAGCATGGAAGCCGCGACAAAACATCGTGGTAGTGTCATTTTACCGAACATAATGACACCCCACTGTATTCTCCCTTCAGAAAAACATGATATTGATTACCAGTTGCCGTCCTTGGTGCTCCGTCTAATGAGTTTGTGAGATAGCCGCGTGTGAGTTACATACGTGCAGAAATCGGTATCTGATGTGATAAGAATGTTAAGCCTTTGTTTTCAGAAACTGTTATTTGATAGAAACTGATTATATGATAACTGATCATAGCTTTTTCTAAGAAATATTTTTTGTATTTTGCTCCTGCAATTGACAACATTTGTATTTGAATCAACATATTTTCGTGTTGTCGTTGGTGTGTTTTGCGTCGACCTTGGGACGAGAGTTGTTAAGTCTAATGTGTCTGTAATTTCATCGCCCCACTTACCTTTCTAAACAAAACACAGTAATACAGGTGCTTCACCAGGAGCTCCTAGAAAAATAAATTATTTAATTTCTTTCTGCAATCTTTAAACTCTAAAAGTGAGCCTGGTGTTGGCGGTCCGTGACCTGTCGAGAGCAAAGGCTCCTTTCTCTTCCCTATCGCTCTGGAACAATGTACCACTCACCATTTACTAAAACTGCCTCAATTCAATCATGAATGCATATACGTGGTTATTAAAGTGCAGCATATGTCGGCAAAACCGTTGCGTTTTCATAATTACAATGTTGCGTAGCGAGTGTTCCCGACGGTAACTGATACCGGTTGCGTTGGTGTCTCGCGGTGAGAACTTGTCGGTATATAACAAGCCCCTAGACATGAATAACGATCATTGTCTTTGTATATAGTTGTTTTGACAGCTAGGAATGTCATAGTAAAATCGTCTCTCATGCCTTTGAAATGAGGTCCATCTATCGATCCAATGTTCAATTGTATGATGACCTTATTAACAACTATAGAAGCCACTTTTATATGGTATTGATACAAGATTGACGTCAAATCTTTAAGGTTAATAACACTTGGCAATGAATTGCTTGCCTGACTTGCTATTTATTTAATAAGACACAATAAATATGTTTGCGTTCTCTTGGAAAGTTTAATATTTTTAATGAATTAATTAATTTGTGGCTTTTAATTTTTCTATTAGATAATATTGCATGGAATTATGTTTTTTGGTGTTAACAATTATGATATAATGTGAAAAACGTACTATTAGAGCTACAAAATAAATTTATCCCATTAATTATAATTTTTTAACAATGATCGAACAAAGGTAAAAGATTTTACGCAAACATGTATAGCTACCTATTTATCTTGCTTATTGTAAAATTCTTAAATATTTAATATTTTTAAGAGTTTCTGAAAGCCTGCATTAATTCTATAATACCTAATAATTCTTTCTAATTCTATAACCAGATTGACTTATGTTATAGACAAATGAGAATGTCTATGTGTGTTTGAGTGTTAGAAACCATTAATCTCCGTAAAATATTTGAATGTTGTTTCGCCGCTTAGCTAATAATACCACGATGTCCAAATTTGGCCAAGGGCATGTTATAATTCATTGGACAGACTTTCCAGATTATCCAATCACAGCACGGTATTAAAATCGTTCTGACAACACACAAGTCATTCCAAGAACGACATCTCAACACGCCCCATACTGTCTCACGTCGGTGTAACTGTGCTACAAAGCAATTAATCCGCTTTTTGTCTCTCCCGATAACTAAGCAAGTTTGGCTTACGCGGTATTGTTAGATAAGCGACGCTTTAGTATACAAATATAATAGTGTTTTGACTTTTCTTATAGAACAAAAAATATCAACTATATAATATATAATGGGACATTCCTTACACACAGCCTTCTGATCCCAACAGCGCCGACCCTGGGGTAGAGCAAGAGGAGGGGTCGCTCCAGGGGCCAGGTGGCAAAAGGTGCCAAAATAAAGAGCTAATTACATATTGGTAGGAACTATGCCCATGTCAAAGAACGACGACTGCTATATTTGATGATTTGGCTTCTTGATTTTTCACATCAATTAATGTTGATTTTTGCAATAAACTGAAATATAATTTATGTGATTTAAAACCATCGATTTAATAATAGGGCACCAAAAGACAATCTCGCTCCACCGGTAAGGGCTTTAGAGCCGGCTATGAGTTTCAAACAAAGCAAAGCCTGTACTATGGAAACTAGATAACTTATATACTAACTACGTAATAATACCTATTATTTTTCTTTCTAAATACATACCTTCTTAAATATATATTTACACTGTAATGGTTTTACATAAAGACTTTGGATTAACCGCGATACTATTATCCCGGGAAAACATGGGATCCCTCGGGAATGGCCGTCGATCCGTTTCTAGTCTCTCCCGATAACTAAGCAAGTTTGACTTGCGCGGAATTGACAGCTAACGAGTCGCTTTGGCATAAAGATAGATATGGTGTTTTGGCTTTAAATACTATAATAATGTTTACGATGAACTCTTGCTGAACGATGAATGCTTTTATTCTGGAAAATCATTATATCATTGGAAACTAGTAGGCAGTACCTAACTAGATATAAATATAATTCCTGGTACATTTATCAGACACGGCCATCAGTTTTAACTAATTAAAGATTAAGCTTAATCAATGGTCAGACTCTAACACCGGTTAGGAAGGTTGCTTTTACTGAGTAGAGAGAGAATAAACTTAGCAGTTTATTGCCGGCTCTTTGGAAAGATCTGTTATTTGATTTATACATACAGTGTCCTGCTGGAGCGAGCGGTACACTCAAGCATTGTCATCTTTAAAATAATCGCTATGTTGTAGAAGAACTCTTAATTCTAAAAGTCAATTAATTCCAAAAAAAAATAATTTCAGCATGGATTTTCTTATAAATGCGTACACTAAGTCACTTTTTGATTTAGAGAAACTGAATTTTACATTTCTGGTAATTTTCTAACAAGTGCCAATGTTATCCAAAGTAGGTATGCCAGTGTACAAACACTCTCTTGGACCGGAGGCTGATCATCGGTTGTTTATAGAGGTCTCATTAAGGCCTCTCACGACAGGATGGCATGTATTAGCATTGCCATTACGCGTGGCGATGTTGGCAGCTTCTCTCGGCACGATTTGATGGCTTAGTTTTTAGAGTTTCGTACCAAAGGAGTGCTAACGGGCTCTATTACTAAGGTTCATCCGTCTGTCTATCTGCCAGAGGGCTGTATGTTATGAACTGTAATAGGTTAACTGTTGTAATTTCCACAGTGTTTGATAACAATAGCCGCTAGAGTAATAAATATTAAAAAGAAAATTTAAGTGTTTCCAAGAAACGTTTTTTTTGGCGTTTTGTTAAAGTTTGTACGGTGGAGCCATTTGTGTGGGATTCCGACTTGCACTTGGGCCTTTTTTTGGGCCAACACTATCTTTTATAGTATACCTTACCAGTATAATACTTATGAATATATAATACCTATAATCAATGATATTCTATAATATGTCATTGCCTATAATCCAATGACGTTATATAACCCTATAGCTCGATTAGGCATTTAAAACATACATAATAAAATTTCATAACAGGTTTATTAATAAGATCCAATTGTAACGGAACGTTGCATGACTAACCGTCTTGTTTACCTGATGCTAAAAGTATTGTTATAACATTAGTATTGTAATAAGATTTTTTTTATATAAAAATCGACATAATTAGTAAAACCTTAAATTTAAATATTAGTATCTTAAACCTATATATAACTAAAGAATAAAACTAAATAATCTCTTAACCATTATGATCCAACAATTATTGAAATTTACAAACTAGCTAATGTTAAGCTCCTTGATTGTATGCATCTTGGAAGGCGCCGGTAACGGGTGCGAGGAGTGTTCGCATACAAGCGATGACGTTGCGGCCGCGCAGCTCGGCAGTCGCTTTTAGGCTGACGTTTGAGTGCACGCAACGCCTTACTTAATTTTGCGTCCTGTCCAGCGCCCTAGCAGACTAGCAGACAGTAATTGTTTTCTAAAACTGTTCATATTTCACTGGTTAAAAGTACCATTACAATTAATCTTGGTTTTATCCCGAATTAGGGTAAGTTTTGAATAGCACATAAATCACATACTTAGTTATCATCTCATGTCATACTTTTCTTATGTATTCATTATTCTCATGTATTATATTGTTTTAAAAAGGTTTTGTTGCTGATATGTGCTATTTTTTTTTCTCTTTCGCTCTAGCTTGCTTAATCATGTAAACTCCGTTCTGGTAAGTACCACCAAGACAATACTACTACAATACTATGTAGGTACTTTCTTGATGACGTCGGTGGTACTCTAGAACGGAAGATATTAGGCCGTGTTCTAATAAACTGGAACGGTGGTTTCCAGGTTCTACGGCAAGATTCCGAAGTCCAGTTGGCCGTCAGCCGAGCTAGTCGAAGACCTACTTCCGCTCAACTCGCCGTACCCTTTTGGCCTACAAGCATATACTACCTATCTCTTGGCTAACTTCCATCTCCGGCCCTTGGGAACTTCTTCAGGGGAGTACCTATCACTGCAGAGGTGACAACAGACGGCCGATAACCCACGACTCACAAATTTGTGTGCCTCCGCTTAAGCTGGTTATCTATTTTTTTTTTTATTATTATATGAACCTAACTTACGCTCTCGTTTTATTCATTAGCTTATATTTGTGGGAATAAAACGGGTGGAGGTTACACAATTTTAATTTCTGTTTCTTTAATTTTAACTACATATTAAAATTTAGCAATTGTATTACAAATTTATACAGTAAATAAATAAATAATTTAACAGGCCATCCATTTTCATTTAATTTAATCATAAGCCTGCTCCTAGAATATACTGCAAATTAATAAAGTTTTTCGTAGAACAGTTAATCAGAATGGTCAATCAGTTTTATATAACTACTAATTGATACTTATTTATTAGTGTGCATATTATATATTACATAAGCTTTTATTTAAGTAAATAAGGACTGATTTTAAAAAGTGCCATTATAGATAAGAATAACAGTTTTTATTATTGATTTTGTATAATACTACGATTGTTAATGTTTCAATGTAAAGTTTAATAAAAATATAAACTTAAAACTGAAATGTGTTTTATTCTTTTTAAAATCAAGAAGTCAAGAGACTGTATAACTGCGACTCTACAGTTAAGGATTAACTTCACGCGTAAACCACGATTCAGTAGTGCATAAAAAATTACTTAACTGAAATCATTGAACCTCTCTTTCTTTAAAGTTTTTTCAGTACAGTCGCCTTAGACAGGCAGGGGAGCGCCATAGCTGCTATTCTAAGCCAGGTAAAGAGGAAACTAAAGAAATGTTTATCCTGACCTGGACCTACGACCTGCAGCTTGACAGACTGATCCTTATCTAACCACTACACCGACCTGCGGCCGGCCCGTCGTTTTAAATCCCTACATATTCTTTCTGCCCACTGTTCTGTATTTTCAATTCTCAGCTGAGAGTTGACTTCCAAACGGATGGTAACATCAGAACCTTTGACATACATAAAGGCCCTTTTAGGCCTTAATTGAATAATTAGCTTGGATTTTTATTTATTCTTATTGTTTTTGTTGTTAGCCCATGACTCAGTAACATAAATGTGAATTTATGTATACAGTACCAACAGACGACTTCTCGATTCGTTGCAGGAGATTGATTAACCGCCACTTGACTGAAAGTAAGTAAGCCGCCAGATCTGATTGTGATTAATGAAAACTAACACGGTTAATGTCACGTATCAAACAGACAGACAAACCTACTTGCGATTTCAGTAATGGTTAATTCTGGTATCTTCCCTAACATTGAAAAATATATTCTTTTAGATACTTTCCACGAAAAAAGTACGAAACACTGGCCGACCCAAATAACTCAAGTGAACTTTTTCATAGCCCCTCGTGAATTAAGACAAAGTGGGGCCCCTGTAAAGGGACCCCCAAATAGCTGGAATTACCTAATATATCGCACTCGACTTTTAGGACTCCTCCACTAACCATTAGCTATGATCATTTAGTTAAGTGACTTGCATTTGGCCCCGACGGGATAAGGTTTCGTTGTCCCAAGAAGGTGATTGCTCAGTGGTACGCACCTACCTATATACGAGGATGCATTCCTAGCTCGTATTTATGTACTTATGGTACGTCTGTTGTTCATCATGATGAAAATCATTATCCCTGCTTTATTCAGCTGGTCGCAAACGTAATACCTGACGCGACGATGTTAATTCTTTTTGACGTGAATTCTTCCTATGATCAACTCAAAAAACCAATGATAGCAAAATCGCGGGATACAGTTTGGTGTTGCAGCGACACGTCTGTTATCTCCATCCAAAATTTTTTTACACCACTGGATAGCTAAACTTCTACTTTAACTTTACTTCTAGTATAGCTTTTGACTCGGGGAAACTACAACATTCGTTTAAATTTAAATCATTAGCTCTCGTGAAAATCTACCGATTTCATACATAAAACGTAATTTTTGGTAAAGTTGTTACAGTGAATATAAAGTCAAATCCAAATACATAAATGGTTGGTACGTAAACTAGCACACAGATATAGCTTTAAATCCATGATGCATTTTAAAACATTAGTAAGTTTTTTGTTTTGTCTTATCCTGAGAGAATTTCCCATCTACTACACTATTATGTAATTGGTTGGGGAAAAAGTTCCTTCGCATTTTTTAAGAAAATTCAAAATATTTTTAATATAGTTTATTTACATTTTACTAAAGTATGTAGGTACCATTTGTTTGATAACTTTTTGCCATCTTGTAGGTAGGGACATGATCCCATGGCTATAGAAATTTTGGGACTTCTGATCAAAATACTGCGACAAGTGGTTTTGACAGTCCTCTCGTGATGTTAACCTGACACGGCCTAAAGAATTCTGATGAGACCGAAACAGGTGGAAATCTGAAGGTGCAAGGTCAGGACTATACGGCGGATGCATTAATACCTCCCAGCCAAACTCTCTCAATTTTTGCTGAGTGGCTAAAGATGTGTGAGGTCTAGCGTTATCATGATGAAAAACCACACCCCTTCTGTTGATTAATTCCGGCCGCTTTCTCTCAACTTCTTGCTTTAATCTCATCAGTTGGTCGCAGTAGAGTTCAGAATCGATGGTCCTGCCTGGTGGAAACAGCTCATAATGAATAATGCCCTTCCAATCCCACCACACACACAGCATCACCTTGTTGCGAGTTAACCCGGGTTTCGCCACAGTCTGTGAAGCCTGACCGGCCTTTGACCACGACCTTTCTCGCACGTTCTTGTCGTACGTGATCCACTTTTCATCACCAGTTATTCAGAAATGGTTCGGTTTCATGACGTCGTAATAAAGAATCACAAATGAGTACACGGTTCATTAGGTTTCTTTCAGTGAGCTCGTGAGGTACCCAAATATCTAGCTTTTTTGTGTACCCAGTTTTTTTCAAATGCGCCAAAACTGTTTTGTGACTACTGATATGCCGATCTTGCTCCACTTTTTAAAAAATGGCATCAATTTTGTCCGTAATGGGGCGACCAGAGCGACGTGCATCTTTGACATCAAAATTTCCGGATTGAAAACGCTTAAACCAAATTTGTGCTACTCTCACAGACACTGCACTAGGTCCATAAACATCGCAAATTTTTTTCGCGGCTTGCGTTGCATTTTTACCTTTTTTGTAGTAAAATATTAAAATGAATCGAATTTCTTCAATAGATTCACTCATCTTGGCGGTACGAAAAACAAATGCAAATCACACATTTTCCTAATTTGAATTTGGAATTATGTTCTTTAAAATTTAAACTTTCAATGATACTAAAACCAGCCAGATACAAATAGTATAGCCAAAGAGATTTTATTACAAGTTCATACATACTATAATGCGAAAAGACTTTTTCCCCAACCTAATATATCGCTAGGATCCAACATATTTATGTCCTTGTATAACTCGAGAACGAGTTGACCGATCTCGAAGAAAATTGGTACATAATTAGAACATGTACCTAAGAATGAAGCTTTATGCATTCCATAAAGCTTTTTTTACACACTAAAATGCAATGACCCTAGACAACCAATTATTCAATTCACATACATATTTTACCGCCATCTGTATTATATTTCAAGGACTAATTCATAAACTCATTCTTTCACCCTATATACCTTCACTTAAAGCAGACTTAAATAAATATTTTACATAAAGTTCTCCATAGATGGCGCTGTACTGCATTTTTGTTTAGCTAATGAAATTCTCATTTAAAAATCTATGCATTTGAAAACTAATACAAGGACATAAGATATAATTAAAATAAAAGGTACAGGATAAACTAGAGCAATACGGCTTCCAAGAACCATGTGCGTTGCTAGATCAGCAAGCGAGTAAAGATCCTCATCATATAGCTGTGGACTGTCCTGTAGCCAATTATTTCGGCGCAATAGTCCTTGGTCGGTCCTTTACATTTCAGTGTTGTGTCTGTCTGGCAGCTGGACTAAAGAGCCTGTTTTTATGTAGATTTTGCGGCCTTGGATCTATTGAACAAAGTAATGTATCGTATGTATAGTATCGTAAGCAGGGTCGTCTCAGGCCAAACAGCCCTTTTAAAGCTTGTACTAAAAAGCAAATGCAAATAATCTGAAAGTGCTTTTGTTGTAGTTGTACTAAAGTAGTTCGAATCATACCGATTAATGGAATGGGACCTGTGTATATAACGTGGTGTCATTGTTAGCAAAAGTATATTTCATTCAACGATCCATTTATCATCTCCTTCTAAACAATATTCAAAACTGTTTTGTAAGTGCATCTGCGTTAGGGTGTAAAATCAAACAGAGGCTAACACTTTCCAGTCTTTCAAGTTCATATTTATTTTATACTCCTGCTTTGCTCGCGCTGCATAAACGATAAACGATGGGGAAGAAAGATTCTCTAGTGGCGTCCACGTACAGGTAAGCGTCGAGTGGGACAAACTCTCACTAGGTAGACCGACGACCTGGTTAGAGTCGTTGGAAGCTGTTGATTGCAGGTGGCTCAGAACCGTTTGAAGTACATCCACGGAGGACTCCTATGTTCAGGAGGGGATTTATGGCCCTCATTTAATTTTCCCCTACCGGAAACGTGTTTTGTTAAATATTGTAAGGTACTAGGTGTACTGAACCCTTCTACTCACACTTGGCCGCATTTTTATTGTTGGTCTAATTGCTTCCAAATTGTGTTTTGTGACCTAAAAGTCTTTATCTCTTTTATAAGGAATAGCTGTACCCTGCCACGCATCGCTGTAGCACGTTGTGATTAAATGGTTGAGAAATGAGAAACAAAACAAAGACGGTCGGGGCTATGTGACTGATGCAATAAATAAATAAAAACAATCCTTGATGCGGATTATATATCATGCTAAAATTTCAGCTCGATCGGTGCAGAACTTTTTTAGTTTTTGAAGCGTACACAAACCAATATAACATTTTTATATATATAGATTATTAAATTCAACAGAATGACATGCTGTATAGTTGATGCTGTAACTGTTTTAAATGTGGATTATTCGCATATAAATGTACGTTTCATACACCATAAACTCTAGAAATGTATTATAACCTAATTATGTTTGACAATATTTAAGTCACGAATCATTTTGTTAGAGCTGTATATTTGATACTGTGACTTTTAATTCCGTCTCTTTCTGATGTGTGATCTGCCCTATCTTCCGTTCGCCGAAGAGGTTTGTATTTAAAGGCCGGGCTCGGAACGGTCTGCCACCGCGACCAAAATTTCCGAAACCTAAGCATTTTTGCATTGATTTAAATTGAATTTAGATATTAAAATCTTACATAAGATTTCCTTAAGATTGAGGAAAGCATGCCCCTGTATCTAATTATCTGTAACTAGGTGTTCTCCGCCGTTTCACCAGCCTTCCCAATAAATGTAATATGTTCCCGGAATATGGTACAACTAGGGTAAACAAACTTTCGCATTTAAAATATTAGTAAGATAAATATATGTATTTTTTTACAATACACTTTTAACTGGTGAATAAACACCATTGTAATAAATTTTACCTAGGAACCATTAAAACTTGATGACGTCATATTTACCTAACTCTAAATTCACCCTCCCCCTATTTCATCGAATTCGGCTCACGAATAACAAATATACCTTATATTAATTGAAAGTTTAGCGTAAATATTTATAAGGAAAATAGGGTTCCTTAACACACCATAACCTCAAAACTACTGAACATATAGGGATGGGACTGCTACCATTCGACGTGGAATTATTCCTAAATGGTTAAAGGCTATATATGATATCGATAAACGCGGGGAAACTGCAGGGGACAGCTAGTTTAAACATAAGATTCAAATAATCAAAAGATCAAAAATATATCAAGCAATAAAAGAATTTCAAAGTCAATATCAAAAAGCATGCACACATTAGTTCTTAACATTAGATTACACATCGATACTCTTGTAAGAAGCCTCTATCTATCGTTACGCCTTACCTCCATCGTTCCTGGCCGAAGATAATATTTCTTTAAATATAAAATTAAATAAAGGAATAAATGTATTCTAAATTAATATTAAATTATTAAGTTATAAATCAGTGTATCTACAAGTGTTCATCTAGTTTTATATATCATTGTTGCAGTTCCATATATTCCCACATTATATGTCTTGAAAGTCAAATCAAATTCAATTATTAATCCCTTCTATGCCACAACGGAGGGACTGAACCCGTATCTACGCTGTGACACCCGTCTTGATACCTATAGTTGTGAATTACACGCCCCATTTATTATTTCAACGATATGACGTCATAAATCACATTGCGAAGGCAAAATTCAATGGTACTGTTGCCAACGATCATACCACGTTGAGAACACCGGTTCCCGTTCGATCACCGAAGTTAAGCAACGTCGGGCGTGGTCAGTACTTGGATGGGTGACCGCCGGGGAACACCACGTGTCGTTGGCTTTTGCTGAAGGATTTTCTTTTTAAAGTTTTTATAATATATTTGTAATAGCAAAATTCTTATTCTAAGGCATTTAAAAAATAAAAACACATTTCAGTTTTATGAATAAGAGTAAAGTATAAAGTAACTCCATCTTTCGTATCGTGCGTACAAACGTTCGACGTTTCATAGCTTTTGGGGTCAGGGGATGGAAGGGTTTCAAGCTGAACTGGCGAGAGGGCGCACATCCATCGAATTAGTACCTACTATAGGCTGTAATGGTGTCATAATTCAGAATAAATAAAAATACAATAAATAAATGTTAGTAGTACAGACTAAACAAGGGCATACATTTGTTTACCTATAAAAGTTCTAACACGCATAGTTCTATTATATGAAAATAGAATAATATCTTGGGAGATATAGATCCTAGGAGGCCGTCCGATCACCGAATTAAGTAACGTCGGGCGTGGTCAGTACTTGGATGGGTCCGCTTGGGAACACCACGTGTGATATGTGTGTGTGTGTGTTTTTGATATTCATATTAGCTAAATTCTTGCTCTACGGCATATTTTAAATAGTATACTGTTACTCCATCTTTCGTTTAATGCATACAAACGTTCGACGTTGCGAAATTTCGAGGACAGGAGACTGAACGGTTTCAAGCCGAGCTGGCGAGATGGCGCTTATACATAGTAGGTAGTACCTACCAATTAAACAAGGGAGAAGACCCGGCAATAAACTCAGCAATTAATGTTTTAAAAAACAATTTAGATTTATTACAAAATATGTATTTAGTCTCACTGAAAATACCTGTGTGTTGTCGCATCGAACTATAATATTATGAATATCGAAATTAAAAAAAAAAATGCAAACGACCTAAAGCTGACCAGCCCACACAAGCAGCACCTGTTCACAAGAATGACGCATGTGGCAGCCATCGCCCTCCTCGCCATATTGTAGGGAAGTGAGCTGGTAACTAATATTATTCCTCCATAATAAGGATTTATATTGTAGTGTACAAATATTAGCTAATCTTATTAATATTATAAGTGAATATTTGTGTGGTATTCGATTCTCTAAGGAAAATGACACAAACTCGAGAATGTTTCGTAACGGCCTACCTCGGCGCTTACTACCCTAATACTACTAATCACGTGAAAGGTAGCTCTCCGAGGCCTCCGTAGGGCGGCTCGCCGACAAAGTTTGTATTAGCTGAATAAGGGGCTGTATTTATATAATATAATAAAATTTAATAAAATAGGTGTACTATGATACACCATCCGCTTAAAACTACTGAACATATCGGGATGGGACTGGGATATTATTCGACGCGGAATGTTTCTTAGATGGTTATAGGCTATATATGATATCGGTAAATGCGATTGAAACCGCGAGGGACAGATAATAATGAATAAAGGTATAATTGCACATGTGGGGTAACAATTTGTGTGCATTGACAAGTATGTTTTGTGTCTGGGAACAAATGTCTATATACATGTATTTTGAAAAAAATGTAGTATATAGTCATAACAGTTATCTGGTTTTATAGTACACACTCTGGTTAGTTTGGAATCAGGTGGCCGTGTAAGGTATGGCCCAGGATATTTGTTATTGATTTTTTATTAATGTGGCTCTAATTTTGGTCTTTTACTATTCTAACAAAAACAATTCAAGTGCTGGCGTTTCACGGAGGAAATAGAGAGTAGGAACTCTACTACATTTTAATTGATATAGAACTTTAATTATTATTACAGCAATTCATATGTGTGGTAAATAATGCATGTCCGTTGAGCTTCTGTGGAGAGTCATCCCCACCTGGAGTCGTGGCAAACCTGGAGTCTATCCGACATCTCGGACTTACTGAGAATAAAGCCATCACCAAGGAAGTTACAGAGTTCTTCGCAAATGAACTTCAAAATAATAAGGATACGTTTGTTTATTACTGCTTTTTTTTTTGCGACAGATCCAAACTCTTCTTTATTATGGTATTTATCGCAACATCGCAATCCTTTTGTTACAGGATCTTCATATCGTTCTATGACGTGAAGGGTCAAGACATTGCAAAAGGAGGTATTACATTTGGATAATTTATAATAATAAAACACGCGAGGAAATAAAATTGTAGAGTTTTTGTTGAATTTTATGTTTTATCATATAAATATCAATATCAAATATTTAAAAATAACTCAACACAAACTTTGATACATACGATGCATTGTTTATTAATGTACAAAGCTATAGTGCTTTGTATAAAACCGGTAGTATTTGGTTCGGTTAATATTAGCTGGTAATATTTTAACTCTAAAAATAATAAAATTATACATTTTTCTTACTAAACTCGGTAAACATTTTGTCTGAAATAATGTTGCTATCACGGTAATCGATGGTTGCTTATCAAATGACGTGCAATTATTATCATTCAAGAATACAAATAGTCTTTAGGATCGATTAATTAATTTTACGATTACCTTTGTCTTTGTTGAGAAATATAGCTCGCGTCGATGACTTTTACTGCTCAGCTAAGTTACAGTGCAATTATATGTAAATACCTTAAATTATTACAACTCGTACAGTTAGAGTTATTACTTCATTGAACTTGCGTTCCAGAGTACCTATTGAGCTAACTATGGAGATGGACAAAAACGTATACCTACTACGACCCACAACTGAAACCTATTAGGCTACAGGTATAACCATAACTCCATTTGCTCGTTCGCCATTGTGAGTGTTTGTATGTTACAAATAATATATGTACTCGTCCCGAGATATTCAGTGAAAGTCTAACATACGTAAGCGGTTTCTGCAGACGTTCAAATTATAGTAAAGTGTGATAGGTGACAACGATGTCAGACTTATCCCTCCGCGATGGATGAAGTTTCTGAAAAAAAATTATGGAGTATTTACAAAAATCCCATTAAAACCCGGCACCTTTATCCTTAGAATTTACCTGTTGGTCCGCGGTTTGACTCTTGATACTAAAAAGCTGCAATTGGGCATGGCTATACATAAAAATAACGACAACAAAGTTGTGAATTTAATCTACAACCTGATGGTGGTGGCCAGCCAAGTAGATACTACAAAGTACTCTACCACCGTGCTTTGGTTCCCTCATGGTGTTTCCCTTTACCGAAAGCTCACTGTAGGATTCGAACCTACGACCTGACACAAATATGTCTTGTTAAATATAAAATCTATGGTGTAAAAGGTGTCCGAGAAATAGACAAAGCACGTCACTTCCTGTGTCGCCCCTCTATTCAGCTAATACAAACTTCGGCGAGCTAACACAAGGAGGCTTCGAAAGCTTACCTCTCACGTGATTGCGTAGTTAGTGAAAGAGACATAGAGGCTGCGGCAAAACATTGTTGAGCTAGTGTAATTTTCCTTACAGAATCGATGCACATGTCGGTATGTTCCGGGAGACTAATGATGGAATAAAAACTGAACTGTTGATGAAATATTTAAAACGCTTTTCAATTAAATCATGACTAAAGTAAATATAGGTACTAGCGACTCCTTTAAGATAATTTTGTAACCAATGACAATAATAAGGATAAATTATGGCTCTCACAGAAACCTATTCACTATAAATAATATTATAATATATAATCCCTACTAATATTATAAATGTGAATGTAAGTTTGTTTGTTACGAAAAAAAAATGCAAAAATATGAGCATATTTTAACTAAAACGAAGCTTGGAATAACCTATAGGGTTTGTTTCTTATTATTTAATTAATATTTTTAGAGCAATTTTCTTGTTTTGGAGCTTCTAAAGGAAATGCAATATTTAAATTTTAAAAGGAGTAAAATATACAGTAACTCCATCTTTCGAGTTGTGCGCACAAACATTTGCAAGGTGGGATGATTGCAGGAGTAGGAAAATGTTTCATGGTTTCAGTTACAAGGTTTCATGCCGAACTAGGGAGAGGGCACCTCCTCCATAGCAGTAGTACCGACGGCACAAATGTACAAATTTGTTTAGCTATAAAAGTTGTAATTTAGTGCCTCAGGATATTAATTTTATTATATTTCCATTTAATTACACTAGTAAATAGTGTATTTCCATATATATTTGTATACGAAATATAACAATAATAATAAAAGAAATATCATGAATCACTATTTACACACGGTCATCTGATCCCTAACTAAGTAGAGCCTGTAACTACGGAAATCAGACAACTGATATACTAAAAATACCTACAACCTTTTTTAAATACATACACTTTTTATGTAACATAATATTTGACAAAAAAACAACTTAATAATGTTTGAAAATGTATGTCATGGATTTGAAGCTGTGGCCTTTAGCTGGTTTATGTACCAAAAATTCGTCATATATCTCGACTGGGGGCTTGGCATCTCCTGTAATCCGGCTTCTCGGAGGTCGGGAACTGTGGATGATTTGAGGTCCGGGGTAACACTGCTGTTAAGTGTCCCATGTTGACTGGACGTCCACACTATAGTCTGGTATTGATAATGTACCTCCCGGAGGAGTCTGTGAGGTGCAGGTTCATTAAGGAGGGGCGGAACCGGGCCAGAGGGGAAACCCATCTGTAAAAAAAAAGCCCCCGTATTGGACAGTAGTGGGATAGCGGCCGGGAGTGGGAGCTTAGTATCGGCCCGACCGAGATAATCAGACCAGTTCCTCATTTTGCTATAACTTTTCATGAACTTTTCATAATAAAAAAATATATCGTAAGTAATATTTAGTTGTAAGGTACAAACAACGATTTCATCAATGGTATCAGAACCGTGAAACTAAGTGGTCACCGCTGCCAATAGATATTAGCAATACCAGGGGCGTTGCTAATGCGTTGTCAACCCTGAGTCATTGTTAAGTCTTATTTGTCTGTAATTTAACTATTCATATTATGCTCCTATTTCCTTTGGACATGCTTGTGTTTGAACATCATTACCCTAGCTAGGTAACCGCACAAAACATAGAAGGGAATTAATTTCCTTACCATACCTACTAAACCATAGTTTTCTATGGTATTCCTTTACCAAACAAGCTCACTATACGATTCGAAGCCACGAATACAAAGCTATCATCGCCGTTCACGCGACGCTTCAATTATTCACCTTTGTACAGTCTTGTCTTCGTATAATACAATATTTTATTTATTAAAACCAGTTCGTGTCTAATTCTTTTTGATGTATCCAAGTCCCAGTCTGTCGTTAATCTTGTTTTATCCTGTCAAGTTTTTTCGTCGTTTGTCTGTTTCATACGTCTTGTCAGTAGTTTTTTCAATACAATTGTGTCTAAATAAAGAAACAAATCAAACACGTAAGTCCAGTAAATCTTTGACTGATCGATTTTCAATGAAAAACCAGTATGCATTGATCCGGAGTGCGAGCTATATTGTGGTCGCTTTGCTCCCTTGACATTGAACTGTAGTCCTTTTGGCAGTGGATATTCCAGTTTGTTACCAGCTGCTTATTAGCCCCACTCGTCAAGATTGCGGATTTAGCAAAGAGTTATTTATAGAGTTATACATTATGAATTACTAAGCACACAGTAAAATAAAACATAGATATCGATAGCGCTATGTAGTTGTCGAGACCTCAAAGACCCAAAAAAGTGATTGAAAATTAACTTTATTGCGTTTAAAATCATGTTCATCTATTGATCCAATGTTTCAATGGCCTATCTCGACCACTTTAGTTATGAAGAAAATAAATTAAAACGACGTCACTAAATGGTAAATGGTTTCGTGACTTCTTTGTATTTATGTACCTACTTTGTTCTTTGCTTATATTTATTCAACTGTGGACTAACACCTTTTTAAATGGCTTTCAAAACCATTTTTTTAAAGCAATGGTAAAACTTTAAAATGTCGCGACTTCGGTTAGAAACAAACAAATTTCATAAATTCTTAACTTTAAGTATCTTGACGAGCATTTAATAACCCTCAAATTCTGTCACAACCTGTCTGCCCAGTTCCCAATCATTTGAGGTCGGCGCAATACATATGAGTATTCGGTGCATTACGTACTATAAGAGATTTGTCGGATTTTTACCAGGCAATTGCCTGCTTGACGCTAATCCTCATTGGGAATGCTTCTGTTGACAACTTGGCACAAAGTGTAAGTGCAGGTGGTTATCAGTATACTTTTTAGCCACCCTTTACGATATCCTAGATACATTTTGGGTGGTGGTATTCAACCACAACACCAACCGCCAAATTATTTATGATAAGTAATTTTATTATATAATTTGCGTTTAATATCTAAATATTAGTATTTGCCTAATGTTATTATTAAGAGGTATTGTGTGGTTTCTTAAGTGTCTCAGTGTTAAGTGAGGGAAGGATATTTTCTTCCGCCATATGGTGTCTTAACATCTAAGAATATCAGCAATTTTCCAAATTCAATTCCGTTGTCATGGAGGTGTGGAACTAAGTCCCTCATCTTGGAGACGCCCTAACAAGAGGGATTAAATTTAAGAAGACCATAGCAGATTAAGATTATCATTAGATTCTCATTTACTGCTCGTTTCATTATTTTATTTGACACCAACGTTATATTTATTATTCATTAAGCCTTATGAAATTATAATCACCATATTTTACGTCCACTGTCCTGAACATAAAATAACGGCACTTAACTAATCGTGCATAGTCCTTAAAACCAATCATCTGTTGAAAAACACCAGCAAACGATGGGGTGATAATTTGATATTTAGGTGCAAGATTGAATCCAAATATAACCAATCGGCTAAAGTCGTATAAACCTTGTGTTGATATAAGTAAACAAAGTAAAATAATCTGAATGAATATAAATGGAAATCAAAACTAGTCTTGCATTTGAAATCAAATGGCACTGGCAATAAAGTAATATACGAGTATAAGTAATCTGGTTTCCATAGCACAAGCTCTGCTTAGTTTGGGATCAATGTTAGTTAAGAATGTCCCAGGATACTTATTTATTTAATTAATAGCGGTCAAAATGTAAAAGTTGGCACCAAGAAACTTCAGCTGAAATGGACGTGAGAGATAGCTTGTATTGCAGCGACGCATCGACACTGACTGCACATGTAGCATTAGGCTTATTAACGTTCACGTTGAATGGTCTCCTAGTATGAATCTTTTCTTGTATGTAAAAACAACAGGTTTATGCGAATAGCCAATTTATACAAACTATACATCCACGAAAGGTCCACTCTTGAAATCACCGTTCTTGAATGTTGATGCATCTATTTTAATATATTTAACAGCTACCGTCCCGAGACTTCACCGACGGTTCTCATGTATATCGTGGCCATAACATAGCCTATGTCACTCGGGAATAGTGTAGTAATTTGAAAGAATTTTTGATGCGTAGTTTCGGAAATTACAAACTTCAGCTCTTTATAATATTAGTGCAGACTAGCAGACCCAACAGATCATCACCTGTCATCATCATCACTTGTCAGGCGGAAGCAGCTTGAGCTGGCAGCCACAGAAGCCAAGGCTAAGATCCAGATGAAGTTAATTGAACAGAAACATCAATACGATTTAGCGCTGGATAAATACGAAGCGGAAATAGGTGCCAAATGTGCTTCAAAATGTCACTCAAAAACGAGCAAGACTCATAGCAGAGCTATTGTGAATAGCATATAAAGTCAGGCGAGTGGCGTCACGTGCCTATAAACCTTAATGTTGCTGACATAGCAACGCGCGAGGACGCTCCTCAACTTATTTTTTCTAGTGACTGGTTCTAAGGCCTTTCATTTTTGCGTTGCCATGAAGATCAGTGGCTCAAGGACTTCAAACAAACCAAACCATTAGAGGAAGCAATGTGTGAGGAGCGATCAGTGCATTTAGTGCTCGAACAGAACTCAGACTTATCTTTGTTCGTGCTACAGCAAGGGTTTTGCATTTCATTAGAAAATGTCAGCGAAAAGATAGTAAATTGAACATTCTTCTAATGAAGGAGGCAGAGGACTTGCTGATAAAAAAGAGTCAATTTAGTGATTTCGGTACCGAAATGTCGTGTTTAAGACAAAATAAACAACTACCACCTAACAGTCGTTTACTGTAATTATCACCATACATTGATGAGTTAGGTATTATGCGTGTCAGGGGCTGCATTGATAAAATAGTGGGCGTGGAACTCCAAGCTAAAAGACCCGCTATTCTAGACGGGCGACATAAAATCACACACTTGTTAGTGGAATATCACCACAGACAAGCATTGCATGGTGAAAACGAGCTTGTTGTTAACAATTTACGGCAACAGTACTGGATTTTAAATCTAATGCCAACTGTTCTTACTATTGCGTCACGCTGCTTATTCTGCCGCTAAAGGTGAGCTACACCTGAACCGCAACGTATGGCTGATCTACCTGCCGCTAGACTGCCACACAATAGACGCCCTTTTAGCTTTTTTGGGGTTGACTTCTTTGGGCCGCTTGAAGTCACAATCGGTCGCAGAAGGCACAAACGCTACGGAATGTTATTTACTTGCCTCACCGTTCGCGCTATTCATATTGAAGTGACGAAGGATCTTACAGCTGATTCAATAATAATGGCTCTACGACATAACACGAATCACGATGAGTATCGGAATCCTTGGCGTTGATATTTCTGACGGCGTTCAGTTCCGTAGTCACTTAGAAGAAAAGAAGCTGGCATCTAAAAAGCTAGGTGTGCTCAACAGAGCCAGGCGGTACTTCACATCGGGACAAAGACTGCAACTATATAAGTAGCAAGTCCGGCCCCATATGGAGTACTGCTGCCATCTGTGGAAGGGGGCACCTGGATACCAGCTTGGGCCTTTTGACTCGGTTCAGAAACGTGCCGTCAGAATTGTCAAGGATCCCCAGTCGGACCGTCAACTTGTTTGCTACCTTAGTAGTACAAAAAAAAAAAAAAAAACATGGCGGCTCGCCGTGGTATGCCTCAGGTAATTATATCAGATAATGGTACGAACCTTAGGGGCGCTGATACAGAGCTGAGACGTGGCATAGCCGAACTAGACACGGAGGCAGTCCAAGAAGCTGGAGCTGTACGTGGCATGGAATGGCGATTCATCCCACCAGGTGCTCCCGAGATGGGAGAGGATAATCCGTACTGTTAAGTCCTCACTAAAAGAAATCCTTAAGGAACGTGCACCTCACCTTGATACATTGACAGCCTTGTTAGCTAAAGTAGAAGCGCTAGTCAATAGTCGTCCTATTACCCATGTGTCTATGATAATGATCCAAATTATCCCGAAGCGCTCACACCGAATCATTTTTTGCTTGGTACATCTTTAGCTAGTCCGCAGTTTGGTAAATATAATGAACATGGCCTCTGTTTACGAAAAAAATGGCGTGTGGCGCAAACGCTTGCAGACATGTTCTGGGCCCGCTGGCTCAAGGAATATTTACCAACATTATTGCCGCGTCAGAAATGGATCCAAGAAGCTAAGTCTCTGGAGGTGGGTGACTACGTTATTCTTGTCGAACCTAACTTGGAAAATGCGACAATGCCGTTTCAATATTATTATAAAAAAGGGAATTATTCGATAGTATTGATTGGCTCATCAAGTTAAGTTAAAAACAAATTAAGGTATTCAAAAATATGCATATGAGAAGTAGGCTCAAACTTATCTCAAAATTAACTTCTAAACATAACTACATGTTTTCTAAAGATTTCCTTCAAACAAATAATTTTTTAAGAGGTTGATTTAAAAAAATACAAATAGCAAGAGGCCATTTCTGACTCACCTCGCTGAAGCTATGAACACATTCAAATCTTTATTTTCGTTAAAACAAAATTATTGAATAAAATTTACGTTGATAACCCCTAAGGTGCCCACGGTACTTGTTATGCGAAATTCTGAGAGATAATTTTTTTACGTTTTTCTGCAGAGCCGTTAGACCTCCACGTGGTATGCTTTGGATAACGCTAATGCCGGCGGTGAATCAGTTATCAATGAAAATTTTTGTCAGAACATTGATTTTCTTAAAAATGAAAAGATTTTTTTTTAAATTTTCGATAAAAATGTCTGGAATTTTTCGAAATTTTTGAAAAAAAGTTAATCAATCTTTAGAAAACTCAAAATTGAGTAAAATGTAAAAAAAAATGAAATTATTGATTTTTGAAAAGATTAGGTCAAGTTTAAGGTACAAAAATCTTGTTCCCTTAATTTTTTCAAAATTTCAATCAATCGGTCCAGGGAAACCGCTGAACCGATCGATTTACCGATTTACAGGGGTCTTTGGGGTACATTAGATTGTAAAATTTCTTCTAACCTAAGCATTTCCCCTAATATTGTCGAAGATACAGTCAATTAACCCAAAAAAGGGAAAATGGCAGTTTTTTGCTCTTTTTTCACGTTAACGTTTCAGGTGGAAAAAAAAAATCTAAAAAAAGAAAACGAAACCCTCTGTCCGCTCGCTAGGCGACCAGTACTTTCAGAGATATCGGCAGTTGAGTGCAAAAGGATCCTTTTGCGTTCAAAATTCGATATCTCGAAGACAAATGGTCGTATCTGACTCCCGCAAAAAGCAAATTGAAGCTGAATAAACAGGCTATATAACCTATTGGTCTGGCTCGAAAAAAAATTTCCATGCCCGTAGAGCGTAAAAAAAATGTTAAAAATTTTGATTTTTTTTTTTTGTGCCTCGATGTGCCATTCGATTCCAAGAATCGCATGATTACCGGTGCTCCAAAAAATTTGAAAAAGTCTTCAAGCTTTAAAAGCTATGTTTTTTATTTCCTGTACGGCCATTTTTCATGGAAATACAGCCAAAAAATTTCAAAAATTTCTTTGTTCCTTTAATTTTTGCCGGAAGTGTATATTAAGACCCAACATTATTTCTATTTTAGATGCTGCAGTTCACCCTTTAGGATCAAGAAATTGACAATCAATAAATCTTTTCATTCCCCAGAACTACGTGCACATTGCTATAGATACATATTACGTGCTCCGTAAATCATAACGTTAAGGCAAAAGAATTACAGACCTGTATAAATGTTTATTACAAATATATTTTTAACAGAAAATCATGTTAATTTATTTTTATTTTTTATATATTTTGAATACTATCATCTACATTTTGGCTATATTATAGCTTTAATCAGACTTTGGCAACTGTATTTAGTTCTTGCCTTTAAATAATGAGTAAATCATACTAACTAGCTAACCAGATCCCAGTTTCTATACAATGTTCTTATAATCTCTGTCAGAACTTTAAATCTTTTAAGGGTCAAGAGGCCTCTCAGCCTCTGCATCTCACATTAGGTCTTGCTAAATTGCTAACACTATTAGACTGTTTGATCTCATATATTGTGCAGTGCTGATGCCAGGGTTATAGATAGTGTTACATTGACATACGAGTAGTTAAAACACACGTCTCTTTTAAGATCAAAACTGGCCTAAGCCTGGGATTAGGTTCCTTATTTTAGAACCAAATTCTCTCGGCGTCACCAGCTATAATGGCAACAGTTATGGATCACTCTTGATTGTTCATTCTGTATCGGATTCAAGTTAAATTAGGAGTAGGAAGATATTCAAGTTGTTAAGCAAACAATACTGCTTCAGACAGAACTTTGCAAAATCAGTGTAATTTTGATAACCACTAATGCACAAATGGCGAACCAGACCAATGGATGTAAGTTTTATACTTTCACGCACAAAGTACTAAACGGATTATTGAATCAAGGCACAAAAATAGTTAATTGGACACTTTTTATCCCGGGATGATGTAAAATCCCTCGGCAACACCTCGAGTGTAACCGCATTGATTAGCTAGACTACTTAAAAAAGAAATTGTGATACAGAGATATATTTTTTAATTAAAAATCTTGCTTAAGAGTCTTTTCAAATATTTCATCATGAGAGTATTTATGTTTTATTTGATTTGTGTGTGAGTACAACGACAGAATTGGTTGATCACTTGACTAGGTTAAATTGACCCATCTTGAAACCTATTTATATTAGTTCATGAAACTAAATAACTTCACGTCTCAGGGTCGACAACGCATTGGCAAATCCCCTGGTGTAGCAAATGTCCACAGGCGGCGGTGACCACTTACCATCAGCTGGTAGGAACTGGTAGGAGTTCTTTATGAGTCTGTAGAATGTCTAAATTTATTTTAGTTTCACTTATTTTATTTTCTTTTTACCACATCGTTAGACAAACTTGCAGACTGTCCACCTGATGGTAAGTGGTCTCCGCAGTCTATGAACATTTGCAACACCAGGGATATCGCCAATGCGCTGTCGATCTTGAGACGTGAAGTTGGCAAGTGTCATGTGCCTGTAATTTCACCGGCCCCCTTAACTATCTAACTGAAACACAGTAATACAAGTGCGCTACTGCTTCACGGCGGAAATGTGTAAGATGGTAGTACTTCCCCGGACTAACGCTGCACTAAGAGCTTTACTATTCAACTCGTTTCCTCTACATACATACGTTTTTGCATACATGCTTGCACACAAAACCGACGGTTTGGTGTCCTTTTTACCAGCCCTTTTCTAAAAAGGCATACACGGTATGACATGTATGTTCACCTAGGTCCCCTTTTCTTCATTTTTGTTATTCTAGTATTAACACACGGTTATCCGATCCCAAACAAAGCAGTGCTTCTACTGTGGTAACTTGGTGGTCAATTTCAGTCGATATAGTACCTAGTAAAGCCTCTATAAACTTTACAATTCGAATCTGTCAAGGAAGATATTTTGCAACCATAAAAAGGTATTCTACTTTCTTTGTAAGTTGTAAAAAATCGTCTAAAGGCAGTGCATTTGGCAGCGACATATCCAGTCATGAAGCAGTCGTCACAGCTACTACTCACCGATAAAAGTTAACGTCTGGTAAAGTGTTATTCTATTAATCTTAGTTCTTAATCTTTCTTGAAACATAAAGGTAACATGCGCGGGTATGGATGCCAATACCATTCCAATTGTAGCTCATGAGATGAATGCCTGCAATAGACTAAAGGTTGAGTTATTGGTGATAAAAAAGAAATAAAAGTTTCGAAGCCCCATTTTTTTGGTAAAATTCTTGTTTATTAATTGACTTTTAGAGAATCTGAAGTCTTTTGTCTGAATTGAATTGTCTTGGTTCTGCTCTTATGAGACAGCGCCACTTAAATAAGACAAACGAAGAAAGGGAGAAACGCTTAGGTTCTAGATCTACCTCTAAGGCTATTTCAAAAGTAATTAGTGAACAAATAAGAGGCCTTCGAACATGCCCGCATGTTCATGTTACATGAAAAAAAATTAAACAATTTGTCTAGTCCAGTCCAGCTCGTCCTCGACCATAATACCTCTAATAGCACCTGTCATAATGGTACCTCTACCTAATAGAGTGGACGTCATACAATAACTCAAACGTGACATTCGCACTGTTAGTCTTTATGATAAAAAACTTATAATACAAAAAAGTTTTTGGTTAGCTTAGAAGTAGTAGAGCTTTTAGTGTAGAGTTCCTTCGGGAAAGTTCAGGTCTATTCCAAGCACACCCATCTCAGTTGAAAAGAGCTAAAACTACAAAAAAATCGTAGGCAACTAGTCTGTCACAAAAAAATTAGGGCCGATCACAATATTATCATACGAGGACTTCTTTTAAGTGTAGCACAAATGTTAATCCTTTGCATGACGAAACTACAAAGAACGAAAGGACAATAATGAGTTTAAAGGTGATTGTGCGGTTGTATGGGATAAACTATCAACGAAAATTATTAAACTATTCAGACACTCTTTCATTACAATAAATGCAGAGAATACCAATTAAATTTGTTCCATGCGCAAACTAACTCAACATTGTTTGCTCATCACTATAGAGTCCCCATTGATAGCCAATGTATGTGTTCAGACCAATTTTACAAATTACTTAAGAAGTTACGCTATATTGTTGATTCAAAAATAATTACACAAGTTAACTTTGCTTTATATCAATCAATATTAACCACCGATCGAACTCAAAGAGTTAGTTAATCTTATTCTTATCTTCTTATCTTTCCTGATTCCCACTGACCTTTTTTACAAAGCTGGTGAAGTCAGCCCATTAAGAACAGTTCGGCAACTGTTCTTAATGGGCATTGTACTAAAGCAGCACGCATCCTTTCCCTACAGCACTGAATTTTATAAAAAGCGATGTAAGGATAAAGTTTATCTCAAAAATCCGAATTAAACCATGCTTTTCAGATTAATAAAATAATTATTATAATATAATTATAACGGATATATATTTATTTTAGATTCGAAATAATTTAGCAGTTTAGATTGAAGTTGTCGATTGGGATATTTTTATTATAATGGAAGCAATCTAATCTCAAGCTCGTAAATCAAAAAGCTCTGAGCGGCAAACATTGTAGAGGTAAATTTATAAACAAAGCTTTTACGAAACAATATTTATTTTCGGCAATAATTTCGTCCGTTGACAAAAAAAAATCCTAACAAAAGAGAAAACTTCGCGAACTTCAAAATTGTAATGCCTTAAATTTAGCACTTTGCAAAACAATTGGCGAATCTTTCACGTTACCCAGTGTAAAACATTTATTGACAGATTTGTTTTTACTAAACTCTAACTTATGGTGCAATAAACATGGTACCACTAGACTGAGGCAATACGTGTGGGTCGTAAACATTTGAAATAAAATTTATTTACGGACTGAGAAGAACCGGTAACAAGCCCGATCGAGCATTGGTTATCGATTTTTATATTCCTTCATAATTTTTATTACCGAGCAAACCATCCCAAGTCATGGTTAAAAAGCCTCTCGGTAAACCTATAATAATAAATAATAACCCAAGCTGTATTTAGTCTACTTTTGTCGGGCACTTATAGCCCTGTAAATGCATAGACCATACACTGTAGGTACGAGTATGTCCATTTGGTGCAACGTTTGCTCGTTCACCCCTCTCCGTTCAGTTTTTATGAAGACCCCTATAGATATCAATAAACTTTGCCTAAAATAATAGCGGAGACTAGACTAGAACAAAAGTTCCACATGAGTCCTCATTATTTACAAATATGTACACAACAAGCTTTCATTGAAGTGTTTTTAGATTTTTAAGAAAGCCGCTGCGTGTTTATCAGCGAATCAGATTATACGGAAATAACATTTCTAATAATATGAGGTACAGATAAACATTAATAAATTAGTACCAATCTAGTGACATCATGAGAGACAATACAGTGTTCCCACGTACGTATTTCGCCCTTTGTATTATATTTGTGTGAGCATGAGGGGCTTCCATACTAATTTAAACTATTCAATGGTTAATTAATCCAGAATCCCTTAATCCAGAGTTATCCAAATAGGTATGCCCGAACTTTGTAGATTTAGTCATTTTTGTTATGAATTTTTCGACCGAATCAGTTTACCGGGTAATTGCAACACAATTGCACACAACATTGACGAAATTTAATTTCATTTTAAGATTAATTATGCTTTGCAAATCCAAAACTATCGAGTTCTTGTATCGAGTACGTTTATTGAAGTGAAACTTCTTTTGGGAAGGTGTGAATTGGGTTTTATGAAATGAAAAATAGTAACGAAATAAAAACAAATATACATAATTAGGATTTAGCCTGCGAGGATGAGTTAGCTAGTTTCACCTCTACCGCGTGTGATTTTACGCACGAGGTGCGTATTTCTTTATATTTAGGGATAAAGTTATTTTATTAATAAATAAATAAAATAAAAACTAAGCAAAAAGAGTTCTCTCCGGCGGGGAATCGAACCCCGGTCTCCCGCGTGACAGGCGGGGATACTTACCACTATACTACCGAAGATATGTTCTTTAATGGCGAATTTATGTATTCCAACATGCATAGCCACGCATGTTTATCAACAGAACTCTTCTCTACACTGCTGCATACAATTTATTCAGCCATGGCCTCATTTCCTATACATTGCATGAATGAATTCATATTACAAAAATAAAATCTAGACTTAGTATGAAATTCAATCTATGTAATATGCATACTTGTGATATGTTTGTCGTTGTTAGGACCGGTTAGGAAAATAGACTATGGAGCTGGAACTCCTCCATTTTCGAGATAATGTAAATGGATGAAAATATTAATATTGAAAGTATTAATTCGCATGATCCAAATTATGCTATATATTGTAAGAATGATTAAGTATTTCCTAGCATTAAATTGATTAATCCTACCTCCTTGTTAGGTATTTATACATACCCATATAGAGACAAAAATCTATGTATACATCACTGTATGATTTTAATAGGTCAGTCAGCCATGTAGAAGATTTCCTTGATTATCCCTTACTATCCTACTATCCCACTAATATTACAAATGTGAAAGTTTGTGAGGATTAATGTATTGTACGGATGTAATTAAAACTTGTGACATACATAGACCATGCCCTTAACAAAAAAGCTAGTGATGGAGTGATTTAAAATATATCTAGGTATATTGAATATGACGTTTCATTTATTTGTATTTAAATAGACGTTGGTTGTTACATGATTTCACGTGTAGAGCGTTATATGTTTTATGACACGTGATTTCGATTTAATTCTAATTTCGTAAGTAAGACGTTGATGTAATAATGCGATTCTTTCAAAAAATTACAGTTACTTATGATACGAGAGTATTGAGTGAGTACCTTGTAATTCTGGAATCTTGTTGTTGTTAAAGTTAACATAATAATTATATCCTACGTATGTTATAAATGTAATCATTTATGAGGATCAAAGTATGGATGTGTGGATGTTGTTACTTTCTCGCAAAAAATCTTAAAGTTAAGAACCTGGATTAATCATAAAATACTTTTTAACCCGACAAAATTTTACATCCCTAAGAAACACGGGTGAAACCGTAGGGAACAGCTAGTAGATACATCTTACTACTATTATAAAAGGGAAAGATTCGATTTGCATGAAATTTGACACAGATATTGATTATAGTTTGGAATCACACATATGATGCTTTTAATCTAATACTTTGACTATGTAACAACCCTCGGGAGAAAATGGGGAGCACAGCCATTATAAATATAATGTAGATGTATGCTATTCTACAACCAAAAACTGCAAAGAAATCACATCAAACTTTGCTCATAGATAGAGCATGCCCTGGAATAAAGTATAGGATACCTTTATTTTCATCCCGAAAAAAATTAACATTTCTCGGGGACGCGGCTCTAAGCGCGGGGGACAGCTAGTATTAATAAAATCGCTTTAATAACTCATACAAACTTCCAACGTTTCATTAGTTTTTCTTATTTGAGTCCCTATTGCCAATACACTAATATTATAAAGAGGTAAAATTTGATTGTTTTTTTGTTAGTTTGTTTGCATTGAATAGGCTCCGAAACTACTGGACCGATTTGAAAAATTCTTTCACTGTTGGGAAGCTACACTATCTCCGGTAAACATAGGCTATATTGAATTTTCAAAAAACATGAGATCCATACTAAAACTCCAATAATGTAATGAAAAAACTTTCACTTACTTTAACTTTAACGTAAGTTATTTGAAAAATGTCGCATGGTCGCCGCTCACGCCCCGCTCGGTTAGACGGCACCATAATAATAATAAGCGATGTAGGCGAATGTAAGTTAGTTTGTTACGCTTTCACGCGAAAACTACTAACCGATCATCATGAAACTTTGTACACATATTCTTAAAGGTATTAAAAGAACCATAGAATACTTTTCGTGCTGGGAAAACGTTACATCCCTCGGAAACGCGGGTGAAAACGCGGGGGACAGCTAGTGTTGAAATACAAATAAAGTGTTTCTACTTCAGTGTTTTAACTCGAGACCAATTCATACTAGCATCTTAGCCAGGCTGTACCTTAGTTGGATAATGGATAAAGAATGATGATTTATATACAAATACCGTCACACAAATACACTTATAACGTCGGAACGCCGAGTTTGAGTGTAATTTTGTGTGCAGAAAAACATTTTTTCTTTTGCGCATAACAATACCCAACAATTTTGAAGTCAAGAACCATTTTAACGAAACGCCTATCAAACATAAATTTACTATCAAAATAAACAACAAGATGTGTTAATACTTAATACATTTATAAAAAATAAAAATATATATAAATTAATTAATATTGAATCGAATCAATAATACAGAGTTGAGATCACTCATTAATAAACAAGGAGGTATATCACACGTACAGTCGCCGCCATGTTGTTAAGTCAACAAAATTTGCACGATTTACTATGAGCGCAGATGGTAATACAAACAAATTAAAAACTCTTATCACTTTAAACAGGCCCTGAATTTAACGTATTTATTTATTTATTTTGTAAGGTAAACAAAACAGGTAATCGTTAAATCTTGGCTTGACATATAACATTAAGATTTAAAACTAGACAATAACCCTAAATATGTTTACACAGCATGCACACACATTATTGTTCATATTAAAATTAAGCTAACAAAAATAATAAATGATATTAAAAATAAAAATAAAATTTAAAACAGAAACTAAATATTAATAAAGAAAGAAAAACAAATTAAATATAACTCCAGTACAATTCCAGACAAAAAATTACTTAAGGCCACTATGGATAAGTCTCTTGTACATAAGATGTCAAGCTGATCGTTTTCACTGGCTAATTCATTATAAATTCTACACATTCTAACAATAGGATTATAAAATGATGTATTATTTTTATAAATTTGCAACATAAATAGTTTAGAATTACGGTAATGATAATTTAAATTGAAGTTAATCATTGAGAGTAAAGCGGGAGAATTTATGGCTGAATGTATAATTCTGTGTAAGTATACGCAATGAAGCTACTTGGAATTTGGCAAGCCTGTCGTTATAGTTACGTAGAGCTCTACCGATCCCATCACGGCAAGATAAAACTTTCAAGCATTTATTTTGTATACGTTCGATACTGTTCTCATGGGCTACGTAATAGGGGGACCAAACCGGACACCCATACTCCAATACTGTTCTAACGATACTGTTAAAAAGATACAGAAGACTCTGGGGTTTCTTAAAGTCCTTAGTGATGCGTATTATAAATCCTAGCAGTTTATTTCCCTTATTTACTATTTGTTCATAGTGAGCCCTAAATGATAATTGCTCATCAAATATGACGCCAACATCCTTGATAGACTAAATAGATTTATAATCAAGACTTTGGCCCGAAAGTTCATAATTGTAATGGATCTTTTGCCTTTTCTTAGAAAAGGAAATAACAAAACACTTAGAAATATTTAAATACATGCAATTACGAGCACACCAGTTTATTATGTTAAAAAAAAAGTATCTTCACGCCCATTGTCTTAGAAGAGCTAAACGGAAGTCTCAATTGTTTGTCAATGTGAAATAAATAAATAATTCTGGGGTCCACATTCCACCGAAGATATCATAAGTCTTATCGTTACAGCTTTGTCGCTGTCTCCTGGACACTTACCCAAACTCGAGCTTCAGGTAAGTATTTGTAAACAACAAACTTAGCAAGGGCTTGTTTTACTAATTACATAATAATAAATAAACCTAGGACAGTTTTTTGAACAAACGAATTCAACAGTTTGTACTTTTGTACCATTTATCAGAAATATTTTTATATTTAGTTTATTAAAATGTATTATATTATTACTGCCCTTCCCGTATATATTAATACAATAATAATCTGAGTATAGAAAGATATTAACATCTACAACACTTTATGCTACGATCTCGTAGACTCGTAGCGAACTGCTACGAAAGCAATGACTAACAATGACTTTGTGTGTTGTTGTTTAAATTATTGATTTTTCTCTAAGTTGTTGAAGTCTTAAGTTAAAGTCTTTTATACCCGTCAGATTTGATTGATTTTTACCAGCCACCAGTAAAATAATAATGCTGTCTCGCTCGCTCAAAACGTCCCATCTTGTGTGAGGTGAAATAGCAATAGTTTCAAGGTTTCACAGGAGTACTCTATATTTAACATGAAGAAATACTAATAACTGGATAAAACCAAATATTTATGTGGAATTAAACTACTGGCTATCTTCCTATTATGAAATAATATTATATTTCTGTACAACAAACCTGATCAAAATTTTAACTGTACCATAATTTTCACTACTACGTCAATAGCCCTGGTGGCGCAGTTGGCAGCGCGTAAGTCTCATAATCTTAAGGTCGTGAGTTCGATCCTCACCCGGGGCATACCTTTTGGTATTTCTGTTTTCTATTTTTACAAGCATTGTGATTTTAACACGCTTTTATAAGCTTTAATTGTAACTAACTAATAACTTTTAACCATGGTTTGTGCTATCGATTTGAAACTGAAAGTATGTGAGTTTCGATGATAGAATAATTTGATACCATCGAGCTGATCTGATGATGGAGCCAGGAGATGAATAGGGAAACTCTTCAGTGGCTACGAGTTAAGCCCTCGCGATTGGGCTCATTTGTTTTGTTTTGACGAGTCCTATACATAACATTTGGTAACTATGGTCTATTCTTTGTCGCATTTTAAATATTTCGCTTATCTTTTCCTACCCTCTTATATCCTATCAAACATCCTACTAATATATTATTATTTACTTATTTTACTAATATTATAAATGCGAAAGATTGTATGTATGAATGTTTTTTACTCTTCAAAGCAAAGCTACCGAACGGAAGAGTTAAAACTTGCCACGTAAATAGTTTACACAAAGGCTCTTATAAAGGTCCAGAGCTACCTAACTAAATAAATGGCTATGAATTTTTAATATAATAGGTTGGGGAAAAAGTTCCTTCGCATTTTTAATAAAATACAAAACATTTTTAATATAGTTTATTTACATTTAACTAAAGTATGTAGGTACCATTTTGTTCGATAACTTTTTGCCATATTGTAGGTAGGGACATGATCCCATTGCTATAGAAATTTTGGGACTTCTGATCAAAATACTGCGACAAGTGGTTTTGACAGTCCTCTCGTGATGTTAACCTGACACTGCCTAAAGAATTCTGAAGAGACCGAAACAGGTGGAAATCTGAAGGTCAAGGACAGGACTATACGGCGGATGCATTAATACCTCCCAGCCAAACTCTCTTAATTTTTGCTGAGTGGCTAAAGATGTGTGAGGTCTAGCGTTATCAAGATGAAAAACCACACCCCTTCTGTTGATTAATTCCGGCCGCTTTCTCTCAACTTCTTGCTTTAATCTCATCAGTTTTTCGCAGTAGAGTTCAAAATCGATGGTCCTGCCTGGTGGTAACATCTCATAATGAATATTGCCCTTCCAATCCCACCACACACACAGCATCACCTTGTTGCGAGTTAACCCGGGTTTCGCCACAGTCTGTGAACCCTGACCGGCCTTTGACCACGACCTGTTTCGCACGTTCTTGTCGTTCCTGATCCACTTTTCATCACCAGTTATCAGCTTCTTCAAAAATGGTTCGGATTCATGACGTCGTAATAAAGAATCACAAATGAGAACACGGTTCATTAGGTTTCTTTCAGTGAGCTCGTGAGGTACCCAAATATCTAGCTTTTTTGTGTACCCAGTTTTTTTCAAATGCGCCAAAACTGTTTTGTGACTACTGATATGCCGATCTTGCTCCACTTTTTAAAAAATGGCATCAATTTTGTCCGTAATGGGGCGACCAGAGCGACGTGCATCTTTGACATCAAAATTTCCGGATTGAAAACGCTTAAACCAAATTTGTGCTACTCTCACAGACACTGCATTAGGTCCATAAATATCGTAATTTTTTTTCGCGGCTTGCGTTGCATTTTTACCTTTTTTGTAGTAAAATTTTAAAATGAATCGAATTTCTTCATTAGATTCACTCATCTTGGCGGTACGAAAAACAAATGCAAATCACACATTTTCCTAATTTGAATTTAGAATTATGTTCTTTATAATTTAAACTTTTTGACTTTTGCCCCAACCTAATATGTGTCAGAATTACTGTACTATATTTAATATTGATTTCGTCGTTAAATATAAGTGTTAGCAATGTAAAGCTTAATAATTATTCGTTCTAAGAATAGTCTTGGCATCTTTAAGGAACCATATTTTATAAAAAAAAAATAGAAAGTTCCGTTAAATCTTTATGTTAGTTATATTTTTATAATAAGCCCTTTGTTACCTACAGCACAAATCCATGAAGTCACATTACCGAATGTTCACACAGAGCATTGAATAGTAAAAGGCGAAGGAAGGGCCTGGGGCGCTGCTAGTACTCCGTACTAGTGCATTGACAACCTTGTACATGTACAGTTATTCAAATGTGAAAGCTCCGCAAACTCATTAAAGCCTGGTACTAAACATTGCCTCCGATATCGCTCGTTTGGTTGTATTTTTTCCATGAAAGCACGACATGAGTTCACTGTGAAAATCTAATGTCGACTGAGACTTCAGGTTCAAAGCTGAAAAGTTGTAAGTAGATAGGCGCATGCGTTAACTTGGCCCATTCATGTGACAGACTGCTTGTAAATACCTCCTCGTAGCCATAATGCCCTGGTACTTTACTATATTGCCGATCGAGCGTAATAGTATTTATGTAGGCTGGAAGGCCCAAGTTGAGTGAGACACAGTCTTAATCTCCAGTTGGGCGTATGCACTCTTGTCACTGGAGCCGTTGATTGATACGATTGGTTCATTGATTGTATGCCTTGTTAACTTTAAAGTTGTCACAATTGAATTGGTTCATTTTGACGACTATCGATAATTTAATGAACTATCGAGAATGGTGAAATGAAATAAAATTTGAAATGAAATGATTTATAAGTTTCATGTCATAAATTGTGATTGTTGTTATGACTCATGAAACTTTAACTTCTTTAAATTATTACCACTAGGTTTTGGAGGCATGCGTTGCAATGAGTATTTCTTCTTATTTGTTTATTTTTTCATGTAGGTACCTAATCAATTCCAGTCGTGTGCACAACATGAGTTACTATTTTTTATGTTATTAACCTTTAACTATGGACGTGGAGTCTCACAGGCTACTCGATGTTTTCGTTTTCTTAGTTTCACCTAATTCCCCCCACTCCCCGCGATTGAGCGGCTCAGTAGCTTTTGTTTTAGTTGTAAAACTACCAACGAGGGAGGAGGTTGCGTCTTCCGATGAATATCACGTAAGTAATAACCATCAAAATATTGACCGGAGCCTGCCAGGCTACACGTCCATTTTTGCCCTATGATATATTTTATAAAAGCGATTATATTTGTTTCAGATTTTATAGTACAAAATGTCAAAAATCAATAAAGCCGGTAGTTCTAGATTAAAACGACCATCTACGAGGTCTGTTCAGAGCCCTGCGAGAAAAACTTTTTGTGCAGGAGATCCATCTTTCGAACACGAAGTGAGTGAGTTGTTGTTAGTTTCGGATCAATCTGACAATGAAGAGAATATTGATGATTTTTTTGTATTAGAGACCGAACTGATACAAAATCATGAAAGTGACAATGATGAAGATCACGACCAAGATCAGGATCAAGACCAGGACCTAGGAGAAGAATTGGGTCGTGATAGTTCGAACAGCATTCAACTAGCGAAGTTAGTGACAACTAACTATTACTATGGCAAAAATAGGTATAAATGGGCCAAGACACCGCCTTCGGCTAGGGTACGTACCCCACAATATAATATTATAACATCTCGTGCAGGTTCTTCAAAATTGTCTCCTGAAAAAAGCCTGGTAAATATGGATTGATAATACGAGCACTATGTGATGCCAATAACTATTATTTTTATAATAGATATATTTACTCTGGAAAAGACTCGGATGATATCGGATTGACAGCAAAAGAAAAAACATTTCTAGTTCCAACTCAGTGTGTCCTACGCCTCACAAAACCTATTCAAGGAACCAACCGTAATGTGACGGCTTACAATTGGTTTTCATCTATAGAGCTCGTAGATGAACTATCATCACGGAAGCTGACGTATGTAGGGACGCTAAAGAAGAACACTAGGGAAATCCCCATTGAATTTCAGCCCAAGAAGGATCGAGAAGTAAACTCTACTTTATTTGGATTTACGAACACAAAAACGATATGCTCATATGTGCCAAAAAAGAAAAGAGCTGTGGTGCTTATATCTTCCATGCATCATAGTGACCAGGTAGATGAAAATACCAAAAACCTGAAATTATTATGTACTATAACTCTTACTAAAGGGGGCGTCGATGAGACTGACAAAAAATGCTCGATTTACTCCAGTAGCCGTCGAACAAGGAGATGGCCTATGATGTTGCTATATCGTGTCCTAGACTTGAGTGCCGTGAATGCGTACATTTTATATAACATGCACCAATCAACAGCTGTGGAAAGAGGAAATTTCCTAAAAAAAATTAGCACGTGTGCTTGTGGTGCCTCATGTGCAAAGACGTGTCATAAATACACGATTGCCAAGAGAGCTGAGGTTGACCATGACTCGAGTTTTAGGTAATGAAATGGTTACAGAAGATGACCATGATCAAGAAACCAGCCAAGGAAGCAGAAGAGCATGTAGAATCTGCCCCGAGAAAAAACATAGGATGACTAACCATGTTTGTGTTGGGTGCAACAAACCTGTGTGTCTCCAATGCTCTAGACCTTTGTGCACTAACTCCCAATAAATGTACGTTGTTAGACTGTTGTCAATTTTTTTTATATTTTTTACCTGATGCAGGTGTTTTGTGTTTTTAGTTTCTTATATATTATATTTTGAGAAAAAAAGACTCATTTTGTTATAAGAATAAGTTTGGCTGTTTTTTATACCTAAAAATGTAACCTAAATAGATTTAGACTGAATAGTGCCATAATTTATGATTTTAAAAATTTCTAAATCATTTGAAATAAAAGCTGATTACGTAAGCACGTTATTTTATTACTAAATCCCATAACTTTAATATTCAATCAGTTTTAAAGCGGTCTTATACCAACTTCCCCAAAAATAAAGTGTGTGCATATAGGAGCCTGAGAGGTAAACCTAAAACTTCTACATAAGCTTGGATATTTACATGTTTCTTGAATATTTATTGAACGAAATGCCATCGTACGTACTCGCCTCATTAGAAGTATTAGTTTTATTTAAAAAGTTGCCTTTGGCGTGCGATTTCCAGTAATCTTATCATTTAAAAAGTTGTCTCCGGAACACAATTTTTAACTCGCAGTCATAGTTATGAATTCCTTAACTGCCAACTGAAACTGGTTTTCATTGCATATAAACAAGCCATTGAATGTCATTGGCAAAATTATAATAACTTATCCCTTTCACTGACATCTTAGTCTTCACTAAAGGGACGCGTATAGAAATAAGTTGATAAGTTACACGTTTTATAACCATCTATTATCATACTTAAACTTAACTTAGTTCCCTCTATAAACAGATTTCAGAAGCACTAGAATGGACTAGGCATTATACATCTTTATATTTTATGGTTCCCTAGTACTTTTCTCTGCAGAAATGCACCGGCTGCATGCGACGTTGCCGTGTATATTTGGTAGAGAGTGACAGAGTTGTGAGTGCATTTCACCCACATCACAACAGTTGCATGTACAAAAATCGAACTATAAATAGTCTGTCTTATAGTTCCCACTGCATTTCATATAAATTCTGACCTTATTTCACTTTGACGTCAACTTATAGCACATGTAACTTAAAAATAATTAAGTCTATAGGTACATTAGTTTATTACAACAAAAAAATTAATTATTGAAAAAATTCAACATAAAATTATGTTAGGTTCGAGGAAAATAAGAGGAACTGGTCTGATTATATCGGTCAGGCTTATATTCCGTCCTCAAACCTTCCATCGTCAAAGCTCCCGACCTCAAACCATCCACAGTTCCCGACCTCCGAGAAGCTCAGATTACAGGAGACGCCACACCCCCAGTCAAGGTGTACGACGAATTCTTCGTACATAAACTTCAAGATGGACATAGCTTCAAATCCATAACACATTTTCAAACATTATTAGGTTTTCTGTTGTGACTTATCCTGAGAGAATTTCTCATTCATTGTACTACTATATCAATTTGTAGGATCCTATATGTATATCCTTGAATAACTCAAGTACGAGTTAGCCGATTTCGATGAAAATTGGTATAAAGTTAGAACATGCATATTGCGCAAATCTATGATAATTCTGAACCCCAATAAAACTATAAAAAATAAATATAAGCTCACATTTTTTTTCAAAACATCCTTGTTTGTTTGCACTTGCCAACAAACAGTTTAACTATATACGTTAAGCGAAAATATAGTTCCCATTTTTAACAAAATGTGCGAATGGAAGTATGTAAAATCTGACACATATAAACTTATTCAACGTATTCAAATAGATAAACAGAAAAAGCGTTTGTACCGACAACTTTTCGGCTCGAGTTGTATGTGTCCAACACAAAATTTAAAAAATATAAAATAAAAACCTTTAACTCCGTAAAGTTATTATCGTATCTGCAATTAAACAAATACAATAATAAGTTGATGCATATGTGTGGGTGGGGTGCTATAGTAGATAATGTAGTGTTAACATAGTGATTCCGTTTTAGTACCAGGACGTCATACGATACAAAAAATGGTACCGATGCTATCTAGTCATAGTGATTGAAAACTATGAACTAGTATCTTAGTCATGCTTTCTACTAATGAAAAATAAAATATTAAACCGATGTTCGGCTAGATTAGGCTGAATAACATTAATTATGATAAGCCACCACAGATTCTGCGCAGGTGTGAAGGCAGCGGTACACACTTATTGGTTGTATTGTGTTGTTCTTTGTGTGCAACTTCACTCAGTTCCCCACAAGGTCTAGGTCATGTTGGAAAGTGAACTAACTGCATTGAGCTATGTCGTCCTGGTACATGCAGATATTTCCAAGATGCTGAAACTACTCAATAAACTTGCAGAATATAAACAGTATGATTTTCATAACAAAGTCCCAAGTCCCTAAGCAATAAACTAATAAAAAAAATTATTATTTCTAAATCTTCGTAATAATGCCTACTGAGTCTACAGAACAAAGCGTCTTACTAACATAGAAGTTTCCAAAATATCTGCCCTGTTGACTAGAACATAATAAATGTACATGGTACCATGTACATGAAACTTGAAACTTGAAAGTTCTGCATCAAGAACTACGTAAATAACAAAAAGGAGGAAGTCTCCCGCAGCTTTTTTGGCAATCTATAATCCAGCAAACAAATGCGTTTATACACAACCTTTTCTCTATACTTGGTTCGTCTGCCACCGAGCAAACGACGCATGCGCTGCTACTAGTTCTCTATTACGATATACGTAAGGTCTAAAATGACATGACAGGCGTTTTGGCTTTTCTGTATTGTTGAAGATCCTTTAAATTTATGTGATCCTGGTACACCAGCGGATAAAATATTTGACGCGTGTCTTCAGTACGATCCCCAAGGAGCATTGCAATGCCATTCAATATTGTTAAACAGTATTTCATTTCTATTAAATCAAAAAAACATTTTATTATATAATGACATACTGTCTATGGTATGATGTTTTACCAACATTGAAATGCAAACCCAATGCAAGTGAAATTATGTTTAGTTATCCACGTGTCTTGACTTCAGATATTTATGTTACCCTGGTAGCCCACGGTCTAGAACGTCGATACCATTGCAGAGTTGCATCAAGCATGCGCGTAATTTACTGCACATGCGCTGATATACGGAAACCACGTGTTGGATAGACCTGTTGCAACTCTCTGTTTACATGCAACCGACGTCAACAAACTTTGTACCATACCTACTAGGAGCTCAGAGAAGGGAAGATCCTTTATGAAATGTATTTGTGATGTAGATCTAGATGAAAATGTGCAGACATACATTTTTTTCCAGGTCAAAGTACTGGGTGACATCCTTGATGCGCGCTGCGTGGCGTGGCTTTATGGTTTTGTCTTGCCATGGACTTATCTTTTAATCTGAGGAAAATTAAGTAATTAGTGAATAAATAACTGTTTTATAGCAATTAGCAAAATTCCAAATTAAACATCCCTTTCTTTAAATATTATTTTATTTAACATATTTTATTTTATTAATATTAATTGTGTACTAATTTCCGTCATTACTCATGCAAAAGGTCACGCCGTGTTGTCTCTCAACGGGGCGGACAGAAACCATGAATGTCTTGCATTCGTTGCCCTCTGACATACTTTTTCCACTTTCTGTACTTGCAAAGGATTTTTTTCCTGCCCTTTGTTGATCATTGTCAATTTAGACGATATGTTTTCCGCGCGACTCTTCACTATAGATATTGAATTGTAAGCAGTTTACTCTTCTTTTAATTAATGCTTTTCACGTGTACAAATCAACGCGGCATCCCATGACCTTCATAAGTGCCCTCCGTGGGCCTAAACTGAATAAATTATTTTGAATTGTATTAATTATCCACAAGACGAGGGTCTTCACAGGTTCAAAGTTATTGATATTTAATTTGATTAAAAATAATAAGATTTTTTTGAGATAAATTATAAATTATGATATATTAAATAATTATAAACTTGTTTGCAATTTAAAAAAAAGTGCCTTCGAGCCGGACTTGAACCGACGACCTGCGGAGAAACCCATGTCGATCCACCGCTCTATCCAACTAAGCTATCGAAGGCTTGGCTAATACGGCAAATTTTTGCTTCGCATTCAATTCAAATAATGTGAATATTGATCGGACCAGAGATTTTGGGTAGATGTTCTTATTAACTGTATTTTAAAAAAAGGAGGGGGTTGTACTGTACATTTTTTTTGTATAATTGTTACGTGATTACTCCGCTAATTATTAATTAATTCTTATAACTTTTTTCGTTTGGTAGGTTGTACTTCAGAGGTGGTCCCATATAAATTTTAAAAAGTTTGGATAAGTACTTTTTTTTTATTTTTCAATGACTTTGAGTATCTGGTCGAATCCTACACTAAAAAACCGACATCAAATCTAAAAAGTGACAAAAAATGTCGGATGTTTGAAATACTGGTATCACCCGACCTCAAAGAACCTAGATAAAATATTTTTTGGCACTTTTTATTATTAAAGTCGGTTTTATTTTTGTTAAAAACATTTTTTACACGCTATTTATTAGCTACACCTGTATGGTTTGTATGTTTGTAATCCGACTCCTTTGGGCGCGATGTTGACCCACTTTAAACGGTCAGATTTCATTCAAACTTTGTAGAAACTTTTACTGCATTGGAAACCCGAAGATTCCCTATCCCTTCTATAGACAACATATCTGTCATCAAATAGCTCGCTTGTAAGTACCTTACAGCCACGTTTTAGACAATATTATAATATCATAGTTCATACAACAAAAATTGCAGTAAAAAGAAATCGTAGACCCCTACAATTTTTAAAATTTATTTTTAAATTATTGAATTTTAAACAATGATCGTCTATATAATGCATTGAGTAATGATAATATTGAAATTACAAACATTTACCTTTTAATCAAAAAACAGTTTTTATAAACAGTACTAAATGCAAAATAAAACAAAACATATTAGTTGGTCTTTTTGAAGTATCAGCTATAAAATGTTTTACAAAGATGTAAGTTTCATACACTTACTTATTTCCTAAATTTCTTTACATCCGGATGATATCAAAACCAAACTAAACTGGAGGTCATTATTATAGTCATAGTGCCGAATTTGCGGGTAGACTACTAATTAGTAAACAAAACGAAAATTTATCTACAAATAAAGTTCGAGTTAGAGAGATAATAAATTGACGTGATCTCAGTCACAGAGGTCATTCCTGTAAATTCAATGAAAATAATTTAGCAGAAGTATTGAGGCAGTTGCAGTTAATGAGGTGAAATACACTCATTGTCTCAATTATAGAGGTAACTGTGGCGATAAAATCAATTGAACTAATCCCAGATATAGAGGTTTGTTTTGTACCCCTAACAGAGATAATTCAGTGCTTAGGTGTTGGGACCTAACAATGGGCTTCAGCTATGGAGGTTTCTCACTTATACAGGTCCCACTTAACCAATAAACTCAAACTAATTTATAAGCGCAATTAAAGGCCTATTTGAATATAAAATATTTTAATTTCATTTTCAATGTATCCCTTATAATTTCGTCCTGTCCATCTGTCCGTATGTTACTCCCATTTTACTTGGAGACTACTGGCGTTAAATCGGTTTACTTTTGGTACTGGGATTAATGGTACTTTGGGTAAAATAATAATTAAATAATAATAAAATCTGGGGACCGTATGTAGTAAAATTACGAAAGACAAAATAATATGAGGTGGCATGACACTTGGAACTGAGGCAAACATGAATTTGAAACCTGTACTAAGATCTTCACTACTTTTAAATAGAACATTTGTATCTGGGTAATGAAAGCTTTCGTAGTCGGTATAATTTTGTTGGTATACTATAACATGTTACTAACAACATGGTTTCGGAACTCTACACACGATGTGTGATCAGACCGCCTCAACAGTTATTAACATTTCAGTTGAGTTAATGTGAAGTACATTAATATAAATCATAATCTGCAATGCTCACCTTGCAAGGATAGACTGCCACCACATAAGACATGTGGATCTCCTTGTCGGTCACCAAGGATAGTTCCTCGATAGAGTCTCCATCGATGAGGTGACCCAACTCTTCATATCACACCCTCGTCGATGATGACCAAACTATCACCTTGTTTCTATGTCTGGTCAATAGAACGGAAACACAATTGAAGAACACTTAATTAATCATGTACTGGTTGTTTGCGTCAGCTGGCACTGAACATCTAGTTCCTGTTCTACCACCACCTTCGGCCACATCATCCCCTATCGATAGACGATCAAGTCAACAACACAAGCTTATCTACCTATAAATAACAACAGATTTGGAAACACATCATCTACTCTCTGTCCTGTTCCCCAATCAGTTCGAATCAGCGCAATGCATACCTATGCTCTATAAGAAAAACTAATAAACCTATACACGATTTTTAACCTTCACTATACAATCGATCTGATTAGTACCAGTCTTATTTACACGCTTTTTATTAGCTTCACCTGTATGCTTTAGACGGATGTTCGAAAATGAAAGCCAACTTTATTAGAAAATTAATTCATTCGTATTATTTATTAGAGAGTAAAAGAAATAAATTCCGTCAATCAAATTTAAAAACTCTATCATCAGTGAGTGAGTCAATGATGAAATCGGGGGTTTTTAGATATCAATGAAATCGAAATAGTGCCTACTGTAGGTAGTGTGGTAAACTGCAGATCTCTGTGCATGACCTTACATCGATGTGGGCCAGCAATGTTCAGGAGAGGGTAGGTAGGAAGGTAGCTTAGGAGTATTGAACAACAATGAAGGCCGAACAGCAGCTCAGTGACTCCAGAACCCTAACTACTGAAGACGAATATAAAATGTTGTCTTTCCCCGATTGAAAGACTATACTATAGAAATACTTCCTTTAAATATCACTGTGTATATATATATATATGTATATATATATATATATACATATTAGACTATAGTACATATATATATATATACATATATATATGTACTATAGTCTAATGGGGTTAAACTCAACTTTATCCATCATATTCGCATGTTATGAATAAACTCAGTCAATACGGCAATTAGTTGCTGATTTTAAGTTTGATTGATTTTTGTCCGGGATAACAATAAGTGTATTTTAAACGGTTCATGTTGATCTCCAAAAAAAGTTTTTTAAGTGAAATTTGTGATGAATGGTAAAACTTTTATTATATCTTTATTATTGAATCACATTTCAAGTTCTAGGATGTGTAAAAGAATCAAAGTATAAATTGATTGTTACTAACAAACGAAAATATCTTGAGATTTTGTTTTTAATAATCGCGATAAATCATGTAAAGAGATGTAATTCTAAATAGGTGAATGAGTAGTTTATCCTTGTTTCTAGAATAGTTAAATTTGACTTCATTAGGGGATGTTTACTTTGATCTTAATGGAGGTACACAGTTCTAATTTAAATGCATATGACTAATTTTTTTATCGTATTTCATGTAATTATGGGGCTTGGGGAAAATAATGTTTATTAACATGACGGGTGCAGGACAAACCAGAGTGGGTTCGATTCCCACCGGGACAAACATTTTTATGCATGAAAAATAATGAACTAGTCGGTTTGTTCTACGTCTGGATGTAAATATCTATATAACTTTGTATTTAGTAGAAGTACCTATATGTAGCATATCAGTTTTATAGTTTTCATATTTCAAACTCTGCTTAGTTTGGGATTAGATAGCCTTTTGTAAAGAATATTTATATTTTTTATATTTTTATGCTCAATTGAGCACTGCGAATTTTAATTTTTTGACTGAAATTTAGGAAAGCTAGATATTTCTTGGAGGCTTCAGTTTTTTATTCAATTCTCAAGTCTGATGCAAGTAAGATGAAGGGTTTGTGAAATTAAATATCGTAGAGTGAGGGCGTGTAGAGTTAGAAGCTTGGCTCTACATGAGATCTGATAACTTTTGACAGTGCGAGCCATATATATGGTCTCGTTTTGACCACATTTTACATGCAATTGTTTTTGGTGTTAGGTTATCTTGAGGGACAAACGTTTATAAAAACGGTAAAGTTCAGTTCAAACGCGGTACAATCGAATGAAATTCATTCATCACCAGTAAAATATTGTTGTCAACAATAGTCTGTACTATTTGGTAAAGAATTGGAGACTAAGCCGACGCCTCAGTATCGGGATGCTCATATTGAATAAGATCACGGAAGTATATTTCAACATCTTACATATTATAGTAGGCTACTCGGTATTGAGTTAGTCACCTGAAAACTACTGAACATATCGGGCTGGGACTGCTACCATCGATTTGGATGTTTTCCTTGATGATTATAGGCTATATATGATATAGATAAATGTGGGTAAAACTGCAGGGGACAGCTCAGTTTAAATATAGGTTAAAATAATCAAAAGATCAAATATATATCAACTAATAAAAAAACTCTATAATCTCAAAACTTAATAAAACATATGCACGCATTAGTTCTTAACATTAGATTACTCATCGACAAGTTTACTGCTCTTGTAACGACCCTCTATCTATCGTTACTCCTTACGTCTGTCGTTCCTGGCCGGAGATAATATTGCTCTGAACAAGAAATTAAATAAAGGAATAAATGTACATCCAGTTTTATATATCATTGTTCCAGTTCCTTATATTTCCACAATATGTCTTGAAAATGAGATCAAATCCAATTATTAATCCCTTCTATGCCACAACGGAGGGCCTGATTTCCACGATATGACAACATAAATAACATTGCTAAGGCAAAATTTTATGGTTCTGTTGCCAACGATCATACCACGTTGAGAACACCGGTTCTCGTTCGATCACCGAAGTTAAGCAACGTCGGGCGTGGTCAGTACTTGGATGGGTGTCCGCTTGGGAACACCACGTGTCGTTGGCTTTTTGTTGAAGGATTTTATTTTTAAAGTTTTTATCATATATTTATAATAGTAAAGTTATAAGGCAATTAAAAAATATAAACACATTTCAGGTTTATGAACAAGAGTAAAGTATAATGTAACTCCATCTTTCGGATCGTGCGTACAATCGTTCGACAATTCATATTTTTTGGGGTCAGGGGATGGAAGGGTTTCAAGCTGAGCTGGCGAGAGGGCGCTCATCCATGTTAGCAGTACAGACTAAACATGAGCATACATTTGTTTAACTATAAAAGTTCTAATGCGTATAGTTCTAGTATATGAAAATAGAATAATATCCTGGGAAATATAAATCCTATAAGGCCTTCCGATCACCTAATAAAGCAACGTTGGGCATGGTCACTACTTAGATGGATACGCTTGGGAACACCGCGTTTTGTTGGCTTTTTGTTAAAAATTTGTGCCTTTTGAATAGATTTTTGCTATTATTGATATGTATTTTAACTAAATACTTGCTCTAAGCATATTTTATTAATAGTATACCATAACAACATATTTCGTGTCATGTGTACAAACATTCGACATTGCGAAATTTCGAGGACAGGAGACTGAACGGTTTCAAGCCGAGTTGGCGAGATGGCGCTTATACATGGTAGTACCAACCGATTAAGCAAGGGAGCGCAGTTATTATGCAATAAAAGTTTTAATGCGTATTGCTTTATTACATGGAAATATATAGCCCGTCGGCCAGTCAGGACAAGTAGTTGTATACCTGTAGATAGGAAATTTATATACGCAGCTATCTACGAAAAATTTAGGCCGGAGGTATAATATATTATATTGTATAAAGGCGGTAGGCGTAAAAAAGTGAACACTTATTTCAAAATTATTAAACTTAAAATTTTTAATAAAATAGGTTAAACAAGTATTTACAATAATCCTTTAATGTTAATTTAAAGTTCGGAGCACCCTACTTGCCAGTTTGTGTTATCTCCTTAATTGCACTAAGCACTTCACTGTATTGGCATCATCACTGCTCTGCACTACAATATGGAAGACATCAAAGAATCAATGTCCCAGATGCAACAAATGTTTTCAAAGCAGATGGAAGACTTCCAGGCGCAGCTACAGAAGACATCTGCACCGTCTACTGTTGTGGCCTTAACTGCTGACTTTGCTACATTTAAATCATTTATCCTTGCTGCACTTCAGGCCCTCCAAAATCAGTTGCATCTTATATCACGCAATCAGGATAATATGGAAATGCAGAGTCGGCGAAAAATATTGCTCTTCCATGGCATACCAGAATCCAACACTGAAGACACTGCTGCAACTGCAGTGGTGAACACCATAGTGGGTAAGCTTAAAGTGATGGACTTCACTACAAAATGTATAAGTCGCTGCCATCGAATGGGCCGGGCTACCACCACCAATAAGCCTAGGCCTGTCCTTGTAAAGATTCGTGACTTGACTCTGCGAAATAAAATCTGGAGTGCCAAAGCCAGCCTTAAGGGCTCGGGCATAACGATGTCTGAGTTTTTAACCAAAGCCCGGCATGATATATTCATGACTGCACGTCAGCGGTTTGGTGTGACGAAGACTTGGACCCGGGAGGGTACTGTGTTTGTGTTGAGGCCAGACGGAACGCACCATCGAGTGAACTGCCTCTCGGAGTTGGATAAAGTTGGTGAGCAAGTTGCTACTAAAAGTCCCAAACAAGTAGTGGCTATTCCCAAGGATGTCGTGACGAAAAACAGACGTGGCGTCACTACTTGCAGGAAATAGTGCCTCTCTAATATTATCTCCTTTTATTTTGTTGCTATGTCCTTTGTAGAATTGTACCTTACACTTTTAATTATTAAATTACCCTTAATAATTTACACTTTCCATTAGTTTAGAAACACCGTCAATATTTATTTTCTTTGAACTGTCATAATGACAACTGTCATAAAAACGTTTCGTTACACATTTATTATTTTCTTTACCTATAAATCTTTTATTTGTATTCATTTATTCCATTTGTAATTTAAATTTATTTATTTGATTCTATTTTATTTATTATTTTGGCGTGTTTCTTAGTTGCAGTGTAACAAATTAATTTAATTTGATCTTATTTACATTTTGAACACAACTGGCAGATGAAAAGTTATTTAGCATTTAAACTTTTACCATAACATATATAAAAATAATATTGGATTATTTATACATACATATTATACATATTCATTCTTTATTTATTATATTATTTTGATGTTAAACATACAGAATAATAGTGATAATGACAGTGACGACTATTTTTCCATATCTTCTACTATTAGCAGCGTTGATGACAGTTTTACTAGTATTCCATCTCTGTCTGATACCCTTGAGACTGAGTTTTCTGATGTACCGAATAATTTTAATGTTATCCATATAAACGCGCAAAGTATTCCGGCACATTTCACAGATATGCTGGCATCTTTTGACAACAAAAACATTCATGCTATACTTGTCTCCGAATCGTGGCTTAAGCCTTGTCTCCCTTCTACGTCTTACTCCCTGCCCGGCTTTTGCCTCATACGTAATGATCATATCGGCAGTGTTGGTGGCGGTGTGGCTATCTACCTGCGTGCTCACATTCCTTTCTCTGTAATTAGCGTGTCTATGCAGCCGCCATCACCAAATTCTGGTGAACATTTGTTTATTGAAGTCCTGTTCTCACGAGTAAAATTACTTCTTGGAGTCTACTATAGCCCATCTTTACGTATTAACTACTTCTCCTCCTTCGAAAAGATCTTAGAAGATCTGATCCCATCTTACAATCATTCGATTTTGATGGGCGATTTTAACACATGCCTACTTAAAAAAGATACTCGTTCTTCAACATTAGAATCTATAATTTCTTCAAGCAACATGCATATACTCCCACTTAATGCTACCCACAACTTTCCGAATTCATCCCCCTCTCTTCTTGATCTTATTTTTGTTTCGTCGTCCTTGCATGTTGCTAAGCATGGCCAATGTCCCGCCGATGCCTTCTCATATCATGATTTGATATTCTTGTCATACAAAATCCGTCCTCCAAAAGACAAACCTAAAATCATTCTTCAGCATAACTTTAGTGGGATTAAGCAAGAGCAAATTATTGAAGATGTACAGAACTTAGACTAGACGCCTGTTACAATGGCTCAATCAATGGACGGAAAAGTGGATGCATTTAATTCTATCATTACCAAACTCTTTGACAAGCACGCCCCCTTGAAAACTGTAAAAATAAAACATCTCCCCGCACCGTGGCTTACAGATGACCTTAAAGCTTTAATGCATAGAAAATCTACGGCTAAAAGTAAGTACAAATGTCGTCCAAATGATGTTAATAAGGCTAATTATACAAGAATTCGGAATCGCTGCAATACAGTGCTTAGGGATGCTCAACGACGCCATATTCACCAATCCGTTCAAAACGGAGATCCAGCTAAAGTCTGGAAATTTCTCCGGTCATTAGGAGTTGGTAAAACTCGCCAAGATTCTATTCCCAATGATCTTGACATTGACTCCCTTAATACACATTTTTCCTCTTCATCTAGCATTGATGATTCTATTAAAACTGGTACTTTGCAATTTCTTTCTACCACACCAACTCCTGACCATGATCCTTTTATATTAAGTAAATTCTCTGCTTGTGATGTTAATAGGAGCATATTGTCGATTACATCCACTGCTGTCGATGCGGATGGTATTAGCCGAAACATGCTAGTTCCTATCTTAGACCCTATCCTTCCTGTTCTTTGCCACATCATGAACTCATGTATAACAAGCTGTGTTTTTCCTACTCTGTGGAAGGAAGCCCAAATTATCCCGTTACCCAAAAAACCTAACCCCAAATCCTTTTCCGAATATCGTCCCATTTCTATACTCCCATTTTTGTCTAAAGTCTTCGAGCGCCTCATCCACAATCAGCTTAGCAATTTCCTGACCAGACATAACTTGCTCAACCCATTACAATCCGGATTCCGTCCTGGCCACAGTACGTTAACAGCACTCATTACAGATCAAAATTTACAGATGATATACGTGCCGGTATGGAAGATGGTAATCTTACTGTGCTAACGCTATTAGACTTCAGCAATGCTTTCAACACCGTCAACTTTGATATTCTTCTCGCAATACTTCGCTCTATTAACATATCTCCAACAGTAATCGAATGGTTTCGTAGTTATCTGCATGGTCGTCGGCAGCGAGTGCGTCTTGAAGAAACTTTTTCTTCATGGTGTGACACGTTAGCTGGGGTACCGCAAGGCGGCGTATTATCTCCTCTCCTTTTTGCAATTTTTATTAATTCTATATCAAATCATATTACTTCTCCCTATCACTTGTATGCAGATGATTTCCAAATTTATTGCCATGCTCCTCTCAGCAATCTCTCGAGCGCTATTGATGCTACAAATGTCAACCTTTGCCGAATAGCTGAGTGGAGTAAAGCCTATGGTCTTAAAATAAACTCATCAAAGACACAAGTTGTGATTATTGGCAGCCCCCATAGGATATCTAAAATAATTTGGACTGATCTTCCTAAAATTGTATTTAATGGTGTCACTGTTCCCTATAGCAAATGCGTAAAAAACCTGGGCTTAATTATGGACCAGTGTCTTTCTTGGGGTCCTCAAATGGAAGTCGTTAGTCGAAAGTTATTTGCGTCAGCCGGCTCTCTTAGGAAGCTGCGTAATTTCTTACCAACAGCCACTAAAGTTGCGCTCGTGCAGTCTCTACTGCTCCCTATTTTAGACTATGCCGATGCCTGCTATCCAGACCTCACGGAGGAACAGCTAAATAAACTTGAGCGACTTCAAAACTTTTGCATAAGATTTATATTTGGTTTACGCAAATATGATCATATCTCCGAATATCGCACTAAACTCAAGTGGCTTCCCATACGCCTTCGTCGGAATACTCATATACTCTCCCTTCTTTATACTATAATGTTTAATCCATCCTCCCCGCGCTATCTTAAGGAACGTTTTGATTTCCTTCATTCACTCAGGTCATCAGAAAATCTCATTTTGAAAACGCCTCCACATAACAGTTCGTTCTATGACAAATCGTTTACAGTCCAAGCAGTTCGCCTTTGGAATGCGTTGCCATTCTCTTTAAAGAAAGCACCTTCACTAACTTCATTTAAATATCAGGTGAAAAAATTTTATCTCTCCAATTGACTATCGCTGCTATTTTGGTAATATTATTTCTATTGTCCAAGTTGTTGCTTTTAATATATATATATATTTATTTTTTTCTCTTTTTTATGATAACTTTTTAATATGTGATATATTTATTTTTGGTTTATATATGTATGTGTATGTAAATTTTTAGATAATCTAGATGCACCACCGTCAATTATCGTCCCTAAATTTCTCTCCATCCTAAGGTTGTCTGGAAGAAATCGCTTTTTAGCGATAAGACCGCCCATTGTACATAGTTTTAAGGTTTATTGTTGTTTATGTTATTAATTTTCTTGTTTGGTGTACAATAAAGAGTTATCTATCTATCTATCTATATTTTTAACCAGTATTATTAAAAAATGTTAACAAGCCTGTTGAGGTATGTGGCCCTATATAACCGTATTTATAATAATGTTGACGTTATTGAAACCTTTATTGCGTCATTTATAAGGTCCATATTTGGATCCAACAGTTAATTGAACGATGATACGGTTCATACGGCGAACCTTATCGTACATCAATAGGGTTTATTTTTCTAAGACATTCTTGAACATAATTATGTACCGGTGACCATTTGTGTACATGACATTTGTGAGGGCAAATATAATAATAATTTGTTGACTCATAGCTAAGTTAATACATGTGTTTGACAAAGATATCTTAGACTAGGTTATAATTATAGTAGCTTAGCATCTGTTGCTGAGCTAGGCAAGAAGCCTGTATTACAGCATACAGCGCCAAAATCCCCAAGGACATGTCTTAGTTTTAAACTAGTCTTATCCATTAAAGTGCTTCACATTTATTTAGAAGGTAATGATAATTATAAATAGAGTAGAGTGTATATATAATAAATTTAACTATGTATTTATAAATCTTATACGTGCAGTTATATGCCATAGCACAAGCTTTGGTTTACATCGGTTCAGATGGCTGTCTGTAAAGAATACCCTAGAATGTTAAAGCAACCTTCCAAAACGGTATTCGAGTCCAACCATTCAAATATGCTTCTGATGGTTATTGTATTATTACATGTGGGAAGGGCAGTAAGAATACATTACAAATATTAATATGTACAGTACCTATGTCTGTTAGATGGTACTATAGTACAGACTCTGTAATTTGAGATTAAATATAGAAATTTTCCAAGATTATTAAAGCAAGGCCTTGCTGTGTTTCTTGCTGGTTCTTCTGGGTTAGCTAAGCGAAGATCATGTGTAGTTCTTAAGCGTAATTGCCTATTTATGCCAAGTACATCGATAATCAGGCAGACGGTACACTTCATATTAAGTACTGAAGGTCGCTGACATTTGCAACACCAGGCGCAATGTCAATACTATGTCGATCCGGAAAAAATAAAACGCTTTGTATAAACACGGGCCAGTTGGCTGTGTGGCTAGAGACCCTGCCTGCCAATCCAATGGTCGTGGTTTGGATTCCCACTTAGGAATATTATTTGTGAGCTTGAACGATATGAACATATCTGATTATGTGATATGTCAAAAAAAAAAGTGGTATACTCGTATATAGCATACCAGTTATCTGCTATTTATAGTATACTTATTTCTAAGCAATTAATGTAATATACAATCAATATTTATATATTATAATATTATTTTAATTAATAATAATTAATAAATAAGTTTCTATGAAGTCCTTATTTTTGTCATAGGTTATACAATTCTCTTAGAAGAGTCGTTAATACCTGAAGTTACTTTTAATACGTACGAAGATGCGGGCACAGCTAGTCAATGATTGACTACTATTCAGATTGTAAACTTAATAAATAAATAAAAATAAATTAATCTGGTATTCATAGTATAAGCTATTAGTTTAGAATTAGGTGGCCGTGTAAGGTATGGCCCAGGATATTTATTATTCCTTTTTTTATTAATGTGCCTGTAATTTGGGCCATTTACCATTCAAAAACAATTCAAGTGCTGGCGTTTCACGGAGCAAACAGAGACAAGAAACTACGAGAGAAGAGACTACACCTCATTTGATTAGGGACTAATTATTATTACAGGAAATCATATGTGTGGTAAATAATCCGTGTCCGTTCTTCAGTCATCCTCACCTGGAGTCATGGCAACCCTGGAGTCTATCCGACATCTTGGGCTTAATGAAAATAAAGTCATCATCAAGGAAGTAATAGAGTTTGTCGCAAATGAACTTCAAATTGATAAGGATAGGTAATTGCTTTATTTATTACTGATTTTTTAGCAACAGAGGCAAAGTCTTCTTTGGAATAGCTTATTTATTATGGGTTTTATCGCAACATTGCAATCGTTTTGTTATTATATCGTTCAATGACATGAAGGGTCAGCTAAGTTGTAGCGCAATGATACATACCTTAAATCATTTCAACCCCTACAGTTAAAGATATTACTTTATTGAATTTACGTTCCAGAGTACCTAGCTACTGAGCTCACTAGTGGAGATGGATAAAACCTACTAGGTACGACTCCACAACTAAAACCAATCTCAGGCGATGTAAGCACAGCTCCATTTGCTCGTCCGTCATTGTGAGAGTTTGTCAGCAATGTCAGACATTACCCTCGGCGATGGTTGAAGTTTCCGAAAAAGAGAATTTATAGAGTATTTATAATTGCAATGTATAGCAATGCCACAATTTGGCATGGCTATACATAAATGAAACGACAACAAAGTTTGTGAATTTGGGTTTTAAAATATTAGGTTATTACTAGAAAGTTACGTGTACATTTCTGCAGATACCAGCTATTTACAGACATATATGTATCTTTGTCTCTATCTATAACTCTATATTCAATGTAATGAGCTATCTAATGAGACATTCGAGATACTTGGGCTAGCAAAACATGTCGATCTCATCCTGATCATGCCGATCCTTTGTTTGAGTTGTAGCCCATTATTTAAAATACAAATAAATAATAATCTATCAAAAATTATTATTAACAATCTAATGTCAAGTTCAAATTCAAGAAGATCATGTCCCGCGGTTTAACCCGCGTTCCCGAAAGATGTAACATTTTTCCGGCACTAATGCCTCCAAGAATTTATGTACAAAGTTTCATGATCTTCAGTTAAGTAGTTTTCGCGTGCAAGCGTAACAAAGAAACTAACATTTATAATATTAGTAGGGATGCTACTTAACAGACTACTATTTATCCTAAAATGGTCTTAAGGATTCCTTAATAGGCAAATCTGTATAAAAAAAACCCTATGCTGGGGCCATAGACACCGACGGCACAGACATTTTTTTCATCATAATTAACTAAATATAAACTTTCATACAGGAATATAATTTTATTTGGTAGTTCTTGCGGTAATTCAAACTATGAACGACCTGTCGCCAAACTTGTACTAATAAGTAAAATAGGTCTAGCGAATAGCTGATAAATATAGGAATTATTAATGATATTTGAAGGTAAGTAAATGTACCTATAGATAGTAAATAATTCCAGCCTAGTTTCCAAAGAATCTATATATCTAACAACGCAGATGCAGTAGACATCAATTCCTTATTTTATACAGGAATTGATGCATCATATCTCAACTGATAAATAATATGCATGTAGCTGATCTGAGTGGTGATTGTCTGAGAGCAAACTGTGTTGAGAGTTTATACTCTTCATTCTACTATACTTCTCTACTATTCTTCTTCTGAACAATAGCCTGAGTCAATAGTTTATGGACTATTTTTAAGTCGCCTCCGCCACCCCTTATAGCGACCCCTTTCCTCTCATGTCCATCTCAGTTTACCTGAGTAATATGACTGGCTAAGTATCGAGCATGATCCCAAGATCACCTCCTTCTCCATACCAATGTATGTCTAAGCATCGGAGCATAATCCAACGATCATCTCCTTCTCCATACCAACGTATGTCTGAGCATCGAGCATGATCCAACGATCACCTCCTTCTCCATACCAATGTATGTCTAAGCATCGGAGCATAATCCAACGATCATCTCCTTCTCCATACCAACGTATGTCTGAGCATCGAGCATGATGCAACGATCACCTCCTTCTCCATACCAATGTATGTCTAAGCATCGGAGCATAATCCAACGATCATCTCCTTCTCCATACCAACGTATGTCTGAGTCCACCCAAATGATATGTCTGTCTGTGTAATATGAATAGCTGAGTCTCTGAGCATCATCCAACGATCACGTCCCTACTAATATCCATCCGAGGCAAGCAGGCACATCCTACTATAGCAAGTAACAACAACCGTAAGTACAAAGTTTCTGAACCGCACGCTCGAATGTCAACTAGGTACTTGGTATTACAATCAACTAAATCTAAAGCGCTCACCTAGGCCTCCCGCAACACGCGCACCCAGGTTGCCACACTCACATCTCTCAATCTCTGTCTGGATAGTTAGTTATTTGCTTTGTTCACACTTTATAATTGATTTTTTATTTATGTGGGTAGCAGTCGCGGGAAAAATGTGTCAATGACGGTGACAGGGCTTTTTGGGTTGCCAGTCCTTAATACTAACAAGGTTTGACGTTTTAGTTATTTACAATTTATGGTACATTTCGCGACGTAGTTCGCGACACGACCTATCAAAAAACGGCTGGTATTACCGACCCATTAGATTTGTTTTTTTTTTCCAAACGTAAATAACGTGTGACGAGCAAAGCTGTAGATATTAATAAAGATTTTCGTTACTCTGCGTGTCAGACAGAGACTACACGCCACTTTCTGTGACGCCCCCTATTTAGCTAATACAAACTTTGGCGAGCTAACACAAGGAGGCTTCGAAAGCTTACCTTTCACGTGTTGCGTAGTTAGCGAAGGACAGAAGCATAGGGGCCGCGCCGAAGCCCAGATAAGTTCGTGTTGCTCATTTGCAAGATGTTTATAATAACCATAATACCTAAATATATTCTGTTCCTTTTGTTAAATAATGATATTAATATTTTTAACAAAATATTATCTCTCGGTCTGTAGTAGGTTCACAAAAATCGTTGATAGCTTCATAGACGGTGGTATGGGTCTGTAATAGAAACAATCGACCTCTTCTGTTTATTAATTATATAGTCCAAAGATTGACTTATTTCTAAGCAATTAATGTATATTAATTTAATATTATTTTAATTAACAAAATTTTCTATGAAATCCTTATTTTTGTCATAGGTTATAAAATTCTCTTAGAGGAGTCGTCAATGCCTGCATTTACTTTAGTCATGATTTGATCGAAGGGCGTTTTAAATATTCTATCAACAGTTCAGTTAGTACTCCATCCGACCTGTGTATGAAATTTTTACTATTCAGATTGATTAAGTCACAGTTTTTATCATGGGTACCTGAAAAAGTTACATTCATAACGTCTTACTAAACATTTAAATTAAGTTGTGCTACTACCATTTCAACACATCATTATTGCGAAAGGCAAGAAAACTGAATATACGTTCGCCTGTCAAGGTACGTAGCACGCTGTGCTGGCCTATCACGCTTGCCCTCGGCTTTTTTAATCAAAGGTAATCCTACGTTATAAAAAGAAGCCCCAAAAGTACAGAAATTTAAAGATTTAATAATTACTTCACAAAGCAATGGTGTGTTGCTGTAGCGATGAACAAATACTACATAGGACTACAATTAATCTCGAAGGGTGGTACTCAAAAATAAATCGATTTGTTGGTTTATATACTTTATATATTGAATGAGTTTCAAAATAAGTTTTTATATTCTGTATTGGAAACCAGTTCAGAAACCAGAGCTATTTTTCTTATTAGGAAACATTGTTTCGGAAAAATAAAAATAATTCTGTTTACTAAACTGTTTTCGAACCTTTGGTTTCCAAAGTGGCCGAAAAGGTTTACTTTGATCTTAATGGAGGTACACAGTTCAAATTTAAACGGATATAACTCATTATTTCTCCAGTAAGGGAGGACCCTTACTGGAGAAGGGTTGCCAGAGATAGAACACAATGGAAAACGTTAGAGGAGGCCTTTGCCTAAAGGCTTACTACTGAGCTTAGAGATATCCTCTAAAAGAGGAAAACAAACACTTCAAAACAGATGGAAGTTCAGGATAGAGGGCTTAATGATTGAGCTCATTATTTATCATATTTCATGTGATGATGGGGCTTACGAAAATAATGTTTATTATCATGACGGGCCAGTTGGCTTGGTGGTTAGAGACCCTCCCCTGCTGCACATCTACAGGCTTAACACAAAATAAAAATAATGTAATATCACAATTAATTAACAATATTGAGATCACTCTTATGAGTACTAAATATAATAATAAGTACCTGGATGGCCGAGCATTGCTCGGGATTTCTTTACTAACGTGGCTTCTACCGTATTCTCTTTTTTAAAGCACTGTCATATACGAGTAGACCTAGATACGAATTAGATGCGATAATAATGGGCTCCCAATCACAGTATTTCTCTAATGAGAAACACTTGGTTGAAACTGGCAAGAAGAGATCTAAAATCATTGTCCACAAAGACTAGACTGTATTTCTGTGAAGACCACTTTGATGTAAGTATGCGTTATAAATAGTATGTTAACTATTAAATAAATAAAAAAGAAACTTTATGTCATATTTTGTAATGTATTTATAGGTTATATTATGTACCTATGATATGTAGTGAGTTGAAAACATTATAAATATTATATTCGATATTTCATATTTAAGATATTGGGTTCTGTTAAACGTACTCGTATTAGAATGAAACCAAACTGCGGCGAAGTCCTCTTCAAGTGAACCTTGGCATGCCTTTATTAAAAGACAAAGAATGTTACAATTAAGGAGATTGAAAAGACCACACGAAATGAGAATTATGTTATATCATTATCATCTTGTAGTGAAGGTAATTTATTATATTTGTTGTTTATGCAGTTGTCAATAGTATCACTAGGACAGATTTTCAATTAACCAGATCCAGATTTTTGAACACGGGAAATTAACAAGTGTGATGATAAAGCAGTCCAAGCTTTACAGGCCCAAGGACATAAAGCAATTGAAGTCTGTCGGATGACACACTACAAAAACAGGTATGTGCAGACTAGTATAAAAAAGAAGACAGTATGACGTCACCTTTTAAGACTGCTGTGTGTACTGCAATATCACCTTTTAAAGTATCTAGCTGGTAAAGCTGTACTAGCTGAGTGACGTCACGTCGGAATACAATATGACGGATGGCGTTTCAAACATTTAAAAAACAGATTAAAAAAGACGACTTTTCGACGACTAACGTTTCTCGTTTATTTTTTTCAAAATCTATCATAAATATGCATTTTTATATTTTTTCTTACATGGCGTAAAATACCCTATTATAATAATATAATAGAGCCCCGAGAGGATGATCTAGGTATATTATACCAAATAGGCCTTTAAACGACAAGCATGTTAAATAAGTTGAACCATAAGACAAACATTTTGTCATCCTAGAGACTCGTAGCGAACTGCTATTGGTTCGCTACGAGGCTAAGAGATGGGTGGATAAAGTTTCGCAGACACTTTCTACAGGATACTTACTATTAAAATGTTCGTCAGGACGATCACGAACACATTTTTAATAAGTTATCTTGTCAAAGACATCAATGAGATATTTTTATTCCAACTGTATCAATCCAGAGTTCATCAGTATCAGTCCCTGGTCCTGGTGGTATTGCCACGGTGGCGGATCCAGCGATCCACCACCCGCAGGCCTGTAAACGGCAGATGCCGCCTGCCACATCTTCGAGACTTTTTAGGGAGTTGAAACGTTTTTATCGGCAATAAACTCTGCAAAATGAACTTATATTTGTATATTATAGCGGATATGGAAAATTTTAAACATATTATGAAGGAACAGTAGAAACCCATAAATTAACCCCAGCCACCACAAGCAATAAATACCTGTTCACAATGGCGCGTGTGAAACCCATCACCCTCCTCGCTGATATCGCTCCTATTGTTTGTTCAAGATTTTCCAAAAGTAACTTTAAAGTAATATTGCATATTTTTTTAAAAACAAACTAACAACCCAAGCTTATCTTGATAGTGGAAAGAATCGAATTAGCAATACGAATATGACTTGCTGATAACCTTATTAATAAATAAATTATATAGGGCTATGATAATAATATGCATAAAGGCTGGTAGTATTTAGTTCCGTTCTTAATATTAACTGGTAATGTTTAAACTCTAAAAGGACTAAAGTAATATATTCTTGTACTTAAATATTTCTGAAATAACTCTATCTTCGATGTTGCTATCACGGTAATTAATGCTAGCTTATCATCAATTGCTCATTGTTGAGCAACACAGCTCGCATCGATGATTATTTACTGTTCAGCTAAGTTGCAGCGCAATGATACATACCTTAAATCATTTCAACCCCTATAGTTAAAGATTTTACTTGATTGAACTTACGTCCCAGAGTACCTACTGAGCTCACTAGTGGAAATGAATAAAACCGCATACCTACTACGACTTCACAACTAAAACCAATGTCAGTTGATGTAAACACAACTCCATTTGCTCGTCCGCCATTTTCAGAGTTTGTATGTTAAATGTAATCTACTCGTCCCAAGATATTCAGGGAATGTCTAATATATTTAACCTTTAATTAGACGCGCCAATAAACTAACATTGTTAGTCGCGTGGGGTCTGCAGTTACCAAATGATTATATGTATTAGAATATGAAATTAGAAACTAGACCTAGAACTAGGGGACTAGAGAGTTAGGAAGCTAGCAAGAAATTCGGGTTTGCAGCGTTAATAGGTATAAAAATAACTTAACTTGAAGATCACTTGGCGGCACACGTCGCGGCGACCCCACGCGCCTAATTAAACGTTAAGAGCGTAAGAGTATCTCCAAACCCTCAAATTATAGTAAGGTGTGATAGGTGACAGCGATGTTAGACATTACTATCCCTCGGCGACGCACGGCTGAAGTTTACGAAAAGGAAAATTTATAGAGCTAGCTGACCCGGCAGACGTTGTCCTATCTTCAATGACTATTGAATTCAATTGCTTGATAATTCAACTTTTAATATTAGGCGTGATGGCTCTCTGAACTAACCGTGATAAACAAACACTTCTTAAAAAGCTCGCAGTACATATACTACACATTTTCGATTTAATTGACTGCGAAGTGAGCACTAAGAAGTTATAAATTAATTCTTTAATCAATATAATTCCGACTCATTTCGATAAAAGATATTTGCAGCGCGCATTCAGTCAATCTTGCAACTGTCAAACGACTGACAGTTAATTCAAAAGCGCTAAGGCTACATTAGAAAAGTTAATATGGTCGTTATGTTTTCTTAAAGTTTCTAGATTTCCGCGCAACTTTCTTATTGTTTCCTTTTATAAAAACATTCTCCTGACAATAACAAACACAAAAAAAGAATAAGCGAAATCGTTCCAGCCGTCCATGCGTGATGCCGTGACCAAAGAAAATAGGGATTTATTTGTATATATATAGACTAGCTGACCCGGCAAACGTTATTTTACCATATTTACTTTATTAAAAACTATACATGAAAATTTATCGTACTACAATGATTATATTCGTTAGCTGACCCGACAGTTGTTGTACTGTTTTAAATATGAATATTGAATTCGAACTGTATGATTAATAAAAAAACATTGTATTTATAAATCTAATGCAAAAATTTAACTTTTAATATGAGGTGTGATTGATCTGAACTAACTGTGATAAACACACACTGTGTTAAAAATTAAATTAAGTGTTAACATTTTCATAAATATTCCGATTGAATCGACTGTGAAATGTGCACATAATGATAAATTAATTATTTTATCAATATAATTCGACGCATGCCTCTATTTTAAACGATATTGCCAAACGACTGACATTTATGTCAAACACCATAACGCACCCTCAGAAGACTTAACTCAAAAAATCACTTTTGGCACATCTCTGATTGGGTCACTTTCGCACTGAGCGGGGAGGGTGGGTCCCGGTGTTAAAAAAGCTGAAGTATCGGTATGCTTATTCTATCATTAAATTAATTATGTTTTGCTATTCATCGGATAGAGCGTACTTTGTAGACGTTGTCCTGTTTTCAATGAATATTTAATTCGAATTGGTTTCATTCATAAAAATACCAAGAACATAGTGTTTATTCTTACTGTCAATAAAACTTTTAATATTAGGCGTAATGGCGCTCGGAACTAACCGTGATAAACAAACACTTCTTAAAAAGCTCACTGTTCATTACAATACAATTTTCCGATTCGAGTCGATTCAACTGTATACTATAACAAAAATAAGTAATGATAAATTAATTATTTTATCAATATAACTCCGACCCATACCTCTATTCTAAACGTGTTCTGCCATTGTTAAACGACTGACATTTATCTCCAACACCATAAGAGTTTATATTGTCAAAAGCGGTAAGATTACATTAGAAAAGTTGATATGGTCGTTATTTTTTCTTAAATTGTCTAATTTTCCGCGCAACTTTCTTAATTTTTCCTTCGACCCATCTCCTGACCATATCAAACACAACTAAAAAAGAATTAGCAAAAATTGGTCCAGCCGTCCATGCGTGATGCCGTGAGCAAGGGAAATAGGGATTCATTTTTATATATATATAGATAGTAAAGTATTTACAAAAATCCCATTGAAACCCCATTTTCCCGGCATTGCAATTAATTATTTAATATACTGAAAACTCATCTGTTGGTCCGCAGTTTGACTCTTGGTACTAAAAAGCTGCAATTTGGCATGGCTATACATGAAAATAACGACAACAGAATTTGTGAATTTAATCTTCAACCTGATGGTGGTAGCCAGCCAAGTAGATACTACAAAGTACTCTACCACCGTGCTTTGGTTCCCTCATGGTGATTCCCTCTACCGAAAGCTCACTGTAGGATTCGAACCTACGATATGACACAAAAATGTCTTCTTAAATGTAAAAGCCATGGTGTAAAAGTTTCGAGAGAAATCGCGAAATTACAAGGTTACTCATTATATACTTCTTTTGGTTAATATTAGTATGTGAAGGGTACATTTGTGCAGATAGCAGCTATTTCCAGACATATTTCTTTGAGTTATAGACAGACAGACGGACTTGATATACTGCATAATACCTATAACCTTTTTTTAAATACATACTTATATGCATATTTACATTCAGACACCAACAGACATATTCATGCACACAAATGTTTGTCCTTGTTGGGAATCGAGCCCACGACATATTACCTTCCCTATCACTCACAGGGCTACCGATGAAAAGGTGGAGAGCAAGTGTATCTACAAGTTACGGCATACCAATTTATACCGGATTGCTGACTTCATAAAGTTCTAAATAGAAGAAATTAAAACAAACACATCTTTCTCTATCGCACCTGTCTGTAAGATGAGCGCGCTCCTCTGGGATAGAAGTGGGCGATAGCTATATATTGAATTGTACTGAAATTATATATTGATATCAGGTATCCGCGAACCTATAGTGAAGGCATAAAAATACTATATCACTATCGTATCGCATTATCTATGATATTCGGTTCAAACCGATTCGGGTATAGTACTTAACCTACAGCAGTACGGTTCCAGCGTGTTGTTATAATTCTCCCAGCGGGGAATAAAAACAACAGAAGTTCCCCGGTTTAAAAAAGTTTATTGTAAAAACTTTAAAATAACACGCTAGGTAAAATGTATAATAAAAAGAGACAGCTAGACTCACGGCCCGTACAAAACACGTCACGGCACGTACAAAACACCTCCTTAAGGAGGTAAATGTTCATGTCCTGGGGAGTAAATGTTGTTAAGTGTGTAAATTATCTACAATATCGGCGCGCAGGAACATCACTTACGTCAAAGTGACATTAAATGTCAGATCGATCTATTAGGTAGATCGGCGTAAACAAACCATTTTAAAAGATAAATAAATCCAAATTATGTGCAATTATGGATGAAATATTTCAAAAAGGAAGCTACGAAATCAAAATTTTATGTATTGGAATCGATAGTAATATTGGAATGAGTCCACAGGAACCGTAAGTATTGAAATTTTTACGGTATAATTATTTATAATATATTATTTATAAATTTTAAATAAATAATTGTTAAAAATATAGATCTAAAAACCGAATCTACTATACTACTTTAATTTGGTATAATTTTATTTGAGACTGAGGTCAATCGCAATACCGTTAAAGAAAAAAAAACAGGTTAACAGTTATCGATACCACTAAACAATAGATTCACTGATTTCGAGTATACAGTTATAGATCATATACAAAAATCGAACAAAACCGAATCCTAAAAATCACAGTACCTCTTTCCGATTCAGAGTTCCAATCAGACTCAGCAAGTAGCTATTGAAATATAATATCGATGCGAAATCCGATATTGTAAACCGATATATAGATATGATTTGTTATAGTGTAAAACGTTACCCATGCCTACTCTGGGGTCGTTTGCCTTTGGATAAAATCGATTGATGGAAAAACGAATGTCTTTCATTCATCTTTGTTGTGTTCAACGGGTTTAACCGTGCGTTAGACAATAAATAATTTTGCATTAAATAATAAACATGGAGTGGAGATATTTGACGGATTTAGTTTTAGACGATATAAGTGCCTCACAGAACGAGGAAAACGTAAGTTGTTATTTTTATTAAAGTATATCATTCTCTTTGGACCCACCTGTTGATGGTGGATTTATCGAAGTTCTAGTGAATCCATTGAAATTAAATTATTTTAATCCTACGGACTTATGTCTGTGAGATGGAAATGGCGTAGAATATTTTTCAGTTAGGGATGCGCTTGAAACCATGGAGCTAAGTATATTAATATCCGGCCCAACTTTGACTTTAGTCCTGACCTGTGTTGACCCAAATATTGTCATCAATTGCGATTCGTTGTCGATCAGCTATCAGCGCTAAGTCAGAGGTTGACAGTGAAACGGTAACGACTGCTTAATTGTGAGGGTGGATTTATCTGTATGTGCTGTGTCGTGTGACTGAATATTAATGATATACTAAAGTAATATTTTTTGTTTTTGTTTTAAGGATCCTGCTATTATCGAAGAAGAATCAAACATGGAAACTTCAAAACCAATATTAAAAATCAGCGAAAACACAATGCGATACTACAGAATACTGTACAGAAAATTAACGAGCTACAATGAAGCTTCACTGGACGCCGCTAGGGCGGAAATAGACAAATTAATTTATCTTCTGAAGAAATTTAGGATCCGTCCACAACGGTATGAGGAATCTCGTAACTTATATTAATCAATTACTTGGCTAATCGCTTGTTTTTGGAAAATAGCCGATAAAGGTGACAATAATTTAAAAAAAACTTTTGTTTTTTTTTATTTTCCCTTTACATTTGTTTACATTCATGTAAGATTATATCTGGATATGCTAGGTAGATAAGCCAATTGTAGCAAAAAATCTCATTGTGAGTTTTTTGGACAGGTCGCTTTTGTGATTGTCTGCATAAACGAGGACAGACTTTTAATCTTTTTTTAAAGCGCTGCTTGGGTGGTAAGTAGCAGTTTAAATAGCAATAGTTAAACAGTCTGTGGTATTCAGATGTACTGAGATGCTGTTGAATATGTTCAGGAGAAATAAGTTTATGTAATTTCAATTGCAGGTTGTATACTAATAGTCGTAGCCTCTGTGCTGGGTCTTGGGTTTTATAAGAGACAATTAAACCGCGCCCGACTCACCTTCACACATGTATCAGCAAACTAGTATAAGGATCATTCCTGACTAACGATTTGCGAATATCGCCGTTACGACCAACAACGATATACTACTAATACAAACAATATTCATACTTTTTATTAACTCAACAATTAAACACCGCATCATAATTAGGATAGAATACCCAGAGAGACTGACTGACGTACATATCTTTATCAAATAGCAGTGATGCACCATAAACAAAAACTGGCTGATCACATGTTACATTTATTTCGTATCATGAATCCAGGACCAGGTTAAACTATTTTCAAAGGGATTGGCATAATATTATCCCCCTCATAAATATGTAATGTATGTATGCCCTATAATAAAGCAAAAATATTATAATCTTAAACATGGTCACCTGAATTTACTCAGTGGATGAATTCTATCTAATTAATTAATAGCGATACTGCTTTATTCTGCCTACCCTCATACAGTGGGAGCTGGTATAGTACACCCTAGACCTGTTATCATTGTAGGAACAGTCCATTCTACTACCTCCTAAGATTTGTTGACCCGATGATATCTGTTGGCTCGGGTGAATACATCTTGCTCGGGTACTATTGTGCAATTGAGGTCGTAATAAGATTTATGGATTTAAGATTTAACCTTCATTTAACAGAAATTATCTCTTACACAAACAAAAATACTAATGAGTTTTTTTTTCGTAAACATTAATGTAATTGTGTGTGAATTGTAATGAGTGAAAGGGAATTTTATTTTCTGACCAAAAAGTATTTATACTCTGATTTTTAATTAGGTAGACTAAAATGACAGCTGCAATCGACCTTTTTTCTTTTAATGATGCAAGTGTAAAACAATGTTGTTGTACGGCTTAATAATTAATCGAACTGCTGTGACATAATCTTCCGAAATAATATTGTTCGAATATAAACAAAGAAATGTTTGATAAATAATTACAAAATTAATAAACATAATGCATAATCTTTTCTTGAATACATAAGAAATCAATATTAAAATAAATGCGATCGATACGATTTAGTTAACAACTGGTACTAAAGCTCCTAAAGGAAAAGAGAGACGCCTTACCACTCCCGTAAAGTAGAAAAACTCCCACCACAGGGTGGCGTAAAGTCCATATTCAGGAGTGGCTGAACTCAAAGAATTTTAAATTTCGAAGATACTATGATAAAAGCAGTAATACTGGAAATCTTTAATAAAGAAAAGGTGTACGGTGTCACCATCTTAAGACTGCCCCCTTACCATTGTGAATTGAATCCTATAAAATTTGTATGGGCATAGGTAAGTGGCCAAATCAAAATATGATTAATTAATATTTTATTAGGCAATTTATGCCTTAACAAAATTGTTTGAAGGTTCTTTGCTGTATCTGCATAATTTAACAGGTTAAAGATCACAAAAGATACGAAAAAATAAAAAAAATACCGACTTTTTTATCAACAAATGCATTAATAGCTAATAAACAATAGATACGAACTTGATCTTAAATACGTCTGAAAGAGAAATTAATTCTTTATTAAAAAAAACTGAATCGTATCTCTAATAGTTTAACAGATATATCAATTTTTTAATTGACAAATCAAGTAGGCGCTATAATTACCGTATCGTATGATGTAAAAAAAAGTATTATAACAAATTAAAAAGAATTGCACTTTCTTATACATAGCAATTTTTTCTGCTTCAGAAAAAAAATATAACTTTGGTCAATGTTTGTTTATAATCTTTTTTTGCCAAACCTATTCAATAGTGTAAATTATGATTTTTAAAAGCAATTTTTTTTCTTTACTTATTATTTAATCAATCGAAATATAAAAAAAAAAACGTTTTTAAACATAACAAAAATTAAGAAAAAAATTTTTTTTAACAATCATAATTTTTCGTAGATAACAAAATAGCAAAAAGATTTTTTTCTAAAAATTTAATTTCTCTATTTGTTTATAACAATTTTATAAACAAATTACGTAAAATCATAAACTATGTTAATTACTGCCTTTGTTTAATGTGAACACAGGCATAGGCATAGCTAAATATTAATTGAAAAAAAAAATTATCATCATTTTTTAGATTTTTAATTTTTCAATAGTTATAAATTTACATTTTGTAAAGAATTTGTGCAGTTGAAATACTTAAAATAAAATAAAAGACAAATAATCACGTAGAATTTTACACATATCAAAAAGAAGGCGTATAAATCAAGATAATGGGCGGAAAATGTAGAAAATTTTCTGAATTACGCATTAACAGTGCGATTGTAGCTGAAGTAGGTGAAGAAATACAGGGAGTATTTGGTCAGGCAAAGTGAAAGTCAATCAGACCTGCCCTCGTAGGCTTTGTCTTACAGGTATTGGCCAAATCATCAGTCAAATAGTAAGGTCATGGTCACTCACAAGCTTTTTTACGATAAAACTATATCAACCGATGCCATGATGATAGTCGTACGTTCATGAAAAATGTTCCAGCTTCAGCTTTCGTCGAAGGGTAAGGTTTGACTAAGAGTGCGCATTTGTTTAGCAATAACAGTTTTAATATGTATTGCCTTATTACATGGAAATATAATATTACTACATAAAATACAGAAAATTAAACATTGTTTCCAGCTAGTTTTCTACGTTATCTGTTGGATTTTTGATCTTGTGTATAGTTTTATTTTGCATGTATTATAGAGAGTAACAGTGCCGGTGTAACTTACGAGGGTTCTCTATATTTGACAATACAAGTGATGAAAAGATAAAAATATTCATATCTTGATCTTGCACACGAGGTTGTCGACATGGAGGGCCATTGACAGTACCTTTGAGATATGACTGAGATTACCTGTAATCGTTTCCGCCCATGACCTAATTACACCTGATGATGATGATGATGTATGGAAATGACAATAAGTAACACGTAAGCTGGCTACGAGGTTCGTAGCGTCTCGTAGCATCTCGTAGCGAGACTCAGGTCTTATTTTCATATTTTAAAAGAGTAAATAGTGCCAAATTTGGTCCAATAAATGCTTTAATTTTCAAATTGGAGTTATTCGAGCATTTTTCGTGCTTACCATCCTGCATTCATGTCTATAGAGGACGGAGGCGTAGAGGACTCGAAGTGGGTATCGGCATATTTAAATGGTTTGACGTTGGCTTAACGGCGTTACCTCTACAAAATCAGTCCTTAAATCCTCGTTTATACGCACACTTGATTGGGGCGTCAAACCGTATGACTCCACTGGCTTTCACGTTGTTATTTCATTTAGAATGAGACCGTCGACCGCTACATCACCGCACTTAAATAATACTGCGACTACCACATCATCAGTATCAATTTCATACAGTAAAACTGTTTCTACCGATCTAAATGGCAACCAAGAAGAACTAAATAAGGGACAATAACTATATGTATATTGAAACTAGCTGCGACTAGAAACGACTTTTAACAATACAAGCTCTGATTGATTTACGATCCAATAACTGTGTTTGAAGAATTTACCTGGATATATATGAAAATATATCTATCATATATTTATAATATTTCTTTATGCCTGTGGCGCGACTGTCCGTGGTCCGCCCTATCAGAATTTTAGCGCTGCGGTATCTACGGCCGCAGCTTATGCTGAGATAGGTGCCTTTTTGTGATTGTACTGTTGTTTCTATATTGTATCTGTGTGTAATTTGTGATGTCAATGAAATTGTCTATGTTGATGATGTGTGAGTCCAAAATAAATGTTTTCTTTCTATATAGAATATACCTTCCTCTTCCGGATAACGGGCATACATCATTTAAGAATTTAAACGGTACACTATTCCGGATTGACATATATTATTGACATATTATTATGCTTTTTAGTAATAAGATCCCTCGAGAGCGCGGGAGAAAGCGCGGCAGGGACAGCGAATATATTGATATACTGAAATTATATTGAATGATTAAGTAAGTAAATTTTGTCGTCCCTGTATATTTCTTTCTAATCTCATTCATATTTAAAATTTCCTCTTACATTCACTTAAGGAGTTGATTCAAAACCATTTCATGTTGGTACATACAAGTGTAACTTATCCACAATGATGTGCAACAACTGGGGCTCGATTCTGTAAGAAAAATGACACTAACTCGAAGATGTTTCGCCGCGGCCTCCATGTTCTGTCTCTTTCGCTAACTACGGGAAGAAGCTCTCCGAAACCTCCGCGAAGTGGCTCGGCGACGAAGTTTGTATTAGCTGAATAAGGGGGCTGAACAGTTTTAAACTGTTGGGCAAATGAGAGATTGAAGCGAGGTTACAGACAATCAAAGACAATCACCAGTGACATATACATACGTACGAGCTATCAAAATCTCTCTCTCTGTGACTTTATACCCACATAAAGCACTATAACCAAATAAATAAAGTTACAACAAAGTATAAGGTTATAATATTGTTTGACAGGTCAGTTGGCTTGGTGGTTAACGCTCTGACTGCCAATCCGAAGGTCGCGGGTTCGATTCCCACCCAGGACAAACATTTGTGTGCATGAACATGTCTGTTTGTTCTGTGTCTGGGTGTAAATATCTATATAAGTATATATAAAGAAAAAAAGTAGCATATGTAGTATATCAGTTATCTGGTTTCCATATTACAAGCTCTGCTTGGTTTGGGACCAGATGGCCGTGTGTAAAAGAAAGTCCCAGGATATTTATTTATTAAACATTACAAGCTTGAAACTACGTCAGATAATATCTATTTTCACAAAGACAGAGTAAATAAATAAAAATCTGAGACATTTTATATTATATTTTCTGCCAGCTGCACGTAATGCATCAGCAGATATCTGTAGTGTTACCGATACATGTGGATTAGATGCGAGTACTTATGTTAAGAATGCCTTCAATAGCCATTAGACTTTTCTAGAGTATTTTCTAATAACACTATGCATTTTATTCTCGTTATTTTTAAGGGGACCCGGTGGTCTAGCGGCCTAAAATTTAGCCTATTTTTAATTTTTTTTTTTGATATGACAGAATTGACTAAGGGTTTTAAATTTTTTTAGGCTTATTTTATTACTTATTAACAATACAAAAATGATGGTAAACACAAAAAAAATTTTTTTTTACATTCCAAAAGTGGCGCTGAAGTTCCCCTCTCAAAAAAAAAAGGACCTGGCTGCTGAAAGAGGTTTTATCTCTCCCTTTGATCTGAAATTAAAAAATAAGACGGATTTTTAATCAGTATAAGTATAGTTATGGCGGGGACTAGAATAAAAAAAAAAATTGAAAAATGGCGCGTAATTCAAAGTACGAGTCTGAAAACGACTCTTTTTTTGCAATGTTTTTTATTAAAAAAAATAGAAATACTCAACAGAAAATATTTTTTCTAGTCCCGGCGAGAGCCAGTACTATTTAGAATGACCTGTTAAAATTTCAGACGAATCGGTCGAACCGTCTTTTTTTTTAGCTTCAGTAGACCAAAAAAAGTAGTTTCGAGATAAACGCGTTTAAAGTTTTAAGTAACTATATTCTCAAGAAATTGTATTGAAATATGCACTTACGATTAATCGGCGATCCCAGCACCATAAAGGATTCCCTCTGTTCTCTCATAGTCTTCATTTTCTTGACTCTTGGATTTTTTACGAGCAGTTCTTGCCTCTTTGGAGTCACTTGTGCTTTGACGATCAGCCTTATAGATTCTTCGCTCATCACGATCTCGGGCTAGTTGATCGGCGTATGGGCCGATTTTAATACCCATTACGTCCATCATCTTTAAAATAGCTTTAAAACCTTCGTTAAATGTACAAGCAGCACAACTTGCAGCGATGTCCACAATTTTTTTCCAGAAAATTGATGTTTCGGTGCAAGTTGCCAGACGCAAGAGTTGAAGCTTTCATTGTTATTTTGAGTGTTATTTCCGAGACATCTTTCTAACAGGCTTTCATCCGTTAAGCTCTCGTAAACTGGCTTTAAAATAGCTAAAGCATCATCATCCAGAGCAGGGGAATGCTCATAGCTGTCCAAAGTACCCGCAGCTTCACTTTTACGCCATTTACACCATGACTCAGGACCTATTGGACAATAGGAGTGTTGCGGATTTTCGTTTGTTGAAATATTGTGATAATACCCCGCTAAAACTTCTTTCTTCATATCTTCAAGAGAATCAGGGTGCCGACGAATTGCTAAACCGTAAAATATAGAAAGTTCCTGTAATAATTTATTTGTAAATTTTTTCGTTTTGACAGCATCTTTACCGACAGAATTTTTTCGAGTTTTCTTGGGTTTTGCATCTTCACCATTGCAGTCCTTACACTTAACTATCTGCTGTAATGTTAGAAAAACAGTGGTGAATTGAATTATACAATAATTCATGCCTGGATTCATGTTATATTCTAATTCCTCAGTGGTTTTGATTTTTTTAGCTGAAGTGCTTGTATAATTAGTATCATTCTCACTTGTATAACGATTACCTTTAAAATATCTTATTTTGCCTTTTTGTCCAGGTCTTCTGCTACTAGTTTGGCCCTGCTTACGATCCATTGGTTTTATAAAATTATTTCACTCGATATCACTATAAAATTATTAATGTTATTATAAAATTGTTTCTGTAATATTATTACACTCGATGTTGCTGTCGCTGAGGAACACGTTAAACTAACCGAACAACTCTTAAAACTAAAATATTTCCCGTTAAATTCATACAATAGTCTAAGTCAGGTATACGGACCCGAGCAGCTGCAATTAGCAAACAATGGAGCCCAACTCACCGATCGTCTACCTGACATTGTAATGGGTTTTAAATATAGAAATACTCGGAATTTTGTTACCAAATTTTAACAGTATATTTTTGAAATACTATACTTTCGAAATATGTAAAAAAAAAACGATTTTTCGAAAATTCTAGACCACCGGGTCCCCTTAAGTGATTGTAAGTATTGACGTATTGTTTTACAATAATATTCAAAGAATAATAGAGACTAAATTAGCAGATAACAATATCGCTTGGCATTATGTCCTAGTTAATGCTCAAAATACATTGAACGGTAATAGAAACCTATTTACTAAGGACATGTTTGTAGCCGAGCCTTAGCGGATTTTAAAATATAAAATGACACAATAACTACCGTTCACAATTATTTCACTGATTTCTTATCCTAGATTATTATTGTAAAAGTTTCTAATCACTTACTTCACATTATATTTCTTTTCACGATGTCTTGTGAGCAATTGCATTATTTTGTAACGTTTTGAAAAATGGTTGAAAATTTACGAAAACATTTGGTAGATGTATTAGCACCGTTGAATTCAAATGGAATAACATGAAAACTAAAGTTATATCAATAATTATTTTATTCTCCGGGGACGGCAATGTATAATCAGAATGTAGGATACATATTATGATGTTAATAATGTTAATCAGTTTGGATTTCCCTTACGCCTTTTGTCGTAATGAAATAATTAAACTTAAACAACATGGTTGGAACTATACGGGGCAGCTTGTGGAAGCTATATAAAACACAAGCCGGCTTCGCCCGAGCGAAAAAATAAATGACAATTAACAATGTAAATACAGGCTGTTACAAAACTACCCGTAAAGCCGGGTAGGTAGGATAAGGAGGTTAAATGGGGCCTTATAACGAGTCCATTCACAATATTTAAGAACCGTAGTGACGCTGTATAACATACCCCAAATAATAAAAAACTGATTTTTATTAATGAAAAATAGAAAAATTATTAAATTAGACAATTATTATGTAAAATAGGTACGTAGGCCTTTCTGTTAAATAATCTGGTGCCCTGACATGACAGCTTGCTAGGGTTGTTGGCTTTGATAATTAATTAACATATTTTTACGGGGTATTTTGTAAAACGTATATAATAGGTTGGGGAAAAAGTTCGTTCCTTCGCATTTTTTAAGAAAATTCAAAACATTTTTAATATAGTTTATTTACATTTAACTAAAGTATGTAGGTACCATTTTGTTCGATAACTTTTTGCCATCTTGTAGGTAGGGACATGATCCCATTGCTATATAAATTTTGGGACTTCTGATCAAAATACTGCGACAAGTGGTTTTGACAGTCCTCTCGTGATGTTAACCTGACACTGCCTAAAGAATTCTGAAGAGACCGAAACAGGTGGAAATCTGTAGGTGCAAGGTCAGGACTATACGGCGGATGCATTAATACCTCCCAGCCAAACTCTCTTAATTTTTGCTGAGTGGCTAAAGATGTGTGAGGTCTGGCGTTATCATGATGAAAAACCACACCCCTTCTGTTGATTAATTCCGGCCGCTTTCTCTCAACTTCTTGCTTTAATCTCATCAGTTGTTCGCAGTAGAGTTCAAAATCGATGGTCCTGCCTGGTAACAGCTCATAATGAATAATGCCCTTCCAATCCCACCACACACACAGCATCACCTTGTTGCGAGTTAACCCGGGTTTCGCCACAGTCTGTGAAGCCTGACCGGCCTTTGACCATGACCTTTTTCGCACGTTCTTGTCGTACGTGATCCACTTTTCATCACCAGTTATCAGCTTCTTCAAAAATGGTTCGGTTTCATGACGTCGTAATAAAGAATCACAAATGAGTACACGGTTCATTAGGTTTCTTTCAGTGAGCTCGTGAGGTACCCAAATATCTAGCTTTTTTGTGTACCCAGTTTTTTTCAAATGCGCCAAAACTGTTTTGTGGTCAATTCCCAGTTCTTCAGCTACGTCGTAACTACTGATATGCCGATCTTGCTCCACTTTTTCAAAAATGGCATCCATTTTATGCGTAATGGGGCGACCAGAGCGACGTGCATCTTTGACATCAAAATTTCCGGATTGAAAACGCTTAAACCAAATATGTGCTACTCGCACACTATATACTCAGACACTGCACTAGATCCATAAACATCACAAATTTTTTTCGCGGCTTGCGTTGCATTTTTACCTTTTTTGTAGTAAAATTTTAAAATGAATCGAATTTCTTCATTAGATTCACTCATCTTGGCGGTACGAAAAACAAATGCAAATCACACATTTTCCTAATTTGAATTTGGAATTATGTTTTTTAAAATTTAAACTTTCAATGATACCAAAACCAGCCAGATACAAATAATATAGCCAAAGAGATTTTATTACAAGTTCAAACATACTATAATGCGAAAAGACTTTTTCCCCAACCTAATATTATTCATAAATCTTTTGCAAAAGTTTCGTGGAGATCTATTGCGTGGTAAAAGATACTAACGGACAAATAATAACAGTTGAAATATTGATTTAATTTCAAACTATTTAGACATTTCATCGTTCTTTTATTTTTTTCGCTCTCAACATATGCATGTTTATTTTACCATGCAAAGACATCAAATATCTTGCAGTTATGTAGGTTTATATTTTTTTAAATATATATCAACAATTTCATAATGTAAGAATCTAAAGATATACCACCATTCGCAATTGCTGAGACACACAATATTCTGTATTTACACAATATACTCAACCAGTAGCCAATTTTGCATGTAAATCATCTGATACGAATACTACCTACATCATGCTATCAAGTTTTACTCAATTTTGTTACCGCGTGGATTAATATGAAGGTTTTGCAAAAATCAACGGGCTTTGATTGTTTTTAACAACCCGTATATATAGGGTATTGAATTTCACGAAGACTGTGATCAACATCTTAACAGTGTTGGGCCAAGGTGCAGCCCGTCGTTACCTGCGGGACATCCTGGCCAGCTACCTGGCGGACCAAGCGGTCCTCCTAGTAGACAGGGCAGGCGGACTCCGGCGGTACTGCGCGGAGACCGGCGTTCCACAGGGGGACCCCTGTCATCTTAGGACCACTCCTGTGGAACTCTCTACAATACCTACTAAATGGTATTGTAAAATTAGAAATTTGTTTTTATATTCGTTTGAGAACTTCACTGTTACGAACCGAACTCATTTACATCACCTTTTTGGATTTTATTTTGTCTTCTAAATTCATAAAGTACTGACAGAAGTTAGTTACACTAGAGAAGTTCGTTGGTTTTCTTACTGGTCTTGGAAATTAATTTTAAAATATAAACTGTGGCTTCAATCCAGCGCCCTCTTTCATCATAAAAATGAATCGTTATTTCCCTTGGTCACAGCATCACGCATGGACGGCTGGACCGATTTCGCTAATTCTTTTTTTGTTGTGTTTGTTATTGTCAGGAGAAGGTTCTTATGAACATAAAAATAAGAAAGTTGCGCAGAAAGCTAGAAAATGTAAGAATATAACGACGATATTATCTTTTCTAATCTAACCTTACCGCTTTTGATAATATAAACTCTTATAATTTAATCTTATGGTGTTTGAAATAAATGTCAGTCATCTCACAACAGAGGCATGGGTCGGAATTATATTGATAAAATAATTAATTTATAATTTCTTAGTGCACATTTCGCGGTCAATTAAATCGAAAAATTGTATTGTAATGTATAGTGAGTTTGTTCATCACGGTTAGTTCAGAGCGCCATTACGCCTAATATTAAAAGTTTAATTGTCATGAATTATAAGCACTAAGTTCTTGGTATTTTATTTTGATTAATGATACCAATTCGAATTAAATATTCATTGAAGGCAGGACAACGTCTGCTGGGTCAGCTAGTTTCATATAGTTACGATCAGTAACACCCACAACAAAGGGCTCTGTGCCAAATATGGACGCTTAGGGTGTAACCGTGGCAACGATCGAACAAGGTCAAGGACGGTGGTGTATCGATTTGTATAGCCTCATCAGCTGTTTAGGACTTCTTATTTATTAATTATATTATAAATTGATTTGTTAGTTATAGTTATAAATTATTATAGTAATCCGAGACGGGCAATTAGCAATTTTAGCGAGGATAGAGTAATAGCGCAAGTTTGGCTTACTGTAAATATGATGGACGTTTTCACGTTAACCCATTAACGCCGAGATGATCATTAATTAGACTTGTATTTAAACCAAGCATTTTCAACAATATAGTACATTATATTGACCAATAATGTTAATCATCTACCCGCGCCGCTTTTTTCAACTTAATTGAAGTGTTTGTAATAGCCGTAATAGCTTAGTTTGAAGTTCAGGTGAGTGTTTCTCAGTTATTTTCCGTGACACCGAATAATTTATCTTTTTAAGGTATATGACATCCTTCCGCCACAATAATTAATTTATATAGTGTTAGAAGAAAAATGATGTGAGAAGCACAAATTTTTCTATACAGTCCACAAACTATATAGCCGCAGCATTTTGCCTAGGTACTATTGGTCAATATAATCTACAAACGCAGAAATTGCTTGGTGTAAATTCAAGTAAACTGTGACATTTCACCAACCCAAAACTTGTGATATTATTCTAACCTCGCTAAAATATTAAACTACATAACAATTATGTAGATTTTGTAAAATTTGGATTTATAAACATAATGCATTAATACTGTTAAGAGCCCCGGGGTCTACCGCAGTGTAAGTATCTGCTTTTTCTATGAAAACCCTGAAAAGCCACGTGGTAGATCCTTATAATAATAAAATCAATTATTAATATTTGCATCCTGTGTTCCCAAATATTTCATTCCGGTCCAGTATGTATACTTTAGATTGTTTCGGTGCAGAATACACACTATTTTCAGATACTTTCAACACCCTTCATGTGCAATACTTAATAAACAAGCCATTGAAACTTAAGGTATTTGTACGTCTATTATCTCCGAAGAGGTAAAAGGTCCCAAAACATGAATGCAAATCATAAATGCATCATAGTATAATATAAGCTTGCACCTCCTAATCTAATGAAATGAAATGAAATGAAATGAAATGAAATGAAATGAAATGAAATGAAATGAAATGAAATATTTATTCAAATAGGCCTTCACAGGCACTTATGAATGGTCAGACTCTAACACCGGTTCGGAAGGTTGCTTTTACTGAGAAGAGCCGGCAAGAAACTCAGCAATTACTCTTTTCAAAATAAGATTTTGTACATAAAGATGTGTCCTGCTGGAGCGAGCGCTACACCCAAGCATTGTCGTCATTAAAATAATCATTTGTATTGTAGAAAGCCTTTTGTACTAAAACTGTCTTAATTCTTTCCTTAAATTTTTGTAAAGGCAAATTTAAAATTTCAGCAGGGATTTTATTATAGATGCGTGCACTAAGTCCTAAAAATGAGCCTTGCACTTTTTGCAGTCTATATGCAGAAGTGACAAGTTTATCCTTATTTCTAGTATTGATGGCGTGCATATCACTCTTTTTGACATAAAGACTAATATTTTGATGTACAAATATTATGTTTGCATAAATATACTGCGATGCAACTGTGAGGATATCAATTTGTTTAAACTTTTCTCTGAGGGAAGCTCGAGAACTCAAATTATAAATTGCTCGAACTGCTCTTTTTTGCAATATAAAAATTGTTTCTATATCAGCAGCTTTACCCCAAAGCAAAATGCCGTAGGTCATAACACTATGAAAGTAGCTAAAATAAACTAATCTAGCCGTATCGACATCTGTAATCTGCCTAATTTTTCTAACTGCGTAAGCTGCTGAACTAAGTTTTCCCGCAAGACATGATATTTGTGTCCCCCATTGAAGTTTTGAGTCTAAAGTAATTCCTAAGAAAACTGTTGACTCAACTAGGCTAAGAGCTTCATTGTCTAACATTAAACTACAGCCTAGTTTTTTAACATTGGGTAATGCAAATTTAATACATTTAGTTTTTCTTGCATTTAAAACAAGATTATTAACAGTAAACCAATTTAATACCTGGGCCAATGCACCGTTTACATCGTCATAGTTGTATTTCAGTCTATCAACACCAAAAATCAGTGAGGTATCGTCAGCAAACAGTACAATTCCACAGGTATTTCTTACGTAAAATGGAAGGTCATTGATATATACTAAAAATAGAAAAGGCCCTAGAATAGAGCCCTGGGGTACACCCATATGCACAGGAGAACCAGATGATTTAACTCCATTCACATTAACACTTTGAGTTCTCTCACTAAGGTACGATTTCATCAAATTAAGTGCTGCACCCTTAACTCCATAATAGTCTAATTTACGCGTAAGTGTCTGATGGTCAACACAATCAAAAGCTTTAGATAAATCACAGAACACTCCAATAACATTCTGCGACTTTTCCCAAGCGTTGAAAATTTGTTTCAAAAGTGCTACCCCGGCATCAATAGTGGAACGACCTTTAGTAAAACCGTACTGCTCACTATGTAAAAGTTTATTTGAATTAAAGTTTATTAGATAGGCTGATGATGATGATGATGATGATGAGCAAGTAGTTGCGTTAAAATAATCTTTTCGAATACTTTGCTTAGGGCTGGCAAGATAGAAACGGGCCTATAATTGGTTGGATCACTAGGATCTCCGGCCTTGAACAAAGGTATAACTTTGCTATGTTTCATTAAATCACAGATAATATTTCCGTTAATATTTAATTCAATGCGCTTATTATTGTTTTGAGTTTTACCTCTTTCTGAATTAATTATGTTCCAAGTAGTTTTTACTTTGTTATTTGATTGGCTTATCTTATTTCTCAGATATATAGATTTTGCCGAAGTGCAAGCTTTTTTAAACACTTTGGAATATTTTCTTACATATTCAATAAAATCGACATTTTGATTGTATTTCTTCATACCATACAGCTCATACAACATAGCTCTACTTGTGTAAATACCAACTGTTGCCCTGTCGTTAAACTTAATTTTATAATTTTCCTTGAAGGTCTTAAGTTTAAAAGCTTTATTAAATTCGGTTTTTATAAATTCAAAGAGTTCAGTATAGAGACCATCCGTATAAAGTATGTATTTTGAACTTAAAAGTAGTATACGTAGTAGGTACCAATATCAGTTATTAGATTTCCATACTACAAGCTCTGCTTAATTTGAGATCCGATGGCCGTGTGTAAAGAATATCCCGGACATATTTATCATAACAGTTCCGCAGACTATGAGTATGTAAACAAAACCCAATATACAATTATACCAATTATTTTATATAAATACTTATTATATAATTATTAATAATATGATATATAGATAAAAATATTGTTTGTAAAGTTAGTTTTATTATATCATCATCATCATCATCAGCCTATCTCCGTCCACTGCTGGACATAGGCCTCACCTATGGCACGCCACTGAGCTCGATCTTCAGCTCTTTGTTTCCAACCGCTGCCAGCCAGCTTGCGTATATCATCGCTCCATCTAGCTGGAGGGCGCCCTACACTACGTTTGCCGAGCCGTGGTCTCCACTCTAGAACACGTCTACCCCAACGGTTATCGGTTCTGCGACAGATGTGACCAGCCCACTGCCACTTCAGCTTGCTACTCCTTTGAGCTATGTCGATAACTTTGGTTCTCTGACGGATAACTTCATTTCGAATTCGATCCTTCAGAGAGACTCCGAGCATAGCTCTCTCCATAGCTCGCTGAGCGACTTTGAGTTGGTGAACTAGTCGCACCGTCAGTGTCCACGTCTCGGCTCCGTAAGTCATAACAGGTAGGACGCACTCGTTAAAGACTTTCGTCTTCAGACATTGGGGTATGGGCGATGAAAAGACTCGACGAAGTTTTCCAAATGCTGCCCACCCTAGCTGTACTCTTCTGCGAGCTTCCTTCTCGAAGTTGTGTCTACCCAATTGCAAGATTTGCCCAAGGTAGACGTATTCGTGAACAACTTCGAGAGGAACCCCGTCAAGGGCAACCGGTTCCGGAATAACATGCTCGTTGAACATGATCTTGGTTTTATCCAAGTTCATCCGGAGACCGATGCGTGCAGAAGAATCAGCCAGGGTAGTCAGCATGAATTGGAGATCTTGCACGGTTTCAGCCATGATGACGATATCATCCGCAAATCTAAGGTGTGAGAGGTACTCGCCGTTAATATTTATGCCCCGTCCTTTCCAATTTAGGGACTTGAACATATCCTCCAGAGTGTTAGTGAACAATTTGGGGGAAATAACGTCCCCTTGTCTCACTCCTCTATGTAAGGGGATATGTTCAGTCTGCTGATTTTGTACTTGGACGGTCATAGTCGCGGTGTCATACAGTCCTCTCAGCACTTGGACGTATCGCCAATCAACTTGGCACCGTTGCAAAGACTCCAGAACAGACCAGGTTTCAACGGAGTCAAAGGCTTTCTCATAGTCCACAAACGCAAGGCACAGGGGCTGGTTATACTCTTCGGTCTTCTGTATAACCTGCCGCACTGTGTGAATGTGGTCTATGGGGCCGTATCCTCCTCGAAACCCAGCCTGCTCCGGAGGCTGAAACTCGTCGAGTCTACGCGCGAGACGATTTGTGATGACTCTCGAAAACAGCTTATAGACGTGGCTCAAGAGTGAAATGGGTCGATAGTTCTTCAAAAGGGTTTTGTCACCTTTTTTGAAGAACATAACGACCACACTCTTACTCCACGCCTTCGGAGTTCTCCCCGAAAAGAGGACGGAATTAAATATACGCTGAAGCTGAAGAAGCGTTGGAGTTCCACCAGCTTTTAAGAGCTCCGTTGTAATTCCATCCTCCCCGGGGGCTTTTCCGTTTTTAAGCTGTCTGAGAGCCATCATGACCTCGTCCAGGCTGACCTCTGGCAGATCCTCAGTGTAATGGCGGGTCAGAGTGGCCCTGGGATCCTCGGGATGGGGTTGAGGACGAGATTTTATTATATGAAATCACAATTATCTACAAAACTTAATATTATATAAAAAAAGTCTATATTAAATAATTTTTTAAACATTCAATCAAATAAACTCGTAATCACAGTAAACACAGCGACAAGTCGTCATAAACTGATGCAAACAAACAAACAAACACCCCGCCCACTCCCCTCGTACATTCGGCTAATCCTAGTCGGTGTGTTATATTATTATTATTTCAGACCGAATCTTCTTTACCGATTGAAATTCTATCCACATTTAAGTATTGGTACGGCAATCAATACAACTGCGTAAGGTGGAATGGTTCCTTTTCAAGTGAGTACAGGTTGAAATATGGAATGAGACAGGGGGGATTAAGTTCGCCTCGTCTGTTCAATCTGTGTATGAACCGGCTGATTGGTGAGCTCAGCAGCACCAAAGTCGGATGTCATATTGATGAGCTATGTACCAATAATCTTAGTGACGCAAAGGACATGGTGTTGCTGAGTCCATCAGTCAGTGCCGTGAGGAGGCTAGTGTCGACTTGTGAGTATTATGCGGTGACCCATGGGCTCAAATATAATGTAAAGAAAAGTGAACTAATGCTCTTTAAACCAAATGGTTTTTCCTACCCAGCTTTCCCGGATGTGTCACTGTGTGGCACTCCACTACGTAGGGTCTCTAAATTTAAATATCTAAGTCACTGGGTCACCGATAACTTAAGTGATAATGTAAACATTGAGAGGGAACGCAGGTCGCTGGCTGTCCTTTGTAACATGTTGGCCCGCAAGTTTGCACGGTGAACGAATTCAGTTAAAATCACGCTTTTTAAAGTTTACTGTCAATCTTTCTACACCTACAGCCTGTGGTTCAATTATTCGCAGCGGGCATACAGCGACCTGCGTGTCCAATATAACAATGCACTCAGGGATGGTTGCCGAGCCGCGGGCTTTGCCGCTATCATTAGGTATTATCGCTATTTACCGCTTATGATTTCGTGGCGGCACCAACACTATTCTGGGTGTGTTTGCAGACCGCTGGGAGTCGCAAAGATGGCTACGGCTTCATATTGTAAATTAAAAGTGTAATATTCTGTGTTGTGTAGTGTATGTTATTGAAATTAACATTAGTTTTTAAGTATATTGTTACTAACAAAACTAACAGGTCTGAAATAAAAAACGCAAATTGGCCAACAATTGAATTGGCGTAGTGTTAATTGCAGGAATCGAAAAGATGTATTTACAATAATTTACTAATATTACATTGTTGACTCGTTCAAAATAAATTTGCTTCATGCCAGGGAAATTTTATGGAGATAAAGATTACCATTTACACACATTGTTTGGACGAGTGGATAAGATTTTACAATTGTGTTTTTTGCTAATTCAGAATACAATACGACGCGACAAGCGTTGCACAAAACACATAATGTGAAATAACGAGGAACTACAAAAGGAGGCAGTTTAATATTTTGAGCACTTTTCATGTTAAAACTTGTTAAACGTTGTTAAATAAGTCTCTTACCGAGGTGAAAACAAAGTAAACAAACATCAAAATTGATAAATTAAAGTAAAGTTTAAAAAAAACATACATTTAGCGAGTGAATCATGCAAGATCTTAAAATACAGCAAATGATTTTTTGTAAAATCGGTCAGAGGCAACAAACCTTACTTAAAAACTTTAATATGCATAAACTTATTGTAATTAATAATTTGAAGTTTAAATATTTATTTTAAGGGTCTCGTGCAAATCGTATAACTTAAAATTCTAGATAGTACAATAGAGCAGGAAAAGAATAGAAAGTCAAGAAGAATAAGCAAGAAGATAAACTGCCACTGCTTCGGAAGTAACACACATCTATGGAAAGATCAAATTTAAAATATGTAAATCTTAACTTGACTAGTAAATTAACTGTAGTATTTTGCAATCAATTTCACATTTGATCACGTTACATTTGATAAATTAAGCGTATCGTTGATTACCGCCAAAAGTGGCCACTTGTAGTGATTATAATATAATATATAGTTATATTCTCATAATAAAATATTTATTTTACAGGGTGCCGAGTTTTATTAATTATTTTTGTCACCATTAGTTAAAAAAATAGATTAATGATATTCTTCGTGTATTTTGTGCGAAACTAATCTTTTACACAATCGTCAATATTAAAATGTATGTCATGTTCAATTGCCAGAATCGCTAGAAATTATAGTTTCCACGTGGACATAGTCGATCTCAGAGATTTTTTTATTACGTTTAGTTTAGAGTAGCTTCTATCGCTACTGACATTACTAACGGAAGATTATGGCAATGTTTGGTAAACCCATTTTCAAATTTGGACACAATTATATATTTGAATAAACCCATAGAGCCGGACTTAGGTAATAAGCCCTTTTTACAGACGGATAAAGCATAAATATCCTGGGACATTCTCTTACACACGGCCATCTGATCCCAAACTAAGCAGAGCTTGTATTATGGAAACCAGATAGCTGATATACTATATATACTATTTTTATTTGTAAATACATACTTATATAAATATTTACACCCAGACACAGGGACATGTTCATGCACACAAATGTTTTTCCTGGGTGGGAATCGAACCGCGACCTTCAGCTTGGCAGTCAGAGTCGCTAACCACCAAGCCAACTGGCCTGTTATGTATTTTTATTTGTTTAAAAAAAACAGCAAACTACTAATAAATGGTACGTAGGTATTTAAAGTAACAATTAATTATTATTCGTACTTTACACTAAACTTGAAACTATTAAAGTTTAACTACAAATCGCCGTGTCGTAGTTCAATTACATTTTGAAATAAATCTTTGCGTAATGAAAATAAAAAGTATTATTGCTTTATATATTAAACTATGTTTCAAGGGACATAAATATAGTTTTTTATTATCCAATCAGCCTTTTTAAGTCTTTGCGTACAAAAAAGTTATAACTAGGTAAACGTAAAATCTGTCATAACGTTCTTCATTTTCGGGAAAACGCTGTCCCGTCGCCCGCACCGCCCGTGCCACCCGGGCGTCTGCCATCAGCTGGTGGTCGCTCGCACTTTACCAGAATTCGAGTTCATCTCGCCTGCTCTCTTTCGCACCCTTGTGTTTCGCTTGATACGTAACATTGCGAGGGTGATTTGAAGTATTTTTAAGGTCTATCCACACACATCAGGCCGTGCCCGGGTCGTGGACGCGCCGTGACCGTGCCAAGAGCGTGCATCCGCGTTCCTTCAAGGGTTTTCTGTTCACAAATGTTATTTTTATACTTCAAATCCATACATTTCGGATGAGATAAATCGTCAAAACGGTATATATACGGCCTCGATTAATAACTAGTCATTCATATTTTATGAAAAAAAACGACAATATGCAATGTGTGTCACGGCACCGGCCCGGGCACTGAAGCTCCGTCACCGCTCTAGACACGGACGTGTATGAATGAATTTATATAAAATGTAGGCAACGATATTTTTGTGAGTCCCTGACGGAGTACGGCCCGTCCACGTTCCGGGCATGGCACTCTTATGTGTGGATATACCTTTATTTAAAATTAGAATTGAAAGGCGTGGCTTTGGCACCGCCCCCTTTCGGAAGTCACAAGGTCGGTAAGAATCCTAAAACTATCCCTATTGCTCTTACATTCGAGTTCAATTTACTTTACCATTAGCTTCAGTTCCCTTCCGAAAACAAAAAAACTACTTGAAAATGTAACGCCTCACAACATAACCCCATCAAAGAGACAGACAGAGCCATTCTGTTTTGCATGAAAAGGATACAGAATGTCCTATATCGCACTATTGAGATTTTCTTGGTCATTTAGTATATATACAGGGATGAATTAGTATTCTTTGATATTTTATTTGAAAATTCCACTTCTAAAATTTTGAAGCCAAATTTAATCCCTTTCTATTTATTTTATTATTTAAATATAATATTCATTACTAGCAAACGATCTCGCGGCTTGGCACGCATTTCCAGAACATACGTCACTTTGATATGACCTTTTCTGCCCTGTCAACTTAATCCGTGCAAAGAAACAGGAATTAAAACTAAATAATGGTAATTTTGTTTATCAAATTCTTTCTTTTAGGAATATTTATAGATTGATCTAATATCTATAATTTCACTACTGGGTCTAGGCATTGATTGACTTAGTCAACGTAAGCAACGTATATTTATGTAAATTTATTGTTTTAAATGGCAAAACAAATAATAACCGAATCATTAAAATCATAATATGCAAAAATATGGCATTTTGATGAAGTATTTATAAGAGTAAGTTGTACGGAGCCCAGCTGGAATAAAACTCGTTCTGACTTTACCGACAGAGGATGCGGAGGGCAGCTGCATGTACCAACTGCGCATGATCAAACCCCACCAAAATACAGGGCGCAACTCGCGTTATTATTAGGTACCATTTTAGTGTAGTCGAACGTACGTTCAGAGCAGTTCTGCTTCGAAATAGTTTCTTGAATTTCACGAATTTTCTCGTTACCTAACTAAACCTACTTTTTATCAATTAGCATTGTATATGCAAGTGGCACTCTTATTTTACATACCAAGTGCATAGTGTTAGCCTGGATGGAGTACGAATTGGCAAATAATTGATAATTGCAGTTTGGGACCAACGCATCGTGTAAGTTTGCATAGCAGTGCTTGATTTTATTATTATTATTGGATTCATTGTAAATAGATTAGGCACAGTCATGTAGTAAAGAGATGTCAATAATAATATTAAGAAAATAATTGAGTTATTTATTAATAGTAAAAATACCATTTAGTTTCTACATTAAATTAATATTAGATTAGGCACAGTGATTTTGCAAGTTTCTTGTAGTTCATGAAACAAATAGTTAGTTAGCTATTAAAATCAATCAAATGCTTCGAGATTAATGAATTATTTTAGAAATATTAAGAGCCAATCAGTTTTCACGCTGACCATTAGGACAATTAATTGCAAAAAAAATATAACTATGATAATATTATGGTAGTAACAATATTTTTTAATTGAAATGGGCGCGCATCCGATCTGCTCCGAATAACATGGGATAAATAATATTAGAAGGATATACATAAGAACATCAATCAATAATATTTTAAATATTTCGTGCAGAGCTTTCCCCATAGAACGGTTTTGGGCCTGCAACTGCACCTCCCAAACCCCTCTGTCTACACTCATAAGCATTCCTTGCCCATGGCATAACAAGTAATTGGTTTTTTAAGATGGGGACTAGAATTCATCATCACCTGTTCTCGTCTGATCTTAATTATTTGGTATCGACTCAATTTAAAATATATAACGACCGAACATCATTTCTATTTTAGAAGCAGCTGTTCATCCTTAGTGATCGTCGTCAATGGCATATTAAGTGTTAAGTAAACATTTTACATTAGGACAAAACAACTGTAAAAATGTTACATGCAGGGAGATGTGTGTTAGTCAAAGAAGGAATATCTTTAACAAAGAAGTAAGTTCATTTATTTTCATTTTAAATATGTATTAAACCTATTTTTCTTTATACTGTAGCGACATCTATGAACACGCCTACAATCCTTCACGCCCGCACTAGTGATGTGGCGACATCTATGAATGAGTAGAAACACGCGAGAATCCTACATCGCACTATCAAGATTCTCTCAGGATTTGACATACATACAAGCATTCAACATCAACCGTTGGACCGCGGTCCCCAGGCATGATCACCTAGCCTGGCGGAAGATCTTCCTTTTTAAATGTAGAAGTCTCATACCTCGCTCCTCCACAGTGGTGACCCAGACGTAATCCCCATAACTTCGCTTCAAGCTCAGCTGCATTCACACAGCAAGCCAGCTTCGCCTTCATCAGTTCCACCGCAGCCGACTCACCGTGCTTCCTGGTTCTGCAAGGCACACTTCATGCGACAGCACTCATCGCCCACACCACAGTTTACCTGCAGCACACGTCCGGACCTTAGCTGGCACGTCACTCTCCAGCGTGGCGGTTTCTGTACACATGGTCTACTGTGGAAAGCCTCAACCCATCGCAGCAATCCCGCTCAGTCTCGACTCACCGTAGACTTCCGAGCAGCACTGGCACTTGCAAGCTTTATCAGCAATGATGCAGCAACAACAGATCGACCTCTGGTCTAAGAAGGGAGTGATGTAGCGACATCTATGAACACGCCTAGAATCCTTCACGCCCGCACTACAGTGATGTGGCGACATTTATGAATGAGTAGAAACACGCGAGAATCCTACATAGCACTATCAAGATTCTCTCAGGATTTGACATATATACAAGCATCCAACATCAACTGTTGGACCGCGGTCCCCAGGCATGATCACCTAGCCTAGCACTAGTACGCGCAATAGGTCAATAGGATTCTTGATTGAATATCACTCCTATTCTCTGGGCAAGGCTTAAAGCCGGTCATACCTGGAGGCAAATACTGCCACTGATCCCTACAACTTTAAATATATTAATACTCAACATTATTTCTATTTCAGATGCTGCAGTTCACTCTTCAGGTTCAAGAAATTTACCATCAATAAATCTTTTCATTCACTAAAACTACGTGCACATTGCTATAGATACATATTACGTGCCCAGTAAATCTTAACCTAAAGGCAACAAAATTACAGAACTGCATAAATGTTTATAATAAATACATATATTTTTGTACAGAAGAGTAAGTTCATTTATTTCCATTTTTTATATATTTTTAATACTATTTCCATATTGCGGCTATATTATAGCTTTAATCCGATTCTGGTAATTGTCTCTAGTCCATGCCTTCAAATCCATTGAGTATCATTGCTAACCAGATTCCAGTGTAGGACTTAAAATCTTTTGAGGTGAGTGGCCTCTGCATCGCGCATCAGGTCTTGCCAATTTTTTTGCAGTATTAGGCAGCCGTTTCTAATATTATGTGCAGTGACGATGCCAGGGTGTTGCATTGAACAATATACGTGTAGCTATATATACACTAGCTTTTTAACAGCAAAACTGGGCTTAACCTGATTATTAGGCTCCTTTTTTTACACGTTTATCGTCTAGTTTAGCTTAGCGTCACCAGTTTACGATGGCAAGGACAGTTATGGATCACTCTTGATTGTTCTTTCTGTATCGGATTCAAGTCAGATTAGGAGTTTGAAGATGTTCGAGATGTTAAGCAAACGACTGCAAACTGCTCTTTCGATAGGTTTTAGGATTTTGAGGATATGTACAAAAATATAGACATTTGAAAATATTATCAATGCTAACTAGCTTGGGTTTTGATTAGTTATAGTAGGCCATCAAATATTTGTGAATATGTTAACGGACTAACTACATGGTTAAAAGATAGAATATAAGTTTTAGTATTGAAGTCCTGTTAACAACTTTTGGGTACGGAACTCTTAAGATAGCTTTCAAGCTGTAAAACTGCAATGTAATAGTACTTTGTAATTATGTAACAGAACCTTACAAGCTATATGTTATGTTTATAACCACTAATGTACAAATGGCGAACCAGACAAATGGATGGATGTTTTTATACTTTCACACACGAACGACTAAGCAGATTGTTAAAACGAGACAAAAATATAGTTTATAACACATAGGATACTTTTCATCCCGGGATAATGTAATATCCCTCGGCAACACCTCGAGTGAAACCGCGTGGAATAGCTAGGCTAATAAAAAAAAGAATGATAGTGACATCCCTTCAATATATATTTTTTCATTTAAATTCTATATTTAAGAGTCTATCTTCAAACATTTTATCATAAGCCCATTAATGTTTATCTAGTTTGTGTGTGAGTTCAACGACAGAATTGGTTGATAACTTGACTAGGTCAAATTGACACATCTTGAAACCGATTTATATTAGTTCATGGCTAAGCGTGATCGCTTGCGTAGTGGACATGAAAGAAAGAGCAATATCATCCACACTAATAATAAAATAAAGAAGCAGTAGCGGTGCAGCGGGAAACTTATGCGTTTCATCAATGACCAGCTGGGGAACAACGCGTAATTTGTTTAGAGTAATGCAGAGTTCGTCTGAAGAAATACTACCTTACCTATTTCCGCCGTGAAGCACTTCTATTAATTACTGTGTTTTGGTTAGAAAAGTAAAATTATAGGCAAATGACAAATAACAACTTCACGTCTCAAGGTCGACCACGGATCGGCAAAGCTGGTGTAACTGGTGTAGCAAATGTCCATAGGCGGCGGTATCAAAAATATGATTCCTAAAAAGACTTCAGTCCAAAACAAAAGTCGTTAAATTCTGTACAATACTCAATATTAAAAGTATTTAATACATACGGTTAGACTCGCGTGCAACATTCAGTAGAAAGTCTCACTATAAGTAGGTAAAAATGTATGAGGATGCTAAACAAGTTTCCGTGCTTCCAAAGTTTCTCGAGGATTTATCTTCCATGGCTATACTATGCTATGATGTGGGATTGTAAATGAGGGTTGAGTGACATCACCATCGGGGCTCTAAATGTAACAGTTATGTACTATCTCGGGCCATTTTCGACGATGTCCTATTACAAAATTCAGTGCCGCCATTAAAGTTTTAGTGATCGTCTTGATAAACATTTCAATTCGTAGCATACTGTAGCAAGTGTCTACGAAAGTTTGTTCTACTATCTCGTAGACTCGTAGCGAACTGGTCGGAGTGAGTATGAGTCTCTAGAATGTAATTTTTTTGTACTAGTATAACTTATTTCGCTTCCTCTACATTCATTAGTCTTCGCATAGCGTTTTTACTAGCCCTTTTCTAGTTTCTAGTCAAAGCTTAGTCGGGATATCGTGAATGGTTCTGTATTGATTCACCGATAAAAGTGACCTTCTGGTAAAGTGCTATTCTATAAATTTTGGTATCTTGAAACGAAAAGGTTACATGCGCGGGCATGCATGTCTATACATTTCCAATTGTAAATTATAGGATTAAGGTCTGCAATAGACTAAAAGTTTAGTAAAAGGTTACTTGTGAGTATCATAAACAACAATTTGATATTTTTAAGAAATAAAAGTGTCTGAGCTGCTTTCTTTATAGAAAAATAATTAAAATTTGCAATTTACAGTCCGGCACGTCCTTGAGGTCGACATCATACCCACAATAACTCACACGTGATATTCGCGCTGTTCGTCTTTAAGAAGATCCGTAATCGGCCAATCGGCCTTCGTAGTTCAAGTCTAGACAATTCCACCACGGCCTTGACCAATAAACCTAATAAATAATACATCGATAATCTCACAACCTCTATTTGATTTTAAGGAGTTCCATGCATAGACATAATTTATGGGCCGGAGTATACCCCTAACAGGAATTCGGGTGATCCCTCGGGGAACAGCTACACCAATAATAGAGTAGGTACCTACCTCTTCCATTAGGGTATGTTCGCCCAATACAATCGCTTTTACATATATAATATTTATAACATCAAATACTACACGTTTAGTGCAAGAAATATTTGTACTAAATACTAATAAAAAGCATATCAACTGCCTTATGTGTCTGCCTTATGAACACGTAGAAAATGAAACAAGACGTTTAGCGTAAATTAATTAATTTGAATAGGAAGGAGCTCCTACTTTTGGGGATTAATATTATTATTATAATTACAGTATTAATTTATTTATCTCCGAAAATACTGAGCCTTCGAAAAAAAAAATTACTAGCTTAGAAGTAGTAGAGCTCTTAGTATAGGGTTCGTTCGGGAGAGTTCAGGTCAATCACAAGCCCACCCCTCTTAGTTGACATCGGGTAAAATTACAAATAATTTCATTATTAATGTAGATAACTAGTCTGGAAGAAAAAAATCAAGACCAATCACAATATTATCATACGAGTACTACTGTTAAGTGTAGCACATTCTACAACACTGAATTTTATGATAAGAGACGAAAATATAAAATTCTAGTTTATTTAGAAGGCCGGCAATATTTTGATGGACCAATTTCATATTATTTTGTTCGCTTCTGATAGTTTTAGAGAAGTAAAATGGAATTGTACCATTTTTCAACATACTATGGGGGATTTTCTGGGCAACAGTACAATTATTGGCAAGACTATTTTTTTCCGCACTACGCTTAAACAAGTACGGTATGTGCCTTTTTTTGGTTGTAATAAATGATATTTACGTTTCTGGTTAATATAATATAGTATATATAATATACACGCACGCATATTTGTTATAATTTTTTCCCTATAGTACCTAGTATCAAGTCTAAAATTAATTATGGTGCTAAGTTGATTTACATACTGTATACTCGTATGATTAAAATACGTATTACCATGTAAAGATCAAACTCACAGTTAGGATATTGGTTACACAAGTGTTTGATTGTACTATTTAGCTTAAACTCATTCATCGAAGTGTTTTGCATTACACCAATTACAATTATATTAATGATAATGATAATGATTTCAGGTGTGATATGGCTACAGATAGCTCATATATTAATTTAGTCGGATTATAGTCATTTTCAACGTCACAAATTAAAATATGGTCTTCCTTGGTAACGTTAATTGAATAGCACGGTTTGAGTATTTCCTTGCTGGTTGCGAATGGTTTGGTGAAAGGGAAGACTTCATATTCTCCATATTTAATTTGAGCATTCTTTCTTAATTCAATAAGTCTCATTTCCATAACGCTACACTGTTGGCTGCTAAGGATAAGTACTCGAGGTTTCTGCGCATTATTATTTGTCGCAATGTCATCAATTGATTTAACGTTTGCTCCATTATATGATACAGCACAACCAGCTCCATCTATCGACGCCATGGAAATCTGCGTGTGTGCTCTTTTACTTCTGAGATCTTTTGGATTGGCAAGAGTAGCTGCCTTATCCGCGCCATCTCGTGTAATTTGCTCGAACGATTTAATTTTTCGTTTTTCTGGCTCATTGTTCGCAGTTATGTGCAGCGTTCTTCGTTGATGTTGTGTGGTACATTCCGTTGGAACCTTTTTTGCGTTTTTTATAAGAGTTTGATCATCCTCCAACCCAAGATTAATTGAGCTTGAATCTAAGGAGTTTTGTTGCTGCTGTAGCTTTAGTTTCTTGTTATTTTTTTTTTGTTACTACCGATTGTCTCTCTGCATATTTTTTTTAATCGGTTGATTATAGAATGACTTTTTTAAACTTTTTTTCCAGATATATATTTCGCAATGAGAGCTCATAAATTTCTCTATGTGCACTTTCTAGGTTTACTTGCAAGGTATTTACTTGTTGGTACACCTCGGTTAGCTCATTAAAATCCGTTGACAGATCGGGTAGGCTTTTGATCCTAGAATCCGATTGAAATAAGGTAAACGAGAGTGATCTGCGGATTCATCTGATGATTTTCTTACCAAAGCGTTTCTCCTCATAGTAATGTTGTTAGTAGACTTATCCATGGATGGAGCGTTCGTGAATTGTATTGACGTTTTGTGAAAATATTGTGTAGAATATAGTGGATAGTCGGGCCCTCGATTGGCAATTCATGTTATTCCAAATTAATCTTTTTGTAAGATGTTATGGATTTGAACCCATGTCTCCGTCGGTGGTAGGCAGGGGGTAACAAAATAAGCTAATTGTTGCTTTATAAGCTATTTTGCTCAGTCAAGGATTCCGGTCAATGATCTGTCAGCTGTGTCAATGACACAATATGAATCATCACTTGGGTAGTTTGAATTGCTAACGTTTTCCATATCACTGTTTTCTTGATTTATTGCACTTTTTCTCAATTCGTCCGCTGACAAAGAAACAATCTAACAAAAGACAGAAAACCTCGCGAGCTTCATAAAACTTTCTAAAATTTCACAAATGTTACGTTACGTGCTTCATACTCCAACTATGATCCATTTCTCCATGCGCCACTGAAGTTACGCGATTAAACCTTTTTAGATCGAGTCACCATGAGTCTCAGCCGACTGAAGTCACCACCAATGTTGATTATCGATTTTTAAAATCCTTTATTAAAAGAGAGCCGCTGTGTGTTTATCTGCGAATTAGACTATAGTCAAATAGTATTTCTAATAAAATATGAGATGTAATTAAACTCTAATAATAATTATCATTCAACTGTCGTCAGCACCGAGAGACAATACAGTGTTCCCACGTACGTATTTCATCCTTTGTAACATGAGGGGCCTTCTATTGTATAAAAAATACAATTTTTAACTATTCAATGGTTTCCTTAAGCCACAGTTATTCAAATAGATATTCCCGAATATTGTAGGTTTAGTTATTTTTTTATAGAATGTTTCAGCCGAATCAGTTTACCGAGTAATTGCAATACAATTGCACATCACATTGAAGAAACTTGCCAAATATACAATTTATAGTAATTTTATATCTTTAGGAATTTGGCCTACGAGAGAATGAGTTAGTTAGTGTTTTGGATTATATTTCACTTCTACCGCGATTTGTTTTTATTTTAGGGTAAAAAAAGATTTTTCATTATTAAAAAAAAATAAAACACCAAACAAAAAAAGTTCTCTCCGGCGGGGAATCGAACCCCGGTCTCCCGCGTGACAGGCGGGGATACTTACCACTATACTACCGAAGATATGATGTTGATGGCGAATTTATGTATTCGAACATGCATAGCCACACATGATTATAATGTTTTGCTTTAGGGTGAGGCGGATTCTCGACGTTTTATTTATAGGTAGCGGCGGCGTGGGCAGAGCTGTAGCGCGTGGCGGCCTGAGGCGGCCGAGTGACTCCGGTATTTGAATTATTTCTTCGATTGATTAACCTTTTGATATATATTTCATATTTATTAGAATACTAGCTGTCCCTCGCGGTTTTACCCGCGTTCCTGACGGATATCACATTTTTCCGGGATAAAAAGTAACCTATATGTTATTGCAGGATATGCTCATCCAAATCCGTTTAGTAGTTTTTGCGTGATAGCGGAACAAACATACTTACATACAAATATTTCCACTTACAATAGTATAGTATAGAGTATAGATATTAAACTCTTTATAATTAATGACGATAAACAGACAATTATAATTAACATTGAATTCCCATGAACAGTATTTTTTAAGGAACTGTATAAGACTAAATAATGTCGTAAGTGACGATCCCTTCAGGATTTTAGAACAACTACAATTTTCTAGTACGTCAGTTTGATTTATCTGTTAAAGTTAAGCCTGCGTAACGACAACGAGTTTGTGGAAAATGGAAGTTAAATATAGAAGCTTTTAAGAAATAAATACGTTCTTAAGATCCCTATAAAGAGTTGACATATCGAATTATGGAGAGTTAATATTCAAATTTAGTTAACCTTCTTCATAACCTAAGTGACGTCATTCTAAATCCAAAATGGCGGAGGTGATAAGATGGTAATTTATTAATTCAGTACCTGGATGGCCGGTATTTTTTTTTGATAAATTATGTAAAGTTGATTATTGGCTTAGTGTTGCTTAACAACGCCATCTACTGGAGTAGCTTTAATGTTGTTGTGTCGTTAAAACAGTTAATGTCAGGAAGTCCTTTTTTTAGGTTATGTTTAAATCAATTATCGATAAAGTTGATCATTGAAAACACGGATAAAACGATATTTTCTGTAAATTAATCCTCGATTACAAATCGGTCCAGCGATCGATCGTTCAGGGGCGATAGCCCCCGAACAGACCCCTGCATACTAAATTTCATGAACATCGTTGGAGCCGTTTCCGAGATCCTCGTTTAAAGGTATTAAGTGGAGTCAGTTTTATGGCTTATAGTTCGTATTAAAAAAAATATTTGAAATGTATTAAATATGCAAATACTACCTTCCGAACTGGTATTAGAGTAGGACTATTCGTAATGCTGATTTGCTTCGAACCTGCTGGACTTAAGTCGAAAATTGGTACACATATAAAGTTCTATGACTCAAACAAGGAATCATAGCATAAATAAATGTTTTTTTAATATAGTCGTTTAAGAAAAAGTATGAACATTGTCTATCTGCCCTTATCTCCGAAACTACTGAGCCAAAAATGTTGAACAATACAAAAAATTGCTCTTTACTCATATATTACGTTAAAACCTATGAGAAGTCTATGATCTGAAAATGATATGCCAAGTCCATGAAACATTAATCGAACGAAAAAAAACAGGATGTGTCGTAAAGGTAGAAGTTAAACTTTTGAAAAACAGGGAAACATTCAAAGTATTCATCAATCACATTTAAATATCATAGACTGTGTTTATCATCCAATTATTTTTCGTCCCTTAAAATGTTTGCGGATCAGAATTTAAAATTATTTAATATTTCTTTCCTCGCGGTTTCACCCGCGTCCCGAGCAATGTGATAATAAATACATAAATAATCCGGGACATTATTTTACTCTACTGCGAACAACTGATGAGATTAAAGCAAGAAGTTGAGAGAAAGCGGCCGGAATTAATCAACAGAAGGGGTGTGGTTTTTCATCATGATAACGCTAGACCTCACACATCTTTAGCCACTCAGAAAAAATTAAGAGAGTTTGGCTGGGAGGTATTAATGCATCCGCCGTATAGTCCTGACCTTGCACCTTCCAATTTCCACCTGTTTCAGTCTCTTCAGAATTCTTTAGGCAGTGTCAGGTTAACATCACGAAAGGACTGTCAAAACCAGTCGCAGTATTTTGATCAGAAGTACCAACATTTCTATAGCAATGGGATCATGTCCCTATCTACAAGATGGCAAAAAGTTATCGAACAAAATGGTACCTACATACTTTATTATTTTATTAAGCCTTTATTGCTGAAAAACTAAACACAATTATAATCTAATAGTATATAAAAAAGAAAAACCATAAATCTAACACATTGGATTTTCCGGTTTAGTGATCAGCGTGTCCTGTGACACATAGGCCTCTTCCAGCTCTTTCCACTTAATTCTGTCTCTAGCTTTTCTAGATCAGGTAGTCCCTCCAAATTTCCTTATGTCGTCTATCCATCTCTTGGCCTGCCTTCCCCTTTTCCGTTTGTCATCACGTGATTGCCACTCTGTTATAGTTTGAGTCCATTTTAACTTACTTTAGTTAAATGTAAATAAACTATATTAAAAATGTTTTGAATTTTCTTAAAAAATACGAAGGAACTCTTTCCCCAATCTATTAAAACAAAGCCGCTTTCTCTGTCCCTATATGCTTAAAACTTTAAAACTACGCAACGAATTTAGATGCGGTTTTTTTAATAGATAGAGTGATTGAAGAGGAAGGCTTTTTATGTATAATACATGTCACATCCCACGGGAACGTGGGTAAAACCGCGGGGGACAGCTAGTATTATATATAAAACAATAATTTCCCGTAATAAAAAAAATATTTTTTGAGTATAGTTACATTATTGCAATTTTCTTAAGGATTTCATTTTTTTTGGAAATAAATTGTAGCCTGAGTTACTTCCTGATAATTTTGCTCTCTATTGGTAAAATAATTGTCAAAATCGGTTTTAAAGATCCAGAGATCCACACAACCCTTACCTCTTCCTAATATTATTAGTGAAGCTATACCTACTAACTATAAATCATTGTATATTTTATCATATCTGCTTCCCTCCATTTCCTCCTCTCCAAGGTACCTTCGTATTCAGTAGGTCTAGATGAAATTACAGGCAGTAAGGGAGGACAGGAAAAACTAGATTTTATCTCTGTATGACGAACGGGTTGGCTGAGTGGTTTAGTATGTGAAATACGCGCATTTCATCGGTTCAGTTCCCATCCACTTGTTCTGAAATGTCTGTCATTTAAACGTACAAACTTTACCCTTTTCATAATTATTTGTGTTGATAAAAATGAATGTTTGTTAATTATGATGAAAAAGGGCGCACGTGACCTCAAATGAGGAAAAAAAAAATATTGGTTCGTATTTAACAAAGATATCTGGAAAACACAAATAATGAGAAATTACTAAAATACAGTAGAATAATAATGCTCTCTCGATCTCTCACATGGCCCCCTCTTGCGTGAGGTGAAATAGCAATAGTTTCAAGGTTTCACAGGTGTACTCTATATTTGACATGACGAAATACTAATAACTGGATAAAACCAAATATTTATGTGAAATTAAAGTATAGGCTATACTCCTATTATGAAATCCTACTAATATTATAAAGGCGAAAGTTTGTAAGTATGGATGTATGTATGGATGTTTGTTACTCTTTCACGTAAAAACTACTGAATGGATTTGAATGAAACTTTACCACAATATAGCTTATACATCAGAATAACACATAGGCTACAATTTTTGAGGTTTCTAATGTGAGGTCGTAAAAAAACACATTTTTTGCGCTTACATTGCAAACGCTGACTGAATCCTACAAGATAGATCAAAACAATGTACTACAGTATTGTACAACTTAAAAAGGTCTACAAAAAAGTCCGTGATGGTAAATGTTTATCTCTTAGGAATAACCCACAATAACCATTTTTTATCCTTTACTTTGTACAAGAAATAATGGCTTATTTACGAAGCGATTTTAAGCAATACAGTATTAATCCTTATCCAATTAAGTATCTTAAATACATTGTGCATTTAATAAAGATCAATATGGCTTTTTACAGCATGTAAATTAAATAAATATTTTCGAAGATATCACAGATTTAAAATGCAGAGTCATAGCAATTTTGGCGATAAATACCGTTTCGGTGATAAATACCGGCAGCGGTGCCAGGCGAACGGGGCGTGTAGGGAGCGGGGTAGGTGCGGTGGGGAAGAAGTGGCTCATCGCTGAGTGCGCGACCCGAACGCGGGCAGACGCGTGAGGGCAGACGTCGTTGACGGTTGTGTCCGTTTTGCGAATTTTCAAGGCACTAGCGATTTGATAAAAACGTATGGTCGCCTACTTTAAGTAATATAGGCCTAAGGTTAGTTATTGCCAGGTTTCTTTTTGGTTAGGAGTTACACGTACAAAAAGATACTTCATTTTTACGAATTACTTCATTGACAACCACTGGGATGCCACAATGGAAGAGGCAGTGCTGTGTCGCTCTCCTTAGCAAATAAGAGAACTATTTGCAATATTAATATGCACTTGCGGTTTATCCAATCCTCTTCAACTATGGGATAAGTATAAATCTGCATTATCGTAGGATATCTTGCATAGATTTGAAAGGATGGATCAAGTCAACAATGATCTATGTTTCAATGAAGCACTGAGACATATAGAGGACAAAATAATAACGATTTCCGGTAAGAAATTGTCCGACTTCGGTATGCCTACACCAGAGCGTCGAGGAGAGTTGTCGACCGATTTGATCAAAGAGCTAAGCTACGATATTGCTTTATTAGACGCTCAGGTCAGCGAAACTGAACCACGCCTGCTACCCGAACAAAAAAACATTTATAACAAAATATTACAACGAGTTGAGCTTGACAAAGGCGGCCTTTTCTTTCTTGACGCCCCGGGCGGTACAGGTAAAACATTTTTGCTTAATTTGCTTCTAGCAAAAATTCGTAAGGACCGTAAAGTTGCATTAGCGGTGGCTTCCTCTGGGATCGCTGCAACATTGCTGAGCGGTGGACGAACGGCACATTCGGTTTTTAAATTACCTCTTAATCTGGCGAGCGAAGACACCCCAACGTGCAACATCAGTAAGAGCAGTGCCCGTGGCGCCCTCTTGCAACAATGTATGCTGATCGTGTGGGACGAGTGCACTATGTCACACAAACGCGCCATTGAGGCGCTTGATCGCTGTCTACAAGATATTCACAGCAATCGAAAGTTGATGGGTGGTGTGGTAGTGTTATTGGCAGGGGATTTTAGACAGACTTTACCTGTTATCGAGAGAGGCACTGCAGCAGATGAAATTAACGCATGTCTAAAAGCCTCATATCTGTGGTCTAAAGTTGAAAAGCTTTATCTTACCACTAACATGCGAGTCCAGTTATTCAGCGATGTCGAATCAGGAGCATATGCTCAAAAACTGCTAGAAATTGGTGAAGGCCACCTAAACACCGACCAAGAAGGTATGGTTCTTTTCACACAGCAATTTTGTCATGCTGTGGAGACAGAAGACGAACTTATTGAACAAGTTTTTCTGAATCTGCAACAAAATATTCTTGACGAAAATTGGTTGTGTGAAAGAACCATATTGGCACCAAAAAATGAGACTGTTGCGAAAATAAATAAAAAAATCTTGGCCGAAATAAACAGCGAAACATCAGTGTATAATTCCATTGACACAGTTATGTCATCCGATGACACTACAAGTTATCCCGTAGAGTTCCTAAACTCTTTAGAGTTGTCCGGGGTGCCATCACACAAGTTGGAATTAAAGGTAGGTGTACCCGTTTTGTTAATGCGTAACCTGGATGCGCCAAGATTATGCAACGGTACTCGGTTGCGAGTTACCGAATTAGGAAGGCATATAGTGAAGGCTAGAATTTTAACTGGAGAAGCCAAGGGAGACAATGTTCTTATACCGCGCATCCCAATCATACCCAACAACTTGCCATTCAATTTTAAACGCCTGCAGTTCCCATTAAAAGTCGCATTTTCAATGACGATCAACAAATCGCAGGGTCAAACCTTGAAGGTAGCAGGCCTACATTTGGGCACGCCATGTTTTTCTCACGGTCAGCTCTATGTGGCTTGCTCACGTGTTTCCAAAGCGAAGAATCTGCATGTTTATGCTGAAGGAAAAAGATCGTTAAATGTAGTTTATAGGAGCATACTGCAGTAGCTACCTATAGGCCTATGATTAGGGCTCTGCAGTGCTTAGTTACCGTATTTCTTACTTATCCACGCGAACGAAGTCGCGGGCAAAAGCTAGTAATATAATATTTCTGTACAACACACCTAAGCAAAAGTTTAAATATACCATAATTTTCACTGCTATGTCAATAGCCTTGGTGGCGCAGTTGGCAGCGCGTAAGTCTCATAATCTTAAGGTCGTGAGTTCGATCCTCACCCGGGGCATATCTTTTTTGTTTTATTTTTATAAGCATTGTAATGTTTAACACGCTTTTATAAGCTTCAATTGTAAGTGACAAATAACTAATAATATATATATTAATACTATACTCGTATAATAATAATAAACTATGCAAGTATGTGGGTTTCAACGATACAATAATTTGATGCCATCGAGCTGATCTGATGATGGAGGCAGGAGGTGGATAGTGGAACTCTTCAGTGGCCACGACTTAAGCTATCTCGATTGGGCTCATTTTTTTACATACATAACATTTGGTAACGACGGTCTATTCCATATCGCCTTTTAAGTTTATTGTTTTAAGTATTTCGCTTATCTTTTGCTACCCTATTACATCCTATCCAACATCCTACTAATATATTATTATTTTTCCATTGCATTTTTATCACTGGATCCGTTGATTGATACGATTGGTTCATTGATTGTGTGATGTCTTGTTATAATGTCAACATTTAAAAATTATCACAATCGTTCTTTATAAGCTTCATTTCATATATTGTTATTGTTGCTATGACTCTTGAAACTTCAAATTCTTTAAAGTATTATCACTAGATGTATCAGACAGGCGTTAAAATGCATGCTTTTTCTTATTTGTTTATTTTAAGGGTTCAGTAGCACAAAAGGAAAAAAAGGTACAGGGTACTTTCCGTGAACTCAGAATCTTGAAATTTGGTACGAAGAAACGTCTTATATTTTATTTATTTAGGATACACAATACAAATTACAACCAAAAGGTAACCACATAATAAGTGATAACACATATAGAGCTGGGTTGTAACTCAAAACATATGTATACAGAAAAACAAAACTAGAAATGAATACCAAGAAAAATGCGATGAAAGTGCAGGTGAGAACTCCCAAATGACAATATAGTTAAAAATCTTATTATTTAAAAACTATAAATAAATATTATTTATTTAGACTTAATTTATCTGCTGGGTATGAACCGGTTTAAAACGGGGTTTTCCAAACATCCCATCGTAAGTATAAAGCCAGAACGACATTAAGTTATTGTCGTATTATATTTATTACAACGATATATAATTGTTTCCTTTTTTTCTAGGAAGATTTTGCCTGACACGCGGGTGGTGTTCCGCGTGTGCGTTGGAGTTGACATTGTTCAACATTACTCCCCAGGGCATGAACATTTCACACAACAGTGTTCTTTATATAATTATCAAGCTAATTAGTAATGCCATGCATGATTGCTGGGTTTATTTCTGCTGTGCTTTGCCTAAAGGATGCTGTAGCGGTACCCCTCTATATTTACTTTTACTTGTCCCGCTGACAGCCGTCTCTGTCAGTGGCGCTCAACCTTAATTTTCATATATAAACCAAAACACAAACTTACTCCAGACCCACGCGCTGAGTCTAGCTGGTTCTCTTTTTATGCTTTTTGCCTAGCCTATTATTTAATTTTTAAGTAAATAAATAAACATTCACTTAAACCGGGGATTTTTTGTTTTTTTATTCCCCGCAGAGAAAATTGTTAAATCGGTATAGTGTATAAAATAGTATATTTATTATACTATGACAAACTGTCTATGGCATGATGTTTTACCAACACTGAAATGCAAATCCAATGCAAGTGTGTATTGACTTCAGATATTTATGTTACCCTGGTAGCCCACGGTCTAGAACTTCGATACCATTGCAGAGTTGCATCAAGCATGCGCGTAATTTACTGTACATGCGCCGCTGTACGGAAACCACGTGTCGGATAGACCTGTTGCAACTCTCTTTTTACATGCAACCGACGGCCACAAGCTTTGTATCATACCTACTAGGAACTCAGATCAGAGAAGATCCTTTATGAAATGCCCTTGTGACGTAGATCTAGATGAAAATGTGCAGACATACATTGTTTTCCGGTCAAAGTACTGGGTGACATCCATGATGCGCGATGCTTAGCGTGGCTTTATGGCTTTTTCTAGCCATCAACTCCTGGTTTTCTTTTGGACGAAGAGAGCTGGCTTATCTTTTAACCTGAGGAAAATTTTGAATTAAGTCGTTAAGTAGTTAAATAACTGTTTTCTAGCAATTAGCAAAATTTTGAAATAAAACTTTCTATTCTTTAAAAATTACTTAATTTAATATTTTTATTAATATTAACTGTGTAGTAATAACCGTTAGATGTAATTAACTATAGTTTTTGACAAATTAAGATTTAATTTGATTAAAACTAAAAAATCATTAAATATTAACATATTTTTATGTCGCTCAGCAATGTTGTTTTTATTGTATTTATTTATTTTAGACTAGTAGTGCTCTCGTTTAGTGCAGAGTTCGTCCGGGGAAGTACTACCTTACCCGTTTCCGCCATGAAGCAGTAGTACACTTGTTTTACTATGTTTTGGTTAGAAAGGTAAGGGGGCCGGAAAAATTACAGGCAATTACGTCTTACTGATGACAACGCATAGGCGATGGCCCTGGTGTTGCAAATATCCATAGGCGTTGGTGACCACTTGCCATCAGGTGGACCGTCTACCTACTTGTCTACCCAAGTTGTATAAAAAGAAATCTTTTGGGTTTAGCTGCTTTCTTTTCTTGCCATTCAGCCATTATAAGTATTAAATGTCCATCTCCATATTCTGTGCTAAACAACCTTTTAGCAACGAATATCTCACAAAGTTGTAGACTTCATTTTAAGAGCTTTTTACATACGCCCACGTAGTAAATAGACTAAAGAAATTATCAAATATTGTAGGTTTATCGAAATCTATGCTCGTTATCTATATCTGTATACTTATCCCTACTAATATTATAAATGTGAATTTAAATATGTTTGTTACGGTTTCACGCGAAAACTACTTAACCGATCATCATGAAACTTTAGCCAAATCACGCATTCCGACGAAGTGTCTTCTATTGAAATCCATTGTGAAGTTGTATACTAGCTAAAAAAACACAGTTGCAAAAACAGCATGCAACAATATAAAGGGGAAAGATTTAATTGTTTGTTCAGATTTAATTCGCTCCGAAACTACTGGACCGATTAGAACAATTCTTTCAACGTTGGGAAGCTACAATATTCCCAGGTGACATAAGATATATTAAATTATCAAAAAAAAATTGGGATCTTTACTAAAACATACATACACCTAAATAATGTAATGTGAGGAATCACATCGCGTGTAGGTACTGCAAAAACGATTGATGGTAGAATACCAAATGACCACTCCAGTACCTCTAACTCAACTCGCTTACGATGTACCAGGGAAATATAAACTAGAGAAGATCGATTGTATTTAGTTCACCGAGGCGGTGGACTTGGTTAAGAGGAGGGGGTAGCATGCCACCTCACTGCAACTAGGGGGTAGAGTTTCAGTGTTTCCTTGGAAAGAGATAGATTGAAAATTTTAAGCCACGCTGTTCGTATCATTTATATTCATAAAAGTTTTCTTCAGGTTCTACTTACTTACTACTACTTAGCCAAAACCTTAGAAAAAACGCGGGTTTATCTGTATGAAATGGTCTATTGGATCTCAACAGAGTCTTGAACCTCAGTTTTTAGGCTTTAAACCCTAATTAGGCGCGTAGTGCGTACCTCCCAACCATGTATATAAGCCCATAACTACTTAGAACTACTTACTTACTTAGAATTTGAATTTAGCGCGCTGGTATTCTAGGAAGCGTTCATAGGTTCGTAAACGATTATGTAACTTTTTAGGTGCGCCCAATTAAAGGTTAATCATATAGGGGTGTTGTCAATAAAAACAAATCCTTCCGTCTCCTATGGGTATCGATCCTATGATTAACTGCTACCGTCCCAAAATGTAACTTTTAATAGTTCTGTGATAGGTAGGCAAACGGTTTGAATTAAAGCGGAGTCCTTAATTTTACAAGAGTCGTGTTGCTTTCGGCGTTTTATTAAATATTACGGTCACCCTTCATATGCCAGTCAGACTCTGACTTAGCCGTTTTTTTAACCCTGGGTTCCCACAATTAATCTTTTTCTGTGATTGTATAATCAAAAACACGACATGGTGTTGAATATTTTTCATTGAGTTCTTATTAAATTTCTAGTGTATATTTTACACAAATAATATTAAAACAGTTGCAAATTATTTTATCACTTGGAGCTGCAAAGGTAATTTTAAATTGTGAGTGAATCCGGAGGGTATTCTAGTTAAGTTTTTGATGACGTTCAACCGTTCTCGCTCTCTTTCTCGCTCCCTCACTTCACTTCATGTTTCTGCGCATGCGTGTAGGTGTTAGCACTTATGGCATACGTCTAACACCTATATTCTAAGACGTTTCCTCAAAAATTTCTCAATTCCACTCAACCTCACTCAAAGATATTAGTATTCTAATTACAAAAATGCATGCAAAACATCTCTCACTCGAGGTAAGGAAATAACTGTCAGCTTCAAGGTACATCGCGACCAACCTTAAGGAAGCTTATTGCTTATAAATAGTTACCGAAACTCATTATTTTATTTCAACCTATGTATGTATGTATTTATGTATCCTCAGTCGAGTTGGAGTCGCGTGCCGTCTGAGGAAACGTCTTAGAATATGGGTGTAAGTACGTTACGACGCACCTTATGGCATTCCACTATTAGGGACATATATCTTGAAGAATGTTTACAGTTGTATCAAAATATGTAGCGATCAAATTAAAGAAATTATCCAGCCAAAGTTATTAAAATTAAAATAAATAAGTATATTTGTACATTCAGCAACAGTATCAAACTACATACATAAATAGTAACCTAAATTCTACGGTAATTTTTTACTTCAGTTTGCACGCTATTGAGCATATTTGTCGGAGTTATCACCTCTAAATTCATCGCAAAATATCAGCTGCAAGCGTGTACAAATAATTCAAAATGTGTTTGTAATTGGCAGTTGGAATGTAAACAACTCTGGAATTCCATCAGAGATGATCTCTATACTTAATAATAATAAATATCTCGTGACATTCTTTACAAAACATTCGTCCCAAACTAAGCAGAGCTTGTACTATGGAAACCAAATAACTGAAATACTACATATACATTTTTTTTCTAAATACATACTTAAATAGATATTTACACCCAGACACAGAACAAACAGTCATGTTCATGCACACAAATGTTTGTCCTGGGTGGGAATCGAACCCGCGACCTTCGGTTTGGCAGTTAAAGTGCTAACCACCAAGCCAACTTAGGTTTTGGCATTAACCAAGAGAACCGTGTGAAGTGGGCGTGGGATTATTCAGAGCCGTCCGGAATACGGGGTGAGACAGGGTGGGTTGAGTTCACCCTTGCTTTTAGTCTGTATGTCGATGAGCTGATTGAGCGGCTCAGCGGCATGCACGAGGGCTGCTCTGTAGATGGAGTGTGTGTTATTAACCTGAGCTATGCCGATGACATGGTGGTGCTGGCTCCTTCGTTCAGCGCGTAACGCAACTTACTCGATGTGTGTGAGTCATACGCAGCTTCATACGGTTTAATTTACAATGCCAAGAAATTCAAGCACATGGTCTTCAAGGCGGGTGCCAGGTGTCCAAATTTTATTCCACTTGTGATGCTAAATGGTGTTTCTCCAAAGAGAGTGCATCAGTTTAAATACCTCGGCCATATGGTAACCGATAACCTAGGAGATGATGTAGATATGGATGCTCTACGTTCCCTACGTAGAGCATTGTCAGTACGGGCAAACATGGTGAGTCGCAGATTCACCAAGTGCAAAGATTCAGTTAAGATAACGCTGTTTAAAGTATACTGCACATCCTTGTATTCGGCGAGTCTGTGGTTTGGCTATACCCAAAGGGCTTACAATGTTCTACGGGTCCAATATAATAACGCATTTAGAGTACTGTTCCGACTGCCACGATTCTGCAGCGCATCATCAATGTCCGTGAATGCACGTACAGATGGCTTCGATGCCGTCTGGCGTAAGAAATCAGCCTCTTTGCTAGGAAGAATCCGTGGTAGTGGCAACAGTATTCTAAATATGATAAAAAAAGGTGGATTGTCCTCTGATGTGGAAACTCACACAGAGGATGAAACCAAATATTGTCTTTGTATTATAGTTTTTATGTACCGCTCAAACTAACATACATAGTTTAAGATCTTACTAACTATCTTACGTTTCTGTGTTGCCTGAATAAATGAATAGTAGATCATCGAGTAGTAGAGCTCTTAGTGCATAGTTCATCTGGAAAAGTACTTACCATTTCTGCCGTGAAGCAGAAGTGCACTTGTGTTACTGTATTTCGGTTAGAAAGGTAAGGGGGCCGGTGAAATTAAAGGCACATGAGACTTAACAACTTCACGAATCTGGGTCCAGAATTTTATGGGTTCATTGTAACATTTATTATATATAAATTTAAGCTGTCATATGAAGTAAGACAGCTGATACTCCATAAAATCTATACTATGCTCAATCTTACTCTCCAAAATACGCAATATGTTTGAAAAGGGAAACAACATTTTTTTTACTTCATGAAGTCGTGATGCACGTATATAATATTATTATATAAGCATTTTTATCACCAAATCTTTTGACAATGTAATTTCTTTATGAAGTAGAAATAATAATAATATTATTATTTGTACTTCATATTATGACTACAATTTTAATCTATAACCCAATGAATGACGTCAAAGGAGATCAAGGTATGAAAATAAATAAACTAGCCTAGCTGTATACGTAAGTAAGAGAACTTATTTTTCATACCGCCAATGCTGTAGTACTGTTTCAGTTTGCCAAATTGGTATCTACCACTTCTTGCCGTACATTAGGTAGATATACCATATCATTATCTAATGCATGTGATGGGACATCCAACCGGAAATTCAAAGTTACATATTCTGAACTGGTAATGATAATCCCTTTTCATGAATTAAAAATATAATCAATTTTTCGAAATTTTTTTTAATGGCTGGCAGACGATTAGACTCGTAATTCTAAATAACACGAAACGGGACGAAACACTTTATCAAGACGGGAACAAAAGTTGCAAAAAAAGGTAGAGACAAGAACTTGTGAATAGGAAATGAAAAGAACTTCTTAATTGCACATAAATAATGTCATACAATACAAGTTTCCTTTGACGCGTTGTTAGATCTAAAAGAGAGACGATTTTTTTTGCATTTCTAACAGGATATCTATGTAACAAAGAAGTTATTAAAAGATTTTTATTTAACAACATCTTACACTAACAGCATTAAGAGACAATACAGTGTTCCTACGAACTTACGCATTCGGCCTTTGAATTATTTGTGTAAGCATGAGGGAGCCTTCTGTAGTATTCAATGCCTTACATAAGGGCTTATTATTGAAGTCTTCTACAGATCTTTTTTTGGAACGTTCTCAGAAACTTTCTAGTAAGCTTTACATTCTACGTCATAAGTGTTAAGTTCACTATAACATTTGGACTTTAGGGTCAAATCAATGTTTTAGAGTTCAGTACTAAAACTGTGGTTGAGTCTGCTACAGCTGCTCGTAATATATAATCAAATGCATTTAAAGAGAGAATCCAATAGAGTAGACTAGACATCGTTCAAAAAGGATACAAAAAAAAAGCATAAACCCTTTGATAACCGGGTAAAACATAATGTGTCAAATAATGCGATTCGCGGAACGAGTTATTAACAAAAGAGCAAAAGTTTTAATAGAGCGATCCAATTTATATTGTCTCTATTGACGAGCCTGTTGGCAATGTGGTTGGACTCCCTGACTGTCCCGGCAAGGGTTCCCCTTTTTGTTTCTGTTGATGATTTTATCCATTCTTAAGTTTTTTGTTCCTAGTAATTTTTGTCTTTTTTAATTTATTGGTCCCTTTTTTATTTCTTGTTCATGTTTGTAAACTTTGCTCCCTTTACTTTTTGGCTTTGTGTTTTTCTTTAATGTCTATCTTTTAACTGTGTTCTTTAAGCTCGTGCTTTTTTATATTCGTCTCAAATTTTTCCTCTAAGGTTTTTATATCGTAATACACTACTATATTTTTCATTCCTATTTTTACATCATTTACTTTGTCAGTCATTCTTTTTCATTAATCTTTCTTCTTTCTTTCTTTCTTCGTTTTCATTCTTCACTCGTGTTTAATCATTCATCATGTTTTTTTCATCGTTTCTATGTTTTCATTCATCACACTCATTTATCCTTTATCAATCTTTTATTCGTTTCATTCTTACTATTATCTTACCTTTTACGCATTACAATCATACTTAAACTGTTACTTTTATACACTACATTCTTGCTCTCATCTTTATTTACTGTTTATCAATCATCTTTCATCACAAATTTCAATCTGTTTTCTTTTATACACTACATTCTTGCTTTCATCTTTATTCACTATTTTTCAATCATCTTTCGTCAACAAATTTCAAACTATTTTATTATATACACTAATTCTTGCTTTCATATTTATTCACTGTTCAACAAAATTTCATTCTTTTCTATTCACTCATATTTCCTTATCGACAGTTCATTACCCTTTTTTGCTTTCTGCATTGAATTTTATGCGACTTATTGTTTATTGCAAATGCTGGTGGCGTGTATTCCTATAATACTCGACCAATATAATGAATTGCGCTTTTAATTGCTGCATTTTTCGGGTTGGCAGAGAAATTACTCCACCTTCCCATGAAGTCGGAGGAATTTCCGCCCCCAAAAACAGCCCTTTCACCCTCAGCAGTACGCTATACTGGCCCTGGCCAATGCGTCCCATTTACGCCGAATTGGACACTCTAAGCTGAAGGCATTATGCCCAGTGGAGTCCAATTTGGTGCTGGTGCAATTACAGCACGATGGGACAGCATTGGCGAGCCAGTCAGCGCACTCTGTTTTCATGTGGGCGCCCCCACAATGGCTGCACTTTAGGGCGGTTTCTTTACAAAACCGCCTGCCATGCCCATAGCCGAGGCATTTGGAGCACTGCACGAGTGGCGAGTGGTCCGCCACTTTGACCTTTTGAAGGTCGACGTGCACCGCTCCCGCCTCGACCATCCGAGCCCATATCGTGGGGGACACCCTCATGACCACGTGGTTAGCGTGGGGGTTCCGGGTTTGCCGTTGATAGTGGACTTCCATTCTATTCTCTTCCGTTTTAAGGTTAAGGAACAGACTCCGGTTTTGGTTCCTCAGGGCGTTCACTATATCTTCGTTCGTGTTGAACTCGAGAACGTCCCTGAGGATGAGAAGGGGGTCCTTGTTTCGGATCTCCTCAACATTGAGTCGATCAGCCACCCTTCTCAGTCTGTCCTTGACCTTTTGTCTTTCCTCTTCTGTCGCGCATCCCACTATCACCTTTTGATCCTTCGCCTTTCGTACTCTCTCAATCTTCACCCATCCATCCTTTGCATCCATCACTTCTCTCACACAAGCCAGAACCTGGTCTGCGGTATCGCTTTCTTTCTTGGAGGAGATCACCACCGAGTGCAGGGTGACATGTTCTGGTAGACGTTTCTTAACGCCAGTCGCCGCTACACCCGCATAAGTGATCTTCTCCAAGGCCAGGCTCTGCTTCTCAATCATTCCCTGCAATTTATCCATTTGTTCACTATCCTCTTCCAACATCATTCCATGCGCTACCATTCTTTTCTACCATTCATTCGCAGCCTTTTCATTCCATTCACAGCCCCTTCTATCAATCACTTCTTTCTTTCCCGATTCTTTCTCTTCTTTCCTCCCCTCGCTCCTTTCTGCCTCGGCCTCCTTCACCAGTTGGAACAACCTGTCTATCGCCTAAGTGACAGCTAGTTTGATGTCCGTTTTCAGGTTGCGCGAGTTTGCAAGATGTAGTTTGGCCTTATTTAGGCAAGCTCTTGCCTCGGCGACCCTACTCATGAACACCTCTTTTTCGGGCGGACTCCCCGCAGCATCCAGCGATTCTTTACGGGCTGGAGCCTTACTCCCTTTTGGGAGTGCCGCCTTCTGCTGCGGGGGGGCCGCCCGAACCGCCACGGCGGTCGGGAGTGGACTGAGGGTCCATATTTCCCGCCTCCCAGTCGCCTATGCTACGGCGCACTTGGGAGGTCTTGGAAGGGCCGAAGACTTCCTGCCGTTCGGGGGACCTTGAGGGACGAGCTCCATTGCCGGATGTTTTGGCGGGAGTGCGGTATCCAAACATGTTCTTTGGAGGTACGCGTCAAATGTATAAGTGTAGAAAAAGAGGTTAAAATTAAGTTTGTAAAAGTTTTAAGAAATAATTAGATTTTAAAATTGTATATATGGTAAAAATGTCGAATATTTTTACAAGTCAAGTTAAAATTAGATATATCTCCGAATACGGATGACGTCACTTCCCGGCAAGGGTTGCGAGTCATGTGTATGCATGTATTAAACGTATTTTAAGACGATGATAGCTCAGTTGGTAGTGCATTGAAGGCCATGACGAGGCTCGTGGGTTCCAGGCCTTCAATCTAGCTAGCTTTGTGTGTCGGATGTTTTAAAATTACATATTTATGACATGTTTGGTTCAGCCAACTACCATATCTATCGTGAGATGGTCTTTAGGATTCCTAGCAAGTCTAGATTAAAGAGCCCTATGACACCGCTTTTTACAATTTTTTTTATATATTTCTGCTTAAACAGTAGAATAAAAAATAACACAACCTTAGTTTGGTGTAGTATAAAAAACGTAACCCTGTAAAATGGGCTTTAGAGTAATTTTTAATCGTACACCTTTTTTGCTAGCTTGAAAATATAATTAAAAATTACGCGCACGGCACAGTAAGAGACGGTCGCAAGGCTAAGCTAAATAAATGTCATCAATGAGTTACTGAGTATGACATGTAACCAATCGCTGTGCGGATCTTAAGTTAAAAATTAAATACATTACCATAACCTCTCACGAAACATACAAGGCTTAAAAACATCCATTCCTCCAGAGGGCAACCTCACGACAGGGCTCCAAATCGAACCATGTGCTAGGTATTCGGTATGTATGCCAGTTAAGAATTGGGAGAATTCGGCAGTTTTTTAGTCAGACAAAATTTTTTACAAGAGATTTATTATAAAATTATATGTCAAGTTCAGTATCGTCTCCTAACCCCTGTGGTGTACTTTTTGTGAAAAAAAAAACTTTAACCCATTTCCTCGTATTTTTGTGTTAAGTGTTTTTTTTATTATTATGAAATTATTTGCAGACAATATTCTTTTCACATCGGCAGTCAAATATAGAAAGAAATAAAAACACTTCTCGATATTATTTCAGCTAAACCTTATGCATTTTTGCAGTCAATCAGAACATAATAATAGTAACACCCTGGGACACTTTTTACACATTCTGGTCCCGAACTACAGAGGAGAACTGCAGAGCTTGTACATTCAAAATCATATATACGCTAATATACTACATATGTATATGCTGCATTTATTTTATAATTCATACTTATAATAGTTTTGCTAAAGAAGTTTCTGAGATAACATACCTGATTGTGATCAAAAATAAACTTTGTCAAGTAGGTACGAGAATAAAGTTCTTAGTAGGTAATTTGTTAATAATGCGTGACAATCAGGCTTTGAGTGGCAGAGTTACTATCGGCTTTTCTAAAATTGTAATATGTAGAAATAAAGCATTACTGTAATTCAGTAGTTTTACCGAAAAGTCAGTAGTTTTGGCAACCTTAGCTTGTATTGATTTTTTTAAAACTCTGCACATGCGCAGGTTACTTTACTTTTAAATCGTAAACACAAACCCCGATGACCCGGGATTTTCAAAAGATTCAAATAGTTCGAATTATTCCAGCAATAAACGAAACCAACTATGTGTAGAGTACATGTTTTATTTGATTCAAGTCTAATATATTATCAAACTTTCATCTTGCATCTCGAGCCCCATCATGCCCGCACCTCCACTGCCCCCATCAAGGGAACAGTGGAGTACGGTCGCCGCTCGGGGGGCCAAGAAAGCCGCCCAAAAGGCGACTGTGCGGGCGGAAGGGCAGAGGGCCCCGCCCAAATAGAGTGCGACGAAGCTGCATCCTCCGCGGACGGCTGCGGTTGTCCCAACCTTGCAGCCGGGCGCGACTGAGAAGGGGGTGACGTACGGCACCGTCATCGCCGAGGCTCGGAAACGTCTCGACCTTCCGAGTCTCGGTATTGACGAGATGCGCTGACGGAGCACGACGGCCACAGGCGCCCGGATGATGGAGATCATCGGTGAAGCGGGCGCCACAAAGGCCGACTCCCTGGCTACAAAGCTAAGGGAGGTCCTCAGCGCTGACGACGTACGCGTCACGCGCCTGGTGAAGCGGGTGGAGGTGAGGGTCGCCGAGCTGGACGACTCCATCACCGCGGAGGAGGTGGTGGCAGCGATCGCCAAAGCGGCAGAGTGTCCCGCCGAGGCGATCAAGCCCGGCGTCATCGGACCCCGCGGCCCGATCTGGCTAAGTTGCCCGGTCGAGGCCGCGAGGACGGTGGTAGGCGCCGGGCGAGTCCGGGTGGGATAGATCTCGGCCCGCGTGACGCTGCTCGACGCCCGACCATTGAGGTGCTTCAGGTGCCTTGAGGTCGGGCACGTCGGCAGCAAATGCAGGGCCGAGGTATACCACAGCAGTCTTAGCTACAGCTGCAGGAAACCAGGCCACCAAGCGAGGGACTGTCGGGCCGATCCGCACTGCCCAATCTGTGCAGCGTCCGGCAGACCGGCGGCGCATATCTGCATATCCATTCATTATACATAGTTTTTGCTACCGTTTCAGCTGAAATATCCTTCAGAGGATAAGCCTCTGGCCAACCTGAACCTCTGTCCATAATTGTAAGACAATATATATAATCATTTTCTGTTATGGGAAGTGGTCCTATTATATCGATGTGTATGCGATCAAATCTATCAGCCGGTGAATATTAACCATAGGTAGAAGTAGTATGCCTGTTTACTTCAGACTTCTGACAACTAATACATGTTTTTGACCACATGCTAATGTCTCTATTCATGCTTGGCCACCAAAATTTCTCTTTAATCATCTGGCGTGACGTACGTACACCTAGATGACTAAGGTTGTGTATGGCCTGGAAAATATTTTTTCTGAAACTCTCTGTAATATAAGGTCTTGCACTTTCGCTTGATATCTCGCAATATATGTACCTGTTGGAATTAGGAACTAAACTGGTATCTAGAATCAGTTAAAAAACCTTTGAGTTCTAAATCACTGCCTTGCTCTATAGCTAGCTGTTGTCCTGCCCACACACATGACGTATATCAGTTGTGAACTCGCTAATAAAAAGTAATTGCCTCATACGTCTCGGACTTTCTTTCTGGTTTTTTTTTACACAGTTTTGAAAATGCTAATGTTAGGCTTGTGGTCAGTAAATATGATCAACTCTCTACCTTCAAATAGGCTTCTAAAATGTTCTACGGCTAAAAATATTGCAAGTAATTCTCGGTCAATATGTACAATTTTTTTGTGTGTCGGTTAACTTCCTAGAAAAATAGCCTAGTGGATTCCATTCATCTACGTAACGACTCTATCGTTACGTCCATCGATTCTGACCGAATATATTATTGTTCCAGTTCCTTATATTTCCGCAGTATATGTTTTAAAGTGAAATCAAATCCAATTTTATTAATCCCTTCTATGCCACAACGGAGGGACTGAACCCGAACGGTTGGTCAAAAATATGGTTTACCACTCTAAGGTTGAAGTTGATTGGCACGTCATTAAACAACAAGGTTGATTTTCCCTTGCAATAATATTCTGACAGTTAATAATGCTCTCTTAATGATTTATTGCCGTACCTACGCTGTGACACCCGTCTTGGTACCTATAGTTGTGTATTACACGCCCCATTCATTATTTCAACGATATGACGTCATTAATCACATTGGGAAGGCAAAATTCAATGGTACTGTTGCCAGCGATCATACCACGTTGAGAACACCGGTTCCCGTTCGATCACCGAAGTTAAGCAACGTCGGGCGTGGTCAGTACTTGGATGGATGTCCGCATGGGAACACCACGTGTCGTTGACTTTTTGTTGGAGGATTTCCTTTTTAATTTTTTAATGATATATTTATAATAGCAAAATTCTTGTTCTAAGGCATTTAAAAATTAAAAAACACATTTCAGTTTTATGAATAAGAGTAAAGTATAAAGTAACTCCATCTTTCATGTCATGCGTACAAACATTCGACATTTCATATTTTTGGGGTCAGGGGATGGAAGGGTTTCAAGCTGAGCTGGCGAGAGGGCGCTATGTTAGTAGTACTGACTAAACAAGGGCATATATTTGTTTATCATTAAAACTTATAATGCATATAGTTCTATTATATGAAAATGGAAGAATATCCTGGGAAATATAGATCCTAGGCGGCCATCCGATCACCAAATTAAGCAACATTGGGCGTGGTCAGTACTTGGATGGATGTTCGCTTGGGAACACTACGTGTCGTTGGCTTTTTCTTGAAAATTTGTGCCTTTTAATTTATTATTTTTTTCTTGCTCTAAAACATATTTTATTAATAGTATACCATAACACCATCTTCCGTGTCATGCCTACTAACTTTAGACATTGCGAAATTTCGAGGACAGGAGACTGAACGGTTTCAAGCCGAGCTGGCGAGATGGCGCTTATACATGGTAGTACCAACCGATTAAACAAGGGAGCACATTTATTACATGTACTCGTATAAGTAATAATAATACTTATTGAGCTCACTAACGTCATTCAAGGAACCTTTGTGCAAAGTTTGAAGTTTTCAGCCCCATTACTCTTTTAGGCTTACGTTGATTAACTAGTTAGCCGGAGTTATACGCAGCTATCTTCGACAAATGTTGCCGGAAATATATTTTTTTTATCGCACTTTCGTTTCCAGTTTTATGTTTCCAACTCCGCTAATAAGAATTCTAAAATATTCCGTCTTACTTGGGCGTCGCCATGGTCCTTTGTATGTATACATGTATACTGGGTCCAAAAGGTGACAACAAAACAATTATTTTAGGTTTCCATAACTAGGGCTATCCATATTATTATTAATATATTTAAGAAATAATTATTTCTTCTTTTATGAAATTATAGATCATCAATAATATACGTTCGAGCGAGTCGGTGTTTGATTTACAACTTTAAGATAAAACTTTTTAAGAAGTTCAATAGTTTCATGAATCGATTCAAAAACATTGCGGAGGCCTAAGCTTCTATACAGCATAATCAAACAAGTCCTGAAAAAAGTTTTTAAATATATAATAAATGTAAATCTATAAATTATGTTCTATCAGTGTTTTATTTAATGATTTTTGATGATAACTAACTAACTAACTATTTGATTCATGAACAAGAAACTTTCAAAACCACTGTGCCTAATCTAATATTATATTAATGAACAAACTAAATGTTTATTATTATTTTAATAAATAACTAAATTATTTTCTTAATATTTGTTTATTGACATCACTTTACTTGCTTAATCACTGTGTCTAATCAATTTACAATAAATTAAATCATAATTTAATAGACCAATAAAATCAAGCACTACTTTGCAGCATCATACATAGTTATATGGAATTAAAAGAACATAAAAAATATTTTATTATCATCGATTGTTTTTTGGTTATATTATTATACATAGATTAGTAGGTGCAAGCTTATATTATACTATGATGCATTCATAATTTAGTTTCATTAATTTGTTTGTAACTACATGTTAACATCGCTGATACCGTCATATCTGTCTTTACTCCTGAATAAATTAAATAAACGACCGTACCACCGTACAGAGCGTACCACGTACCACATAAGTAGATTTTTAGTTTTCCATAACGCTAAATGGATAAAAACGAAACCGTTATAATTTCGTCCTGCCCGTTTGGCAGTCACAACCATTCTCGGACACTATTGGCTCTACAAGTTAAATTGTAATGTAGTTTCAAAATACAATTTTACGAGTATGTCGATAAATAAGAAACGAATAGGTTTGGCTGGCAATCCATACATGTAACTGTATGTATGGTAAGGTATTTAATTCTGATTTTCTATAAGCTATAATGGATTTCTTAATTTAGATGCATTTAATTTTTATAATGGCCTAATTTTATTTTATACGAAATTAAAAATGTTTCTTTTCAAAAATAGAAATGTAATTTAGAAATTTGGCTCTTTCTAAGCGCCATTTTAAAGTTTTACCATTGCTTTGACAGATCAAAGTAAGAAAGCCATTAAAGTGAAAATCCACAAATGAATAAGCTAAGGTAATGAAACCATTAAACCGTCTTAGTGACGTTATTATAATAATTTTTTCTCATTTTTATCTTCGTAACTAAAATTATCGACATCTAATAAGTAGACCCAGACATTAACAGCTATGAGAAATATATACCCTATGGCGTTATAATAAGTTTCATCAGCATTCAGCATTGTTATACAAAAAAACATTGGATAAATAGATGAACGTTATCTTAAAAGCATTAAAGATGAATTTCAATCACATACTTGGGTCCTTTAGGTCTCGAAGACCTCAGGATACGAAGAAAAAATCCTGCTTAATTTTATTGTGTGTTATTCATAATAACTGTCTCTTTTGTTAAATCCGGAATCTGATGAGAGGGGCTTATAAGACCCTAGCAGCTGGTGACAAACTGGAATGTCCATTGCCCAAAGGATTACAGTGTTCAATGTCAAGGGTGCAAAGCGTCCACAATACAGCACGAGCTCAGGATCAATGGATTTTGGTTTAAAATTGACATTGAAAATCTACCAGTTTGAATAGTACAATGAGCTTGAGTGGTTGGTAAAGGAATACATTGTAAGGGAACCATAGCACGGCAGACAATCTGTTGCCATGCACATATCGGTGGCTGCACTTTTAAAATATTTCCTTCTATGCTTTATGAGGTTTTCACCTTGCACGACGCTGTCACTTACCGTAAGGTGATGATGATCAATCACAAGCCTGTCCAAAGGAGATAGTTACGAGTATAATATGAATAGTAAAATTACAGACAAATAAGGCTTAGCATTGTCTCAGGGTTGACAACGCATTGGCAATGCCCCTGGTATTGTTAATGTCCATAGGCGGCGATGCTCACGTGGACCGTATGCCTGTTTTAAGACTAAGATTCGTCTAGTCTAAGAGAAAATTGGCACGTAGTGCAGCTGCCAAAACATAACCATGGATTTTTTCGTCACAGATTTTGAAATATCCATGTAATATAAATACTTGCACCAAGTGCTCTACAATAGAATTAGAATGAAGACAAAGGGAGAAGTTAGTTGTTCCATACTTTAGACTAACTAAATTAAACAAGTCATTTCTTGGTAATTGTGTTCGATTTTATAATAAGATACCGCTTTCAGTAACCAAAATGTATGATCATAAATTTAAAAATTATATTAGGAAAGTTTTGAAAGAAAAAGCGTATTACAAGGTAGTTTAGTTATGTATGGAAACAGCTACTCTCTGCACAGTGCACCTCTAATTTTCTTTTTTTAGTTGTAAGTAATTATTGTCATTTTCTATTTTGTAGTCTTGTTATTTCTTTTTTGTTTTTTTATTTTTTATTTTGAATGTTACCTTTATTAAGTATTTTGTAATCGTTAAATATAAAAATATGTAAAATTGATATTATAAAATAGCCAAAAAGTCAGAAAAGATAAAAAAGAATTTAATAAAATAAAAAACAAATGTAACCTTGCTGAGTTTTCTTGCCGGTTCTTCTCAGTTGAAGGCTGACTTCCGAACCGGTAGTAGCTTCAGTAACTTTAAATTTGACCTTCATAAGTGCCTTCTGAGGGCCTAAACTGAATAAATGGTTTTGAATTTTCTGAATTTTGAAAAGAATATTATAATACCTCCCCATGCCCACTGCAGCAATTTTTGCCCATTTTCTATGTCATCATGCGATTGTCTCTTAATAAATAAATAAATAAAATAAAAAAGCCTTTTATTGCTTGCGTAATCACATTACAGATACTCTCTTATTATTATTATGGTTGATTCGATTAGTATTCTGTATTACTCTTGTTGTTTATAATTTATTGTTCTTATTATTATTAGTTTATTTATATTTTGTTATTATTACTATTGACTGATTAATCATTAATCTATAGTCTGTGGTATATATGTTGTTCATTTTAATTTCTGTAATAATAATATTACATTCTCTAGTGTTATGGAATTATAATTTACTATTATTTAATATATATACGAGTATATGTTTTTTTTTTCTTTTTTATAATTTGCCTTCTTACTGTTAATTTTAATTACTATGTTGACATGCAAGAACCCCTTCTTGTGTAGGGGTGAAGGCCTCCTCCAGATTTTTCCATTTGTCCCTATCTTTGGTTTGTGTTTACCAGTGTTTTCTTGCTATTTTTATTATGTCGTTTTCCTAGCGAGATGTTGGTCTTCCTCTTTTTCTAATGCCTGCAGGGCCCTGCCATGATGCCAGTCTGGTAGTCCAACAGTCGTCCCCCACCCTGGCCACGTGTCCTGCCCAGCGCCATTTTAACAGTAAATAATTGAAGTAGTAGCTTCAGTAACTTTAAATTTGACCTTCATAAGTGCCTTCTGAGGGCCTAAACTGAATAAATGGATTTGAATTTTGAATTTTTGAATCTTTGTGAGAACTGAAGTGCATCTATAATTTTAGTCTTTTTTCTTATAGTGCTGTGTTGGATTTTTTGTATTATTCTCACATTTGTGATTGTCTCTTAGCATTGTTTAATTGTTTTAGTGTTAACAACAAGTCACCTCATATTTCAAACTAGTAAATGCAAACGTTACTGAAGACGTATTTATACATATTAAACTGAATTTTCAAGTATTTTTTAATATAAACTTCTGTATATGAGAGTCCAAGGTGATGATAGCTCAGTGGTAGGGGCGCCAAAAAGATGCTTATTGGGTAGCTGTCATCCTCAAGTAAAAAAAAAATAATAAATGAATCCTTTACACACGGCTATCTGATCCCTGACCAAGCAAAGACTGTCTCCTCACTTAAAGGACGTTTAGCGCGGTGATAAGATACACTGACTGCCACACTACGGGACGTAGCTTCGATTCTCACCAAGAATTGTCCTGGGACATTTATCAAGCACAGTAATCTGTTCCAAAACTAAGTAGTGTTTGTTCGATAGGAACCAGCTTATTGTTATACAACTGGCGACGCGGCTTAGCAAACTGACATCATTGCAAAAAACTGTAATAATTATGTTATGAAATAAATACATTCTTACACCACCTTGTTACTAATATTTGAAAACAATAAAACCTCCTGAAACGTATTTTATTAAGGACATACAACATTCCAAAATAAATTTAAAACACATTTTTTCTCGGCTACAATAATGTTTACTATTTAAAAATATATATAACTCCTTAAATAGTCGAATACTATAGACAGCCAATTCGACATGCCAGTTGGCTTGGTAGTCAGCGACTCTTACTGCCAAACCAAAGGTCTCGGATTCGATTTCCACCCAGGTCATTAATTTGTGTACATGTCAGTTTGTTCTGTGTCTGGGTGTAAATATCTATGTATTTACAAAAAAGAAAGTTATCTGATTTCCATAGTACAACCTGTCTCTCTTAGCATTGGCTAATCAATTTTTATTCTTTATGTTATACGCAAGTTACTGGTTTTATATTTTAAGGTCTACATATCTTATTCTACTAAAAATACTGAACACAGAGCAATTCTGGAAAACGCCTGGAATCTCTATTCACAAGGCCCTCTTCACAGATTCAAAGTTATTGATATTATAATTAATTTGAATAAAAATAAGTTTTTTTTACATAAATTAATATTGTACAGGAAACACTTAATGCAATAAACAACAATAATTCTAAACTAGTTTGCAATTTGAAAAAAGTGCCTTCGAGCCGGATTTGAACCGACGACCTTTGGAGAAACCCATGTCGATCCACTGCTCTATCCAACTGAGCTATCGAAGGCTTGGCTAATACGTCAAATTTTTGCTTCGCATTCAATTCAAATAGTGTGATTATTGATCGGACCAGATATTTTGGGTAGATGAGGGTCCATGGTGTTGCGGGTGTCAATGAGCGGCGGTGACCGATTGCCATCGGGTGGACCGTCTGCTTATTCTATAAATATGCTTCGAATTCAATTAATTATATTTGTAAGAAAAAAAAATTAAACATGTTGTATGTAGCCTTTAAATGAATTATGAAAAAAACAAACCCAATAATAAACCATATCATTTAAATTTCGAACGTAACAATATGAAAAAAAGAGTCGTTACAACTTTTCGTATGACTTTTTTTCCGTCTAGCCCCCTTTCACAACGCGCGATAAGGAACTTTGTTCCAAAACTAAAATACATGCTTTTATAGAAAATCCAACTTAAAAATTGTAATTTTTTTAAATAAATTTGAATTAAGAATATTGTAAATAAGAAAAATATGTATTTATAGTAAGAAAAGCGAGGGGTGCTAAAATGATAATCCTTCTACTCATATCTGTCAATAAAATATTTATAGCTATTGACACCATGCAGTTGGATTTTCTATAAAAGCGTGGTGTTGAGTTTTTTTAGACTTCGCGGGCACAGCTAGTCAATGCTTGACATTTAACGTAATGATATGTATATACAAGCTCTAAACGTAGCATATGCTGTTAAAAACATGGCAAGTTATAATTCAGTATAAAATACTCAAGAACGCATCCGTCAATATCATTAGATTACTCATCGACTACTCCACTACCCTTCTTATAGCTGCGTATTGCACACGCCCCTCGCGATATGCCTACGATATGACGTCACTATTCACATTGCGAAGGCAAAATTGGATAGTACTGTTGCCAACGATCATACCACGTTGAGAGCACCGGTACCCGTTCGATCACCGAAGTTAAGCAACGTCGGGCGTGGTCAGTACTTGGATGGGTGCCCGCCGGGGAACACCACGTGTCATTGGCTTTTTGTCGAAAATTTGTGTTTTTTAAATACTTTTTTGCTTTAGTTAATATTTATATTAGTGTTTTTTTTATTCTCGGGATGCAATATTTTAATTTTAAAAGGAGCATACAGTAACTCCATCTTTTGAGTTGTGCGCACAAACATTTGCAAGGTAGGGTGATTGCAGGGGTAGGAGAATGTAGGGTTTCAAGTCGAACTAGGGAGAGGGCACCTCCTGCATAGTAGTAGTACCGACGACATAAATGTACAAACTTGCTTCGCTATAAAAGTTTTAATATGTATAGTCTAATGAAATGGAAAGATAATGATAATAATATAAGTATCCTTCGTTATTCTTTACACACGGTCATCTGCTCCCAAAGTAGACAAGGCCTGAAATGAGAATGTTGCTATTAGCAACACAAATGTAGTCTGTGAAATACTTAGTATGATATGTAACACATCGTTAATTAACGATTTTATGTTATTACTAGCTGTCCCCTGCTGTAGAAAGGGGTTCCTGGATCACATTTTCACATACCTACCGACAAATATTTTAAATAACCAATGCAATGACACCCCGCACATTGGAATATACGAGTTAAATAAAGACTACGCCAACTTGTCGGCGTATTAAATATGTAAACAATGCCATGACTTGCCATTACAGCTCATTACTACCTGAGTCTTTGAGTTATAGATAGACAGACGGACATGATATACTGCATAATACCTACAACCTTTTTTTAAATACATACTAATATATTTACATCCAGACACCAACCAGGAACCAACAGACATATTCATGCACACGAATGTTGGTCCTGATTGGGAGTCGAACCCACGATATGTAGCGTGAATGTCAGGGACTCTAACCACCAAACCAATTGGCCCGTCAAACAACAAAAAATAAACAAATCGAACAAAAAATCATGCACAGATTCTACTTACTTAAACTTGCGGCACGCTATGATGGCCGTTTTGACTTTTAACAATGACACTGCCCTAGTTTAAAAATTCTTTCATTATTTGAAAGATACACCATTCCAGATGGACAAGGGCTATGTTGTAATTCCGGGATACATACGACCTTAGAATCGAGGTGCTCTGCGCTGTGTGGCGCAGCTGACGCCGAACATGGTGATCGGTCTTGGAACTTAAACATTCCATGTCCATAGGACACAATTAATAAAGCACAAAGTGTATCTTCCTAAAATAAAAGGAAACATGTTTAACTGTTTGTTGGTAAGCGCATTATAATACGGCCGACGTAATTTTTGTTTATATAAGATATTAAACAAATTAGATTCACAAATGTAGTGAATTTTGTCGTTAATAAAAGATATTTCATTATCTAATAACGATTTCTTGAGTAACGGTTGTTTGGGAAAATTTAAAACCTCCTTATTTAACTTAATATACTCGTATATATATTAGTACTAGCTGCCCGGACAGACGTCGTTCTGTCGAAATAAGTCCATACAAAAATGCAGGAATTCGCTCGCAGCGCCACCTACCGGGTCCAATTGTGAATCTAAACCATCCAGGGCACCACCCAAACGCAAACAAAAAAAAACATTCCAATCGGTCCAGCCGTATTAAAAAAGAAGAAATAATTGAATTTCACGGTATTTCGTTTACTACAAAATAAATTTAATTTATACATTAGCCTCAATAACACGTGGTAATCATGATATTGAATTGTAGCTTATATGACACGTTCGTAGATTTACCATAGCAGCGCCATCTATTGATGACTTACTCAACCCAGTCGAAAGGTATCGACATCTCTTAGAATCATTTGGAGTTAACAGATAATTGTGACTGTCAAATAATAACAGACAAATAATTAGCAATAAATTAAAATTGCGACTATAATTTGAGATTTAAACTATCCTATCTCTCAAGTTGGATCGAACTGCACATGGTGTGCGAATTTTATTATAATCGGTTAAGTGGTTTAGGAGTCCATTGAGGACAAACATTGTGACACGAGATTTATATATATTAAGATTACTTAAGTTTAATCAATTAAAATACACCCACCCTCAGGCACGCATATTGGACATCCTTTTGGTTACTTCGTGAAGCTTCGTGCTTATTCCGCGGTAATATGTATGTCTCAGTCACACGTTAGCATTTGGGTCGCTATCTCTGTCATCAGCGGAGTCGGTTTCAAACGTTTTCGTTTTTTTTGTTGTTAATTATTATTACATACTAGCTGTCCTCCACAGTTTCACCCGCGTTCCCGAGGGATGTAACATTTTCCATTTTCTAATACCTCTAAGAATATGTGTACAAGTTTTATGATGATCGGTCAAGTCGCTTTCGCGTTATAGCGTAACAAACAAACTTACATTCACATTTATTATATTAGTAGGGATATTGTAAAGTTTTTTGTTTAGTTAGTTTTATTTGTGTTATTTGCAAGTGTCGGTTGGTACTTATATTATGTATTATTCTATAATAATATCTTAAGTTGCCAGTTGAGAAAAAATATTTACCATTTAACGCAGTATATGAAAGAAAAAAAAAGACGGAGGTGTAAAATACATAGACAAAGTTTATTAAAGAGTCACTAACGCAACTGGTGTGTCCCAAAGCACAAAACAACGGATTGCAGGTCGAAATTGAATCTTTAAGTCTATAGGTTATTTTTTTAGCTTTCTGTCTCAAATCGTTTTGATACTTATTTTATTTGTACTGTATTGGGAATATTTTTTCGTATATTATGGTTATAATTTATTTATTTACACCTTCAGAGGCTTTTTAATTAAATATTGAACACATCATTCGCCTCGATTTGCCGACTACACTCGTAGTTTTAATTATGTTATTGGGAACTACCGTAAATGGAATTAGGGCAATAACCAGCATTTTGTTGCCATTTCTGGGCGCGGACAGCGCATCTACAGTTTATATATCATTGACCATTGACATACAACCTTCCCTATCACTCACAGGGCTACCGATAAAAAGGTGGGGAGCAAGTGTATCTACAAGTTACGACATACCAATTTACACCGGATTGCAGATATCATAAAGTTCTAAATAGAAGGAATTAGAGCAGACATGTCTTTCTCTGTCGCACCTGCCTGTAAGATGAGCGCGCTCCTTTGGAGTCGTGTGCCTTAGGATAAAATCGATTGATGGAATAACGAATTTCTTTCATTCTTCTTTGTAGTGTTCAACGGATTTAACGGTGCATCAAACAATAAACAATTTTGCATTTAATAATAATAATGGAGTGGAAAATTTTGACGGACTTGGTTTTAGACGATATTAGTGCCTCACAGAGTGAGACAACCGTAAGTTGTTATTTTTATTAAAGTTAATCATTATTTTTGGACCCACCTGTTGATGGTGGATTTATCGAAGTACTACTGAATCGATTTAAATTAGAATAAGTGCGTGAGATGGAAATAGCGTAGAATATTTTTCAGCTAGGCATGCGCTTGAAACCACGGAGCAAATTATATTAATATTCGGCCCAAGTTTGCCTTTAGTCCTGAACTGTGTTGACCGGAGTATTGTCATCCATCGCGATTCTTCGAGCAATCGAACGACTTCAGATTCAGTACCTTTTATAAAGATCTTGACGGAACTTGTCTTGAAGTATAGTCAGGTCCAAGTACAGAGGTTGACAGTGAAATCGGTAATGACTGCTCAGTTGTGAGGAAGGATATATCTGTGTCGTTTGTAAATCACTGAATATTAATGATATACTAAAGTAATATTTTTCTTTTTCTTTTAAGGATCCAACCACTTTCGAAGACGAATCAAACATGGAACGTTCAAAACCAGTATTAGAACTCAACGAAAATACAATACAATACTGCAGAATATTGTACACAAAATTAATGCGCTACAATGAAGGTTCATGGGACGTCGCTCTGGTGGAAGTAGACAAAATAATTGATCTTCTGAAGCAATTTAGGGTCAGTCCTTCACGGTATGAGGGATCTCGTCAAGTATAATAATCAATTACTCGGCTAATCTCTTGCTTTTGAAAAATAACCGATAAAGGTGACAATTCTTTAAAAAAAACAAACGTTTTATTTTTATTTTCCCTTTACATTTGTTTGCGTTCATGTATGTTAATCTCAGGACATTGGGTAGCTCGTTAACAACAGTAACATTTTCTCATATACATTATACAATTATGTTAGGTAGAGAGGCCAATTGTTGCAAAAAATCTCATGTAATTTTTTTGGACAGGTTATGATATAAATTGAACCAGCAGAGCAAAGAATATTTGCCCAGGCGGCAATCAAACTCATACTATGATGCTTACCACATTACATCTGTTTTAAGGATTCCGTACCTCAAAAGGAAAATAAATACCTTTATAGGATTAGATCTATAAAGGTAGATCTATACCGATTAAGTTTAGTAAGAAATTTATTGTGTCATTCAAATGGAAGGGCTATATTTAGGTTTTGTTTGACTTATCATTTAAAAATAAATAGTTTAAGTCACCTACTAATATTATAAAAGTCAAATTCCTTGGGAACGCGGGCGATACCGCGGGGGACAGCTAGTTTATAATAAATTAAGAATATTAATTTTTTCACTCCCCTTTCTCAAAACTACTGTAGAACTACTAAATGTTAAATAAGCACAGAGACTTGTTTTTGCCCCTTGACAATAATATAAAGATTTTTAAATGCTAACACGCTTCTCAGAGTATATTGACCAGGCTGGTGGAGGGATACATGCGGCTGTTGCATCAGTGCTTCACGGCAGAAATAATAAACTAAAGCGCGGCAGATTAATATACAGGGGGATACCTTGTATTCGGTTAAATACCTCCACCAAATATGAGCCCCATATAATAAGGACGCCCGTCTGTGCTTTAAAGGATCAGAATAGTAAAAAAAAAGGTAGGTAGGGTGAGTTAATTATATGCTGAAAAGGGTATATACCACAAATCTGACAATTTGAGAGTGACGTAAAGAAAGGGGAGGGCAGTAAAGTTGTAAAAAAAACAATGTCATCTCGACATTCTCGAGCGTAGCAATTTTTATTTTTATTTTGAAGGAAATAATTCAAGGATAACACAGGAAACAGAGCAAACTTACAGACTGTTCATAAAGAGTAAGAGTATCATTTGAAATTACAGAGAGTAAACACTGTGCTGTAGAGAGTGTAGCCATTCTGTTACCTTTTGTATTGATCGTATTTGCTTGGATGAAAAATTATACCGATATTATATTAAATCAAAATTTTAATCTTTAAAGATTTTTCCTATCGGTCAAGATAATGGACGGAATAAGTAGAAAATATTCAGAATTTTCAGTATTAACAGTGCGACATTGTAGCTGAAGTAGGTTAAGAAATACAGGGAGTATTTGTGGTCATCTAAGTAAAAATCAACCGGACCAGCCCTTTTAGGCTTTGTTTACCAGCATCAACTTTCGTCGATGGATTCTACTGAGTGTGCATATTTGTTTAACAATAACATTTTTAATATGTATTGCCTTATTACATAGAAATATAATATTACTAATATACAGAAAAATAAACATATTAGGTTGGGGAAAAAGTCTTTTCGCATTATAGTATGTATGAACTTGTAATAAAATCTCTTTGGCTATACTATTTGTATCAGGCTGGTTTTGGTATCATTGAAAGTTTCAATTTTAAAGAACATAATTCCAAATTCAAATTAGGAAAATGTGTGATTTGCATTTGTTTTTCGTACCGCCAAGATGAGTGAATCTAATGAAGAAATTCGATTCATTTTAAAATTTTACTACAAAAAAGGTAAAAATGCAACGCAAGCCGCGAAAAAAATTTGCGATGTTTATGGACATAGTGCAGTGTCTGTGAGAGTAGCACAAATTTGGTTTAAGCGTTTTCAATCCGGAAATTTTGATGTCAAAGATGCACGTCGCTCTGGTCGCCCCATTACGGATAAAATGGATGCCACTTTTGAAAAAGTGGAGCAAGATCGGCATATCAGTAGTTACGACGTAGCTGAAGAACTAAGAACGAAGAAGAAACCTAATGAACCGTGTACTAATTTGTGATTCTTTATTACTACGTCATGAAACCGAACCATTTTTAAAGAAGCTGATAACTGGTGATGAAAAGTGGATCACGTATGACAAGAACGTGCGAAAAAGGTGGTGGTCAAAGGCCGGTCAGGCTTCACAGACTGTGGCGAAACCCGGGTTAACTCGCAACAAGGTGATGCTGTGTGTGTGGTGGGATTGGAAGGGCATTATTCATTATGAGCTGTTACCACCAGGCAGGACCATCGATTCTGAACTCTACTGCGACCAACTGATGAGATTAAAGCAAGAAGTTGAAAGAAAGCGGCCGGAATTAATCAACAGAAGGGGTGTGGTTTTTCATCATGATAACGCTAGACCTCACACATCTTTAGCCACTCAGAAAAAATTAAGAGAGTTTGGCTGGGAGGTATTAATGCATCCGCCGTATAGTCCTGACCTTGCACCTTCAGATTTCCACCTGTTTTGGTCTGTTCAGAATTCAGGTTAACATCACGAGAGGACTGTCAAAACCACTTGTCGCAGTATTTTGATCAGAAGTCCCAAAATTTCTATAGCAATGGGATCATGTTCCTACCTACAAGATGACAAAAAAATATCGAACAAAATGGTACCTACATACTTTAGTTAAATGTAAATAAACTATATTAAAAATGTTATGAATTTTCTTAAAAAATGCGAAGGGACTATTTCCCCAACCTGCCTAAGGATTACTACGTTGTAATCGGTGCCGGTGTAATTTAGGTGAGTTCTCTATATTTGACAATACAAGTGATGAAAGGATAAAAATATTAATATCTTGATCTTGCACACGAGGTTGTCGACATGGAGGGCCCTTGACAGTACCTTTGAGATATGATTGAGATTACCTGTAGTCGTTTCCGCTCATGACCTAAAGACACGTAGCAGTGTGGAAATGACAATGAGTAACATGTAATCTTGCTACGAGGTTCGTAGCATCTCGTAGCGTCTTATTTTCATATTTTAAAAGAGTAAATAACGCCGTTTCCTCCACAAAATCAGTCCTTAAATCCTCGTTTATATACGCACGCATGATTGGGGCGTCAAACCGAATGACTCCACTGGCTTTCACGTTGTTATTTCATTTTGAATGAGGCAGTCAAACGCTACACGACCGCACTTAAATAATACTGCGACTACCACATCATCAGTATCAATTTCATACAGTAAAACTGTTTCTACGGATCTAAATGGCAACCGAGAAGAACTGAATATGGGTCAATAACTATTTGTATATTGAAACTAGCTGCTACCCGCGACAAATAACAGTAAAAGCTCTGCTTTATTTGGGATTCGATAACCAAGTGTGAAGAATTTACCAGTTTTTTTTTTTTATTTTATTTTGTATAATACTCGTATATCTCCTATATTGAACATATCTGCGGCGCAATGTGGGTTTTGCTGCAGAGTCCATACGCATGGACGTATGGACCATATGCATACCTTTCTCTTCCGGATAACGGGCATGAAGATATGTTAGTTTTATTATTGACATATTATTATGCTTTATAGTAATAAGATTCCCCTAGAGAGCGAGAGAAGCCGCGGCAGAATATATTGATATACTGACATTATATTGGACGATTAATTAAATAAATTGTATTGTCCTTGTATATTTCTTTCTATTATCTATCAATATTTAAATTTCCCGTTACATTCACTTAAGGAGTTGGTTCAAAACCATTTCGATGTAGGTACATACAAGTGTAAGTATTAACTTATCCACAATAATGTGCAACAACTGGGGCTCGATTCTGTAAGGAAAATTACACTAAGTCGACGATGTTTCGTCGCGGCCTCCATGTTCTGTCTCTTTCGCTAACTACGCTTATACTACTAATCACGTGAGAGACAAGCTCTCCGACGAAGTTTGTATTAGCTGAATAAGGGGGCTGAACAGTCTTAAACTGTTGGGCAAATGAAAGATTGAAGTGAGGTTACAGACAATCAAAGACGATCACCTGTGACATATACATACGTACGAGCTATCAAAATCTCTCTCGCGGTGACTTTGTACCTACATGAAGCACTATAACTACATAGATAAAGTCGCAACAAAGTGTAAGGTCATTATATTTTCGGCCAGCTTCACGTTATTCATGTAAATAATGCATCAGCCGTTGTATATCCGCAGTGTTACCGATACATGTAGATTAGATACGAGTACTTATGTTAAGAATGCCGTCTATAGCCATTAGAGTATTCTAGAGTATTTACTAATAACACTAAGCATTTTATTCTCGTTACTTTTATGTGATTGTGAGTAGTCTATTATGACTATCCATTATGGTTCCGTTTGAGAACCCCACAATAAAGGGATCTGTGACAAATAGGGACGCTTAGGGTGTTACCTTGGCAACGATCGAACAAGGTTAAGGACGGTGGTGTATCGATTTGTATAGCCTCATCAGCTGTTTAGGACTTCTTATTTATATTATTAAATGATTTTTTAGTTATAGTTATAAATTACCTAATGGTTAAGAGGTAGGCACAAAACATGGCTAGAGACTGAAGGTACAAAATTCATCTTTCGAGACGGGCAATTAGCACTTTTAGCGAATTTACAATGATAGCACAAGATTCGACTTGGCCAAATGACACAGTTTACTGTAAATATGGTGGACGTTTTAAGATAAATTAGACTTCTATTTAACACAAGCATTTTCTGCTTTTGTACTTAATATTGACCAATATTGTTAATCATCTACCGGCGCCGCTTTTCCCAAGTTAAGTGATGTGTTGGTAATAGCCGAAAAGTTGATGTGCAGGTGAGTGTTTCTCAGTTATTATCCGTGAGACCAAATAATTTATGTTTATAAGAAATAACATGCTTCCACCGCATTAGTTATTATTTAGAATTAAAAGAAAAAAGACGGGAGAGGCATACATTTTCCTTTACAGTCCAGTAACTATGTAGTCGCAGCATTTTGACTAGGTACTATTGGTCATTATAATGTACAAAAGCAGAAATTGCTTTGTGTAAATACAAGTCTAATTTACATGAAAACGTCCATAATATTTACAGTAAACTGTGTCATTTCACCAACCCAAAAAATGCGCTATTATTCTAACCTCACTAAAATATTAAACAACATAACAATTATGTAGATTTAGTAGAATTTGGATTTATAAATATAATGATTTAATACTGTTAAGAGCCCCGGGGTCTACCGCAGTGTAAGTATCTGCTTCTTCTATGAAAACCCTGAAAAGCCTCTAGTGGTAGATAAATTATAAGGTTATTTGCCTCCTGTACCCAAACATTTGATGCCGGTGCAGTATGTGAGCTTTAGATTGCTTCGGTGCAAAATACACAATATTTCCAGATACTATCAACACCTTTTTGGTTACTTAATAAACTTAAGATATTTGTACGCCTATTATCTCCGAAGTGATAAGGTCCCAAAAATATCATTTGTGATGAGCATTATCACCGTCCCTCGTGCACATGACCAACCGCGGGATACAGCTAACCAAGAAAGGTAAATGTTACAAAACCACCGAGTCTCTAGCCCAGCTTTATAAAACTCGACCACCGAGGCATATGTTTTCATTAACAATAATAAATATTAAGTAAGGAAATTATTGAATGCTCTAAGAAAAAAATGGTCTCCACAAAGTCGCGGGTAAAAGCTATGAAAATATATAATAACAAATTAACTAATTATGGAAGAATTTCTGTGCACCAAATCATAAAATATACGCGTGCTAGGGCGCGTGCAAAAGCTAATTTCCAAAATAAATATCTAGGAAGTCAAATCAAGTCCAATTATTTTATGACTGTTATTTGTTACTTTTTCCCAACAGATTGGGATGAAACTCGGCACTTAGATAAAGCATATATTGGAATAACATATATGCTACTATTTATCCCGGAAAAAGTTACTAAAAGTTCTTATATGAATTGCCTTATTACACAGAAATACCTATATTAATAATATTTATTAACAATTATTATTCCGGGACATTCTTTAAATACGGCCACCTGAGCCTAAACTAAGCTAGGCAGTACAGAGAAAAGCAAAATTAAATAAATGTAGTCAGTGAGAAGTATCAAATCCATACATTTCGGATGAGATAAATTGTCAAAACGTTATATATACGGCCTCGATTAATAACTAGTCATTCATATTTTATGAAAAAAAACGACAATATGCAATGTGTGTCACGGCGCCGGCCCGGGCACTGAAGCTCCGTCACCGCTCTGGACACGGACGTGTGTGAATGAATTTATATAAAATGTAGGCAACGATATTTTTATGAGCCCCTGACGGAGCACGGTTATGTGTGGATAGACCTTTATTTAAAATTAGAATTGAAAGGCGTGGCTTTGGCACCGCCCCCCTTCGGAAGTCACAAGATCGGTAAGAATCCTAAAAATATCTCTATTCCTCTTAAATTCGAGTTCAATTGGCTTTACCATTAGCTTCAGTTCCCTTGCAAAAACAAATAAACGACTTAATAATGCCACGCCTCTCTACATAACCCCATAAAAGAGACACACAGAGCCATTCTGTTTTGCATAAAAAGGATGCAAAATGTCCTGTATTGCACTATTGAGATTTTCTTGGTAATTTAGTATATATACAGGGATGAATTAGTATTCTTTGATAGTCTGTGGCTAGTTGGTAAGCAGTACTGAGCAGCTTACAACCACAGACTATTAAACTATTGCCAAATTGAATTCCTTTTTGTTTATTTTAATTATTTTAAAATAAAATTTATTATTAGCAAACCCTCTCGCGGCTTGGTACGCATTTTCAGAATATATGTCGCTTTGATATGACCTTTTCTGCCCCGTGCAAAGAAAAAAGAATTAAAACTAAATAATGGTAATTCTGTTTATAAAATTATTTTTTGAGGAATATTTATAGGTTAATCTTATATCTTTAATTTCACTACTGGGTCTAGGCGTTGATTGACTTAGTCAGTGAGTTACATTAGCTATAATATTTTTGTAAATTTATTGTTTTAAACGGAAAAATAAATAAGAAGCAAGATTTTCTAAACCGAATCTTTAGAATCATAATATGCAAAATATGGCATTTTGATGAAGTATTTATCAGAGCAAGTTGTACGGAACCCAGCTGGAATAAAACTCGTTCTGACTTTACCGACAGGGGATGCGAAGGGCAGCTATAAGAACCAACTGCGCATGATCAAACCCCACCAAAATACAGGGCGTAACTCGCGTTATTATTAGTTACCATTTTAGTGTAGTCGAACGTACGATTAAAGCAGTTCTGCTTCGAAATAGGTTCTTGAATTTCACGAATTTTATCGTAAAAACCTACTTGTTATCAATTAGCATTATATATACAAGTGGCACTCTTATTTTACATACCATGTGCATAGTGTTAGCTTGGATGGAGTACGAATTGGCAAATAATTGATAATTGCAGTTTGGGACCAACGCATCGTGTAAGTTTGCATAGCAGTGCTTGATTTTATTATTATTATTGGATTCATTGTAAATAGATTAGGCACAGTGATTTAGCAAGTAAAGTGATGTCAATAACCAAATATTAAAAAATTAATATGGTTATTGATTAAAAGAAAAAAAAATCATTTCGTTTGTCATTAAATTAATATTAGATTAGGCACAGTGATTTTGCAAGTTTCTTGTAGTTCAATGAATCAAATAGTTAGTTTTCTTGAAACGGACGCGCAACCTATATTCCTCGGATACATAATATTAGTAGGATATACATAAGAACATCAATCTACACTAATATTATAAAGAGGAAAGATTTGATTGTTTTTTTGTTTATTTTTTTGCATTGAATAGGCTCCGAAACTACTTGACCGATTTGAAACATTCTTGGGAAGCTACACTACCTCCGGTGAACATAGGCTATATAAAATTTTAAAAAAGTTAGGGATCCATACTAAAACTCCAATAATGTAACCCAATGTGTGAAAAAATTACCAAAAAACTTTCTTACATCGCGTGCGCTGCGAAGGCTATCGATTATAGAACAAAATAATATGTATAATAATATATCAAGAGGAAAGATTTGAGTGTTTGTTTGTTTGTTTGCATTGAATAGGCTCAGAAATTACGGGACAGATTTGAAAAAAAATTGATCCGCTGTGAAGCTACTCTATCCACGGGTGACGGCTATATTTTATTTAAAAAAAAATAGGGATCCTTACTAAAACTCCAATTGTGTGAGGTGTTAAAAATTACCATTTATTTTTTAATCGGTGGTAGAAAGAACAAAGTAATGTAAGATCCCTCGGGCACGCGGGTGAAACCGCGGGGGACAGCTAGTCAGTAATATTTTAAATATTTCGTACAGAGGATTAGGATTTCCCCATTGATCGGTTTTGGGCCTGCAACTGCACCACCCAACCGCCTCTGTCCACACTCATAAGCATCCCTTGCCCACGGCATGACAACTAATTGGCTTGTTAGCATTGTGACAAAAATTCATCATCACCTGGTCTTTATTATTCGGGATCGACTCAATTTAACATATATAACGACCGAACATCATTTCTTTTTCAGATGCAGCTGTTCATCCTTAATGATCATCGTCAATGTCAAATTAAGTAAAATTATAGCATTTGGAAAAAACAACTGTAAAAATGTTACATGCAGGGAAATGTGTGTTAGTCCAAGATATTCCTTTAATAATGAAGTAAGTTCATTTATTTTCAAAACATATTAAACCTATTTTTCTTTTATTCTATCTGCAATCGTCTATAGAGATATAATCAGCCCCCTTATTCAGCGAATATAAACTATGACGAAGGCCTCGGAGAGCTTACCTCTCACGTGACTAGTAGTATTAGCGTAGTAAGCGACAGAGACAGAGCATAGAGGCCGCGATAAAACATCCTTTTGTCCAAGGATGTTTTTATTATGTAAGTTGATTTATTATGTAAGCATAATCGAGCCCCAGATTCATAGCTACACACAGGGCTCCTCACTGTACGCCATCACTCTTAGACCTTATTCTTGTTTCTGACCCTTACAAAGTAGCCACACACGGACAGCTCTCTGCCTCCTTTTCCTATCATGATCTCATATATTTATCCTATAAAATTCGCCCTCCTAAACGCAAGACCAAATTTCTCGAGCTTCGTAGTTTTAATATTAACTTCTAACTACCATCTCTATGCTGACGATCTGCAGATTTATCGACATTTTAAAGTAATTAATCGCTGAAGCTGTGGATGCCATCAACAGTGACCTAGATAAATTCAACAAGTGGGCTAAATCTTTCGGTCTGTTAGTTAACCCCACTAAATCTCAAGCCCTCATTGTTGGTGGCAAATACATGCTCACTTTAGTCGATCATCAGCGTCTCCTCCAGGTTGTGTATGATACCGTTCCCATAGATTACTCGAAAACCGCTAAAAATAAAGGTGTTCTTATTGATTCCAATCTTTCCTGGGATGCTCACATTACAGAAGTGAGTAAGAGAGTCTATTATTCCTTCCAGTCTCTGAAACGTCTCCAAAAATTCTTACCACTTCAAGCTAAGGTTACTCTTGCGCAAACTCTTCTTCTACCGCTTTTAGACTATACGGATGTATATTTTCTTGATGCAAAGGAGGAACTTCTCAACAAACTCAAACGACGGCAGAACTCGCGTATCCGGTTTATTTTTGGTCTCCGTAAGTACGACCATGTGTCGGAATTCCGGGGCAAATTAAAGTGGCTACCAATTCGGCGTCGTCGAGATACCCATATCCTTTCCCTTCTTTACACTATTCTACATAACCCCAACTCTCCAAACTATCTTCGTGAACGCTTTGAGTACCTCGTTCCTAGGGGTCAGGCCTGTCGCTCAGCTTCTTCTCTTCTTCTTTGTACTCCGCGTCACACCTCCAGCCATTACGATGGTTCCATTACTATCAATGCAGTGCGTATCTGGAATTCTCTCCCACACTCACTACGCGACAGCCCCTCCCTGAACGTGTTCAAGAAGAGAATAAAGGATCATTTCCTTTATAAATAACATAGTAGGTATTTATTTATGTATAAATTTATTTAGGTATATTTATTTATTAATATATTTATTTGTGTAAGTATATTTATATTTATTTTGTATTGAATAGGTTTTTGCACAGTATTTTATTTAAATTGTGCACTGGATCTTACCCTCAATATATAATATGTAGTTATCTCCATCACTCAAAGGTTTGCTGGTAGAAAATCAATCATTCAACTCAATTCTGAGTTAAGCTCGCCTATGTACATGACATTTCTTATGTAAGTTTTTAATGTAAATTATTGGTAAATAATAAAGTATAATAATAATAGCTGACCATATACTTCGCCAGCCCTATTACTAGTCATTTGAGATCGGCGCCATAACTTAAATTCTTCCTTCTGACTCATCATGCATGAGTGTAACTTGGTACGCGCAATAGGTCAATAGGATTCTTGATTGAATATCAACTATATTCTCTAATCAAGACTTAAAGCCGGTCATACCTGGAAGCGAATACTGCCATTGATCCCTACATTTAGGGCCTAATATTAAATATATTAATACTCAAAATTATTTCTATTGCAGATGCTGCAGTTCACTCTTCAGAATCAAGAAATTGTCAATCAATAAATCTTTCCATTCACTAAAACTACGTGCAAATTGCTATAGATACATATTACGTGCCCAGTAAATCATAACTTTAAGGGAACAGAATTACAGAACTGTATAAATGTTTATAATAAATAAGAAAAGTTCATAAAGTAAGTTCATGTATTTAAATTTATTATATGAATATTTTATTTATTCAGATTTTGTCAACTGTCTCTAGTTCATGCCTTCAAATCCACGGAGTATCATTACTATCCAGATTCCAGTTTATGACTTAAAATCTTTTGAGGTGAGAAGCCTCTGCATCGCGCATCAGGTCTTGCCAAATTGTTAACACTATTAATCAGCCATTTCTAATATAATGTGCAGTGCCGAGGCCAGGGTTATAGATAGTGTTGCATTGAACAATATACAAGTAGTTAAAAATTCACTAGCTTTTTAAGATCAAAATTGGGCTTAACCTGGGATTAGGTTCCTTATTTTAAAATAAAATTCTCTCAGCGTCACCAGTTACAATGGCAAGGACAGTTATGGATAACTCTTGATTGTTCTTTCTGATTCGGATTCAAGTCAGATTAGGAGTTTGAAGATGTTCGAAATGTTAATAAACAATACTGCTCTTTCGATAGGTTTCAGGATTTTGAGGATAAGTATAAAAATATAGACACTTGAAATCTACATCTTCTATAAATATGAGATAAAAAATAATTATAAATAATAATAATAAATATCCTGGGACATTCTTTACACACGGCCATCTGGTCCCAAACTAAGCAGAGCTTGTACTATGGAAACCAGATAACTGATATGCTACATTATTTTTTCTAAATACATACATATATAGATATTTACACCCAGACACAGCCAAACGCAAGCCCATTCCTAATAAAAAAAAAAAAAGCAGACATGTTCATGCACACAAATGTTTGTCCTGGTTGGGAATCGAACCCACGACCTTAGGTTTATGAATGCTAACTAGCTTGGGTTTTGTTCAGTTATATTAGGCTATCAAATATTTGTGAATATGTTACATGGTTAAAAGATAGAAGATAAGTTTTAGTCCTGTTAACAACTTTTGGTTACGGAACCCTTAAGTTGGCTTTCAAGCTGTAAATATACAATTTGATAATACTTTGTAATTATGTAACATGTATTTTATAACAGAACCTTGCAAGCTATGTGTTATTTTTATAACCAGTAATGTACAAATGGCAACCAAACAAACGAACTGTCACACACGAACGACTAAGCAGATTGTTAAAACGAGGCACAATTTAATATCCCTCGGCACCTCGAGTGAAACCGCGTGGAATAGCTAGGCTAATAAAAAAATAATTAAAGAGACACCCCTTAATCCTCCATCAATATATATTTTTTCACAATACTTTTTAACTACATAAATAGTTATAGGTGAGATGTGCTTGTGTCGCACGCGCGACTTTACCAGGTGAGAGGCGAGAGCAGGGCCGCGGCGAGAGGGGAGCTGTTAAATGTGTTTAATTATTAAAGTATTCTCGTATTATTATTGCTAGGTATATTGTAGTGTTTTCTTGGCTGACACCGACTCCAAAAATAACAATAATTGTAACTACATTATATTATCGTAATCATTTAATAAGTCTATACTTTTAAGTAGTCTACTATTTTCATTTCATTTTACTTAGGAAAACTCTTAAAAATATTTTGATCATTGTATGTTATTCATAGGTATGTGATAGGTGTGATCGTACCTACATATGGACAAATAGAAAAAATAAGTTGAATATTAAGTTGTAGAAGTATATGCAATTATTTTTTTCTTTTTAATGCGTATTAGTTTTTTGTCAAGTCGGTTTTTACCAGCCCATTTCTAAAAAGGCCGATATATTATAGTATTATAATGTATGTTCGCCTTGATCATCCCCTAGAAGCTCTAGTATATTATTATTATTATTATTGTTATACTAGTATTAACACACGATTATCTGATCCCAAATAATGCAGACTTCTACTATGGTAGCTTGGTGGTGAATATCAGTTGTTTTATGTACCTAGTAAAGCCTCTATAAAGTTTACAAGTGAAATCCGTCAAGGAAAAAAAAATCCATCCATAAAAAGGTTTTTTTGGAATAATAGTTAAAAAAAAACATCTAACACGGGAAACGCGTCTACGCACCTGTATTTTTTTTTATTTTAGGGAAAAGGAAGTTTTTCATTAAAAAAAAAAATTTACACTAAACAAAAACATATCTCTCCGGCGGGGAATCGAACCCCGGTCTCCCGCGTGACAGGCGGGGATACTTACCACTATACTACCGAAGATATTATACCACTATACAATTTATTCTGCGATTTCCTATACATTGCATGAAACAATTCATATTTCAAACAAAAATCTAGATATAGTATAGAGTAGATATAGGGGGGGGGGGGGGGGGGGGGTTGGTTTGCTTATTTTTGATGACATGGGGGTTACGGGGGTCTAGATGATGATTACTTCATCCGTAATTATTTACCTTTTTATACATATGACAACCTACACATTGTCTATGAATCGAGTAGCATTAACGCGTGCTATTCACTTGTTTCAATTTTCTCTGTCAGTGTATTGTTGTAAAAACGATCATTATCGTTTTTTTATGTTTTAAAAATTGATAGAGCGTATAATTTTAAGTCCAATTGTATAATTCATTTTTGCCATTTTTACCCTCATCTTTCTCATATCCAAATCATAATATAAATCATTAAATATAAAAACGATCCTATTAAATAATACTTCATGGATTCATGGTAGTAAAAAGAAAAAAAATATGGAGAGTAGTAGTTACCTACTACCCGTGCAGTGATTACCCGGTCCAGTACAGGCGGTAGGTAAGTAGGTATGTAAGTAGCAGGTAAACATACAAGTAAAAAATGTTAATTGAACTAGTCATCCGCATCAGAGCTCTCTGCTTCCGGAACGAAATCTTGGCCTTTTCTATCGGATATATTTTGGTATCAATATTATAGTTCAGGAAGCTCTTCTTTACGCTCTTCATTTTGGTGGATTGTGGGAAGCAGGGGTAAAGTCATCATCTCAAACGAGTCATGGCTAACGCTAAGTTAACCTACGAGGAATTCAACACGGTCTTGAAGCAAATCGATTCCATTCTAAACTCGCACCCCATGTCACCAATGTCACTTTCACCATGCCCACTTAGTCCAGTTTATTTCCTGATTGGTCGATCTTTTATATCACCATCTAGTGTTGACTTGACATTGACACCAATGAATCGTCTGGCACGCTTCGAGAAGAAGGAACAGATGAGACAGCTGTTTTGGAAGCGTTAGTCTAAATAATATGTTTCCGAGCTACAGACTAGTACCAAGTGGAAGATACAAAATCAAGACATAGTACCGAATACACTCGTTGTCATCGAGGATGATCATTTACCACCTTTGAAATGGCGCATGAGTAGCGATCATTCAAACAATGACAGGACCAGTACACCGAGCTTCTTCGAAGAACTCCCTTTGCAGCCAGCAATGGATAGCAGCATCAACGACGTCTGAAGGGTTACATACACGATTCACTTGAACATATTGGAAGTAGGTACTTCCAAGGCGGCCGGCATGTTGGCGCTATTTAAAACTCCAAAAAGGTTTCATCACTGCCATTAGATAGCGGTAATATTTAATTCTGGCACATAACATTTTTATTGTTTCTTTTTATTCATGTCACTTTTGAAAGGAAAATCACACATAAATTATACATTGAAAAGCGAGCACGTCGTTTTATTTTTCCATTTATAAAAATATACATTGTAATAGATTTGCCATAAAATCTGCGTCAGCACAAAAAGGCGTAACAATCTGTATCTAATGCATATGATGGGAACCAGGATCCAACCGGAAATTCAAAGTTACATTTTCTGGAATGGATATTTTTTAGCTTTGTTTGAAGGCAATCTAATTATGCTCGTGCATAATTAGCTTTGTGGGGCAAACATTGTAACGGTAAATTAAGTTTTTTATGACGCAAATATTTATTTTTGGTAAATATTGCTTCCGCTGACAAAGAAAAATGCTAACGCCAAGGAAAGCCACACAAGATCACAAGCTACAAAAATAAAATTTGATTTAAATTACGTTTTTGAAAAATAATTGCTTAACTTTTTAATTAAATTCGACATATATATATTTTATCCAACTTATGATGTAATGAACATTAAGGTGATCTCTAGACTGAAGTTTTTCGGTGACACTCAACAGCCTGAGGGGTCGATATTGGTTTTTGAACTATTTAAAATCTTTACTTACTTTTTATAACCGACCAAACCTCCCCATGCCATGACTAAAAACGCTCTCGGTAAACAGTATCATAAAAACTAATAACCTAAGCCAAGTCTAAATTCGTGGGACAGTTATAACATTGTAAACATATTCACAGACAACACACTCTATGTCCATTGGATTCAACGTTTTCTCGTTAATACCTTTTTATGAATTAGAAATATAATCAATTTACGAAATTTGCTTAAAGGCTGGCAGACGATTAGACTCGTAATTCTAAATACCACGAAACGGGACTAAATACTTCATCGAGACGGGAACAATAGATGCAAAAAAAAAATAGAGACAAGAAATTGTGAATGGGAAATGAGAAGAACTTCTCAATTGCACATAAATAATGTCATACAATACAAGTTTCCTTTGACGCGATATTAGATCTAAAAGAAAGAGATGATTTTTTTGCATTTCATACAGGATATCTGTGTAACAAAGAAGTAATTAAAAGATTTTGTTTTTAAGAACCACATCTTACCCTAACAGGATTATTTTTTTGGAACGTTCTCAGGTACTTTCTAGAACGTTAAAGGTACATGCTGTATTCAGCTTTACATTCTAAGTCATAAGTGTAAAGTTCACTATAACATTTGGACTTTAGGGTCAAATCAATGTTTTAGGGTTCAGTACTAAATTTGTGATTGAGTCTGCTACCGCTGCTTGTAAGATATAATTACATGCATATAAAGAGAGTCTCCAATAGAATAGACTAGACATCGTTCAAAGAGGATACAAAAACAATACATAAACCCTTCGATTACCTGGTAAAAGATAATGTGTCAAGTAATGTGAATCGCGGAACGAGTTATTAACAAAAGGTTTTAATAGAGTGATCCAATTTAAATTGTATCTAATGACGAGCCTGCTGGCAATGTGGTTAGATTCCCTGACTGTCCCGGAAAGGGTCGCGGGTCAAATGTATGCAGATATTAAACGTATGATTATTACGTAGTACGATTCCTAGCAAGTCTAGATTAAGGAGCCCTATGACACCGCTTTTTTTAAACAATTTATTTATATATTTATGCTTAAACAGTAAAATTTAAAAAGACAACCTTAGTTTGGTGAAGTATGAAATCGTAACCCAGTAAAACGGGCTTAAGAGTAATTTTTATACGTACATTTCTTTTGCTAACTTGAAAATATAATTAAACATTACACGCATGGCACAGTAAGAGACGATCGCATGGCTAAGCTAAATAAATGTAATGAATGAGTTACTGAGTATGACATGTAACCAATCGCTGTGCGGATCTTAAGTTAAAAATTAAATACATTACCACCACCTCTCACGAAACATACAAGGCTTAAATACATCCATTCTTCCAGAGGGCAACCTCACGACAGGGCTCCAAATCGAACCATGTGCTAGGTATTATTCGGTAGGTTTGCCAGTTAAGAATGGGGAGAATTCGGCAGTTTTTTTATTAGTCAGACAAAATTTTTACAAGAGAATTTATTCAATTATTTATTATTATATTATGTGTCAAGTTCAGTGCCGTCTCCTTTGATGTTTTACGTAACCATTCCTATAGAAATTCGGTATCATCAAAATCACAAATTTGACAGTTGCTATCGAGAAATACCGTATCGATAGTAGTTATGTCATTCACTCGAAATCGAAACGAAAACGAAGCGTGAAAGCATTTCGATCCTATGGTTTGTTGTAAAAGTTTATTTAATTTTGGATGTTATTTTGACGAAATAATGTCAGTAAGAAGTAATTAAGCGTGGAATATGTTAGAGGTGGCTACATATGAAGACGAACAATAGAATTTTAAGCGGGCATAAGAATGATACTTGGAAACTCACCTGTACCTCTACCATGAGTTGCTATCGAAACTTACTTCAGTCACTAGCGAGTAAACTACTATCGATACAGTATTTCTCGATAGCAACTGTCAAATTTGTGACTCATGGTACCGAATTTCTATAGCAAACGTTACTCGCTAGTGTTTACATTTCGATAGGTTTTTTACCTATCGACTCGTACTATCGATTTTAGTTCTTTAGGTGACCGCTAGTGGCGCTGTACAGATTTGCCATAGAAATGTTTTACGCCGTCGCTAACGAGTACGTACGCTAAAAACTCATGGTAAAGGCACTGAACACCTAAGTGACAACAATTTCATAAATTTATATAGAATTTTATATTCATGAAGTAACAACAGCATTAAACCATCCTAATATTTCGCGGTTGCTTCAGCAACCCTTGAATCTTAATAAATGCAAAAAAAAAGTATTTTTATAGTCTACTCGGACAAGCTACAAATTTAATAGTTTAATTGAAAAAAAAATAACTACCTATTTTGAGGGTTGCAAGTATGTGTAATATAAATAATAGTAATATAATAGTAATTCATAACCTGCTCCCACAAGGTTTCAATTCTCTAGCTCTCCGACTACAACACCACTCTCACGAGAGCGACGCGAGACACTTGACTTTGACAGAATATAAACAAATCAATTTTAAAATCACGAACGTTTCACACATATAAAGCACACCTGTATACGCTTCCAATTAACAGGGTTATATCAAATACTACCTTCGGCTTTTCTAAAATCGTAATATGTAGGTATTTTGGAAATGTAATTTGTTTTAAATACAATTTGGTAGGTATAAGGCTTTACTGTAATTCAGTAGTTTTACCGAAAATTCAGTAGGTTTGGCAGCCTTGGCTTGTATTGATTTTTCACACTCTGCACATGCGCACATTACTTTACTTTTAAATCGTGAACAAAGACCCCGATGACCCGGGATTTTCAAAAGTTTCCAATAGTTTGAAATATTCCAGCAGTAAACGAAACCAACTACGTGTAGAGTACCTGTTTTATTTGATTCAAAGTCTAATACGAGTATATTATGAGACTTTCATCTTGGAGGTTATTTTAAAATAAAATAAAGATAATTTATTTGCTTGAAACAAAGATCCATGTTTCGCCATAACAGCATGCAATTATATTTCATTTATAATTTAAAAGCCTCTATAGAGTCAATATAATACTGAGCATATCCCTAAAGATAACCTTTTAAAGATCAAAATTGGCTTAAGCCTTAACACAATTATCTCAGAGTCCCCATCTGCATTGGCGAGGTAAATTGTTGATCACTTGAAAAATCAGTCATTAGATAGGAAAGGAGTAAAAACAGAATTCAGATGTTGCGGTAATAACCCTGTTTCCTTCATAGGTTCCAAAACTGCAAATTGTTTTAAAATACAGGTACGTTGATATTGGCGCCATTTACATGAATTTACTACAAAAGTTTGTCATTACTTGCCACTAGATGGCGGTATGGATTATTTGTTGAACATAGGTAATAATTTTTATGTTGTTTTATAGATGTCGCACTAGCTCTATCTCTCTTACTCGCATGCAAAGGATAAATTTATCTTGGCGAATCTGATTAGGATAATCGGATGCTTTGATCGGATTATTGCATTGTCATCGGTCTTTGACAGGTGTGCAAAGTTTGAATTAAATCTGATCGTTCAAAGTAAGACAAAATCGAGCTCAAAGGGGTCGGTTACATACATACATACAGGTGAAGCTAATATAAAGCGTGTAAAATTTCAAATATTTACAAATGAAGGATTTTCAAATAAAACTTTTTCACTTTTTTGCGACAAACAATTCCTTTGTCGCAACCACAAATACAATAGTTTAAAAACCAGTAATCAACTGCAGTAGATGTTAAAAACGAATGGATTTATATAATTAACATAAATAATTGAAAACCTATTTGACTACGTGACACTTGGTACCTATATTACAAATTACAAAACGTGGACGGTCAAAAGTGCTCGGAATAACGGATCGGATATTGGTCCTTTTAAGAAGAGCTCCACATTGTCGACTATTACTCCTACACTTACTAAGTCTACTTAACTGTGATAGTTTTCCTTTTAAATTGTACTGTAATCGGACACTTGACTCGAACATAAATGACCACTTAATAGCTTATATTTCGTAAACGAATTCCTAAATCTAAAACTATTCTTCACTTACCCCCAATATTTAAAAAAACCTATTCAACGATATCCAACACAGTGGAATAGACGAGAAATACAAAAATTATCCCCGTTATACGTGCATCTCCAGTGACACTTACCAAATTAAAACTTATGTGTGTACTTATGTACGCACGTAAGAAGTTATTAATATAACTTAGTAGGCGTGAAATTGATTTTTGTAGTGTTCAAACTCATTGTATCTGGCTGTATTTTCGCAGAAATTAGATCTTGAAGTCATAGCTTTATCGTGCACGATAATAAATTACATAAGCTTTTTTTTTCAAGAATTGAAACGTAGGAGTTCTACATATTTGGTTAATATAATAATTATTGTGATGTACCCATCTGATGGTCAAGTCAACTAATAATCTCTTTACCCACTTCGACTTTCGACTTTCACTCAGAATTATCCTGGGATATCTTGGGGATTTTTTGAAATACAGCAATCTGTTCGGAAACTAAGCAGAGTTTATTCTATAGAAACCAGCTATTATACGTATATATAATATGAATATATATGATTAAACTTCATTCTCTAATATTTTTTAGTACAAACTCTAGCACAATTTAATTGTGTGTTTGAGAGTCTACGGTGATAATGGCTAGGTGGCAATGGTAGGGGCGCTAAAAATGGTTATCGTCTCGCCTTTATTTTAACCTTTACATGAAAATTTAAAAATCTGAGCCAAGCACTTATAATATAAGCCGTAATTAATGAATATCCTGGTACGTCCTTTACACCTCACATAATGGCGAGACGGTTGGCGCGGTGATAGCCTGACTACCATGCCACTAGTCGTGGCTTGGATTCCCACCCTGAATTATTCTGGGATATCGTGGGACATTCATTGAACATTATGTCAGGAATTTAAGCAGAGTTTTTTCTATAGAAACCAGCTAATTGTTATAGTACGTACACTTCTTGTTTTATTTAATATCTATACTAATATTATAAAACTGAGGAGTTTGCTTGTGTGAACGCGCTAATCTCAGGAACCTCAGTTACGATTTCAAAAATTCTTTCACTGTTAGACAGTAGATTTATTGAGGAAGACTATAGCCTATGAATTCAAAACAAATTAGGGATCCTTACTAAAAGTGCAATAATATTTAAAATGTGTATGTAAATTTGTTTGTCTTCAATGTTGCACTTGGGGAGGACATCGCCCAGGCAACGATGTTTCGACAGTCCGAAGGGAGAGTAGTGGTCCGGCAGGCTGATCTTTCCATCAGCCATGAAGCATTCCGGGTAAAACGAATAAGGGTCAGAGTATAGAGCCTCGACCATCAATATGTTGGTGAAGTTGCTGACTACCATTGTGCCAGATGTGTGTGGGAAACAATCATGAGTTTGCTCAGACTGACAAATTACAGTGTGCATAATTATTTTTACATTTTTTTTTAACTATGAAGATCATAAAACTCGACAGTTACTTTCGATTATAGAGATAATTTGGAAGTCACAGAATTGGAATTCAATGGAACGCTCCAGAACCAAACGTTGATAAAAATTTCTGGTCCCAATATTTGTTGTAAATTACAATATAACCAAACTGATTGCTTGACGATCAGATCAGTCAGCTGTCAAAACAACGCGATTCATCCCATAGATTTATTTTCCACATAAGTAAAAATAATTTTTCACTCACTTAAAAGCAACAAAGCTCAATATTATAACAGTCAAGTCGCCAAATTTTACGCAATTCAAGATTGAGCAATATCCAAGTATGCTCTTTAGTTAGAGCAGCCTAAGTGTTAATACAGGACATGTTCTATCTATGCGTATTGTTTCATTCCGATCAGCCGACAACAGCAAAGTATATCATAATTAACATTTTATTTTATAAAATCATTATATGAGCTTTATTTGTACAAACACTATTATCAAAGTGATACTAGAAACAATCTCAAAAGGTGCAAAACATGAATCAACTTTATGATTAGCTTTTACAAAAAGAAACCGCATAACAGTCTTAGTCCTTTATTATTAATATTAAAGAGGATTAGTATTTAAAAGTGCCACCATTCTACTTCTAAGCTTCCATACCATAGTTTCTTTCTGCGTTCTTGAAGAATATAAATTTTATTTTCTTGAAAAATTTAATTAGGTCAAGTAGTCAGTCGCTACGTGACTAATTGATAATACATGCATAAACTCTCGTATTACTAAAAAAACCGACTGTTGATTTAAAATAAGAAGACATTGGGAGCTTTACTTTCATTACTAACTTAAGAGTAACTTAACAACTTAACAAGGCACCGTGCACCCGCGACAACAAGTACATTGTAGGCATCATTTCGTCGCAAACCTAGCTAAGGACCCTCATATTGCAATAAAGTCAAAAACGGCACAGCTATCTGAGAACAGTTTTTGCTGGTGACGTCAGTGCACAACTCGAAATCAATACTAACATAATAAATTTCATCGTAACATATAACCTCGTTTGCTATTAATTTTTCAAAAAATTAAAAATTCAAAACCATTTATTCAGTTTAGGCCTTCGGAGGGCACTTATGAAGGTCAAATTTAAAGTTACTGAAGCTATAACCGGTTCGGAAGTCAGCCTTCAACTGAGAAGAACCGGCAAGAAACTCAGCAAGGTTACATTCTTTTTTATTTGTTATATAAATTTTTATCTATTCTGACTTTTAGGCTATTTTATAATTTCAATTTTACATCATTTTATATTTAACAATTACAAAATACTTATTATAAGTAACATTAAAAAACAAAACAAAAAAAAATATGACCAGACTACAAAATTGAAAATAACAAGAATTAGGTTCTTACAACTTAAATAAGAGATTTAGAGGTGCACTGTGCAGAGAGCAGCTATTTCCATACATTTTTATCTTCAATATAATGAACTACCTTGTAATACGCTTTTTCTTTCAATTTTGGTTATTGAAAGCGGTATCTTATTATAAAATCGAAGTTTTGTTTGTAATGTTGTATGTCGTTTATATTAGAAAATAATTTCTAGCATGAAAATAACGAACTTGCAGAGGCGGCTGCAATAATCGATACATATGTTGTACGAATGTATGTTATAAAATAGTCATAGTAACTACCTTTATATCCTTAGATATATTGATATACTCAGGGAAATAACAACTATCAATAATTCACTGTCAATTTTAAATTCTTTGAAATGAAGTGGCTTACTGTTTACGCAGTTTGGTATCAACTCAATTTTAAACGCTCTTTAGTTACGTTCTCAGCTCATTATAGTCTAAAACCAAACTAGTCTTAAATCTATTGTGATGAATCTGTGTTCGATCAGTTTCTACAAACATCTATGTTTAACATTAGAAAAGCTACGTCAAGGAAACTAAACTATTTTCTTTCACCAGAGGTCTAGGCGTAATTATAACATTTTTCATAGTTTACCATGTGTGGATTTGTGGTTGTGGTATAGCATATTGCAGATATAGTTTCCTAATTTTTCCTGGATGGTTATAGGCTTTAAATTATGTCGATAAACGCGGGTGAAACCGCAGGGGACAACTAGTGTAAGTCTGTCATAATTTGCCCATTAAAAGCGACATCTATAAAACAACATAAAAATTATTACCTATGTTCAACAAATAATCCATACCGCCATCTAGTGGCAAGTAATGACAAACTTTTGTAGTAAATTCATGTAAATGGCGTCAATATCAACGTACCTGTATTTTAAAACAATTTGCAGTTTTGAAACCTATGAAGGAAACAGGGTTATTACCGCAACATCTGAATTCTGTTTTTACTCCTTTCCTATCTAGAGACTGATTTTTCAAGTGATCAACAATTTACCTCGCCAATGCAGATGGGGACTCTGAGATAATTGTGTTCATAAATAAGGCTTAAGCCAATTTTGATCTTAAAAAGGTTATCTTTAGGGATATGCTCAGTATTATATTGACTCTATAGAGGCTTTTAAATTATAAATGAAATATAATTGCATGCTGTTATGGCGAAACATGGATCTTTATTTTATTTTAAAATAACCTCCAAGATGAAAGTCTCATAATATACTCGTATTAGACTTTGAATCAAATAAAACAGGTACTCTACACGTAGTTGGTTTCGTTTACTGCTGGAATATTTCAAACTATTGGAAACTTTTAAAAATCCCGGGTCATCGGGGTCTGTGTTCACGATTTAAAAGTAAAGTAATGTGCGCATGTGCAGAGTGTGAAAAATCAATACAAGCCAAGGCTGCCAAACCTACTGAATTTTCGGTAAAACTACTGAATTACAGTAAAGCCTTATATCTACCAAATTTTATTTAAAACAAATTACATTTCCAAAATACCTACATATTACGATTATAGAAAAGCCGATAGAAACTCCGCCACTCAAAGCCTGATTGTCACACATTATTTACAAATTGCCTACTACGAGCTTTATCCCCGTACGTACATGACATAGTTTATATTTGATCACAATCAGGTATCTCTGAAACTTATTTAGCAAAACTATTATGAGTATGAATTATAAAATAAAAGTCGCATATACATGTGTAGTATATTAGCATATATATGGTTTCCATTCTACAAGCTCTGCAGTTCTCCTCTGTAGTTTGGGACCAGTAGGTACCTCTACCATGAGTTGCTATCGAAACTTACTATAGTCACTAGCGAGTAAACGACCATCGCATAGTTTTTGATTAAACTTGTACCATGAGTTACCGTGAGCATTTACGTACTCGCTAACGTTAACTCGACTCTTCGAGTAGTTTTCATGTCGTCATGTTGGCAGGTAGTATTTGATATAACCCTGTTAATTGGAAGCGTATATAGGTGTGCTTTATATGTGTGAAACGTTAGTGATTTTAAAATTTATTTGGTTATATTCTGTCAAAGTCAAGTGTCTCGCGTCGCTCTCGTGACACTGGTGTTGTAGTCGGAGAGCTAGAGAATTGAAACCTTGTGAGAGCAGGTTATGAATTACTATTGGAACGAAGTTCCTTATCGCACATTGTGAAAGGGGGGTAGACGGAAAAAAGTCATACGAAAAGTTGTAACGACACTTTTTTTCGAAATTTAATTGATATATATGGTTTATTATTGGGTTTGTTTTTTTCATAATTTATTTAAAGACTACATACAACATGTTTAAAATTCTGTTCCTTTTATAAATTAGTTTAATTAGTAATTATTATAAGAAAAGGAATAAGATAAAAGTAAATTTTGAATCGCACTGAATTGAAAGAAGCATGTATTATGTCAATGAACTAAGTAAAATATTTTTGTTAGGAAACAATATTACTTATTTAGAATGCAATTCAAAATCTGTTGTAAGTATTTAGTGTTTTGTGTAGAGTAACCTTGTTTTTGGAACGAAGTTCCTTATCGCGCGTTGCGATCGGGGGCTAGACGGAAAAAATAAGACCAAAAGTTGGACCAAAAACGACACTTTTTGCTATTTATTATTGCCAAGACTTATACTAACTATAACACTTCACACTATTTTCAATAAATTTCTTTTTACGAGAGGTAGGGCTTAACGGGATTTCCCGTTCAAAATTTGGAGCAGCCTGACTGGGGAAGTACCTCCACCTTACAGAAGATCGTAGCCGAATAACACTACATGTAGTGTTGTGTTCCTGCGGTCAGTAAGGTCGCCAGAGCTCCGCGAGGAGGCGCTGTGCTGGCAGTATGGGGACCAGCAGTCTAGTACTGCCTTAGGGTTGTGCAGGCGTGGCGTGTTGTAGCGGCGGTTAGGGAGACCCGGTGAAACGGCTGTCCGCTGGCCGCCCGCAGGTTGTAGGGGTCCCGACCCCTGGGATCACTTAATCTCCACCCAGGGAGGCTGTCGTGCCGGAGGAGGAGACCGGAGTGGACTCGGCCGATTGTATCTGGGGGACCGGGGGCCCTTCCAGCTGCCGCACCAACAAACCACATCACCGGTGTAGCACTCTGGTCGAATAGTACTGCACCTTGTCCTTTCTGCTGCCGACACAGCGACTCTTCTAAAACCTCTACCACTCTATACACATGGCCAAAAATAAATACAGAAGACGTTCTTCAGCGGCTTCCCCATCCACAATTATGATGGACAACATTGCAACATCAGGGGAATTCACGCAAACATCAATGCAGTCCACCAACACCTCGAGACTGCACAGCCGACTCTGCTGTTTCTCACGGAGACGCAAAATTGCCGAATGGGAACCTGGCCCATAGCGCTAAAAAGAAGGCTGACCTTTTAGGCTCTCTCTTTGCTTCAAACTCGACTTTGGGTGACGGGGGCACCACTCCGCCTACCATCCCGCGGTGTGACAGCTCCATGCCGGAAATTCGTATTTCCCAACGGGTAGTCCGGCAAGAGCTGCTCTCCCTGGACGTCCATAAGTCGAGTGGGCCAGACGGTATACCCGCAGGGGTTCTGAAGCGGTGTGCTCCTGAATTGTGTCCTGTACTAACGCGCCTTTTCGCGGTTTTCTACTCCAAGGGACAAGTTCCGTTTTCGTGGAAAATTGCCCACGTGCACCCTGTGCCCAAAAAGGGCGACAGATCAGACCCGACGAATTACAGGCCGATCGCCATCACCTCCCTTCTCTCCAAAGTGATGGAGCGAGTGATCAATACAGAATTGCTGAGGTACTTGGAGGATCACGACTTGTTGAGCGACCGACAGTATGGCTTTCGCCATAGTCGCTCGACTGGTAATCTCCTAGTGTACCTCACGCATCGTTGGTCACTCGCCATAGAAACTCAAGGTGAGGCATTCGTGGTGAGCCTAGATGTGGCGAAGGCGTTTGATTGGGTCTGGCACCGGGGTCTTCTATCGAAGCTACCAGCGTACGGGCTCCCCGAGGGATTATGCAAATGGGTCACCAGTTTTCTGTCCAGCGGATGCATAAAAGCCGTCGTCGACGGTAGTTACTCCGATGGACATAAACGCCGGTGTCCCGCAAGGTTCTGTGCTATCCCCAACCCTGTTTCTTCTGCATATCAATGATATGCTGTCTATTGACGGCATTCATTGCTATGCGGACGACAGTACTGGGGATGCTTATTACACGGGCCGTGCAAATATCCCTCGTTCCGAGGTAGAGGAAAGCCGCGAACGACCTGTGTCTGGAATCGAGAGCACACTTACTAGTGTCTCCGATTGGGGTCGACTAAACCTATTTGATTTCAACCCCACTAAGACACAAGCCTGCGCGTTCACCGCTTAAAAAAAAAACCATTTGCTGTGGCTCCACAATTCCAGAACACGTCCCTCAACATCACAAAGAGCATCGGAATCCTTGGCGTTGATATTTCTGACGGCGTTCAGTTCCGTAGTCACTTGGAAGACAAGGTTAAGCTGGCATCTAAAAAGCTAGGTGTGCTCAACGGAGCCAAGCGGTACTTCACATCGGGGCAAAGACTGCAACTATATAAGTCGCAAGTCCGGCCCCATATGGAGTACTGCTGTCATCTATGGGCGGGGGCACCTGGATACCAGCTTGGGTCTTTTGACTCGGTTCAAAAGCGTGCCGTCAGAATTGTCAACGATCCCGAGCTCACAAGCGGTTTAGAGCCCCTAACTCTAAGGAGAGACATGTCCTCCTTATGTGTTTTTTACCGCTTGTACAACGGACTGTGTTCTGAGGAATTGTTTGATTTGATGCCCACGGCTACTTTTTACCATCGCACCTCTCGCCACAGACGGGGAGTTCATCCTCACACATCGGAGCCAAACTGGTCTCGCACGGTGCGATTCCTAAGGAGCTTTCTGCCACGCACGCTTAAGCTGTGGAATGAGCTCCCTGCCGAGGTTTTCCCAAGGGAGTACAGCATGGGGTTCTTCAAGAAGGGTGTGAAGAGATTTTTGCAGGGTCGGCAACGCGCGAGTGATACCCACGGTGTTGCAAGCGTCCATAGGCTGCGGTGACCGTTTACCATCAGACGGGCCGTCAGCTTGTTTGCTACCTTAGTAGTATAAAATATGAATAAAAATATAAATATAAAAAAAATACGAATTAACGGACTGACGGACTGGCGGACTGGCGGACTGGCGGACTGACGGACTTACGGACTGACGGACTGACGGACTGACGGACTGACGGACTGACGGACTGACGGACTGACGGACTGACGGACTGACGGACTGACGGACTGACGGACTGACGGACTGACGGACTGACGGACTGACGGACTGACGGACTGACGGACTGACGGACTGACGGACTGACGGACTGACGGACTGACGGACTGACGGACTGACGGACTGACGGACTGACGGACTGACGGACTGACGGACTGACGGACTGACGGACTGACGGACTGACGGACTGACGGACTGACGGACTGACGGACTGACGGACTGACGGACTGACGGACTGACGGACTGACGGACTGACGGACTGACGGACTGACGGACTGACGGACTGACGGACTGACGGACTGACGGACTGACGGACTGACGGACTGACGGATTGATGGACTAATGGTAAACGGTCACTGCAGCTTGTTTTATTTAAATAATCACAAAAATGATACTTTCTCAAAAATGGTGTCCCACGACACCATTTTTATATTACTATTATTCATACAGGTGACCCTGGGGAGATACCTTCGATACTTATGGAGAGTACTCGGTACTCGATTCTCGTTAAAATGATGTAATAAAATTAGGTGCTTAATTTTTGCCAAAATTTCTCAAAAAATAAGTGAAATGTGGATGTTGTACTCTCTAAACACGCCGCGGTGTTTGTTGTTTAAGTTGATCTAGTCACGTGCGGCACGTGCTAGTCCAAATATCACATCCTCAAATATTGAAGGTATCTCACCAGTCACCCTGTATTATATATTGTCTGGCACATATTTGAAACCCTCAAAATAGGTTGTTAATTTTTTTTCCACTTAAACATATGCAAATTACAACATATTAAATTTGTGGCCTTGTGGGAGTAGACTATAAAAATACTTTTTTTGCATTTATAAAGATTCAAGGGTTGCTGATGCAACCGCGAGATGCCTGCCAGAACGGTATTTTCTTAACCGCCAGATAATAAAACATCATTAAAAAGAAGTCTACTTTGTGGTTAACGGGTAAGTCGGATGGTTCGCTAGCTCTTAGACTATTGTTTTGTGTTGACGTTCGTTGTTTTGTAGTTGATTATCGTTTTAGTTTTAATGTCTTTAATCCCTTTGTTGTCTTGTCATTGGGAATTTTATAAACCTCTTTAGAATATTAGGATAGTTTAATGCTGTTGTTACTTTATGAATATAAAATTCTGAATAAATTTGTTCTCATCTAATTGTTCAAGTGAGTTTCCAAGTATTATTCTTATGCCCGCTTAAAATTCTGTTGTTCGCGTCGTTCGTCTTCATATGCAGCGACGTCTAACATATTCCACGCTTAATTACTTCTTACCGATATTATTTCGTCGAAATATCATTAGAAATTAAATAAACTTTTACAACAAACCATAGGATCACTTCGTTTTGCTAGTGAATGACATAACTACTATCGATACGGTATTTTTCGATCGCAACTGTCAAATTTGTGACTCATGGTACCGAATTTTTGTAGCAATGGCTAAAAAACGTTACTCGCTAACGATTACGTTTGGATAGTTTTTTTATCTATCGACTCATATACCGCTTTTAATTCTGTAGATGACCGCTAGTAGCGGCGCTGTACACAGTTGCCATAGAAATGTTTCACGCCGGCATTAGCGAGTTAAAAACTCATGGTAAAGGCACAGATGACTGTGTGTAAAAAGTGTCCCAGGATGTTCTTTTAAATTGACGTTTCTTTAATGAACTACCTAAAAACCTACAAGAAATACCCGTGCATAAATTTAAAAAGGTGGTAAAGAATACTTTATATCAAAAGGGATTTTATAGTATATCTGATTATTTAGAAGATAATAATCTTTGGCAATGAATTGTTTGCCCGATAAGCTACCAAATTAAGTATTTTTATAAATGAATTAAAAAATAGATAAATTTATATTCTATTCTAATATACCTAATACGTAGGCTATTACTTTTATGAACATGTTATAACATGTTCACAGTGATAACACTATGTATGTATTTTAAAATTCAATATTCTATTTTGATGTTAACAAGCTTAAGTTACTCATGCTCACTTTAATGCCTTTGCTTGCGGCAGCGTTGTGTGGGAGGTCACTCACTTTGCTACAGTATGGTGAGGAGGGCGATGACTGCCACATGCGTCATACTTGTGAACAGGTGCTGCTTGTGGGGGCTGGTCAGCTTTAGTTTGTTTGTATTTTTGTTTTATTATTAGATATTCACATTATTATTGTTTAATAATTCTTCACTTCTGCAATACAACACAGGTATTGTCAGTAAGACTAAATAAATATTTTGTAATAAATCTAAGATTGTTTTTAAAAAGAGTAATTGCTGAGTTTATTGCCGGCTCTTCTCAGTAAAAAAGAACCTTCCGAACCGGTATTAGAGTCTGACTATTCGTAAGTGCTTGTAAAGGCCTATACTGCATTTATTTCTTTTCACATTTAAGTGCCGATGTAAAGAGAATATTGTCTGCAATTATTTCATAATAATCTTCACACAAAAATACGAGGAAATGGGTTATTTAATTTATTTTTCACAAAAATTACATCACAGGGGTTAGGAGACGGCACTGAACTTGACATATAATTTAATAATAAATAATTGAGTAAATTCTCTTGAAAATAATGTAGTCTGACTAATAAAAAACTGCCGAATTCTCCGCATTCTTAACTGGCAAACATACCGAATACCTAGCACATGGTTCGATTTGGAGTACTGTCGTGAGGTTGCCCTCTGGAGGAATGGATGTTTTTAAGCCTTGTATGTTTCGTGAGAAGTTATGGTAATGTATTTAATTTTTAACTTAAGATCCGCACAGCGATTGGTTACATGTCATACTCAGTAACTCATTGATGACATTTATTTAGCTTAGCCTTGCGACCGTCTCTTACTGTGCCGTGCGTGTGATGTTTAATTATATTTTTATGTTAGCAAAAAAGTGTACTTATAAAAATTACTAGGTTAGTTTAAGCCCGTTTTACTGGGTTACGTTTTTCATACTACACCAAACTAAGGTTGTGTTTTTTTTTTATTTTACTGTTTAAGCATAAATATATAAAAATTGTTTAAAAAAAGCGGTGTCATAGGGCTCCTTAATCTAGACTTGCTAGGTTTAATACTCGCATACATATGACTCGCGACCCTTGCCGGGAGTCTAACCACATTGCCAACAGGCTCGTCAATAGAGTCAATTTAAATTGGATCGCTCTATATCGGATTCCCGTATGGGGTATTCCCCGGCAAATTATGTCTATGCATGGAAGTCCTTAAAATCAAATAGAAGTTGTGAAATGATCGAGATATTATTATGTTTATGGTTAAGGCCGTCTGGAATGGTCTAGACTTGAACTGCGAAGATAGATAACGGAACTTATTAACGACGAACAACGCAAATGTCACGTGTGCGCTATAACCCCTGCGGTTTCAATAGAGTTTCCCTTAGGGGTAAAATGTAGTCTGTGTATTCTTCGGACTATAATATAATTACTTTGCAAAAAATCGCGTAGATTTCGGTTTGCTGCGGGAACTTAAATAGCCTTACTATGTAAGTCAGTTCGAAACTGTATTTGTCATTATTTTGCTTAGTCTTTCTAATATGCGTAAAACTTCAAAATTGACAAAAATAGCTACTGTTGGTCATTTTTACCCCAAACATACAGCACTATTATATTTTTCTTAAACTAAATGAATTTTAAAATTTAAATTAAATGTACAGAAACGCGACGTCTGCAAATTTATGATATGTTTAGAATATATGAATCGTACAAAGATGGGTTAAATAACGTACAAAGTACTAGATTCATTTAATTTTGCTTGGTGATGATCTCTTGTAGTGCCTAGTTTAGTTCAGGCTCAGGTGGCCGTATTTAAAGAATGTCCCGGAATAATTCTTGTTAATAACTATTATTAATATAGGTATTTCTGTGTAATAAGACAATTTATATAAGAACTTTTAGTAATATTTTCCCGGGATAAAAAGTATCCCTATATGTTATTTCAATATATGCTTTATCTAAGTACCGAGTTTCATTCCAATTTGTTGGGAAATAGGAACAAATATCCATACATACAAACTTCCGCGTTTGTAATATTAGTGGGATTAAGAACGGTGTCACAGCGTATATATTTCACGATTTGTTATTATATATTTTTATAGCTTTTACCCGCGACTTTGTGGACCCTATTTTTTTCTTTGAACTTATAATTTTTTTACTTCATATTTATTGTTGTTAATGATAACATACTCGTATGCCTCGGTGGTCGAGTTTTATAAAGCTGGGCTAGAGACTCGGAGGTTTTGTAACATTAACCTTTCTTGGTTACCTGTAATACCCGCGGTTGGTCATGTGCCCGAGGGACGGTGATAATGCTCATCACAAATAATATTTTTGAGACCTTACCACTTCGGAGATAATAGGCGTACAAATATCTTAAGTTTCTGTGGCTCGTTTATTAAGTAACTAAAAGGGTGTTGATAGTATCTGGAAATATTGTGTATTTTGCACCAAAACAATATAAAGTAAAATAATCTATCTACCTCTAGAGGATTTTCAGGGTTTTCATATAAGAAGTAGATACTTACACTGCGGTAGACCCCGGGGCTCTTAACAGTATTAAAGCATTATATTTATAAATCCAAATTCTACAAAATCTATATAATATATACAAGCTATATAGTTACTGGACTGTAAAGGAAAATTTATGCCTCTCACGTCTTTTTTCTTTTAACACTAAATAAAAACTATTGCGGCGGAAGCATGTTATTTCTTATAAACATAAATTATTTGGTCTCACGGATAAAAACTGAGAAACACTCGCCTGAACTTCAGCTTTTTCGGCTATTACCAACACTTCACTTAAGTTGGGAAAAGCGGCGCTGTTAGATGATTAACAATATTGGTCAATATAAAGTACAAAAGCAGAAAATGCTTGTGTTAAATACAAGTCTAATTTATCTTAAAACGTCCACTATATTTACAGTAAACTGTGTCTTTTTGCCAACTCGAATCTTGCGCTGTTATTGTAACCTCACTAAAAGTGCTAATTCCCGTCTCGAAAGATGAATTTAGTATCTTCAGTCTCTACCCATGTTTTGTGCCTACCTCTTAACATTAATTAGGTATTTTATAACTATAACAAAAAAATCATTTATTAATATAATCAATAAATAAGAAGTCCTAAACAGCTGATGAGGCTATACAAATCGATACACCACCGTCCTTGACCTTGTTCGATCGTTGCCACGGTAACACCCTAAGCGTCCCTATTTGTCACAGATCCCTTTATTGTGGGGTTCTCAAACGAATATAAAATCAAATACGTAATTTTACAATATCGTCAAGTATTGTATGTACATGATCAAACTCTACAAAGTAATTTTAGTCACTAAGTCACCGGTAATCGAAAGAAACTAATTTTTTTTTAATATTTGAAATGTAGATATAATATGTGTATATAATATAATATAAAGCTTTTAAAAAGTTATAAAATAATGCAATAATATTGGTCACTTTTTCAAGCTCGCAAGACAAAAATAATAATATAAAGTAAGTGATTAGAAGCTTTCACAATAATATTCTCGGAAAAGAAATCAGTGAAATAATTGTGTCATTTTATATGTTAAAATCCGCTTAGGCTCGACTACTAACATGTACTTAGTAAATTGGTTTTTATTACCGCTCAATGTATTTTAAGAATTAACTAGGATATAATGCCAAACAAAATTAGCGGATAATAATATTATCCGCTAATTTTGTCTCTATTATTCGATGAATATTATTGTAAAACAGTAATCGACTACTCACAATCACATAAAAGTAACGAGAATAAAATGCTTAGTGTTATTAGTAAATACTCTAGAATACTCTAATGGCTATAGACGGCATTTTTAACATAAGTACTCGTATCTAATCCACATGTAGCAGTAACACTGCGGCTATACTCGTACAACTGCTGATGCATTATTTACATGAATAACGTGAAGCTGGCCGAAAATATAATGACCTTACACTTTGTTGCGACTTGTTTTGAATCAACTCCTTAAGTGAATGTAAGGGGAAATTTAAATATGGATACAGAATAGAAAGAAATATCCTGTATATTTCTTTATTTTAAATATGAAAATAAGATCCGAGTCTCGCTACGAGATGCTACGAACCACGTAGCATCTCGCTACGAGATGCTACGAAACTCGTAGCAAGCTTACTTGTTACTCATTGTCATTTCCATACTGATACGTGTCTCTAGGTCATAAGTGGAAACGACTTCAGGTAATCTCAATCATATCTCAAAGGTACTGTCAATCGGGCCCTCCATGTCGTCAACCTCGAGTGCAAGATCAAGATATTAATATTTTTATCTTTTCATCACTTGTGTTGTCAAATATAGAGAGCTCACCTAAGTTACACCAGCACCGACTACAGCGTAGTTCCGCTGTAGCGGATACAATATGACTCGTAATTCAGTAAAATCCGCGAGTATAATTTCAATCCTAATGCAATTTTATTAAAATCCATGCATTCTCTCTTTAATACTTGAAAAATAAAACTATACACAAGATCCAACAGATAACGTAGAAAACTAGCTGGAAACAATGTATATGTTTATTTTTCAGTATATTAGTAATGTTATATTTCTATGTAATAAGGCAATACATATTAAAAATGTTATTTTTAAACAAATGTGCACACTCAGTCGAATCCATCGACGAAAGTTGATGCTGGTACATTTTTCATGAACGACTATCATCATGGCATCGGTTGATATAGTTTTACCGTAAAAAAGCTTATGTGTGTCCACGATATTACTATTTAACTGATGAAATGGCCAACACCTGTAAAACAAAGCCTAAAAGTGCTGGCCCCTTGATTTTTACTTAGATGACCACAAATACTCCCTGTATTTCTTAACCTACTTCAGCTACAATGTCGCACTGTTAATACCTAATTCTGAATATTTTCTACTTTTTCCGCCCATTATCATGACCGATAGGAAAAATCTTTAAAGATTAAAATTTTGATTAAATATAATATCGGTATAATTTTTCTTCCAAGCAAATACGATCAATAGAAAAGGTAACAGAATGGCTACACTCTGTACAGCACAGTGTTTACACTCTGTAATTTCAAATGATACTCTTACTCTTTATGAACAGTCTGTAAGATGGCTCTGTTTCCAATCGCTTGTGGTCAGCGCACTGTATGCTCTCCGTCCATTCGGTATGTTACATACGAGTACTACCGTATAACTTATGGTTAGGTTAAGCCAGGTTTGGCTTTAACCTGTTTGGGAATGCTTTTTTCGTCATCTGTGTATTTGAGAGAAGTAGAGCTCTTAGTGTAGAGTTCGTCCGGAAATGTACTACCACCTCACTTAGTAGGGGAGCACGATGCTAAATGGGGATTTACTCGAGCGTCATAGAGACCTAAAAATGTTAAATATTATATACCTTTTCATCGGTGTGGGGAAGCGGCTATAGATTTTAAATTGTAAAAAAATACTGTTGCATGGACATACTCGAGTGCCATAGATATTGATAGCATCAATGTCCTACGTATTTATTATGATATACATATGTTAATCTGATCGTTTGCATGATGGGGGTGGTTGTACGTAAGGGTTGAAAATGAAAAAAAATAAAAAATTGTATCGAGTGCGTCAGGTTTTCTAAGGGAGTTGTTTAAGTGTTATGTAGACCAATCGGACGATTTCGATGTAACGCAAACTCGCGGCCATATATATGATTTTATTTTATAATTTTATCTGTATTTATGTTTGATTCTATATTTTTAGTTTTATTATGATTATTTAATCTTTGATAGGTTTTATTGTTGTTTTATTTTAATTATTGTATTTTATATATTTGTGCATTGATGTGTGAGATAATAGAGAATATTTGTAATTAATGGGTGCAAATTACCTGAATAAATGAAATTTATTATTGTTTATTATTATTATTATAATGTACCAAAAATACTCGCCATCTTGAAATATTGAAGCGCGTCAGATTAAGATATTTATGGTTCATCTTTATGTTCTAAACGTGCTGTCTCATAATCTGACGATTATCTGAAGGGATTTGCCTAAACTGACAAAAAAAAATTTACTTATCAAACTTAATTACTTGAAAAGCTCAGAAAATAGTATGCAAATAAATAAGTGCATGTTTTTTAAGTAGAAGACTTGTATTTATAAGAAAATATTTTAATAAAATGCTCAAAAACATGTATAGCATTGTGCGTGATATATTACATTGAACGAAGATTCTATCGACAGTTTGAGATTATCGTATATTGTTCGAGAATTTCGGAGAACCGGTTTGCTCTGACGATATTTATACATTGTTTTAATGTTTCTAATGTAAATTTAATTGCTGTTTGCAAAGTAGTTTCACTACAAAATACACACTTTAAATTAATATCACTCATATACAATATTTATAAACTTTAATTCACATTAAATTAAATTAAATTAGCCTTTATTGCTGTTTAGATTTACAAAACATATACTTCAATTAAGTAACTAACTATTAAGTTATTTTACTTATATTTAACTTCGTATATCGGCGTTCGGTATAAAAACCGCTTGTCTTTCGACATAGGCCTCCTCCAAAGATTTCCGTTTCTCTCTGTCTTTTGCTATTCGTATCCATTCTGGACCAGCCACCTTTTTTATATCGTCCTCCCACCTTTTAGTTTTTCGCCCTTTGTTTCTTTTACCATCTCTTGGGTACCACTCCGTTATAGTTTTAGTCCATTTCTCTGGTTTCTCCCTTAACATGTGTCCTGTCCATTGCCATTTCAGTTTTCGATATAGTGAATTTGCCTGTTTGAATTGTGTTTTATTTTTAATTTCTGTTAGTCTAACTTTATCTCTTCTCTTGACTCCAATAACACTCCTCTCTATACTATTTTGACAGACGTTTATTTCATTTGTTAAGGTTTCTGTTAATGCCCAAGTTTGACAGCCATAATATGTTAAACATGACAGAATGTACATATTGTAGACTTTCCTTCTTGCTACAATTGGCATGCCCCTATCCTTCATAACTTCACTTAATGACCAGTATCTTTTCCATGTATTGGCCATCCTCCTATCGACTTCCTTATGCATGGTTTTCGTAGGTGATATTAACTGTCTTAAGTAAATATATTCATATAAATATTCTATTTCCTGCATGTTTACTGTGATCTTTTGTGACTTAGTCATAATTTTTGTTTTCGTGATGTTCATTGTTAGTCCTGATACTGCACTCTGGTCTGATAACTGTTGTAGCATTTGTTGTAATGTTTTAGGACATTCAGAGAACAGTATTAGATCGTCTTCTTATATATTTGTCCTGTATATTTTGTTCTTGCAGAGCTTCCCAGATGTACCCGTGTTCCAGGGAGTCAAAAGCCTTATTATAGTCTACGAATCCTAAGAAGTAAATTTTATTGTACTCATTGTATTTTTGTAGAGCTTGTCTTAAAACGTGAATGTGATCTATGGTTGCAAATCTACTTCGGAAACCCGCTTGTTCTCTCGGCGGGTTTTCGTCGAGTACTCTGGTAATTCTGGACAGAATAATTTTTGAAAAGACTTTATAAATGTTCGACATAAAACTTTTTTTTTTTTTATACCACGTGGGCCGACAAACAAGCGGACGGTCCACCTGATGGTAAGTGGTCACCGCCGCCTATGGACATTTGCAACACTAGGGGCATCGCCAATGCGTTGTCGATCCTGAGACGTGAAGTTGTCTCATGTGCCTATAATTTCACCGGCCCCCTTACGTTTCTAACCGAAACACAGTAATACGATTGCACTACTGCTTCACGGCGAAAATGGGTAAGGTGGTAGTACTTCCCCGGACGAACTCTGCACAAAGAGCTCTACTACTCTATTTGATTAGATATCTATTTGATATGATATAACTGATTGGGCGATAATTTCCAATTTCCTCTTTATCACCTTTCTTGTGTAACAGAATGATCGTTGATTTTGTCCAGCCTTGAGGAATGATTTCGGTTTTCTATAATTTCATTGAATAAGTCTGTTAATATTGGAGCAATTACTGGTAAAGTATATTTGAGCAATTCAATGCTTATTTGATCGGACCCAGTTGTATTGTCTACTTTTTGTGTATTTATAGCTTTAGCAGTTTCTTGTTTAATATTTTTGGTATAGGTTCTGAATTTAATGGGTATCGTTCCTCTGTATCTATTGTTGGATTCTTGCTTTTATATAATTCTCTGTAAAAGTCTCATACTTGTAGCCACCTTAACTATCTCAGGTCTTTTCCTTGCATGTTTTTTATTTTTACTGCCAGCATCCATTCTCTTTTGTCATTTAATTCTTTAATAGCCTTTTTGACTCCACCAGTTCTTTAAATATGTTTTTCTTGTATTTCCTGTCTTTTGATTTTCCTATCTTTCCTAATGCTTTCATTTATCTTTTTACTAACTTCTGCTATCTTGTTTCTTTTCGATTATTTTTTTTTTGTTTGTAACAGTTTTCTTTTTTCTTCAAGTAGCTGTTGAGTTTCTGTAGATATTGTTTTTTCATTTTTATTTACTTTCCTAGTTTCTGTTTTAAGTACGTTTAAAATCTTTCCATATTTTTCTTCAATAGGTGTGGATTTTTCTCTGAGTATTTCTACCAACGCTGTTACGTTGTTTATTAGCATGTCACTGTTTCCAGTACACATCAGGGCTGAACTACCACTTTGCCATCTCCTGTTCTTATGTATACGCCTGCCTGTCAATGTAGCACGAACCATTCTGTGATCTGAATTGAAATTCAGGTTCTGTACAATAGAGACGTTTTTAAACGTTTTGATGTTATTGGACAAGATAAAATCTATTTCGTTTATATAGACGCCATTTGAAGAGATCCATGTCCATTTCTTTGTTTTCTTTTTCTTAAAAAAGCTATTAAGAATACTTAGTTTATTTTGGAGAGCAAATGAAACTAGCCTTGCGCCATTCTTAGTTCTTTTACCATGCCCATATTTGCTTATTGTGTATTCCTCCCCTGGGTTCTCACATATTCCTATCTGACCATTAAAATCTCCCATCACTATGATATGTTTGTGGGAATTTTGAATCGTTTCTTGTAAGTCTAGGTAATTTTTTTCTATTTTAGCTATACCTTCTTTGGTATTCGATTCCGTTGGTGAATATGCTTGGATGATAGACCATTTTTCTTCTTTGTTGACAGGCAGTGTTATATTAAGAATAGCTATTCTGAAGATTCTATTCAATACTCCTGTCAGTTAGTTCCTTTTTAATTAGAAAGCCCACTCCATATTGTCCCGGTGTCTCACCTATGTGTTGTAGAATGTAGTTTCCATAGTCTTTTATTGTTTCTCCATATCTTCTCATTTCGCTTATTCCTATTATGTCCCATTTTAATTCTGATATGGCCATTTCAAACTCTTGAAGTCTCTCCGGTGTCCTTAGTGATCTAGTATTGAATGTTGTTATATGTATATCTGTTGTTTTTGTTTTTCTATTTATCTTTGGAGGATCTTGGTCGTTTTCCCCCACGAGGACCGGTTGGCTTGGGGGAGGGGTGTTTGTTGTTATATATTTTAATTCATTGTTTGGTTTGTGTTTCCGTTTTCCGATAGCTAGTTGTTATTGTTCCTTTCCTGACGGGTGTATGGTGAGAGAATTAGAACGACCTCTCATCAAATCAAATGCATTAGTTCTGTTGTTCTTTGGTGTAAATGACGTTGTCTGTTGCTTTTTCGGTTGAGAGTTTGCGTATGGAGAGGTCGATGGATCCCTTTTCCTTTTTTCGTTAGAAGCTGAATTTTCTTTGATTATTAGTTTGTCGTACTTTAAGTAGGCAATATTTCCTTTGTTTCGCTCTTCTTTTAGTTTTGATAGTAAAGCCTTCCTATTCTCCAGAATTTCTTTAGAGTAGTCTTCTGTAAAAAATAGCACCTTCGATTTTTTCTTGTTCTTAAATATTTCATTCTTTTTCCATCCATTAATGAAAGAGTAGGCCTCGGTTTTTCTTTCTTTGTTGTTTTTCCAATGCGGTATATTTTGTTGATGTCATAATCTCCCAAAGTAACGTCTTATTCTTCTTGGAATTTTTGTTTCGTAAAATTAATCAGTTCTGTGGTTGATTTTTCACCCTCCTTTAATCCATATATTATTTTGTTGTTGCTTTTCTTGTCTCTTTCGACATATTCTATTTTACTTTCCAATTTTTCTACCTGTACCTTTAAATTTCTATTTTCTTCTAGTACTGGTTTTAATTTTTCATCCATTCATTCCATTATATTATTGGTTATAGACTCGGTTTGGTTTTGCATTTCAATTCTGATTTTGTAATAAAATTTTAAATTGATCATCCATGTTTTGCGTGTAATGAAACTTGATAGCGGAGATTATTATTTATTCGTTGACAACACTGGTGACCGTGACGTTCGTAGATCTTGACACTGACAGTGACAGTAAATGATGTTGTCAGAACAGTAATGCCAACCTGAGTGTGTAAATATAAATATATTCGCTCATCTGGCAGCTAACCTCCAAATTCTGTCGGATTTTCTGTCTTTTTTTTCATCCTGGAGACAGTAGTTACCCAAGACTACCGGAAACGGTTCCTTTAAACACTTTAATTCACATAACTAATATTGAAAAAATAACAAAATAAGCCATAACGTTGGAAACACGTTGTAAATAATATGCCACGAACGAGTATCTGTGAACAGCTGTGATTGCGTTACGGCAACAGAAACCAGAGTGGGGGAAGAGTGAGAGAGTAATAGATAGTGAAAGAGTGAGAAAGGAATAGAAACGCGGAGAGTGAAATATAGGCATCACGCTGTTGCACGCATTAAAATGTGTGTTATTTCGGCTTGCGGAAATCAACAGATTTAAAATTTTTCGTTATCCTTGAAAATAAAAAAAAAATTTGCTACGCTTGAGAATGTCGAGATGACGTTGTTTTTTTACAACTTTGCTGCCTTCTCCTTTCATTACGTTACTCTCAAGTTGTCAGATTAGAGGTATATATACTTTATAGCATGTAATTAACTAACCTAACCCTACCTTTATCTGACGCACTCAAGAATTTCTGATCATCAGTTTTTTTTCACTATTCTGATCCTTTATCCTTGACGGGCGAATCCTTATTATATGGGGTTCATATTTGGTGGAGGTATTTAACCGGATACAAAGTATTCTAATACTTTAGTAAATCCCGAAATCCCCGCTTGGGCTCCCCTACTACCTATTTCTGCCATGAAGTACTGAAGCAACAGCCGCATGCATCCCTCCGCTAGCCTGGTCAAAATACTCTCTGAGAAGCGTTTAATTAGTTAGCATTTAAAAATATTTATATTATTGTCAAAGGGCAAAAACAAGTCTCTGTGCTTCTTTTACATTTAGTAGTTCTACAGTAGTTTTGGGAGAGGGAAGTAAAAAAAGAAATATTCTTAATTTATTTTAAACTAGCTGTCCCCCGCGGTATCGCCCGCGTTCCCAAGAGATTTGACTTTTATAATATTAGTAGGTGACTTAAACTATTTATTTTAAAATTATAAGTCAAACAAAACCTAAATAATAAGCCCTTCCTAAGATTGACACATTAAATTTCTTACTAAACTTAATCAGTATATCCTATAAAGGTATTTATTTTCCTTCTGTGGTACGGAATCCTTAAAACTGATGTAAAGTGGTAAGAATCATAGCATGAGTTTGATTTCCACCCGGGCAAATATTCATGTTATCAATATATATTTGCTCTGCTGGTCTGCTCTTTCAATTTATGTCATAATCTGTCCAAAAAAATTACGATGAGATTTTTTGCAACAATTGGTCTGTCTACCTAGCATAATCGAATAATGTATATGGCTCCAGTGTATGGGAGAAAATATTACTGTTGTTAACGAGCTTAATATAACGAGATTAACATACAGGAACGCAAACAAATGTAAAGGGAAAATATAAATAAAACTTTTGCTTTTGTTAAAGCATTGTCACCTTTATCGGTTATTTTTCAAAAGCAAGAGATAAGCCGAGTAATTGATTATTATATTTGACGAGATCCCTCATACCGTGAAGGACTGACCCTAAATTGCTTCAGAAGATCAATTATTTTGTCTACTTCCACTAGAGCGACGTCCCATGAACCTTCATTGTAGCGCATTAATTTTGTGTACAATATTCTGCAGTATTGTATCGTATTTTCGTTGAGTTCTAATACTGGTTTTGAAGTTTCCATGTTTGAGTCGTCTTCAAAAATAGTTGAATCCTTAAAAGAAAAAGAAAGATATTAAATTTAGTATATAATTAATATTCAGTGATTTACAAACGACACAGAGCCCACAGATATATCCTTCCTCACAACTAAGCAGTCATTACTGATTTCACTGTCAACTTCTGTACTTAGACCAGACTATACTTCAAGACAAGCTCCGTCAAGACCTTCATAAAAGGTACTGAAGCTGAAGTCGTTCGATTGCTCGAAGAGCACTGATAGCTAGCTGATCGACAACTAATCGCAATTGATGACAATATTCCGGTCAACACAGTTCAGAACTAAAGTCAAACTTGGGCCGAATATCTAATACCTTTAAACGAGCAATTCTTGTATATACATATATATAATTAGGATCTCGAAAACGGCTCCAACGATTTTCATGAAATTTTGTATGCAGAGGGTTCCGGGGGCGTTAAATCGATCTAGCTAGGATTCATTTTCTGAAAAAGTAGTTTTATCTGTAATTTTCAGGCAATGAAAACTGCTACTATGTCATTAGAAGGTAAGGTTTTGAATTTACATCTTTTGTGAGAATTACTGTTATTGGGAGCTCTTTATTATCGCATCTAATTCGTATCTAGGTAAATATGACAGTGCTTTAAAAAAGAGAATACGGTAGAAGTCACGTTAGTAAAAAAATCCCGAGCAATGCTCGGCCATCCAGGTACTATTAATATAATTTGCTCCGTGGTTTCAAGCGCATCCCTAGCTGAAAAATATTCTACGCCATTTCCATCTCAAGGATTTATCTTACTTTAAATCATTTCAGTAGTACTTCGATAAATCCACCATCAACAGGTGGGTCCAAGAATGTTTAACATTAAAAAAATAACAACTTACGGTTGTCTCCTTCTGTGATGCACTAATATCGTCTAAAACTAAGTCCGTCAAAATTTTCCACTCCATTATTATTATTGTGTGCAAAATTATTAATTGTTTGACGCACGGTTAGACCCTTTGAACACAACAAACATGAATGAAAGAAATTCGTTATTCCATCAATCGATTTTATCCTAAGGCAAACCCTAGAGGAGCGCGCTCATTTTACAGACAGGTGCGATAGAGAAAGACGTGTCTGCTCTAATTCCTTCTATTTTGAACTTTATGATATCTGCAATCTGGTGTAAATTGGTATGCCGTAACTCGTAGATACACCCGCTCCCCATCTCTTTATCGGTAGACCTGTGAGTGATAGGGAAGGTAATATATCAATGGTCAATGATATGTATACTAAAGATGCGTTGTCCGCGCCCAGAAATGGCAACAAAATGCTGGTTATTGCCCTAATTCAATTTACGGCAGTTCCCAATAACATAATTAAAACTACGAGTATGTAGTTGACAAATGGAAGGAGAATGATGTTTTCGATATTTAATTAAAAAGCTTCTGAAGGTGTAAATATAAAAAAAATATAACCATTATATATGAATTAAATTTTCCTAATACCAAGTACAAATAAAATAAGTATCAAAACGATTTCAGACAGAAAGCTACAAAAAATTTCAACCTGCAATCCGCTGTATTGTATGTTGAGACACACCAGTTGCGTTAGTGACTCTTTAATAAACTTTGTCTATGTATTTTACGCCTCTTTCTTTTTAACAGACTTCAAAAAAGGTAGAGGTTCTCAATTCGTCTGTATTTTTTTTTATGTTTGTTACCTCATAACTTTCGATTGGCGAAGCGATTTTAATGATTCTTTTTTAATTTGAAAACTGGTGCTTCCCGTGTGGTCCCATTTCAATTTGGTCCAGTTCTGACAATGGCACTCATGAGATAACCATATGAGTCTAAAATTAGCATTAAGTATATGTGCGACAAATGAACGAGTAACTCAATATCACACCAACCGATTTCGATTTATTCATTTATAAAAGGGTAGACTTCACAGATGGTCCCATGATCATTACAACGAGACCTGATGATGGAATCCTGAGAAAATTGAGAAAAATCCTTACATGTGTAGGCATACATAATACACCTTAAGTAATCATGTTTAGTAGGTCTACCCATATTCAGAAAAAAATGTTAGTGTAGTTCAGATTCACCAAAAATCAAAAAATAAACTAAAATTTTACTAAAAAAACCAACATCACGAAGAGAATCTATTCCAAAACAAACTAATACGCACTACAAAGGAAAAAAAAACATATACTGCGTTAAATGGTAAATATTTTTTCTCGACTGGCAACTTAAGATATTATTATAGAATAATACATAATATAAGTACCAACCGACACTTGCAAATAACACAAATAAAACTAACTAAACAAAAAAACTTTACAATATCCCTACTAATATAATAAATGTGAATGTAAGTTTGTTTGTTACGCTATAACGCGAAAGCGACTTGACCGATCATCATAAAACTTGTACACATATTCTTAGAGGTATTATACGTAACATAGGATACTTTTCGTGCCGAGAAAATGTTACATCCCTTGGAAATGCGGCTGAAACCGCGGAGGACAGCTAGTATGTAATAATAATTAACAACAAAAATAACGAAAGCCTTTGAAACCAACTCTGCTGAAGACAGAGATAGCGACACAAATGCTAACGTGTGACTGAGACTTACATATTACCGCGTACCGAACATTATAAGAATAGCCGAATAAGCCTATGGGCTATGTTGTAGCCCTTGTCTATCTGGAATGGTGTATGTTTCAAAGACTGAAAGAAATTTTAAACTGGGGCAGTGTCATTGTTAAACGTCAAAACGGCCTGATGGCGCGCCACAAGTTTAAGTAAGTAGAATCTGTGCATGATTTTTTGTTCGATTTGTTTGTTTTTTCTTGTTTGACGGGCCAATTGGTTTGGTGGTTAGAGACCCTGACATTCACTCTACATGTCGTGGGTTCAATTCCCAACCAGGACCAACATTTGTGTGCATGAATATGTCTGTTGGTTCCTGGTTGGTGTCTGGGTTGTAAATATATTAGTATGTGTTTAAAAAAGGTTGTAGGTATTATGCAGTATATCATGTCCGTCTGTCTATCTATAACTAAAAGACTCAGGTACTAATGAGCTGTAATGGCATGTCATGGCATTGTTTACATATTGAATACGCCGACAAGTTGGCGTCGCCTTTATTTAACTCGTCTATTCCAATGTGCGGGGTGTCATTGCATTGGTTATTTAAAATATTGGTCGGTAGGTATGTGAAAATGTGATCCGGGAATCCCTTACATCGTTTAGATAACATTTATTTAGAATCACTGACAATATCTGTGTGAAATATTAAACTTAATTGTTCTTTGATAATAAAGAAGTCCTTTGCTGGTATGTAAGTTGTTATTGTATGTTTGTTACTCTTTCACGCAAAAACTACTAAACGGATATGGATGAAACTTGGCACATAGATAGAACATATCCTGGAATAAAACATAGGCTTATTTTAACTACTACTGCCTGTACTATTTATCCCGGAAAAATGTGATATCCCTCGGGAACGCGGGTAAAACCGCGGGGTACAGCTAGTGATATCATAAAATCGTTAATTAACGATGCGTTACATATCGTCATAAGTATTTCACTGACTATATTTTTGTAGCTAATAGCAACATTTTCATATCAGGCCTTGTTTACTTTGGGAGCAGATGACTGAGTGTAAAGAATGTCGCAGAATACTTATTTTATTATTATTATCTTTCCATTTCATTAGACTATTCATATTAGAACTTTTATAGCGAAACAAGTTTGTACATTTATGTCGTCGGTACTACTACTATGCAGGAGGTGCTCTCTCCCTAGTTCGGCTTGAAACCCTACATTCTCCTACCCCTGCAATCATCCTACCTTGCAAATGTTTGTGCGCACAACTCAAAAGTTGGAGTTATTGTATGCTCTTTTTAAAATTAAAATATTGCATCTCGAGATTAAAAAAAATACTATTATAAATATTAATTATAGCAAAAAAGTATTTGAATTGATACATGAAACTATGGAACTTCTTAAAAACTTTTATCAAAAAGTTGTGAATTCAACACCGACTCGCTCGAACGTAAATGATTGACGATCTATAATTTTATTTGCAACAAAATTATAGAAAGCTGATAAAGAAAAATGTAATTATTTATAAAATATATTTATAATAATATGGATAGCCCTAGATATGAAAAACTAAAATATTTTTTTGTCACTTTGTGGACCCATTATACATACAAAGAAACATGTCGACGCCCTAGTAAGCCGGAATATTTTAAATTTCTTATAAGCGGAGTTGGAAACGTAAAAAAGGAAACGAAATTGCGATAAAAAAAAGTTATATCTCCGGCAACATATGTCGTAGATAGCTGCGTATATAAATTTCCTATCTATACTTGTCCTGACTGGCCGACTGGCAAACCAATTAATCAACGCAATCCTTAAAATGTGCTGGGACTGAAAACTCCAAACTTTGGACAAACGTTCCTTGAATGACGTTAGTGAGCTTAATAAGTAATTTTATTATAAACTTTTATTGCCTAACAACTGTGCTCCCTTGTTAAATCGATAGGTACTACCATGTATGAGCGCCATCTCGCCAGCTCAGCTTGAAACCGTTAAGTCTTCTGTCCTCGAAATTTCGCAATGTCGAACGTTTGTACCCATGACACGAAAGATGGAGTGATGGTATATGATTTTAAAAAATTAAATATGCTTTAAAGCAAGTCTTTAGCCAATATGAATATCAATAATATCGAAACTAAATTTAAAAGACAACAATTTTCAACAAAAAGCCAACGACACGTGGTGTTTCAAGCGGAGACCCATCCAAGTACTGACCACGCCCAACGTTGCTAAATTCGGTGATCGGACGGCCGCCTAGGATCTATATCTCCCTATTATTCCATTTCCATAAAATAGAACTATACTCATTAGAAGATTTATAGTTAAACAAATTAATATAGCTTTATATATATATATATATGAGTATATTGTAGCTTCAGTAACTTTAAATTTGCCCTTCATAAGTGCCCTCCGAGGCCCTAAACTGAATAAAGGGTTTTGAATTGAATGCCCACTAACATAGCGCCCTCTCGCCAGTTAAGCTTGAAACCCTTCCATCCCCTGACCCCAAAAAATATGAAATGTTGAACGTTTGTACGCACGATACGAAAGATGGAGTTACTTTATATTTTACTCTTATTCATAAAACTGAAATGTATTTTTAATTTATTACTGCCTAAAAGCAAGAATTTTGCTATTACAAATATATTATAAAAACTTTAAAAAGAAAATCCTTCAACAAAAAGCTAACGACACGTGGTGTTCCCCGGCGGTCACCCATCCAAGTACTGACCACGCCCGACGTTGCTTAACTTCGGTGATCGAACGGGAACCGGTGTTCTCAACGTGGTATGATCGTTGGCAACAGTACCATTGAATTTTGCCTTCGCAATGGGATTAATGACGTCATATCGTTGAAATAATGAATGGGGCGTGTAATATACAACTATACCTAAGTACCAAGACGGATGTCACAGCGTAGGTACGGCATCAGTCCCTCCGCTGTGGCATAGCTGGGATAAATAATTGGATTTGATTTTACTTTCAAGACATATATTGGGGTAATATAAGGAACTGAAACAATGATATATAACATAGATGAACACTTGTAGATACACAGATATATAACATTAATTTGGAATACATTTATTCCTTTATTTAATTTCATGTTGAGACAAATATTTATTACCTTGGCCAGGAACGACGCACGTAAGGAGTAACGATAGATAGAGGGTCGTTACAAGAATAGTAGAGTTGTCGATGAGTAATCTAATGTTATGAACTAATGCGACCATGAGTATTTTGAATTTTTGAAATTATGTAGTTTTTACCCGCGATTATCGATATCATAAATAGCCTATAAACATCAAGGTATCACGTCGATGTTAGCAGTCCCATCCCGATATGTTCAGTAGTTTTCAGGTGACTAATTCGACATCGAGTAGCTTACCATAATATGTAAAATGTTGAAATATTCTTTCTTGATCCTATTTAATAGGAGCATCCCAATACTGAGGCGTCGGCTTAGTCTCCTATTCTTTATTTTAATACTTATAATGGCTGAATGGCAAGAAAAGAAAGCAGCTAAACCCAAAAGTAATTTTTTTATACCACTTGGGTAGACAAGCAGGTAGACGGTCCACCTGATGGCAAGTGGTCACCAACGCCTATGGATATTTGCAACACCAGGGCCATCGCCAATACGTTGTCGTCAGTAAGACGTAATTGCCTGTAATTTTTTCGGCCCCCTTACCTTTCTAACCGAAACACAGTAAAAACAAGTGTACTACTGCTTCACGGCGAAAATGGGTAAGGTGTTAGTATTTCCGCGGACGAATTCTGCACTAATCACTCTACCTTTAACTCATAGCGGGAGCTCTACTAGTCTAAAAACAACATTGCTGAGCGACATAAAAATATGTGTTTTAATATTGAATGATTTTTATGTTAAAATCAAATGAAATCTTAATTTGTCAAAAACTATAGTTAATTACATCTAACGTTTTTAACTACACATTTAATATTAATAAAATAAAATCTATTAAATTAAATCATTCTTAAAGAGTAGAAAGATTTATTTCAAAATTTTGCTAATTGCTAGAAAACAGTTATTTATTGACTTAATTCAAAATTTTCCTCAGATTAAAAGATAAGCCAGCTCTCTTCGTCCAAAATAAATCCAGGAATTGATGGCTAGGCAAAGCCATAAAGCCACGCCACGCATCGCGCACCACGGATGTCATCCAGTATTTCGACCTGGAAAACAATGTATGTCTGCACATTTCATCTAGATCTACGTCACAAGTGCATTTCATGAAGGATCTTCTCTGATCTGAGTTCCTAGTAGGTATGATACAAAGCTTGTTGCCGTAAACATGCATGGTTGCATGGAAACAGAGAGTTGCAACAGGTCTATCCGACACGTGGTTTCCGTACATCGGCGCATGTACAGTAAATTACGCGCATGCTTGATGCAACTCTGCAATGGTATCGACGTTCTAGACCGTGGGCTACCAGGGTAACATAAATATCTGAAGTCAAAACACACCAACTTGCATTGGGTTTACATTTGAGTGTAGGTAAAACATCATACCATAGACAGTTTGTTATAATATAATAAAATAATATACAATTTTATACATTATACTAATATTATATACCAATAAAATAAAATTGATTTGTATTTTTCAATTTTTTTTCTATAACAAAGATATTTATGGTATCAAATGTAAACGAAGATATTATTTTCTTTTCAACTCACTTGCTATATAAAATGGCTCTAATTTCATCGTAATTAGGCACATAATGACAGCTGTAATCAAACTGTGACTATTTCATTGCTATTATTCACAAGTGAGTTATAGGGTTTTTTTTATTTTATTGGTTGAGTTGCTTTGTTCTTAAAAAAGTTTCGATACAAAAAAGACAAAAAAGATCGTTCAATAGTACAAATAAATTAATGTACCTACCTATTGCTTGCTCATTTCACGCAACTTCGTATTTAAATAGATGATTACAACTTGTACGTTTTTAATAAATACAACTTTCACTACAATGTAACTTTTGTTTTCTTTGTAATAAAGAAAACTTTGAATTTCCCATTTTGTACGTGGCTAAAACGCTATCTGCGAAAAGCCAAATAAGAGAAACCTCATTCTTTTAGTCTATGACTGATCACCATTGTTAGGTGCGCGTGCATAGGAAAACTGATTTAGGAAACTGAATTATGGCTATTTAATATTATATTCTTCACAAGTGTGTTGAAAAACGTCATATGATACACGTGTGTATTGATGATTACCGTCCTCGGCTCTCTCAATGCCGCCTCAGGGGTAATCACCAACATTACACACTTGTACTATGACATCTGAGTATAACAGTTAATTTGTAAATTATACTGTTATTATGACTCGAAGGGCGCATGTAATTTAATACCTTTAAACGAGCAATTCTTGTATATCTAATATTTAAAATTCTCGTGTCACCGTGTTATATACCATATTCCTCCGAAACGGCTTGACCGATTCTCTTGACTTGATTGATTTCACGAATTTTCAAAATGTATTACTAACCGAATTTTTCTTTGTTAATTATCTAAATAACGTGAAAAAATATTTGTCCTACAAAATATAAGGTTTTGTTAGGGAGTCCCCCCTCCCCAACATGTATCATAAACAAGGTCATGAAAAATTATTACTAACCAGCTGAGTTTTTTTTTATTGGTTAGCTAACATTTGCATAGTTTACCACCCATATTATCCTACAAATTGCGTGGTACGTCATCTTGGTCCTACGCTCAAAAGTTGTCAATACCGCAGGACTTTTTTTTTTATTAGTAACAGTAGGACAAAGGTATCACGTGATAGGTTAATATAAAAAAAGGTATGTTTTATTAGTCCTACAAGATTTGTTATTTTTGAGTATACAAAATGAAATGAAATATATATATACATAAAAACATTAATTTTCATCTGATTCATCTGATAAATCTTCATCATGGGTAGCAGCTCCAATCTCATCTTCGTCTTCCTCTTCCTCACTTTGCTGATTGGTGACGTCGTAATTTATAAATCGCCGAATAATTGATAAATAAGTAATAATAAAATCAGTTACCTTGTAAATCAGAAGATATTTCTTCAAAAGATGGGCTTTGGGGACTTTTTTTATTTTCATTTTCATTCTTTGATTTATACCCTTTTTCAAACAGTTCATATCGCAATTTATTAACGTATTTTTTTGTTTTTAAAGAGTACAATCTACACACATACTCTTCAATAATTCGAACTACTTCATTTGAACTTGTTAGAGATGTATGTTCGCTTCGTAAAAGTTTAATAAAAGCGTCTTGAAAATTTTTATTTTCTTCAAAATACTGAAGGGTCTCTTTTTTCCTCTACGAAAGAAAGCAGGATTATAAACATTTTCTGTAAAAATGTGGCATATGGCGAGTGAACAAGATAATTGATCTCCACGTTTGGTATAAATTTTATTTTTTTTAGTTTTTATTTTATGTTTTTTAAGCTTTGTATTGGAAACGTATGACTTGAGCCGAAAGGTTGTACAAACGATATTTCTGTCTATCTAAATGAATACGCTTGTCTGCGATACTACTAGACGAATTTCTATGTTGATTTCACAGGTTTCTAGAAAGTAGCAATTATAAAATCGGCTCACGAAAATAAAGATGTAATGTGTACATAATAATAATATGTGTACGTAATAACTTAATATTTTTATTGTTTATTATTTAATTTCTATTTTATATAATTTTTTGTATACAAATATTGGTGGATCAAATATGAGGAGCCAGACATGAATTTGAGCTTTCATTAGCCCAAGATTCACGTCAATAAATAGCTTTTTGTCCATTTTTTTATCTATATACTAACTTTAACTATGTTAGATTTCACGTTAATGCGCGTAATTTTGTTTAAAAGGGGTACTTTCGGGGTATATTTTCGCTTTGTAAGCTGTTTGTTGGCAAGCGCAAACAACCAAGGTTATTTTGGAAAATAAATATATATTTATTTATTATAGCTTTATTGTGGATAATAAGTTGCGCAATTACATTTTTCATCGAGATCGGTGAACTCGTTCTTGGGTTATACAAGGACATACATATATGATCCGACACATTTATATAGTAGTGTTGGAAGTGCTCAGTCACAGCCGTAGAGCTTGTTCTTGCAAATAGAACTCGATTCAGTTTGTGGAATGGGTAACTTTATTGCCAAAATTCACTTTTAATATGCAATAACTAAGTATACACAAAACATACGTTTGCGCGAGCTAAACTTTATTTATATGTAGGAAAGGTAGGTGGCGCTGTTAAACGTCGGCGGCGCGGCGACTGTCTCGCTCTAGACTCGCGCATGCGTGTTACTGTGATGCGTCCGTAGGTATCTACAGTGCTCCCCCTCAAGCGAAGCGTACAGGTAATCTGACGACTCGTCCGCTTTGAGTGGTTTTCTGTTGCTTCGAGGAGGATGAGGTTGTTGTGGTACACGGTGTCCTGCTGTATTGCTGGTTGGAGATCTCGCTCTTAGTAATAGAAGTATCAGATTGGATTCCGATGTCGTCTATTGTGTAGGCTGGTTTTAGGCGGTCGATCGAAATTGTTGTTTGTCTGTCTGGTAGTTGTAGGGTGAAAACTTTATCGTTTCTTTTCAATACTGGAAAAGGTCCATCGTAGGGTGGCTGCAGACATTTCTTAATGGCATCAACCCTTACAAAGACCGACTTACATGTACAAAGGTCTCGATGCACGAAGATAGGTCGATTGTTGCTATGTGTTTTGTTTGCATCTTGTGGTTTCAAACTGTTGATGGTGTTCCGTAGGTCGGTTACGTAGGCATAGTCCGTACTGTAGTCTTGAGCAGTTGTTGTAAAGAAATCTCCCGGTAGTCTCAGGCTGTACCCGAAGGTGAGTTCAGCTGCGCTTACTTCGGTGTCGGAGCGCAGAGCGGCGCGGAGTCCGAGCAATACAGTCGGGAGTTCCTTGACCCATGTCGAGCCATTATTTAGTCGAGTCTTGAGAGCAGCTTTGAGGCATCGGTGCCAGCGTTCAACTATTCCATTGGCTTGTAGGCATTGGATGATAGGGCGTAGTTCTTGTTTTGTTGATACCCATTGTAACCATTAATTTCGCGAACAGCTGACTTTCAAACTGGCGACCTTGATCCGTAGTAAGTATCACCGGGCATCCGAAGCGAGTTATCCAATTTTCATAGATGATTTTCGCGACATCTTCTGCTGTAATATTTTCTGTGGGTATTGCTTCTGGCCATCGCGTTGCTCGGTCAATCATCGTAACCAGGTATCGATGACCTTGGGGTGATGTAGGTAGCGGTCCGACGATGTCTACGTGTAAGTGTTGAAATCGGTCGCTGCGTGGGAACGTTGATATCTTGCTTGTGGTATGTCGATGGGTTTTACATTTTTGACATTGGATGCACGTTTTTGCCCAGTTACCGACATCAATATTCATTGAAGGCCAAAAGCACTTCTGTGACATTATCTTCCGTGTTGACTTGACTCCGGGGTGGCTAATGTTATGGACGGCTTCAAATGCTTGTTTTCTATAGTCTTTAGGTATGTATGGACGTATGTATGGTGTCGATGTTTCACAGTAGATAGCGATGTTGGAGTTGGGTAGAGTAACTTTTTTAAATATTAAGTTACTTTGTTGACTCAGCTGTTGTATACTGCTATCTCTCTCTTGAGCAGTAGCGACATCTTTGTAGTTCAGTGAGGTTGGACAGGAGATAGTTTCCACTCGACTGAGAGCGTCTGCAACGATGTTGTCTTGTCCACTGATGTGTCGAATGTCCGATGTGAATTCTGAGATAAATAGTAGCTGTCGGGTTCTTCTTGGGGTGTCGGTTGGTGATGGTGGCTTCGTGAGTACATAGGTGAGTGGTTTGTGATCGGTATATATAGTTATTTCTCTTCCTTCGAATAGCTTTCTGAAATGCTTGACTGCCATATATACTGCCAGGAGTTCACGGTCGAAAGTGCTGTATTTTTGCTGCGTTTCGGTGAATTTTTTTGAGAAATAACCAATTGGTGTCCATTTTCCGTCTTTATATTGTTGCAGTGCGGAACCGGCTGACTTGTCTGAAGCGTCGCAGAATATTGCCAGTTTTGCATTGATGGATGGGTGTGCAAGTAGGGCTGCGTTTTGTATGCTGACCTTACATGCTTCGAAGGCTTTTGAGGCTGCTGTTGTCCATTCGATAACCGTTTTGTCCTTTTTTTTGGTGTTATGTAGATAACTGTTTAAAGGTGCTTGTATGGCTGCTGCGTTAGGTATGCTTTCTCGGTAATAATTTAGCATTCCGAGAAAACGTCTTAGCTCTTCAATAGTTTTGGGTTTCAAGTAGTCGATGATGGCTTGGATCTTTTCAAGTGGGGGCTGAATACCATCTGGAGAGACGTGATAACCCAGGAAAATCACTTCACGTTGCCCGAAGTTGCATTTTGATGGGTTAATGGTGATGCCGTATTCATCCAGACGTTGGAGGACGGTTCGGAGGTGCTGGCGATGCTCCTTTTCTGATTTAGATGCCAGAAGCAGGTCATCGACGAATGGGAAAACAAAATCTATTTTTCTGAGTACTTCGTGGATAAACCGCTGGAAAGTCTGTCCGGCGTTTTTAAGACCTGGGCACATGCGTGGAAATTCAAAGAGGCCGAAAGGTGTAATAATGGCAGTCTTCTCTATATCGCTTTCAAGGACTGGAAGCTGCTGGTATGCTCTGTTCAGATCTATGGTGGAGAAGTACTGCATGCCTTCGAGGTGGTATGTGAAGTCTTTGATCCTGGGTATCGGGTATCGGTCGGGTTTTGTGACAGCATTGAGACGACGATAGTCACCACATATTCGTAAGTCTCCATTTTTCTTTGGGACTATGTGGAGTGCTGATGACCATGGGCTTTTACTTGGTCTGCAGAGTCCCTGCTGGATCATATTCTGGAATTCTTTTTTCACTTGTTCGTAGCGGTGTGGTGGTATCGGCCGAGCACGACAATGGATAGGTTGTCCAGTTGTTTCGATATGATGTTCCACGTTGTGTTTGGGAGACAACTTCATTGATGTAAGTCGCGTAGTCCCAGGAAATTCAGCCAAAAGGTCATGGAATGGTTGCTGCAGATTGATACTATGTACAGTAGGAGTATTGTCGAGTTGTGTTGAAGCGTTGACCGCGATATTTGTAACTGTGTCGATTAGGCGCTTGTTTTTCAAGTCTACAGTGAGCTGGTGACTGTTGAGGAAGTCTGCTCCAAGTATAGGCTTGCTGACGTCGGCGACTATGAATTTCCATCTGTATGGTCTGCGTAACTTAAAGTTGAGTTCTAGTGTTTTTTCTCCAAAGGTAGGTATAACTGTGTTATTCGCTGCATATAGGTTGAATGGAAGCGGCTTCGGTGAAGATCCTTTTACCTTTGGTATTACCGAAATATTGGCGCCGGTATCTACCAAGAAGGTAATGTTAGAGTTCTGGTCCGTGATGAAAAGGCGGTAGCACTTACCGGGGACGCCAGATTCCGCCGCAGCTAGCGTCTTGTTTAGTTTCCCGATTCGGTCTCAGTTTTGTAATCACAGGGTAGTAAGCATCGCCTTGCATCTGCTCCAAAACGACGGTGATAATAGCACGTAGTATCGTAGCGAGAGCGAGAAGGCGCACCGATGCGGGAACGAGACGGTGAATGAGATGGAGAGTACCGGTTGAAACGAGACGGCGATATTCTGTTTCGCGAGCTCTGGCGGGCGTTGTAGTGGCTATGTTGATAACGGCTTCGTCTCTCGTACTGATAAGGATTTTGATGTGTTGATTTTAACTCGGCGACTTCTAGGGATAATTTTTTGATTTCCTCAATTAGGTATTTTGTGTCACTGTCTGATGTTTGCTGCGCGTAAGAAGTAGTAGGTCAGGAAATCGCCGCGACTTCCTGTGTCTGCTCCAACATTTTGTCTGCCAATAGGGCGAGCTCGTCGAGTGATGCTGTCTTACTGCGATCAGTCAACAAGTCGCTGACTACAAGGACTGAACGCACGTGGACTGGCAGGTGATTCATCCACATCAGTTGTAGCGTATTATCAGGAACTTTATCACGAGCGAGCTCTCGCATTCGGCGTAGAAGTTGTGAAGGACGCTGATCCCCAAGCTCCATTTCGGAAATCAGCTTCTGGAACTGTCTGCTTCTAGACTCCTCGTATACGGAAATCAGACGTTCTTTCAGCAATTTGTAGGAATTCGAGTTCGAGAGGTCGTAAAGCAAGTCGCTGATTTGTTCAAAGTCGTGCTTCTCCAGATGTGATACTACCAATTGTGCCAACTCAGTGCTGCCTTTTTTCAGATGATTTGTTGCTGCTTCAAAACTGAAGAACCAAAGTTGTGGCCTGTCACGCCAAAATCGTGGTATTCTCATAGAGAGCGCGATCCCGGCGATTTCCGAGGATGATGCTGCGTTGTCTGTTGATGCTTCCATTGTATTTTGCTCCGTTATTTGCAGTTGCTTCTTTGCTATTGGTTGTAGGCTGCGTTGCTCAATAGGGGTCACCACTGTTGGAAGTGCTCAGTCACAGCCGTAGAGCTTGTTCCAATCTTTGATAACAACGCTGTTCTTGCAAATAAAACTCGATTCAGTTTGTGGAATGGGTAACTTTATTGCCAAAATTCACTTTTAATATGCAATAACTAAGTATACACAAAACATACGTTTGCGCGAGCTAAACTTTATTTATATGTAGGAAAGGTAGGTGGCGCTGTTAAACGTCGGCGGCGCGGCGACTGTCTCGCTCTAGACTCGCGCATGCGTGTTACTGTGATGCGTCCGTAGGTATCTACAGTAGTATAATGGATGAGAGATTCTCTCAGGATAAGACAAACCAAAAAACTTAATAATTTTGAAAATGCGTCATGGATTTGAAGCTATGTCCTTCTTGTAGTCTACATACCAAGAATTCGTCGTACACCTTGACTGGGGGTGTGGCGTCTCCTGTAATCTGAGCTTCTCGGAGGTCGGGAACTGTGGATGGTTTGAGGTCGGGAGCTTTGACGATAGATGGTTTGAGGACGGAATATAAGCCTGACCGATATAATCAGACCGGTTCCTCTTATTTTCCTTGAACTCATCATAATTTTATGTTGAATTTTTTCAATGTTTAATGGACCTAGAGACTAAATTATTTTTTTTGATATTTTCATTGGTAATTGAATCATTCCTTTTACAGGAGTGTGGTGGGTGGGGTTAGTGACAAAATTACGTTTTAAATTATCAAAATCGTTTATATGAAATGCAGTGGGACCTATAAGACAGATTATTTATAGTTCGATTTTTGTACATGTAACAGTTGCGATGTGGGTGAAATGCACTCACAACTCTGTCACTCTCTACCAAATATACACGGCAACGTCGCATGCAGCCGGTGCATTTCTGCAAAGAAAAGTGCTAGGGAATCATACAACATAAAGATATATAGTGCCTAGTGCATCCTATAGTGCTTCTGAAATCTGATAAACTTAAGTATGATAACAGGTGGTCATAATTTTCGCTTCATAATCAAAAGGACAAACAAGCATAATGCCTTTGTGGAAATACACCTCTAAAAAAGACCAACTAGTAAAACATTTAAAATAGGTAATATGTATTATATAGCAAAAAGTCTGATTTGCTGTATGTTCATCTGAAAATGTAAGTGATCGAAACACACTTGTATTTTATGGAAAGTAATTAGGTAGGAGTAAGTACTCGAAATAATTCTTTGTTTTCCTATAAGCGACAATAGTGACACCAGGGACCGAGGACTCAACAGTAAAGTAGATTAACGTTTGTTGATTAGGTCACAATAGATAAATTGAACTCGTAAAATACGATGACGTTGCCCCATTTGTAGAAATCCGTTACAGTTTAGTATATAACAAAACAACATGAACACGTGACAGCAAAAAAAATTGCCTCTCGACTCTACGAAAATTCTCTCGTGGAGTTGAATTCCATGTGTTGTTCTGTTGTTGTGCAACTATTCAGTATTCAGTTATAGTGATAAATAATAATATTATCTATAATGATTAGGTATCTATATAGACAAAACCGGTCAAGTGCGAGTCGAACTCACGCACCGAGGGTTCCGTACAAACCTGTAGGTATAGCTGTTTCTTTTGATTACTTTGACATAGAAGTTTGATTTTGTTACAGATTAAAGGTATTATAGACCTGAGTATTTGATATGAATTTCGATTGCTTTAGAATTTTGTTTTTTTCACAGCTCCACAGGACAGTAGACTTGAGTATTTAATATGAAATTCAGCTTGATACCTTCACGCGAAAAAAACCTAAAAAAACCTTAAATCTTTAATTTTGCGAGGCAGGTATGTCCTGTAGTAGTCGCGACTAAATAGTAGAGCTTTAAAATCTATCTATCCATCTAATACCTTTAAACGAGCAATTCTTGTATTTATATATAATATATATAATTTGGATCTCGGAGACGGCTCCAACGATTTTCATAAAATTTAGTATGCAGGGGTTTTCAGGGGCGATAAATCGATCTAGCTAGGATTCATTTTCAGAAAATGTCGTTTTATCCGTGTTTTCAATCAACTTTATCAATAATTGACTTAAACATTAGCTGAAAAAAATTACTTCCTGACATTAACTGTTTTAACGACACAACAACAGCTACTCCAGTAGATGGCGTTGTTAAGCAATACTAAGCCAATAATCAACTGAACATAATTTACAAAAATACCATCAAATACCTCAATATAATACAAGAAAGGCCTCACCTGTAGTTGTTGAAAGAGATATAAATTGATTGCTTTTGTCTATAGAATAACAAGTTCTTAAACATTGGTTTATTAATTATCATTTTACTAACTATGCCACGTCTGGCAGGCTTTGCCTCGGAAACGCAAAATCCCGACCATGTCGCGCTTCCAATCCTGCACCTCCCACTAGTGGCACGCGCCTGCGTCGCACTGTAGATACTAGAAAGCTGCTTCAATATTAGTATAAGTGGTTACGTCTGGCTGGCCGACTCCGAATTATAAAAACCGGAGCATGGTGTCGCGCTGCCTTTGCTGCGCCTCTCCCCCACTGCTGTCACGTGCTTCAGCGGCACTGTATTTTGGAATAGGACATCGTCGAAAATAGCCCCAGATAGTACATAACTGTTACATTTTAAGCTCCGTTGGTGATGTCACTCAACCCTCATTTACAATCCCACATCATGGTATAGTCTTTTTTTTCACTTTTCCAAAGCGTTGAAAATTTGTTTTAAGAGCTACCCTGGCATCAATAGTGGAGCGACCTTAAGTAAAACCGTACTGCTCACTATGTAAAAGTTTATTTAAATTAGAGTGGGCAAGTAGTTGCGTTAAAATTATCTTTTCGAATACTTTGCTTAGGGCTGGCAAGATAGAAACGGGCCTATAATTGGTTGGATCACTAGGATCTCCGGCCTTGAACAAAGGTATAACTTTGCTATGTTTCATTAAATCTATGTATCCTATGTGTTATAAACTATATTTGTGCCTCGTTTTAACAATCTGCTTAGTCGTTCGTGTGTGACAGTCATTTGTTTGGTTGCCATTTGTACATACGTGGTTATAAAAATAACACAGCTTGCAAGGTTCTGTTATAAAATACATGTTACATAATTACGAAGTCGAATGATAGTAGTCCCATCCCGATATGTTCAGTAGTTTAGAGGTGATGGCGCGTCAAAGGAACACTATTTTCCTTATATTTATATAGAAGATAAGATGTAGAATTCAAATGTCTACATTTTTATACTTATCCTCAAAATCCTGAAACCTATCGACCATATCGAGCAGTATTGTTTGCTTAACATCTCGAACATCTTCTTACTCATAATCTGACTTGAATCCGATACAGAAAGAACAATCAAGAGTGATCCATAACTGTCCTTGCCATTGTAACTGGTGACGCTGAGAGAATTTTATTCTAAAATAGGGAACCTAATCCCAGGTTAAGCCCAGTTTTGATCTTAAAAAGCTAGTGTATTTTTAACTACTTGTATATTGTTCAATGCAACACTATCTATAACCCTGGCATCGGCACTGCACATTATATTAGAAAAGGCTGATTAATTGTGTTAACAATTTGCCAATGCGCGATTCAGAGGCCACTCACCTCAAAAGATTTTAAGTCATAAACTGGAATCTGGATAGTAATGATACTCCATGGATTTGAAGGCATGAACTAGAGCCAGTTGAAAAAATCGGAAGAAATAAAATATACATATAAAAAATTTAAATAAATGAACTTACTTTTCTGTTAAATATATATATACATATATTTATTATAAACGTTTATACAGTCCTGTAATTCTGTTCCCTTAAAGTTATGATTTACTGGGCACGTAATATGTATCTATAGCAATTTGCACGTAGTTTTAGTGAATGGAAAGATTTATTGATTGACAATTTCTTGATTCTGAAGAGTGAACTGCAGCATCTGCAATAGAAATAATTTTGAGTATTAATATATTTAATATTAGGCCCTAAATGTAGGGATCAATGGCAGTATTCGCGTCCAGGTATGACCGGCTTTAAGTCTGGACTAGAGAATATAGGTGATATTCAATCAAGAATCCTATTGACCTATTGCGCGTACCAAGGTACACTCATACATGATGAGTCAGAAGGAAGAATTTAAGTTATGGTGCCGATCTCAAATGACTAGTAACAGGGCAGGCGAATTATATTATCAGCTATGAATCTAGGGCTCGATTATGTAAGGAACATGACACTAACTTTTTCAAGGATATTTTATTGCGGCATCTATGCTCTGTCTCTGTCGCTTACTACGCTAATACTACTAGTCACGTGAGAGGTAAGCTCTCCGAGGCCTTCGGTAAGCGGCTCGCCGTCATAGTTTATATTAGCTGAATAAGGGGGCTGATTATATCTCTATAGACAATTGCAGATAGAATAAAAGAAAAATAGGTTTTGAAAATAAATGAACTTACTTCATTATTAAAGTACCTAATATCTTTGACTAACACACATTTCCCTGCATGTAACATTTTTACAGTTGTTTTTTCCAAATGCTATAATTTTACTTCACACTTAATTTGACATTGACGATGATCATTAAGGATGAACAGCTGCATCTGAAAAAGAAATGATGTTTGGTCGTTATATATGTTAAAATGAGTCGATCCCGAATAATAAAGATCAGGTAATGATGAATGTGGACATAGGCGTTTGGGAGGTGCAGTTGCAGGCCCAAAACCGATCAATGGGGAAATCCTAATCCTCTGTACGAAATATTTAAAATATTACTGACTAGCTGTCCCCCGCGGTTTCACCCGCGTGCCCGAGGGATCTTACATTACTTTGTTCTTTCTACCACCGATAGCTTTAGCACCGCAGGCGATTTAAAAAAAAAATGGTAATTTTTAACATCTCACACTATTGGAGTTTTAGTAAGGATCCCTAATTTTAAAAAAATATAGCCGTCACCCGTGGATAGAATAGCTTCACAACGGATCAATTTTTTTTCAAATCGGTCCCGTAATTTCTGAGCCTATTCAATGCAAACAAACAAACAAACACTCAAATCTTTCCTCTTGATATATTATTATACATATTATTTTGTTCTATAATCGATAGCCTTCGCAGCGCACGCGATGTAAGAAAGATTTTGGTAATTTTTTCACACCTTGGGTTACATTATTGGAGTTTTAGTATGGATCTTTGGAGTGTGGACTTTTTTAAAATTTTATATAGCATATGTTCACCGGAGGTAGTGTAGCTTCCCAAGAATTTTTCAAATCGGTCAAGTAGTTTCGGAGCCTATTCAATGCAAACAAAAAAAACAATCAAATCTTTCCGCTTTATAATATTAGTGTAGATTGATGTTCTTATGTATAACCTACTAATATTATGTATCCGAGGAATATAGGTTGCGCGTCCGTTTCAAGTAACTAACTATTTGATTCATGAACTACAAGAAACTTGCAAAACCACTGTACCTAATCTAATATTAATTTAATGACAAACGAAATGGTTTTTTTTCATTAAATTAATAGTTATATTATTTTCTTAATATTTGGTTATTGACATCACTTTACTTGCTAAATCACTGTGCCTCATCTATTTACAATGAATCCAATAATAATAATAAAATCAAGCACTGCTATGCAAACTTACACGATGCGTTGGTCCCAAACTGCAATTATCAATTATTTGCCAATTCGTACTCCATCCAAGCTAACACTATGCACATGGTATGTAAAATAAGAGTGCCACTTGTATATACAATGCTTATTGATAAAAAGTAGGTTTTTACGAGAAAAATCGTGAAATTCAAGAACCTATTTCGAAGCAGAACTGCTTTAATCGTACGTTCGACTACACTAAAATGGTAACTAAGTCAGAACGAGTTTTATTCCAGCTGGGTTCCGTACAACTTACTCTGATAAATACTTCATCAAAATGCCATATTTTGCATATTATGATTCTAAAGATTCGGTTTAGAAAATCTTGCTTATTATTTATTTTTCCGTATAAAAAAAATTATTTACAAAAATATTATAGCTAATGTAACTCACTGACTAAGTCAATCAACGCCTAGACCCAGTAGTGAAATTAAAGATATTAGATTAACCTATAAATATTCCTCAAAAAATAATTTGATAAACAGAATTACCATTATTTAGTTTTAATTCTTTTTTCTTTGCACGGATTAAGTTGACAGGGCAGAAAAGGTCATATATAAAGCGACATATATTCTGAAAATGCGTACCAAGCCGCGAGAGGGTTTGCTAATAATAAATTTTATTTTAAAATAATTAAAATAAACAAAAAGGAATTCAATTTGGCATAAGTTTAATAGTCTGTGGTTGTAAGCTGCTCAGTACTGCTTACCAACTAGCCACAGACTATCAAAGAATACTAATTCATCCCTGTATATATACTAAATTACCAAGAAAATCTCAATAGTGCGATACAGGACATTTTGCATCCTTTTTATGCAAAACAGAATGGCTCTGTGTGTCTCTTTTATGGGGTTATGTAGAGAGGCGTGGCATTATTATGTCGTTTATTTGTTTTCGCAAGGGAACTGAAGCTAATGGTAAAGCCAATTGAACTCGAATTTAAGAGGAATAGAGATATTTTTAGAATATTTGTGACTAATGAAAGGGGGCGGTACCAAAGCCATGCCTTTCAATTGTAAATTTTATATAAAGGTCTATCCACACATATCAGTGCCGTGCCCGGGACGTGGACGGGCCGTGCTCCGTCAGGGGCTCATAAAAATATCGATGCCTACATTTTATATAAATTCATTCACACACGTCCGTGTCCTGAGCGGTGACGGAGCTTCAGTGCTCGGGCCGGTGCCGTGACGTGCTCGGGAGTGCTAATATTTTCAGTGCACATAGTCGTTTTTTTTTTTCATAAAATATAAATGACTAGTTGTTATTCGAGGCCGTATACATATATAGCGTTTTGGCGATTTATCTCATCCGAAATATATGGGTTTGAAGTATAAAAATAACATTTATGAACAGAAAACCCCTGAAGGATTAGCGCTTCTGGCACGGCCAAGCCCGTCCACGTCCCGGGCACGGCTCTTATGTGTGTGGATAGACCTTTATATAAAATGTTACGTAATCAAGCGAAACACAAGGGTGCGAAAGAGAGCAGGCGAGATGAACTCGAATTCTGGTGAAGTGCGAGCGACCACCAGCTGATGGCAGACGGGCGGGTTGCATGGGCGGTGCGGGCGGCGGGACAGCGTTTTCCCGAAAATGAAGAACGTTATGACAGATTTTACGCCCCTTAACTTATTTTTAACTTTTTAGTACGCAAAGACTTAAAAAGGCTGATTAATTGGATGGGTACTGGGATGGGATACTGCTTTTGATGTACCAATAAAAACTATATTTATGTCCCTTTAAACTAAGTATTATAATATATAAAGCAATACATTTTATTTTCATTACGCAAAGATTTATTTCAAAATGTAATTGAACTACGACACGGTAATTTGTAGTTACACTCTAATAGTTTCCTGTTTAGTGTAAAGTAAAAATAGTAAATAATACTAGTTTACATGGTTTTTGTCCTTGCATTGAAAAGTGTTTATTTCTTAGCATTTGAGATGCACTGAGTTTAAAAAAAAAAAAAAAAAAAATTATTGCCTTAGCTTTTGTCTTATATTTATTTGAGTCTGTGTCTCTTATAACAGACCAGCAATAATCACATAACATAGCTTGGTCCCAGTACCCTTGATAATTTTGTTCAAAAATTTCAAATCCTGATGAAAACGCTCTCCATGTTCGTCGCTGACTTCTCCGAGGTTTTTAGGGAAGAAATCAAGGTGCGAATGAAGGAAACGAATTTTTAGAGACATGCACCCGTTTCAATTCGTTGAAAATTATGTAATAAATCAGCAATGAACTGTCTGTAATTTATTTTTTTTTGTTGCCCGAAAACTCTTTTATAACTAGTCGTAGTGAATTCTAAGCAGATCTTTCAGTATCCGAAAGACTGTTTTCAAATACCTGAGAGACCGAAATTTTGAAATAAGGAAAATATGCTTTTTTTATTTTTTTTTATGCCACTTGGGCCGACAAACAAGCAGACGGTTCACCCGATGGTAAGTGGTCACCGCCGCCTATGGACATTTGCAACACTAGGAGCATCGCCAATGCGTTGTTGACCCTGAGACGTGAAGTTGTTAAGTCTCATATGCCTGTAATTTCACCGGACCCCTTACCTTTCTAACCGAAACACAGTAATGCAACTACTGCTTCACGGCGGAAATGGGTAAGGTGGTAGTACTTTCCCGGACGAACTCTGCACTAAGAGCTCTACTACTCTAATATATCTCCTATGATAGATATAATAAGTTTACCACAAATGTAACAAAAACGGTCAGGATGTATTTTACACAACCTTTTGACATTTTAAAAACAAATATTTATTTAACAGAACACTACAATGCAGCAACATTTTAGGATGAATTCAGAATCAACTTGTGGGTAGTCTTAAAATGAAATGTGTTGATAACTTGATTTTTTGACGTAATAAAAATAAAAAAAATAAATGTAGCGTTTAGTTATTGTCACTAAATAAATAAATTAAATACATTGAAAGGACATGAAATTCTTTATATTTTGTAAACTAGTGTAATTGTTAGTTTAAATACCTGCTTACCATATATTAGTAGTTTGTTGTTTGTTTGAAACAAATAAAAATACATGCTTTATCCGTCTGTAAAAAGGGCTGATTACCTATGTCCGGCTCTCTGGGTTTATTAAAATAAAATTCCGTAAAAGGTTAGCTTCGCACTAAATACACGAAGAGTATTATTAATCTAATTTTTGAATTAACTACAAATAATTAATAATGCTAGGCACCTTGTAACATAAATATTTTAAAGGTTACTAAATGTGGGTATCTTGCGCCATTTCTTTACATAGGTGTATGTTCCTTCCGAAGCAGTGGTAGTTCATCTGCTTGCTTATTCTTCTTGACTTTCAATAAGTTATACGAAAAAAAAAACACTCAGGTTTAAACCATTGTCTCGTTCTTCTGGGAAATGAATTTACGTAACTTAAACACTGGGAAGGAAAATCAGTATGCTTGAGAGGTCATTCAAAGGCATGAGTCCACTTATTCACACGAGCCCGCATCATGCACCTGTTGTTAGGAGGCTTGCTTGGTTGATGTGTTGTATATGTGCATAGGGGATATAGTAGGGTGGGTAAAAAAAAAAAAATTTAAGTAATCGATTTCTAATAGCGAAAATATGTTGAAGTTAGGTATCGTTATAAACCCTTTAAAATATTATTGAATTATTTTAAGTGGAACAGCCCGCGCAACGCCATCGAAGTTTTGAAAAAAAATGTTCAAGTACCCACTTTTACACCTTAAGTTACACGTTTTACGTTGGGTATAGTTTAATGTTTTAATTAGTACCAATTGAAATACACGTTACTTTTGTTATATAAACTGTGTTGTTTATTAAAAGAAGATTTTTTGAGGTAAGTACATTCAGAGAATTCATGTATCAATGTTTCTTGTGAAATCTTGTGAAATTGTAAATTGTGTAATTTTTGTTTTAGAACTTGGAAGTAAAATTTTTCTACCATGTCAAATAAAAGACAGACAAGTGCCCTATATTTGGAACAATAGAATATATAAAAGAAAACGTGTTACCTACATACCAGGATGTCATGAAATGTTACGAATGGAATTGACTATAGGTGAAAATTAAAAATAGCAGTAACAAAGAGCCCGCGTTTTCCGAAATTGCAGAAATGGTAACCCAAAAAGTTGAAGGAGTATGGCAAGAGGCATGAATCCCTGTAGTCTCGCATACAAGAGTCATTCAGCTCAGGAAAGCTTATCATTCCAAATGCAAAAATATTATCAAATCATTGAAATGGAAAAATCTGAGTTCTTGCAGCAAAGCGAAATTTTGTTCGATATTTGTTCATGCAAATGCAAATAATAAGTCAGTGCAATTATCCCAGAGAAGTTAAAGTTTCTAAAGAAGAACACGACTTTTTGATTGATCAACGGGGTGAGAGAAAAATGAAAATCGGCGGCATTGATCGCAATCGAACAAAAAGTTTACAAAAACGATTTTTCGAAAGCAAGCTTCAACAAAAATCTGTCTGAAGAGCGATAACAACCCATCCGAAATGCCAGAACAAGAATGAATGTTATCAACATGTAGTGATTCTGATACTAGTGTTTCATTTCCGGAAAAGCTACATTTAAATATGAAAGAGCCCTTACCTTCGACTTTAGGAAGTATGGAAAGTAAGAAATGGGTGAAAAGTTTACCGGTGTTGTCGCAAATATGTGACCGTTATGGAGTATCCGACTGTGTAACTGGCAACAAACCTATTTTAAGAAATCAAACGAATGACGACTTATTCAGATAATAGATAAAGAAGGTGATGAAAGGATGTTGTTTATTAGGCTGCCTTGCCATATACACAAGCGCTTGAACGAAGTGTAAAGATACTGACAGAGCTGCAATGTCGGTATGTGATAAAAAAAAACAAGGGAATGGCATGATTCATGCAAAACTTGCTTCAAAGAAAGTTATGACGAAGATCGATAGTAGGCGGGATTTTTCGTATAAAAATAAATATTTATTTTTGATAACCTTTATGTGTATTTGTTTAAGTTTTTTTGTTTTAAACGTTAATACATGTCTTTCACTTAATATTTATTATGCTTCAATAGTATTTCAAGTAATTTCTAATAAAGAACTATGCCATTTAGTAATACATGTCTTTTTTCAAAAACTTATAATATCGAGGCGCATGCGCGGGCTGTAAATGTATGTTTAATTATCCGTTTTTTAGCTAAAACAATTTTTTATAGTACACTACAACATAATATTACTATTAGAATTTGATTCATCAACTTTTTTTTCCACACTACAGTGACCCCTAGTATATAGTGATGTGTGTGGAATACCATTGCGAGTAGGGTTCCGAAGTAGAGCTCTTCATAGCTCCGTAAATCTGCGACTGGAAGTGTGCGTCCGCGCCAGTGGAGTTACTCCCACGACGCATCTCCGTATTACCGCTCCGAGAACTCCAGCCACCGTGGTTGTTGACCTTCATAAAAACATTTTTTGATTAAAATACTTTATAGAGTTGACCACTCGATGAAAATAATTTCCCTCATATACACCGTTTCACGACCCAGAAAGGAATTCCCTCAAGATAAATACAACAAAATGCATGTTCCCACCAGGGTTATAATAAAGAATACATTTGGGGTTCTGAAAAACCCGAGCAGAGATGGTGAGAGAGTCGACCGCTCGGACAGACAACCTCTCTAGGGGCAGAGCAATGCGGGATGTGATGGTGCGGTGGAACAAGAACATAAGAGCCAGTTCCATAAAAAAACAAATATCTAAGTAGATTATATGTGAACATTTTGTTATTAATTTCAATCCTCATTAAATAAGCAATTTATAATACATTCAACATTATTTAAACAATTTATTGACAAGATCATTAAATATTTTTTTAATAATAAAAGAATTACTTATTCTATTCTATTGTAAAACCATTTATCTAAGCATAATAGCATGTTTTCATATTTATCTTTTCTTGTTAGTCCTTGTAAAAACTATTTTATTGGTGATATAAACATTTTACATAATTTCTAAACGAATCATTCATTCCTTGCAATTTAATGTCATTCATTCTTTTCACGATAGTGAAACGCAAACGGAGTTTTACTAGCGAGTTGACATTAACAAGAATGTGAGCGTTCGTTCTGCCAAAATGGTATCGCAAGCGTAACGTGTGCGAGTACTCGCTACGATGACGCTACGATCACGTTAGATGTTCGTGCTGAGGGCACAGATGGCCGTGTGTAAAGAATATCCCAGGATATTTATTTAAAAAGAATATTATTATATTTGTCAAATTCTTGTTCAAATTGAACAACCTATGATTATTAATCTAAGGATAAATAAAACAAATGTCGAAATACGAAATATAAATAAAGCATAAAAGGATAAAACTGTAAAATAGGTGCATATTTTAATAAAATACGAAAACTTTACTATTAATACCAACCACAAGTTCACGTGTGACGATACCAAAGAAACCTGGTACCGGAAAATAACGGTAAGAAGCTTAACGACAACTAGATATATACTATCTAGCACAAGCTATACTAGGGTATCGAGTAGACGACGATTACAGTTTCATCCTTTCGTGCTTTATTTATATTTGTAAGCCTTAGATTAATAATCGTAGTTTGTTCAATTTGAACAAGAATTTAACAAATATAATAATATATTTTTTCATCACCAACCATGAGGGTTATTGGTCTTTGGACTCTCTGTTACAATGAAGCAAATTTTGTTACTAAACTGTCGGTGGGCCAAGTTTCTTCCAAATGCGTTGTGTAGTTTTAGCGTGAGAGAGTAACAAACATCCAAACATTCCTACATCCATACATTCATATATCTATCCTCACAAAGTATTATAATAATAATATATATAAAAATATATATATAATAAGTATTTATAATATTAGTAGGATGGAGTAGGAAATATGAAAATATCTTAATCAAGTATTAAATAGTTATTGATATCTATGAAGCATTCTTTTTTAGCATAGCACATCGCAGATACTTGTAGTTTCTACCTGCAGTTTTGATAACTCTACATCTTTTCACGTTCTCTTTTCCTCGTAGTTCAACGTCATCTATCGATCAAACCAAATGCACTCTTGCCAAACGGTCTTCTCGTCGCAAAGTTGGAATTAACTCGCTTTCAATTGCCTACAAATATGAGCAAATATTATTTTTCAATTTCCTGAAATATTTTCAATAATAATTTATGGACACATCTGATGATACTCTATATCTTCTAGAAACTGTTTTACCAATTTACCCTATAAAAAAGTTTAAATTCCGAAGGGGCCTTTTATGAAAATTTGTAGCTGACTTTCTGACTATTGATTTTGTAGAGCCAAAACGACAGTTTCAGTACCAGAATATAACAAACCGATAGGAATACAAACATGACAGACCGACATCTAGTGGACAGGTGCTGAACAAACATTACAATAATTTGAAATGTTATAAAATATTACTTGATTGATTTTTCATAGGAAATGATTAACAAGTAGGCTATTAATATATTTAGTAAAATAATTCAAAACTAAAATTGTTATTGTAAATAAAAAGTTTCCTTCGAGCCGGATTTGAACCAGCGACCTATGGATTTCTATATTACCCTCTACAGTCCACCGCTCTACCAACTGAGCTATCGAAGGCTTAGCAAATATTTCGAATTTTTGGAACATATTCAATTCATATAGTGTGATTATTGATCGTTTCGCAGATTAAGACCAGATTGTTCCCGTAGAGGGGTGGTATAAGTTTTTGATAGGAATGGATTAACCTTTAACTATGGACGTGGAGTCTCACAGGCTACTCGAAGTATTCGTATTCTGAGTTTTACCTAATTCCCCTCACTCCACGCGATTGAGCGGCTCAGTAGCTTTTGTTTTAGTTATAAAACATCCATCGAGAGAGGAGGTTGCGACTTCCGATGAATATCACGTAAGTAATGACAATCAAAATATTGACCGGAGCCTGCCAGGCTACACGTCCAGTTTTGCGCTATGATATATTTTATAAGAGCGATTAGGATTCTTTTAAATTTTGTAGTACAAAATGTCTAAAAACAATAAAGGCGGTAGTTCTAAATCAAAACGACCATCTACGAGTTCTGTTCAGGGCCCTGTGAGAAAAACTTGTTGTGCAGGAGATCCATCTTTTGAAGAAGAAGTAAGTGAGTTGTTGTTAGCTTCGGTACTCCAAGTATCAGTCTGACAATGAAGAGAATATTGAAGATTTTTTTTATATTAGAGTCCGAACTTTAACAAAATCATGAATGTGATAATTTTGAAGATCAGGACCAAGATCAGGACCAGGACCTTGGAGAAGAATCAGACAGTGATAGTTCGGACAATATTCTACTATCGGAGTTAGTGACAACTAACTATGTATTACTAGTCCTAGACTTGAGTGCCATGCATGCGTACATTTTAAATAACATGCACCAAAAGCTGCGGAGAGAGATTTCCTAAAAAAAATTGCACGTGTGCTTGTGGTGCCTCATGTGGAAAGACATGTTATAAATACGTGGTTACCAAGAGAGCTGAGGTTGACCATGATTCGAGTTTTAGGTAATGATATGGTTACAGAAGATGTCCAGGATCAAGAAACCAGTCAACGAACCAGAAGAGCATGTTGAATGTGTCCCGCGAAAAAAAATAGGATGACTACCCATGTTTGTGTTGGGTGCAACAAACTACTGACTGCCAATAAATTTACGTTACTAGACTGCTGTCAAAATTTTTAATGTTTGTTACCTGAAGTAGGTGTTTCGTATTTTTGGTTTGTTATCTATTATATTTTGAGAAAAAAAGACTCATTTTGTCATAGGAATAAGTTTAGCTGTTTTTAATACCTAAAAATGTGGCCTAAGTTGATTTAGACTGAAAAGTGCCCTGATTTTTTATTTTTAAAATTTCTTAAAATTTTAAAATAAATGTTGATTATATAAGCACGGTATTTAATTGCTAAATCCCATAAGTTTAATATTCAATCAGTTTTAAAGCGATATTATATCAAATTCCCCAAAAAAATGTGTGTGCATATAGGAGCCTGTGAGACTACACGTCCACAGTAGTGCTAAGAAAAAGTCACGTCCATACTTAAAGGTTAACAAATTAGGTGTTTATTATAGATATTTAATAATACGATATACTAGATTTATATATTATACAATAGTTCTTAACTGTATGGTACAATAAATGTAATCTTTTTGTGGAATTGTGAATACCACAGCCAAAAAAGTATAAGCAAAAACATTGACAACTAACCACCATATTCATTTGTCAATGTAATTTTTTAGATTCGTCGATGTTATAAACAAATATAAACATTTAACAGTATAATATCCCTGCCGTTGTACTAGGGCATTATAGCTTCAAGAAAGTATCTGTGAACTCAACGTACGAGAACGGTGCAATACGCATGCGCTACCCTCATCCATGTTCGATGTGTTTACCTCCCTCATTTTCTCACGCGCGCATCCCTCACTCACACACACACAAACACAAAACTATTATGAAAGAGCAGCTGTCCTTGATAAGACTTACTATTTGTAGGTTATGGTACTAGGATATCAGAAATTGGAAAGAATGATTGATGAATTTGCCGTTTGTTTTTCCTATTAACTACACGGACCCTTATTGCGGACGCCTCAATTTAACAATTTTTATGAGACGCTTAGTTTGAGTAATGTAATTTTACAATACTGGGTATTTAAAATATGAACTACTAGGTCTTATTTTTGAAGCTAGGTACTTAAAACCCAGTCCTACCTATAAAACCTGTCAAGACCCTCTTACTCTCTAGAAATAACAAATGAATCCTATTAATCAAATGACAAGAAAATGTTTATTTTACCTAAACGCTCATTATATATTTTCTTACAGTCAAGATAAAAAGGGACTGCTACGTAAATTGACATTAGTTAGATCTCAAACCTTTAATTCGGCGATACCCACCACCTTGAACGTCGTTAGTACCGAATTTCTGAGACACGGGTGTAGGAAAATATGTTGGCCTTAAATCAATAATATGCCTTATTTTACAGAAATGCTCCCATTTATAATACACTTTTTTTGTCATAGTAACTTTCAGATTTCTCTTCGCATTTTCAATAACTATAAAATAATATTTTCGATAGCATTATTAGTTGATAAAACAAAGGGATATGATGTACAGACAGACAGTAAGGCTCAGACACAATAGTTACAATTTTGAGAAACTTAAAAACTTAACATTTCTTAAAAGAATAGCATATTGAGTATATTATCATCAAATACATAATATAAAACTGTATACTTAATGAATATTTCAGGAGATAGTACTTTTTTCAAAATCTAAGTGCTTAAAGTCCACTTAACTTAGGTCATGCTAGATATGCCTTCGCGAAGAACGTATCCAGTATATGGTAGTTAAATTGTATGTACACGTATAAATAATGGACTATAGAGAATTTAGTAACTGGTAGTACCAGGAAAGCAGAGATATGCAAGAGATACGTAAAGATGTTGGAACCTTAAAAACAGAATGTCTCTTTCCAACGCCTAAAATCATGTGGATTGTGTCGCGCTGTGCTAAAGTGAGATGGTCATATGTCAGCTAGATAACTAACCAATTCAGATTTAACTAACGGTGGGCGTACTGAGAAGACCGTTTACACAGTAATCGGTCACTGTACCTATAAATTTGTGAGATTGTGCTATGTGCATGTGTCAGTGTGCATGTCACTAAAATAATGAAGTGATTTTGACAGGATGTCAGTTTTTAGCACATATAAGACCCTGAACATGAGCTAAATAGAATATTAATGTAAAATTCTGGTATAAAATAAACAGATAAACTCAAATAACAAAATACTTTTTTTCTTAATAAATAATACATCTTATTCTAATAAAACAAACTTAAAGCACTAATCACCATAGTACCGAGAATCCATCCCTCAGTGCCTTCACATGGCACAGCCTAGTGTGTAAGACATGAAGTTTTTGAGGAGTGGCGTTTAAGAACCCAAACTATGTGTTAACAAAGTGTTACAGAGAACACACCTCAAGATTGGCAACGTGCTTCAACTTGTAAACTAAGGAGTACTGGGATTTCCCAACAAATCTAGTGTTTTGCTACCTAATCTTTTTTATTAGAAAAAAAATAAAATTTATTATTTTGATCGTAAGTTAAGCCTTGGTGCATAAATAAATCATAGGTAAATGGTAAAATTTGCGTAACTCGCGAAAACATTTATTTGAGAAACATTTGCATTTAAAAAGAATTTTTGTATTAAATGAGTTAAAATCTGGATCATGAATCAAAGCTATATTAAGCCCGATGTGTTATATAGATGAGATGTCTTATAGCAAATATCGTGGGCAATATAAACCTGTAAATTTCAAATTGTAAGGTTTACTAAGTTAGGTGCCAAGAAGCGTTTAAAGATTGGTCCCGGCATTCTTTTTTTCTAACTTAACCATATAACATTGTTAATGTTATTTACACGTGAGTGCACTTCGAACCGAACCGTAGACAAACAAAAATTTCAAGAAGAGTAGAAATCGGTTTGGGTCAACGTTGGGAACATGTAATTGCGCAATTTTCCACCACACAACGTAAGATGTACTAGGTATTATATTTAATGAATAAAATTATGAAGATTTGAAAATATTTCATTCCACGAGTGTAATTTGCTCTCCTACAGACAAACCGCTGAGAATATCGTAGAAATTACAGAATGTTGACAGAGCATATCAGATTTTTAAACTCAATATAAAATAAATAAATCTTACGTTGCTATATAACGAGAGCTTGGAGTAGAGGCTCTATTTTCATGTAATTAAATCGTAAATTAAAGCTTTATTGGACGAAATTTGGGATGTTTTTTTTCAATTAAGAAAACTCTAGACTCTAGTGTATGACTTACCTACAAAAGTAAAATAAATGCGACAGTTATGACTATCTAAGCCGTCACAAAAAGCATGTAAAAAGTAATGACGGACATAAAATTTGTGACTACCTTTATGATACGTACCTTGATATATTTTCATAAATCTATAAGTTTAATTACCTCTGTTTTTTATTTATTTGTCGATACAATTCGTTTAGTTATTAATGGAATGTTTGTAAAAGTTAGATCAGACCTTGTAAGCACTTTATTACAAAATTATTTTGCGAGAGGGCTAAAAAAGGTGTGAAGGTTGAGTAGTAGAGCCCTTAGTGCAGAGTTTGTTCGGGGAAGTACTACCACCGTACCTATTTCTGCCGTGAAGCAATAGTGCACTTGTATTACTGTGTTTCGGTTAGAAAGGTAAGGAAGGGGGCCATTGAAATTACAGGCACATGAGACTTAACAACTTCACGTCTTAGGGTCAACAACGCATTGGGGATGCCCCTAGTGTTGCAAATAGGCGGCGGTGACCACTTACCATCAGGTGGACCGTCTGCTTGTTTGCCGGCCCAAGTGGTATAAAAAAAAGAAAAAAAAGAATTGTTCACGAACTTTTTTGAGAACACAAAAGCTGTATAAGATATGCCAACAATTTAAATGAATATTTATAATGCACTGTACACACAATTGTGTGTATATTCTATTATTTGATGCGATGCATACGTCGCAGCTGCGGATTCAATGAATCAATAAGTTCGAACTTGGATTACTAGGAGCTCAGAACGAGCAAAGATGTTACAGCATAAGTTTTCACCTCGCTACCTACACATGGTAACTTGTGGATAGTTGTAAAACTTTCAGTAGTATATACGAGAAAATAAAAACTTACCTTAGGAACCTCATTACTTATTTCTCCACAGAAATGTCAACTTCATCAAACATTGAGTTAATGTAATCTCGTCTTAGAAAACCTCAATATTTCCGGATCATTATATTAAAAAACAGAGATGTCATCCGTGAACATTTACGTTAGATAAAATGGAAAGGCTCATAAAAAAAATATTTATTTTGAAGGGTTATTCTAAGAGTAGGTTATCAAGGTGGCTAGGTGGATATGACAATGCTTCAATCGTGAAATGTTGTTGAATTGGTGGGAAGTCTAAATTTCTAATAATCGCCTCGTGAAAGAATTTCCTTTTAGAACACGGTTATTTTCTTTATCAGCATAAATCTTCTCATAATTGCTGGATGTAAACTAGCCTGCAATTTCAGAAAAAAAAAATAAAAATTAAAAATTGACTAGTATTCTTGGCGCATAATGTTATAAAGAGTATGTAATATATATTATATATATTTATTTACACACTACCATCCAAACTAAGCAGAGCTTGGACTATAGAAACCGGATAACTGACTTTAAATACATACTTTTATAGATATTTACATCCAAACACAAAACAAACAGAAATGTTCATGCACATACATGTTAGTCCTGGGTGGAAATTAAACCCAAGACCTGCGGCGTGGCAGTCAGGGTCTCTAACCACCAAAGCAACTGGCCCTTCAAATTTAGACGTTATGTTATTTAATACGTTGTTTAATACCAACAGTACAACAATTTATTATATAGATCCTTACATTTTCAATCGTAGACAATCTTATGGTGCCTTGGTACTAGTGATAATGGCTTGATTTGATGGTCTTTGAACTTTAACTGTTGCTAGCAAAAAAATAATACGCCATGTAACCTTATTGAAGATGAAATAATATAAAAGCTATGACAGAAGTAAGTAAGTACATTATACAGATTCAAATAGGGTTTATCAAAACAAAATTCCGAAGCGAAGTTATTGATAGTGAATATCATCTGAACATCTTCATGGGATTGAAAAATCTTTATTAATTGTATAAAGCTTGCTAAATAAATTTTATAAACTTTTTAAAATAATCATTCATGTACCTATTTAAACAAGAGCAATTACCAAAAATATTACGTGATATGATTGGGTAAAAAAATACAGATTTATATTATGATTATAATTGATGTATTTAACTTTAATTAATACTTTAGTTATACTGATTCTTTGAACTTTAATATTTCAGCAATAACTCAATCTTGAAGTTTGCATCATGTAACCTTAATAATAGGCTGGGGAAAAAGTCACTTCGTGTTTTTTAAGAAAATTCAAACAGTTTTTAATATAGTTTATTTACATTTAACTAAAGTATGTAGGTACCATTTTTTCGATAACTTTTTGCCATCTTGTAGGTAGGGACATGATCCCATTGCTTTAGAAAATTTGGGACTTCTGATCAAAATACCGCGACAAGTGGTTTTGGCAGTCCTCTCGTGATGTTAACCTGACACTGCCTAAATAATTCTGAAGAGACCGAAACAGGTGGAAATCTGAAGGTGCAAGGTCAGGACTATACGGCGGATGCATTAATACCTCCCAGCCAAACTCTCTTAATATTTGCTGAGTGGCTAAAGATGTGTGAAGTCTAGCGTTGTCATGATGACGCTTTCTCTCAACTTCTTGCTTTAATCTCATCAGTTGTTCGCAGTAGAGTTCAGAATCGATGGTCCTGCCTGTTGGTAACAGCTAATAATCAATAATGCCCTTCCAATCCCACTACACACACAGCATTACTTTGTTGCGAGTTAACCCGGGTTTCGCCACAGTCTGTGAAGCCTGACCGGCCTTTGACCACGACCTTTTTCACACGTTCTTGTCGTACGTGATCCATTTTTCATCACCAGTTATCAGCTTCTTCAAAAATGGTTCGGTTTCATTACGTCGTAATAAAGAATCACAAATGAGTACACGGTTTATTAGGTTTCTTTCAGTGAGCTCGTGAGGTACCCAAATACCCAAATTTTTGTGTACCCAGTTTTTTTCAAATGCGCCAAAACTATTTTGTGGTCAATTCTCAGTTCTTCAGCTACGTCGTGACTACTGATATGCCGATCTTGCTTCACTTTTTCAAAAATGGCATCCATTTTATCCGTAATGGGGCGACCAGAACGACGTGCATATTTGACATCAAAATTTCCGGATTGAAAACGCTTAAACCAAATTTGTGCTACTCTCACAGACACTTGCCAATGACAATGCTTAAGGTTTTCTTTACCAAATGTAGCACAAGTAGATAGCCAAATAATAATAGATGGGAGCCATATTGATCTTGTAAATAAAACGGTATTTTTGGGTCTTACATTAGACAATAAATTGCAATGGGGACCTCAGGTTGATACTCTAGCTGCTAAATTAAGTTCGGCTGCTTTTGCTGTTAGGAAAATTAAACAATTGACGAATGTTGAGACGGCCAAATTAGTTTATTTTGCATATTTTCATAGCGTCTTGTCCTATGGTATTTTGTTTTGGGGAGCAGCAGCGGATATAGAATCAATATTTATTATACAAAAAAGAGCAATTCGTGCAATTTACAGTATGGGTCCCCGTGAATCATTAAGAGATTTATTTAGGGAAATAAATATAATGACATTGCCTTCACTATATATTTATGAAAATATAATGTTTATACGTAGAAACATAGGAATGTTTGAGTCAAAATTAGATATTCATAGTATAAATACAAGACAAAGGGAGAAGTTAGTTGTTCCATACTTTAGACTAACTAAAGTTAACAAGTCATTTCTTGGTAATTGTGTTCGATTTTATAATAAGATACCGCTTTCAATAACCAAAATGTCTGATCATAAATTTAAAAATTATATTAGGAAAGTTTTGAAAGAAAAAGCGTATTACAAGGTAGTTCATTATATTGAAGATAAAAATGTATGGAAATAGCTGCTCTCTGCACAGTGCACCTCTAAATCTCTTGTTTAAGTTGTAAGTATCTAATTATTGTTATTTTCTATTTTGTAGTCTTGTCATATTTTTTTTTTGTTTTGTTTTTATTAATGTTACCTATAATAAGTATTTTGTAATTGTTAAATATAAAATTATGTAAAATTGAAATTATAAAATAGCCAAAAAGTCAGAATAGATAAAAATTTATATAACAAATAAAAAAGAATGTAACCTTGCTGAGTTTCTTGCCGGTTCTTCTCAGTTGAAGGCTGACTTCCGAACCGGTTGTAGCTTCAGTAACTTTAAATTTGACCTTCATAAGTGCCCTCCGAAGGCCTAAACTGAATAAATGGTTTTGAATTTTGAATTTTTAATTTTTGAACTGCACTAGGTCCATAAACATCGCAAAATTTATTCGCGGCTTGCGTTGCATTTTTACCTTTTTTGTAGTAAAATTTTAAAATGAATCGAATTTCTTCATTAGATTCACTCATCTTGGCGATACGAAAAACAAATGCAAATCACATATTTTCCTAATTTGAATTTGGAATTATGTTCTTTAAAAATTAAACTTTCAATGATACCAAAACCAGCCAGATACAAATAGTATAGCCAAAGAAATTTTATTACAAGTTCATACATACTATAATGCGAAAATAATTTTTCCCCAACCTAATATGTACCTACAATGGTAATCCGTGCGTGTAAAAATATTGTGTTTTATTGTTACTATATATGAAGAACGCAATGCTTTCTGACAGCCTAAGGAGCTTAGTAAGTAATAAGTTTTAGGAATGATTAAAAATCATATTATATATCAAAAATGCACTGCTGTGTATTACATTTTTTTTAACTATTCCATATCCCAAATGTTGATTCTAAGGTTTCTCTAGTTTTTAATACAGAGAAGGTATTTACTGTGTGACTAAAAATATATATGTAATGCAATGCAACCACTAATAAATATTCATAAAACAATACAACACGAGTGAAATGGTCGGACAAATGGGCTAGCTTTTAATGTATTATGTTGTAACTGTATAGCTATAAAACTTACGCTTAAAGGTAGTCGCTCAAAAGTTACTTCATAGCAAAAGTCTTATTAGCAGAATTTGAAAAAAATATATAAAAAATCAAGTGTTATAAAACAGGTGAAGTGTCACCTTTATGTCACATTTATGGAGTGCCATACGTAAAATGTTATGTATGATTTAGGAAAATTATAAGTGACGTAACAACTTAAGCGACCTGAGGGCTGGCTCGTATTTTGGTCAGAGAATAAGCTTAGCCATACAAAGAGGCAACGTAGCCAGCCTGAGCACTTTACCCATAGACAGCTCTAACAATTTAAATTCAGTTTCGTTATTTATAGATTATTGCTTTATTTATTAGTTAATTTTAAGTAGTTTAGTATGTACACTTTGTTTTATTATGTTAGTATTAGATCTATTGTAATCTTGTTTACAATTAATTAAATATTATAGTAGATTTATCATTAAAATGAAAACTTAAAAGTAATCTTTATTAATAAAAAGGAGATTCTGTTCGTTTGTAAGCACATCGTCTGAGAGCGGTAGGGTGGGTAGGTTTTTATATTTTTATTATTTTCTCATTTTCCTTAATAATTTACGCATTAAAGGTTACGTAAGGTTTGTGAAATAATTGTAAGAAATCTTTTTTTTTTAAACATGCTGTGTTTGCTTTAATATAACTGTACATTTAGTTTTATATTTAGAGGCAGTTAGTGAGCTTTCTAAAGACGCTTTTATATTAGCTCTTAGACGCTTCATAGCGCGTAGAGGCTTACCTAAAAGAATATTTTGCGATAACGGCACAAATTTTGTTGCTGCCGCCCGAGAAATAAATCATTTTCTACATTGTAAGGACAATATTAACCAAATTTTAGATTTCACAGCTCAGCAGGGCATAGACTTTAAATTCATGCCTGCATACGCTCCTCATTTTGGTGGTTATCACGAGGCCGGGGTCAAGTCTGCCAAATTTCATATACATAGGGTTATGGGTAATGCACACTTGACCTTCGAAGAATTGTCTTCTCTGTTTGCTCAGATTGAGGCCATCCTCAACAGTCGCCCGTTATGTCCTCTTAGTCCTTCTCCTGATGACCTACAAGCCCTTACCCCGGGACACTTTTTGATTGGCAGGCCGCTTACTACATATCCAGCACCTGATGTGACGGATTGCCAGACTCATCGCCTCGACCGCTACCAGCGCCTGGAGCAGGTGCGCCAGCACTTCTGGCGACGCTGGTCAAACGAATACGTCGGCGAGCTTCAACAGCGCACTAAGTGGCGCATCAGAAGGAGAGATCTTCAGATAGACGAACTGGTTCTGCTGAAGGATGACAGCGTACCACCGCTCTGCTGGCGCCTCGGCAGAGTGAGCGCGCTCTTCCCGGGTGCCGACGGCGTCCCCCGTGTCGCCGACGTCACCACCGCACGCGGCATCGTGCGCCGCGCTCTAAACCGCATCTGCCCTCTGCCTGCTGTGGAAAACTCTTGAAAGCGATCCTGGAGCTTTCAACGGCCCGGAGGATGTCCGCGCCCATCGACCGATCGATTGGTCTGACGCGCGGCACACTCGCACTGCAGCCACCGATGGCATTACGCGCATGCACGCGCACGCACGCGCATCTAAAATACTTGTTTGATTATACGCATTAAGTTCACAAGTTAGTTTAATTTATCAACCTTGTTCCGTAAGGAACACCACTGGTATAAGGGACCAACAGCAATGAAATGTGCTGGCCCCTGGTACCTGTGGTGTTGAGCGAGCTAATGTATCATAAATTGTTCGCGAGCCTAACTAAACGGTGAGAACCAAACCATAGCGCGATATAAAATACATGTATTGCCATCTGTCGGTCTGGAACTTAACGAGAAAATGTATGGAAATGCAATTTTCTGGATTTTTTACTATTATATAGTACATTAATATATTAGATAGATTGTATTATGTATTCTACATATATTAGGTATATATTAACGTTTTTGGAAAGTTTATAGTGCTATATAGCATTTTGATTAGGGGTAAATTAATGTAAATTCGGCCCCGACACATATCAAACTATATTGGAATGGTAATATGCATTGTAATTAATAAAATGAATCAGGATTTTGTTATAAAGCTGGTGTTTTATAAATGAAACATTTTTATTGTTCAAAAACACAGATTTTTACGATAAATTTATTTTTTATGTTAAGCATGTCATACAATGGTTTACATTTCTTTTGTTATTTAATTACTGAAAAAACATTATTATTATAATATAAAAAATATAAATAACAAGCTGTCCCCCGCGGTTTCGCCCGCATTCCCGAGGGATGTAACATTTCCCGGCACAAAAAGTATCCTATGTTACTTCTTATACCTCTATGTCATTTGTGTTTTGTTATTCCATGTCAGATGCGTTTTCTCTTTGACGTTTTATTTCACGTCAGACGGGAACGCAATCAAACGGGATAAAAAGTACCCTATATCCGTCTCCTGGTTTTAAACTATCTCCCCACCAATTTTTTGCCAAATCGGTTCAGCCGTTCTTGAGTTATAAATAGTGTAACTAACACGACTTTCTTTTATATATATATAGATTACCTGCTAATAATCTATTTTTGTACCAGATTTCGCACTTCTGCGATTTCTAAAAAATACCTTCGTATGCTCGTAACATTTATACCACAATTTACACAGCATTAACTAACTGCGGGGGGGCTGAGAAGAACTCTATCCAAGTCAATGCTGGTGTCATCATGAGAAGTGGCATCAGAATCAATGTTGGCCGTGGTCTTCAGGGTGAGATGAATCGTCGTTACCATTATTATGCTTATTCGTCGGTTAAATACAACTCCAAAAAATCCACAAGAACAAACACAACGATGCAAATTATTAATATATCTTATGATTACGCATAGTTTCTATGAAGAAATCAACGAATTAGCTTTTTTTAAAAATCAACTGGCTGACTTCTTCCTAATATAGTAAAATACACTTTTATTTCCCTTCTTTTGTTTTAAAATGCTTTTATTAAAATTTCTAATAGGCCATAGTCACAGTCCACCTGATGGCAAGTAGTAGCTGCCGCCTATTGGACAGTTGCAACACCAATCGCCAATGGGTTGTTAACGCAACGTGTTGTTAGGTTGTATGTGTCTGTAATTTCACCGGCACCCTTACCTGCCCTACCTACTGCTTCATGATGCTAATGGGTATGGTGGTTGTGCTTCCTGGGACGGACGATGCACAAGGACCTCTACTACTTAAAAAAATATTTTAAATAATTTTGTTGGTACGATGTTCCTTATTACATATACATCCTGATGGAAAATGTGTAAGATTTTTCGTCAAGACCCCCCTTTCTATAGTGTAGATGGTTATCCATAGCGCCTATGCAATTGGTCATTCCTTGAAATCATTATTTATTTCTGCGTTTCATTGGACATGTGCACTTCTGCGTCATGGCGAATAGGTGAGGTGGTGGTATTTTCACGAACGAAGTCTGCACTAAAAGCTCTACTACTCAATACAAGATACAAAATCATATAACTACGAAAGGAACTTTGTTCCAACCGAGTATTCCACCACACTTATTTGTTTTATTACTAGCTGACCCGACAGACGTTGTCCTGTCTTCAATGAATATTGAATTCAAATTGGTATCATCGATAAAAATAAAATATTTATAAATAATAGCTGTCACCCGCGGTTGCACCCGCATTCCGGATGTCACAAATACGCGAACTGTCCAACGCGTGCAGTTAAAGTCGTTGTAATTCTTTAAAATTCTCGCATTTATTATACATAAAAATCTTCCAATTGAATCACTATTTGAAAAAAAAACTGCATCGTAATCGGTTGCGTAGTTTTAAAGATCTAAGCATACATAGGGACAGACAGACAGCGGGAAGCGACTTTGTTTTATACTGTGTAGTGATATTTAAGTATCTCCTGTAATGTAGTCGATGATATCGTTAGTAATGCCTGCATATCGCACAACATTCCATACTTCATTAATGCAAATATAAACTCCATTTTATATGGAATTAATAGTGATAGTGCGACTTGGAAGACTGTCGCACCAAAAATGGCAATTTAAGTTTATAAAATAATTCCTATGAGAATACTGAATATAAGTTACAGCAGCTAATATACTAGTATATAGTAATGATTAGTTATACTAATAACACCTGCGGTTTCAATAGAGTTTCCCTTAGGGGTAAAATGTAGTAAAATGTTTTCTCCGGACTATAATATAATTACTGGGCGAAAAATCGCGTATATTTCGGTTTGCTGCGGGAAAGAAAGACTTACCAAAATACCGACAAATACAGTTTCGAACTGACTTATATAGCGTAAATTAAATATGCGTAAAACTTCCAAACTGACAATAGTTACTGTTGGTTATCTTTACCCCACACATACACCACTAGTATATTTTTCTTAAATTTTAAATGTACAGAAACGCGATGTCTGCAGATTTATGATATATATATGGTATAGAATATATAAATTGTATAAAGATGGACTACATAACGTACAAAGTATCTCACTGACTACGTTTATTTAATTTTGCTTTGTGATGATTTCTTGCAGTGCCTAGCTTAGTTCAGGATCAGGTAGGTGGTGGCTGTATTTAAAGAATGTCCCGGAATATTTATTGTTAATAAGTATTATTTATATAGGTATTTATGTGGATTAAGACAATTCGTATAAGAACTTTTAGTAACATTTTCCCGGGATAAAATGTTGCCTATATGCTATTTCAATATATGCTTTATCTAAGTGCCGTAAGTAGGGCTTCAGTCTTTCCGTCGTGCCATATAAGAGATTAATAAAATAAATTGGACTTGATGAATAATTGACTTCCTAGATATATATTTTGGATATTAACTTTTGCTCGCGAACTCGCTCGCGTATATTTCATGATTTGGTAAACAGAAAATCTTTCATAGTTAGTTAATTTGTTATTATATATTTTTATAGCTTTTGCCCGCGACTTTACGAAATACGGCGAAATACAATTATGACGATGTAAACGGTGCATTAGCCCAGGTATTAAATTGGTTTACTGTTAATAATCTTGTTTTAAATGCAAGAAAAACTAAATGTATTAAATTTGCATTACCCAATGTTAAAAAACTAGGCTGTAGTTTTATGTTAGACAATGAAGCTCTTAGCCTAGTTGAGTCAACAGTCTTCTTAGGAATTACTTTAGACTCAAAACTTCAATGGGGGACACAAATATCATGTCTTGCGGGAAAACTTAGTTCAGCAGCTTACGCAGTTAGAAAAATCAGGCAGATTACAGATGTCGATACGGCTAGATTAGTTTATTTTAGCTACTTTCATAGTGTTATGACCTACGGCATTTTACTTTGGGGTAAAGCTGCTGATATAGAAACAATTTTTATATTGCAAAAAAGAGCAGTTCGAGCAATTTATAATTTGAGTTCTCGAGCTTCCCTCAGAGAAAAGTTTAAACAAATTGATATCCTCACAGTTGCATCGCAGTATATTTATGCAAACATAATATTTGTACATCAAAATATTAGTCTTTATGTCAAAAAGAGTGATATGCACTCCATCAATACTAGAAATAAGGATAAACTTGTCACTTCTGCATATAGACTGCAAAAAGTGCAAGGCTCATTTTTAGGACTTAGTGCACGCATCTATAATAAAATCCCTGCTGAAATTTTAAATTTGCCTTTACAAAAATTTAAGGAAAGAATTAAGACTGTTTTAGTACAAAAGGCTTTCTACAATACAAATGATTATTTTAATGACGACAATGCTTGGGTGTAGCGCTCGCTCCAGCAGGACACATCTTTATGTACAAAATCTTATTTTGAAAAGAGTAATTGCTGAGTTTCTTGCCGGCTCTTCTCAGTAAAAGCAACCTTCCGAACCGGTGTTAGAGTCTGACCATTCATAAGTGCCTGTGAAGGCCTATTTGAATAAATATTACATTTCATTTCATTTCAAACTAAACCTATCAAATCCTTTAATAATCAATAAATAAGAAGTCCTAAACAGCTGATGAGGCTATACAAATCGATACACCACCGTCCTTGACCTTGTTCGATCGTTGCCATGGTAACACCCTAAGCGTCCCTATTTGTCACAGATCCCTTTATTGTGGGGTTCTCAAACGAATTAAAACCAATTTTCTAATTTTACAACATCGTCAAGTAGGTATTGTTAGTATGTACATGATCAAACTCTATAACGTAACTAGTCAAAAATTCACCGGTAATCGAAAGAAACTAAATATTTCTAACAATATTAGAAATGTAGATACATATATTCCTAATCCCGACTAATATTATAAATGTGAATGTGTTTGTTTCATTTGGTTGTTTCAGTTTTAATAAAATAAATATCAAACATATAATCAGCATCACAATCTTCGTGAAATTGAATACGCTATCACGATATCATCATCATCATCAGCCTATCTCCGTCCACTGCTGGACATAGGCCTCACCTATGGCACGCCACTGAGCTCGATCTTCAGCTCTTTGTTTCCAACCGCTGCCAGCCAGGTTGCGTATATCATCCCTCTATCTAGCTGGAGGGCGCCCTACATTACGTTTACCGAGTGGTCTCTACTCTAGAACACGTCTACCCCAACGGTTATCGATTTTACGGCAGATGTTTTTTTTTTTTTTTTTTTTTTCAGACTGGATTGCGATTGGCCTCAATCTCACCTGATGGTAAGTGAAGATGAGGACGAAGATGGAGCTCGCTTTCCCGTTAGTAGCCTATTCACTCTTTTTTTAAAGAGCCCCAAGTTGTATGTATCTGGGAACACAGACGAGGGGAGAGAATTCCAATCTTTAGCTGTGCGCATGAGGAAGGAAGCTGCAAAGCGCTTCGTGCGAATTGGTGGTATGTCTACAACATAAGGGTGAAAACTCTCCCCACGCCTAGTAGTCCGATGATGAAAAGGTGATGGAGGAACTAAGTCATGAAGTTCCAAAGCACACTCACCAAAATGTAACCGATAAAATACCGAGAGGCAAGCAATTCTGCGACGATGTTCGAGACTCTGGAGCTTGGACTCAACCAAAGTAGTGTCGCCAATTAACTTTTTAGCACGGCGCTCCACTGAGTCAAGGGCTGCCAGCTGGTACTTAGCTGATCCGTCCCAAAGGTGACTGCAGTACTCCATACATGAACGGACTTGAGCTTTGTATAAATTTAGAAGCTGTCCTGATGTGAAGTACCGCTTAACCTTGTTTAAGATCCCAAGCTTTTTGGCAGCGGTTTTTGCTTTATACTCAATGGAGACACCGTAGTTTAAGTTTGAGCTTAGATGCATCCCTAAGAGCTCAAGATGGTTGGAGATCGGTACGGATACATTGTGGAAAGTGGGAGTCAAGGTGAAGGGACTCCGCTTAGCGGTGAATAGACACGCCTGTGTTTTGGTAGCGTTAAACTTGACCAGGTTGGCATCGCCCCAGTTGGACACGGCCTGCAAGGTCAAATTCATACGCTATACCATGGACTCCCTGAGAAACTGGGTCTCCCTACTACTAGCCTTCGCACTGGAAACGTAACTGTCAACAACTGTGCTGTCGTCAGCGTACCCAATAATACCGGGCTTTAACAGGTCGTTGATATGCAGCAGGAAAAGTGTTGCAGACAGAACAGATCCTTGAGGTACACCGGCGTTTATTGCCATTAGATCAGACGAGCAGCCATCTATGACTACTCGAATGGATTGTTCTCTCAGGAAATCAGCGATCCAGTTACAAAGGCCAGAAGGGATTCCATATGAAGGAAGCTTGCTAAGGAGGCTGTCGTGCCAGACTCTGTCAAATGCCTTGGAGATGTCAAGGGACACCGCGAGAGCTTCGCCGTGCTTATCCAAGGCTTCGCTCCAAATGTGTGTGGCATACACTAGAAGGTCCCCAGTAGACCCGCCCTGGCGAAACCCATATTGCCAGCTACTGAGAAGGTCATGTTGTTCCAGGTATGCTAGGAGCTTGTTGTTTAAGACACGCTCCATAGTCTTGCAAAGAATGGAGGTGATGGCAATCGGTCGATAGTTGCCAGGGTCAGCACGACTCCCCTTCTTTGGTACAGGTTGCACGTTCGCAAGCTTCCAAGTCTTTGGAACTTTTCCAGTCTCTAAAGAGAGGCGATACAGACGCGTTAGAACCGGAGACAACTCAGGAGAGCAATTACGTAATACGATTGCTGGTATTCCGTCAGGACCACTGGCTTTATTCACGTTTAGAGTGCTGAGCGCTCGTAATACCTCTTTTTGCCGTATGCGGATAGTGGGCAGAGTAGCGTCATAGCGAGGTATAGAAGGTGGTGTAGCATTGCCAGCTTCTAGACGTGAATTTTCCGCAAAAAGAGCAGCAAACACGTTGGCTTTTTCTTCTGCAGTGTGAGCCAGTGACCCATCCGGTTTCAGCAACGGAGGCAGCGTGCTGCGGCAGAAGTTCGTGTCCACAGATTTAGCGAGGGACCAGAACGCTTTACTTCCAGAGGGATATGAAGCCAGTCTGGATCCGATTCGCCTCACGTGACGGAAACGAGCCCTCTTAATTACTTTTTTGCAGGACTTGGCGGCGGTATTGAAGGCTTTTTTCTTATCGGCTAAATCCGGAGCTTTGCGATTACGAGCATCAGTCCAGGTTAGGTAGGCCGACTGTTTTTGCGCTTCAGCGCTTACACAATCGGCGCCAAACCACGGACGAGCTTTGTCACCAAGTGACACGTCAGAAAATGGAATGAAGTATTCCATAGCCTGACGGATCACTTCAGTAATGCTGTTCGCGCAGCTCGACGGGTCACCAGAAGAAAAGCACATTTGTCGCCAAGGGTAGCATGCAAGGAAGTGCCGCATCTCATCCCAATCTGCTGACTTGTATCGCCATACCCGCCTGCTTCCCTTAGGGCTAGTGTCAGACGGGGAGTGGTTAGATACAGATTTCACCAGACAGTGATCCGATGTTCCCAACGGGGATGAAACTGACACCTGTATCTGTCTGGATCGGTGGTCAGCAGAAGGTCCAAGCAATTAGGCGTATGGCCAACAATATCTGGTATCCGAGTGGGCTGGTCTACCATCTGAGTGAGATCTAGCGATAGAGCAAATTTGCGCGCCTCTCTCCCAGCATGGTCGCTCAACTGGTATGGGAACAACCACTCTTGGTGGTGGGCATTAAAGTCCCCCAGGATAACCAACTGCGCACGCGGATAACGTTGTTGGGCCAAATCCACAGCATCGCCGAGATATTCAAATAGCCTGGTCGTCTCAGGATCACCACTGTGCGACCGGTAGACAAGGGAATAGAGTATTTGCTCCATCCCAGTGTCCACCAGTATCCAAAGAATAGAGAAACAAGGGTCTTCTATGTTTCGGAGGCGCCGACAGCAGATGTCATCGCGAGCATACACACAGACTCCAGCGCGAGGCTTAAAATTGTGCTCCAAGGTGTACCCTGGGTAGTAGAGGTATGCCGCGTCTGAAGGACATCCGATCTGCGTCTCCGTGAGGCAGAGCAAGTGAGGCCTCTCAGTCTCAAGGTGATGATGGACTGGGTCGAGATTGGAGTGCAGGCCTCGAATGTTAGAGAGGTGCACTTTCATGGAGAGGACGTGCTTCCGCTGTGTATCCTTGCTTCTCTTATTAAAATTTTTCATATTTTGAAGGGTGAATAGGCTGGGGAGTAAGGCAGTTGAACGAGATGCTGCAGTGCCAGCCCAGCAACGCACATGAGAGTACTGCACTAAGGGAGAGCCTGGCCTGGAGACTGCGCGGACGCCCGAACCCCCCCGGAAGTGTCTACCGGGTCCTCCCATCCGGTCGCCAACCGGCACGGTAGCGCACCCCGGGATTTTTCGCAGTTGTGTGGGGCAGCCTTTCATGGGCGGCTAACCCACTACTTGGGCCCCCTACTACCTACGGTCGGCCAGCGGAGCACCGTGCTTCGGATCCCGCTACCCTCCACGACCAGGACTTCGGCGCAGCAAACTCAGGGCGCCGATCCGGTTAGCAACTACAGCACAACTGTTCAGACCCGTCCCCCCCGAATGGTTACTCCAAACGTCACGCCGGAACACGACCGAAGCCGTTTGGCGGCATGGCTTAGTTTGGAGGGTGGTAACTAGCCACAGCCGAAGCCTCCCACCAGAGAGTGGTTCTCCCACCAGCCGGGTTCGTCGCCTCTTACGATCCGCGTACCGGCAGCGGAGGGGATTAGTATTCTTTCTCCGTCCCCCCACGGATAAAATGATGAAGGATGTGACCAGCCCACTGCCACTTCAGCTTGGTAATCCTTCCCGGTAAAGGGCTCTGTGCCAAATATGGACGCTTAGGGTGTTACCGTGGCAACAAGCGAACAAGGTTAAGGACGGTGGTGTATCGATTTGTATAACCTCATCAGCTGTTTAGGACTTCTTATTTATTGATTATTAAAGGATTTGTTAGGTATAGTCTTAAATTATTGATTTTGAATTATTGAAATTTCGATTGAGATCGTGGAACTTAGATGCACTATCACTAAAGAAAGATTTTACATTACAGGAAGAATTACAGTTACAAATCCTGCAAGGAACCACGTGTTACAACATACATACTAAAAAAAAAAAAGACTTTGATAAATGACTAAAAAAGAAAATGACTACATTTGGAAGTGACGGAGTTCGTGGAGAATACTTGTCTGCTATTATTTATTATTTGCTGACAATAAAGCCGAGAAGTGTAGAAGCTGAAAGGGCCTTTTAGGCCGCAGGCTATATTTGGAGCTCTATTCGAAGTCGACTAGCAGATGACACAATTGACAGTATTTGTTTTCTACGATCCTTTTATCAAAATCAAAATTGATTTACTTATAATGGATTGAATACTAAGACAATTATTTCTTAAAATGATTATTTATCGTAAGGTTATTTAACTAAAGAATTGTTATTATATAGTAATGCAACCTCATTATTGTAATAATGATGCCATACATTAGACAGATTCAAGAAATCATGATGGTGTCTATCATAAATATAAGACTTGTTTGTTAGCAAATTCGATTCTCAAATACTTTAATAATTATTGTGATCTTATCTTAGTAAATTACGTAAGGTTAATTATATTATATTTTATAATGTTACTTACAAAAATAATGGCTATTTCTTCGAAAGTGAAATCAAGGATGACTGGGCTACTCGTTACATAAAAGTTTTAATGTTAAAATTTTACTAGTTACCTACACTACTAGACTTTAATTGTTTGATTGTTGACTAATCTTAACATTGGATTGGAAATAAAATTGATTTTATATATGTTTTATTTTTTATAAACTATATTGTACCTATATTAAGTATAATGACACTTTATTAACTTACTAACAGTTGATTTTGAACCGAAAAGCGTAAATCATCCTGATTTGATAAATACGGCCGGATCCGGTCCGATTCTAAAATAAATAAATAAAATAATGGTGAAATCTCTAAATAGTATGAAATTAAATTAATATTTCAGTCGGTCTGTTTATCCTCTAGTAACTCTTCCACGCAAAAGATTTCTACGAGGTATTAACCATCAAAAAATTTGCAAACTATTTAAGAATAATATAATTACATTAATTGTCATTTGGAGGGCGCCCTACACTACGTTTACCGAGCCGTGGTCTCCACTCTAGAACGCCCTCCAGCTAGATGGAGCGATGATATACGCAAGCTGGCTGGCAGCGGTTGGAAACAAAGAGCTGAAGATCGAGCTCAGTGGCGAGCCATAGGTGAGGCCTATGTCCAGCAGTGGACGGAGATAGGCTGATGATGATGATGATGATGAATTGTCATTTATTATTCCGCTCGGCTTCCGCGAAGCCGGCTTGTGTTTAATAAAGCTTCCACAAGCTGCCCCGGATGGTTCCAACAAGAATCCTATGGCTAATCTAAGTTATAAAATCATAAATAAATCATAAATCTATGTGCCGAATTTCATTTGAATCCATTAGTGTTATTAGTAAAAACTCTAGAATACTCTAATGGCTATAGAAGGATTTTTAACATAAGTACTCGTATCTAATCCACATGTATCTGCGTTAAAGTTAATGAGTCTAAGTTAATACTTACACTTGTATGTGCCTACATCGAAATGGTTTTGAATCAACTCCTTAAGTGAATGTAAGGGGAAATTTAAAATATGGATAGAGAATAGAAAGAAATATACAGGGACGATAAAATTGATTTAATTAATCGTCCAATATAATATCAATATATTTGCTGTCCCTGCCGCGGCTTCACCCGTGCTCCCGAGGGATCTTATTACTACATAGCACTAGCTGACCCGACAGACTTTGTCCTGAATTAACAATGAATATTGAATTCGAATCTTCCGATTGAATCGACTGTGAAATGTGCAATAAGAAATTATAAATTAATTATTTTATCAATATAATTCCGACCCATGTCTCTATTTTAAACGATATTTGTAGCGCGCATTCTGTCAATCGCTCCAGCTGTCAAACGACTGACAATAATAAAAGTTTATATTGTCAAAAGCGCAAATAGTAAAGTTGTTAAGTTTTCTTAAATTTTCTAATTTTCCACGCAGTTTTCTTAATTTTTTATTTCATAAGAACCTTCTCCTGACATTAACAAATACAACAAGAAAATAATTTGCGAAATCGGTCCTGCCGTCCATGCGTGATGTCGTGACCAAGCGAAATAGGGATTCGACCCGGAATAGTGTACCATTAGATTTCATAAATTAGGATAATTTAGTGGAAACTAACATATCTTCACGCCCGTTATCCGGAAGAGGAACACAGAGGACTCTGCAACAAAACCACTTTCCGCCGCAGATATGTTCTATACACGTGTTACAAAATACCCCGTAAAAATATAATGAATTATCAAAGCCAACCACCCTAGCAAGCTGTCATGTCAGGGAATCTGATTAATTAACAGAAAGGGCTACGTACCTATTTTACCTAATAATTGTCTACTTTAATAGTTTTTCTATTTTTCATTCATAAAAATCAGTTTTTTCAGCCAACAAAATGCTCGAATTAGAGTTACAATTTGAAAAATATAGCTATTATTGAACCAAATTGGACACCATTTACTCTTTTAAAATATGAAAATAAGACTCGAGTCTCGCTACGAGATGCTACGAACCTCGTAGCGAGCATGCATGCTAATCATTGTCATTGCCATACTGCTTCGTGTTAAAATGATATTTGTCGAGACTCTTGCGCATTAGGTCATGAGCGGAAACGACTACAGGTAATCTCAATCATATCTCAAAGATACTGTCAATGGCCCTCCATGTCAACAACCTCGTGTGCAAGATCAATATATTGATATTTTTATCTTTTCATCACTTGTATTGTCAAATATAGAGAACCCTCCTATGTTACACCGGCATTGTTACTCTCTATAATACTCGCAAAATAAAACTATACACAAGATCAAAAAGCCCAAAAGATGACGTAGAAAACTAGCTGGGAACATGCATATGTTTAATTTTCTGTATATTATTAATATTATATTCCATGTAATAAGCCAATACATATATATACTAAACAAATGTGCTCCCTCAGGCAAACCTTACCCTTCGACGAAAGCTGAAGCTGGAACATTTTTTATGAACGTACGACTATCGTCATGGCATCGGTTGATATAGTTTTACCGCAAAAGAGCTTGTGAGTGACCACGACCTTACTATTTGAGTAATGATGTGGCCAATACCTGTAAGACAAAACTCACAAAGGCTGGTCCGATTGATTTTCACTTAGTCTGACCACAAATACTCCCTGTATTTCTTCACCTACTTCAGCTACAATGTCGCACTGTTAATACCTAATTCTGAAAATTTTCAGAATTTTCTCCCCATTATCTTGACCGATAACAAAAATCTTTAAATATTTAAATTTTAATAAATATATATATGTAGTATATATAACATAATATAATATTGCTATAATTTTTCTCCTAAGCAAATACGATACAAACGAAAGGTAACAGAGTGGCTACACTCTGTACAGCACAGTGTTTACTCTCTGTAATTTCAAATGATACTCTTACTCTTTACAAACAGTCTGTAAGTTTGCTCTGTTCCCAATCGCTTGTGGTCAGCGCACTGTATGCTCTCTGTCTATTCGGTGTGTTACATACGAGTACTACCGTATAACTTATAACCTGGCTTTATCCTCTTTGGGAATGCTTTTATCGTCATCTGTGTATTTGAGAGTAGTAGAGCTCTTAGTGCAGAGTTCGTCCGGGAATGTATTACCACCTCACCTATTTCTCCCGTGAAGCACTGAAGCAACAGCCGCATGCATCCCTCCGCTAGCCTGGTCAATATACTCTCTGAGATGCGTGTTAGCATTTAAAAATCTTTTTATTATTGTCAAGTTGCAAAGACAGCAAGCACAAGTCTCTGTACTTATTTAATATTTAGTTCGTTTTGGGAAAGGGGAGATTTATTTTAATGTTGATTTCTTATGTATTACAAGAAAAGTATTATGTTTATTAATTTAGTTATATTTATTTTATTACGTTTATTTATTAAACATTTCTTTACACCAACGAGCGATTTAAATCGGAAGATTATGTCACAACAGTTTGATTAATCAGTCATGTAACAACATGCATACAACAAAACTATGTTTTACGCTTGCAACATTAGAAAAAAAGATCGATTGTAGGTGTCATTTTAGTCTAACAAATTAAAAATCAGAGTATAAATACTTTTTGGTCAGAAAATAAAATTTACGAAAATAAATCTCATCAGTCATATTTTTTGTGTAAGAGATAATTGCTGTAAAATTAAGGTTAAATCTTAATTCCATAAATCTTATTACGACCTTAGTTGCGCAATAGTACCCGAGCAAGATGTTTTCACCCGAGCAAACAGATATCATCGGAGAGAAAGCGGGTCAACAAATCTTAGGAGGATGAATATTAGTAGTATATTGTTGTTGGTTGAAACGGCGATTTTCGCAAATCGTTATTCAGGAATGATCCTTATACCAGATTGCTGATACATGTGTGAAGGTGAGTCGGGCGCGGTTTAATTGTCACTCATAAAACCCAAGACCCAGCACAGAGGCTACGACAATTAGTATAAAACCTGCAGTTGAAATTACATAAACATATTTCTCCTGAACATATTCATTGCTATTTAAACCAATACTTACCACAAGCAGCGCTTTCAACAAATATTAAAAGTCTGTCCTTGTTTATGAAGACAATCACAAAAGCATCCTGTCCAAAAAACTCACGAGGAGATTTTTAGCTACAATTGGCCTATCTACCTAGCATAATCGAATAATGTACATGGCTCCAAGATATGGGAGAACATGTTACTGTTGTTAACGAGCTACCTAATATCCTGAGATCATCTTACATGAATGTAAACAAATGTAAGGGGAAAATAAAAAAAACAAAAGTTTTTTTAAAGCATTGTCACCTTTATCGGTTATTTTTCAAAAACAAGAGATTAGCCAAGTAATTGATTAATATAAGTGACGAGATCCCTCATACCGTGTTGGACGGACCGTAAATTTGTTCAGAAGATCAATTAATTTGTCTATTTCCGCCATAGCGACGTTCCATGAAGCTTCATTGTAGCTCGTTAATTTTCTGTATAATATTCTGCAGTATCGTATTGTGTTTTCGCTGATTTCTAATACTGGTTTTGAAGTTTCCATGTTTGATTCGTCTTCGATAATAGCAGGGTCCTTAAAAGAAAAAGAAAAATATTACTTTAGTATATCATTAATATTCAGTGATTTACACACGACACAGTACATACAGATAAATCCATCCTCACAATTAAGCAGTCGTTACCGAATTCACTGTCAACCTCTGACTTAGACCTGACTACGTTTCAAGACAAATTCCGTCAGGACCTTTATAAAAGGCACCGAAGCTGAAGTGGCCCCGTACGATTGCTCGAAGAGCACTGTTAGCTGATCGACAACGAATTGCAATTGATGACAATATTTCGGTCGACACAGGTCAGGACTAAAGTCAAACTTGGGACGGATATTAATATAATTTGCTCCATGGTTTCAAGCGCATCCCTAGCTGAAAAATATTCTACGCCATTTCCATCTCACGGTCTTATTTTAATTTAAATCGATTCAGTAGTACTTCGATAAATCCACCATCAACAGGTGGGTCCAAAGAGAATGTTATACTTTAATAAAAATAACAACTTACGTTTTCCTCGTTCTGTGAGGCACTAATATCGTCTAAAACTAAGTCCGTCAAATATTTCCACTCCATGTTTATTATTTAATGCAAAATTATTTATTGTTTGACGCACGTTTAAACCCGTTGAACACAACAAAGATGAATGAAAGACATTAGTTTTTCCATCAATCGATTTTATCCAAAGGCAAACGACCCCAGACTAGGCATGGGTAACATTTACACTATTTCAAATCATATATCGGTTTAGAATATCGGATTTCGTATCTATATTATATACGAGTATATCATATTTCAATACCTAAATATTGGCTGAGTCTGTGTGGAACTCTGAATCAGAAAGTGGTACTGGGATTTTTAGGTTTCGGTTTTGTTCGATTTATGTAGGTATATCATTGTATATTATTTGTAACTGTATACTCGAAATCAGTGAATCTATTGTTTAGTGGTATCGATAACGGCTACCCTGTTCTTTTTCTTTGACGGTATTGCGATTGACCTCAGTCTCAAATTAAAGTAGTATAGTAGATTCGGTTCTATATTTTCATTAATTATTTAAATAAAATGTATAAATAATATATTAAAAAAAAATTATTAATTAAAATTATTTATTTTAAAAATTGTTATACATATATTAAATATATAATATAAAAATAATTTCAATTCATTTAAATTAGGTTCCTGTGGACTCATTCCAATATACCATCAATTGCAATACATTTAATTTTGATTTCGTAGCTTCCTTTTTGAAATATTTCATCCATAATTGCACATAATTTGGATTTATTTATCTTTTGAAATGGTTTGTTTACGTCGATTGACCTGATAGATCGATCTGACATTTAATGTCACTTTGACGTGTGTGAGCGATGTTCCTGCGCGCCGGTATTGTAGATAATTTTTTGCCGGTCACGCGCTAGTCGAATTTTCCTGTCAAGGAAGATGGGAGATCGGTCACTGCTAATCATTCAAGGCGACCGAACTATCGGTTGAGGTTGAAAATTGTCCGCGTAAGGGTGTCAGAGCCATCTGAGGCTAATATCTTCGTCCATTCAAAAAAAAATATTCATAGATATTGCGATACGGTACGATATAGTATCGTTTTGCCTTCACTATAGGTTCGCGGATACCTGTTATCAATATATAATTTCAGTTCCGTCCAAGATCGCCCACTTCTACCCCAGAGGAGCGCGCTCATCTTACAGACAGGTGCGATAGAGAAAGACTTGTCTGTTCTAATTTCCTCTATTTAGAACTTTATAAAGTCTGCAATCCGGTGTAAATTGGTATGCCGTAACTTGTAGATACACTTGCTCTCCACCATTTCATCGGTAGCCCTGTGAGTGATAGGGAAGGTAATATGTCGTGGGTTGGCTTCCCAACAAGGACAAACATTTGTGTGCATGAATAAGTCTGTTGGTGTCTGAATGTAAATATAATATACATATAAGTATTTATTTAAAAAAGGTTATAGATATTATGCAGTATATCAAGTCCGTCTGTCTGTCTATAACTCAAAGAAATATGTCTGGAAATAGCTGCTATCTGCACAAATGTACCCTTGACATTCTAATATTAACCAAAAGTATATAATGAGTAACCTTTGTAAATTGCGATTTCTCTGGAAACTTTTACACCATGGCTTTTACAATTAAGAAGAAATTTTTGTGTCATATCGTAGATAGATGAAATTCCCAAATTATGTTGTCGTTATTTTCATGTAAAGGCATGCCTAATTGCAGCTTTTTAGTACCAATAGTCAAACCGCGGACAAACAGATGAGTGTATAAATAATATAATTAATTGCAGTGCCGGGAAAAATGGGGTTTATTACTATATATATAAAAATGAATCCCTATTTCCCTATTGGTCAACGCATCACGCATGGACGGCTGGACCGATTTCGTTAATTGTTTTTTTGTTGTGTTTCTTATTGTCATGAAAAGGTTCTTATGAAAGAAAAAATTAAGAAAGTTGCGCGAAAAATTAGGAAATTTAAGAAAACCTAACGACCATATTAACTTTTCTAATGTAACCATACCGTTTTTGACAATTTTATAAACTCTTGTAATGTAACCTTCGCACAATCAGTACGATAAGGGCTTAACTTAAAATTTTTCGAAATGGAGTTACGATCATAGAGAGACTAAACAAAGTACGCTCTATCCGATGAATAGTAAAACAGTCAATTTAATGATAGAATAAGCATACCGATACTACAGCCTCATTAACACCGGGACCCATCCTCCCCGCTCAGTGCAATAGTGACCCAATCAGATTTATTAAATCAAATTAATCCATAGGTCGTAATGAACCAGTAAAATTTTTATTTCACATATATAATCCGAAAAATGTCTTAAAAACTATTTTTTATTTATAATTTTGAATTTTCGCGTGGAAACGCTAACCGCCATGCTACTTCGGCTCGTGACGTCACTTTTTTAGTAAACAATACAATTGCAAAAGACCAAGTAACACGATTTGTGAAAATAATGAGTTATAATGTTTATCATTGGTGTCTTGTGCCTGAATGCAATTAAACAAGTGTAAAAACGCACGATTCAAGTGCCAAGTGATATTAAAATGAGAAACACTTTGTTGAAACTTGCAAGAGATCCAAAATCATTGTAAAAGGTATCTAATATAATAAATTGTAATACGATAAATTTTCATGTATAGTTTTTAATAAAGTAAATATGGCAAACAACGTTTGCCGGGTCAGCTAGTCTATACAAGTATATATAAAAATGAATCCCTGGTTCCCTTGGTCACGGCATCACGCGTGAACGGCTGGACCGAGTTCTCTAGCTGAAGCTGAAGTAGCGTTGGAGTTCCACCAGCTTTTAAGAGCTCCCTTGTAATTCCATCCTCCCCGGGGGCTTTTCCGTTTTTAAGCTGTCTGAGAGCCATCATGACCTCGTCCAGGCTGACCTCTGGCAGATCCTCAGTATAATGGCGGGTCAGAGTGGCCCTGGGATCCTCGGAATGGGGTTGAGGGCGAGACGCTTGCGAGGTATATAGTTGGCCGTAGAAGTCTTCCACCTCCCTAAGTATCTCCGGCTTAGAAGCGATGAGATTCCCGCTCGATGTGGTCAACTTCGTCAGATGGCTTCGACCGAGCTGTTGAACAAAGACTCTAGACCCCCGGTTTCGCTCAATCGCTTCTTGAATAGAGCGTGTGTTGGAGCTCCGGAGGTCACGTCTTACCAGCCGAGAGATTTTTTTGTTCAAAGCTCGTTGATCTGACGTAGTGACTACGGGATTTTCTCGTCGCTTCTGCATTAGCTGCAGAGATTCTTTTGAAAGCTTAGACCTCTTACCGGCACCTCGCGTCTCGCAGAATTTCTTCCCCTCCTCCCCGAGGATTCCTACCACTCGGTCGAGATCCTGGTCGACATCAACGTCGATTGTGGTTTCCAAGGCAGCGAATCGGTTCTCCAGTTTCAACTGGAACGTTTCAGACCCAACCACGGATTGGAGCATATTAGGCCGGAGCGTAGATTTCATTAGGCGGACTCGTTCAAGCTTACAGTTTATATCTAGAGTGCCTCGGACCAGTCGGTGATCACTTCCGGTTTTGAACCTAGTGATCACTGAGACATCTCTAAATATCCGCTTTTTGTCCGTCATAATGAAATCAATCTCATTTTTGGTCACAGCATCGGGGCTTTGCCACGTCCACTTCCGCCGGGGTTTCTTCTGAAAGAAAGAATTCATCAGAAAAAACCTTTTTTCTCCAGGAAGTTGACGAGCATTTGCCCCCTATGGTTCCTGCTTCCAAATCCGTGTGGTCGTACTACCGATTCGCCGCTTGTTTGTACTCCCACTTTAGCGTTGAGATCCCCCATGACAACGTTGAAGTGGGCCTTTTGGGTGGTGTATAAGGCCTTGGAAATGTCTTCGTACATTTCCTCCACTTCATCATCCGAGTGTGCCGAAGTCGGTGCGTATACTTGGATAACCTTGAGGCTATACCTCTCGGTGAGTTTGATCACAAGATACGCTACCCTTGTCGACACACTGGAGATTTCTATGACGTTGTCAGAGAGGGCCTTGTGTAGCAAGAACCCGACGCCGCCTTGGGATGGTTGGTCTCCCTCTCTGAAGTACACAAGATGGCCTGATTTTAGGATTACAGTATCCTCCCCCTCTCTTCGGACTTCACATAGCCCCAAAATGTGCCATCTTATGTTCCTCAGCTCCTCTTCGAGTTGCGCCAGATGTTCGTCGAGCCGTAGCGTGCGTCCGTTGTACGTAGCCAGAGTCAGTCGGTGTCGGCGGCCTACCGTAGCCCGGGGATTCTTAGCACCCCCCCGCCGTGACCATGACCGCCGCCTTGGCCAGGAATAGCGGGGCGACCGGGAACTAGGGGCCGTTGTTGTGGTGTGCTACCCATGATGGTTTATGCCCGTAATCACCACACGCTGGGCAGGCGGGTTGGGTGATCGCAGAACGTAGCTCTCGCACCGGTGACGCTGCTGCCCGTCACCGGCCTGTGCCATTTAACTACGTTGTTTAGAATGGTTATACCGCAATTAGTCGGTCGCCAGAGCCTCGTTCGCTGGTCGGCAGGATGCACCACGGGCAGGTGAGGTTGGCTGGGAGCACTAAGATGACATTGTGGTCCCTTACATCCCCAAAAAAAATATTGGTTATTAACGTGCTAGTGATTGATCAAATCTCTATCAATTCTTATAACTCCCAGTCCTATCGGAATCTCTGTTTACGAACTGTAACTCGTCGGTTGCTCCGGAAATAGTGACAGCATCCACCCTCTAGCGTAGCTCGACGAGTACTAAGGGACGGTCTGAGGCGCCGCACCGGCTGGCCGCCCGCCTCAGAGCTAGAGTTCCGTAATCAATAACCCTTATAGTTTCGCCATGTCAGTCTTCTGTCCAAGGTATAACTCAGAAACTCTTAAAATGTAAAACCTATGTTTGATCTTGTTTTAGCATGTGTATATTAATCACGCCGACTAATTGTAAAATAAATTCCTTTTTTTCTGGTAAGTGTACGCGGAGATGATCGTAAAACGGGGATAATTTTTGTATTTCTCGTCTATTCCACGGTGTTGGATGTCATTGCATAGGTTTTTCAAATATATTGTGGGTAAGTGAAGAACATTTTTTGATTCACGGATCCGTTTGCGAAATATAAGCTTTTGAGTAACCATTTAAATATGATGTTATCATTGCAATATCAAAACGATTGGTATGATTATTCATACCAATACTTAAAAATGTCTTAATTACAAGAATAATAAATAAATAAATATCCTCAAAGAAAGAATTTATGCCACGTGCTCATCTCTAGTGCCGAGGAAGTCGATCGAGGTAGGTGGTGTTTATTGCTTTTATAGAGACTGCAGGAACGAACTTTCCCATCCACAAAACTTCACATTCGTCACACAAAAGCCTGCCAAATTTTTATCTAAAGTTTGTGTCAATAGTCATAATAATCAACATATGATTATGCTTTAATTGTTTAATTATGAAAATACCTGGTGCCAGCCGGCGGCTTTGTCTGCGTGAAAGTCTGTTTTATAATTCGAAGTCTTCAGTCAGCTTTGTTTATATTTACAGTACGAATTTCATTACTGGTGCAGAAAACCATAGGTAATTGTGTCCTAATGCAATACATTTTAACAATAGTACCTGTCAGTTGACCGAGACCGAGAGAATAACTTTATGTGCCAGCAGCCTTAAGGGTTTGCCTTTAGGTCGAGAATTATTTATGGTATACGTAAACTACGTGGCTAGGAGAAATTGTGTGCGCCTGAACTGGAATGGGACATTGTTGGGGATCAGTGGTATTCGTGGTATGAACACAGTTTCTCCCTGACCACATCCAGTGAGAACAACTTATAAACCATAAACAACCATGATAATATGACCCACACACATACACATACGCGCATGAAATAAAACAAATGAGGCTACTAGAGAAATACAAACAAAAAAAAAAAGAAAATTATATATATACGAGCAGCTTGGTAGCTGATGTGTCTATATCACATATATAGTGTTATCAATTCAACTTTTTTTTTGTAGCTTTGTTTATAATGATTTTATATCATTCATGCAATTACAAGTTCTGACTATTATATACGATACCAATTTATTTTTCATCAAGATCAGTGAAAGCATTTTAGAGATATAAACGGATATATTATATAGTTCATGATACGAATATTTATCACCAAGTTATGCAAAAAAAAAATGTATAAACAGATAGCAAAAGAGACAGAGCACGGAGGCCGCGACAAAACATCCTCGAGTTAGTGTAATTTTCCTTACAGAATCAAGCCCTTGATCCCAAACTAAGCAGAGCTTCACCAGAGTTCCACCGAATACCCATATCAGGTTTCCGAGACAATTATCTCTAGTTACGAGTGACAATATTATAAAAGACATAACGTCTAATTGTGAAATGCTCCACAAACACCATACCAGTAGACATAAAAATATTCCCACCCCGATGCGATGCCCGGGCATGATCATTATTCGCAGCCCTTGTGGACCTTTAGCGCGATCTCTTTGTTTGATAATGTAACAATTCGAGCTTTAGCCAACGAAACGTTTACAGGGAAGAATTTCATAGGTGGAAGTTTAATGCATTTCCAACAAAAACATGACGTTTTTAAAATAAATTGAGCTTTATCTGAAAGTTAAGTTAGTAAATAAAAATATAGGTGTGTGGTAGAGACACGATAGAAATGAAACTTTTGTATTACAGTAAAAGATTTTAATTATTTATCAATCACTTTTGAATAGCATAGATTGTGATTATCATTTTTAGATTTATGTGAATAGTTAAGAAATATGTATGTACATCCTTAAATGAGAATTATTATCGTGGATTCCCATTTACATCTCCCCATGGATCCCCAACTTTTTCTTTGGACCACTTTTCTTATCATCGCAGTAGACTCAACAACATATTTCGTGTATCACTTCCTGGCAGGTCCACCATCATAGATTTGTACATTGTCCATGTAAGGGAGTAAAAATCTTCAGAAGCTAAGACCTCATAGACGATAAAAAAATACTGATTCAATGCTAACTAAAAGTTTTACTTAAATTAATTCCTCAATATCCTTTTTGCAAGAGTTAGGTACTTACCTACTAATATAAGAAACAAACAGATCTAGTTTTACAGATGCAGCGGGCCCTACGGGGATGTGCTACACATTTATGCCCCTCCTCCAAGAACACGATCAATACATGCAACCCCTGTGAACTAGTAGCGCAATCTGTGTTTTTAGTGATGTAACAATTTGAGCTTCAGCTGAAATTATACTTCAGCCAACTAAACGTTTATCGTAACGTGGGAGGCATTTCAAAGATGGAACTTTACTGCATTGTCAACCAAAACATATTATTTTTAATGAAATACAGCGTAATCTTAAAGTAAAAATGTTAATAATCAATTGCACAAGATTCCGTGACGTAAAACCTATCGAGTGCATCGCAAGTTTCACTCAATAATGAGCTTTCCGAGCAGAAAAACGTGAAAATCTTGAACCGCTTGTTATGAAGGTGTACGAGAAATTCGCCATATCTAATGTGGGAAGACCGGCAGACAGTTGGTTAAGCAGGCCGGGTTAGTCGTCGTATGTCTTCCAGAGTGCAGCGTTCAAACCCTGCAAAAATTACCAAACGCGAGCTGCCGGTCTCCCTTTTGTCTTTTTGAATTATGAATGTTCGATTATTAAACTAATTAATAATATATTTTATCTATATATATAAAAATTATGTGAAAATGATTTCGCAATTTTTTTTTGTTGCATTTGTTATTGTCAGGAGAAGGTTCATATGAAAGAATTTTTTCTTTAATAAGAAATTTGCGTGGAAAATTAGAAAATTTTAGAAAACAATAATCATATTAACTTTTCTAATGTAATCTTATGGTGTTTGACATGAATGTCAGTCGTTTGACAATATCGTTTAAAATAGAGGCATGGGTCGGAGTTATATTAATAAAATAATTAATTTATAATTTCTATATAATTAAGAACACATTTCCCAGTCGATTAAATCGGAAGACTTGAATTCAATATTCATAAATAAGACAGGACAACGTCTATCGGGTCAGCTAGTTGTAAATAATATTGAAATATATTCTCAATAAAAAAAGCTACATGGTTAATTGACCATACTCTATTCTACTGAAATATTACTACTATTATATTCGCACATAATTATGATATTGGCTTCATAGAAGACATGAGGTCTAATTGTGAATTGGCCCACAAGCAATCTAGAAGGCTTAAAGCCTTAAAAACTTTATTGCCGTATTGTAGGCCACTAGTCATATTTTCGATTGTGCATAATCGCCTGATTCTCAATTTTTTTAATAATAAAGCATAAGATTATCGGTATGCATGTACGAAAGAAATATAGTAATAGTGTCCCCAGTTACCTTGTATAGCTATAATGGAGATTATTAGCCATATTAAGGTCATCATTTTATTCTATGACAGAATGACAGAATTCCATGGGAGAAAAAAGATATTTACTTTTCAAGTTAAAAAAAATTTTGCAAAGAAAATGTTTGTTTTAATTATAACTAGTTATGTTGAAAAATTTTACATGCCTTCCAATCATAAGGGATGTGTGATCGTGTTCAGCTAATTCTCTGAAATCGTACATTGTTGTAATTTAAGTAATGGCGTTTAATTCTGTAAGTGCGAAGAATTTGTTTTTCAACAATTTCCTTGTCTGTCTTTTTTAATAGCAATTTTGTCAATATCAGTCGCTTAGTAAAAGTATCAAACCAACAAAGAGACAGCGAGAGAGAGATCGAGTTAATTGAAGTAATAATATACTTACTATAAGTATATTTAAAGTGCGAAAGTTTGTTAAGATGTGTGTTTATGCTATAATATTCTAATAAGTTTTATGTGAAATTAAACAGCAAACACATTAAAGAGTTTTTTTTTACCACCATGGCCGACAAACAGGCAAGCGGTCCACCTGATGGTAGGTGGTCACCGTCACCTACGGATTTTTACAACACTAGGAGCATCGGCACTGGGTTGTTGACCCTGAGACGTGAAGTTGTTAGGTCTCATGTGCCTGTAATTTCAATGGCACCTTTACCTTTCTCACCGAGTGCCACGGTAATACAAGTGCACTACAGCTTCACGGTGGAAATAGGCATGGTGGTACTTTCCCGGATGAACTCTGCATTAGGAGCTGTACTACTGTAAAAAATATATAGTATTCATGTTATCCTAAGTGAGAGGCTGAAGGACAATTGGAGATCCGGGTAACTACCTAGTTTTAGCATTCGAAATACTTAAAAATATACTATATATACTAGCTTAATCCACATGAAAGTCGATTTATTTCACAACAGTTGATAAATCGAAATATTTTGGGAAGGTAAAGTCAGCTTTTGTTGTATTTACATTCCGAATTCAATTACCATCCATTTTACAAATCAAAACATTGAATTTTGGGTAAGATTTAGATCCAGAGGAAATACGGAGGTGTATTTTATATTAGAGCCCATTAGTATTAGCGTTTCCTTGGTGATGTATTTATGAATTGTTAGAAACAGCAACTTTTCATTTATTTAGATGAATTCAATATTAGAATCTATAGGGGATTCCATTTCCATTAGTTGTCCTTCCAGCATTGACTACTTATACAATTTCTTATTTTCTATAACCTCTAACAGTGATCGCTTTAGCTTACAACAATTAAAATAATTACTTTTAGGTGATAAGTCTAATTGTTTGTTCAAATCTTATCTACTTCGAAATACCCAACGCAATAATATATTTTCAAAACTATTCCTTGACATTCGTCACTAATAATAACTTTCTACTCACCGAAATAAATTCAATCTCTATGTGTCACCTATCCTAGTCATAACATACGAGTATGTCACCGTAATTTTGTGAACACCATTAGCTTATAATTTATCTAGCGAAATTGTAAGCTGTGGATAAATTGTGAGCTGGACCATACTACTTAAAACGTATGTGTGTATTTACATACGCATGAAAGAAGTTTACTTCTTTAAAAAGGTTTAGCCCCTGATAATGGCAATTAGTTATGATGCTATTTAAATTATATAACTTATATGATATAATTATACCGTATAATTATAATAAAAGGTCATTACATATTAATCCATCATATAGAGAACCTCGTACAAGTAAAATTTGTGGCAGACCTTGCAATAAAATGTGGGCTATTGTGGTTAACCTCGTGCTTACTTCACGTTGCTGAATACTTGGAGTGGGTATTGTATATAATATCCGGAAAAATATTCATATGCCATTTGGTGACTTATAAATCATTTTAGACTTACCGTATTACTCATCATTTTCGGGTTCATTTATTTGATATAAATAATAATAAATAAATATTCTGGGACATTCTGTACACACGGTCATCTGCTTGTACTATGGAAACCAGATTTCTGATATACTACATAATATAAACTACTTTTTTAAATACATACTTATATATATATTTACATCCAGATACAGAACAAACAGACATGTTCATGCACACAAATGCTTGTCCCGGGTGGTAATCGAACCCACGACCTGCGGCCTGGTAGGCAGGGTCTCTAACCACAAAGCCAACTGGCTCATAAATGATGAAAGAAAGTTCCGGAAGACTGCGCGTAGCCCGACACGCATTCGGCAGAAAAATAACATTATCCCTTAAACTCTACAATAAATAAATAAGTGTAAACGGTAAATTGTATTGCCATGAATATGTTAGTGAGAAAACTTACTCTTACTCGATTTTGAAGCTTGATAGCTCCGAAGTGGATGACAATGCAAAAATATTAAGCAGAAGAAGATGATAATTTGTCGTATATCATTATCTCATCTCAATTTTACTCATACCATACAATAAAATATTGGGTTTGCCTCATTATGTATTCAAGGTTATGATGTCACAATTTACATTGCAAAGGCAACATGAAATGTATGAGAACGTTGAGCACACCAGTTCAGAAGTCAAACATCGTCGGGCGCGGTCAATACTTAGATGGATCTACCTGGGAACAACAAGCTTAGCTTTTTGTTTCTTTTTCAAATAGATTACAAATATCTTATTCTATAATCCTACTAATATTATAAATGCGAAAGTTTGTATGTCTGGATGTTTGTTACTCTTTTAAAACTACCAAACGGATTTGGGTGAAACTTGGCACATAAAATATATAGAAAATGCCCTGGAATAATACATTGGATACTTTTTGTGTCGAGAAAATGTTACATCCCTCGGGAACGCGAGTGGAACCGTGGGGGACGGCTAGTATATGTATATATGTATTAATAAGTGAGGAGAACACTCTGTACCCCTTCAAAACATATTGCGCGAACGGAGAATTGTGAGATTTGGCACAGTTTATATGCACCCCTTGGTGCGGCAAGCTAATATTTTGATTGATTAATGCATTAGAAATACACTGAACTCATAAAAAAAACATTACATACACTACGATGCATTTGACACCCACACACATATATTATGTTCATATCTGTCAATATCAAACACAAAATGACGCTTTGTACACACTCGCAGCAGACGTAATAGAAAAATAAAGAAATAAAGCGACAACTAGTAATATTTTATTTAACTTTATAAATACAACCTATCGCTTGCGGTTTCACCCGCCTTTATCGATATCGTAGCCTATAACCATCTAAAAAAGAATCGCATGGAATGGCGTCTAAAGAAACCTATTTTGCTTATAATAGGTTGGGGAAAAAGTTCCTTCGCATTTTTTAAGAAAATTCAAAACATTTTTAATATAGTTTATTTACATTTAAACTAAAGTATGTAGGTACCATTTTGTTCGATAACTTTTTGCCATCTTGTAGGTAGGGACATGATCCCATTGCTATAGAAATTTTGGGACTTCTGATCAAAATACTGCGACAAGTGGTTTTGACAGTCCTCTCGTGATGTTAACCTGACACTGCCTAGAGAATTCTGAAGAGACCGAAACAGGTGGAAATCTGAAGGTGCAAGGTCAGGACTATACGGTGGATGCATTAATACCTCCCAGCCAAACTCTCTTAATTTTTGCTGAGTGGCTAAAGATGTGTGAGGTCTAGCGTTATCATGATGAAAAACCATACCCCTTCTGTTGATTAATTCCGGCCGCTTTCTCTCAACTTCTTGCTTTAATCTCATCAGTTGTTCGCAGTAGAGTTCAGAATCGATGGTCCTGCCTGGTGGTAACAGCTCATAATGAATAATGCCCTTCCAATCCCACCACACACACAGCATCACCTTGTTGCGAGTTAACCCGGGTTTCGCCACAGTCTGTGAAGCCTGACCGGCCTTTGACCACGACCTTTTTCGCACGTTCTTGTCGTACGTGATCCACATTTCATCACCAGTTATCAGCTTCTTCAAAAATGGTTCGGTTTCATGACGTCGTAATAAAGAATCACAAATGAGTACACGGTTCATTAGGTTTCTTACAGTGAGCTGGGTACCCAAATATCTAGCTTATTTGTGTACCCAATTTTTTTTCAAATGCGCCAAAACTATTTTGTGGTCAATTCCCAGTTCTTCAGCTACGTCGTTACTACTGATATGCCGATCTTGCTCCACTTTTTCAAAAATGGCATCCATTTTATCCGTAATGGGGCGACCAGAGCGACGTGCATCTTTGACATCAAAATTTCCGGATTGAAAACGCTTAAACCAAATTTGTGCTACTCTCACAGACACTGCACTAGGTCCATAAACATCGCAAATTTTTTCGCGGCTTGCGTTGTATTTTTATCATTTTTGTAGTAAAATTTTAAAATGAATCGAATTTCTTTATTAGATTCACTCATCTTGGCGGTACGAAAAACAAATGCAAATCACACATTTTCCTAATTTGAATTTGGAACTATGTTCTTTAAAATTTAAACTTTCAATGATACCAAAACCAGCCAGATACAAATAGTATAGCCTAAGAGATTTTATTACAAGTTCATACATACTATAATGCGAAAAGACTTTTTCCCCAACCTAATATATAAACATAAAAGATTTTAATTTTATAAATATATATACTATGTCTACCACGTATATAATTCTAAAATAACTACGTATGCATAAATCCTAGAACTACTATATACAATATAGAACTCAGACAAGCCTGCTTTTAAGTCTAGGGTATTGGTAATTTTCAAGAGAGACGGTGACTATGCTCATCGTGTTGTAAATACATTGATGGTAAGTGACACTGACTACCAAGTCGCAGGATGCGGGTTCGATTCCCATCCTGGACAAACATTTGTGTACATGTTTATTCTGTGTCTGGTTGTAAATAAATATCTATATAAGTATGTATTTTGAAAAATAACAAGTATTATATGTACTTAGTATGTCAGTTATCTGGTTTCCATAGTACCAGCTCTTCTTAGTTACGGATCAGATGGAAGTGTTTAAAGAATGTCCCAAGATATTTATTTATTTTTATTTGTCACACAGCATATTATGACCAACACAGATATTATTTTATAGGTGATTTAAACCTTGAACTATACCACCCCACCTTTTCCTCGTGGTATATTTCCTGTCAGGAAGAGTCTAAAGTTACTTAAGATGGCTCCGCCCCTATACCGTACTTTTCTCCACTGTGTAAGTTCTTCTACACCCCCTCCCCCCTACCCTCCCATCCTTCCATCCTCACCTTGCCATGGCGGTTGACGTAATAGAGAAATTTGATTGCTTATAACTTTAAGGAAGAAAAATTTACATTTTTATTTATTAAAATAAAAAACTAGAATGAAGTTGAACTATAATTAAAATTAAAGTTATAATTTTCTTTTCTGGAATATATTAATAGACTCTATCAAATTATGCCATGTATATATAATAACCAACTGCGTACTGCAGCTTTGCATGTTTTCAATCCTGGTTATAAACTTTCCTCTTGAATTACTCGATCTATTGCTGAAAACTGCATTAAAATCCGTTGCATAGTTTACAATTCTATAAAGGACATATAGAGAAACATTCATTTTTATATATATAGATGTAAGTTGTCTTAATTATGTGCAATTTCAAAGAAGTCTGTACATAATTCAATGTGAAACCTTAACCAAGGTTATAAAAGCTCTTTTAAAAGTTGGTCACAGATGAATCAACGAGAACCCCAGTGAGATATTAATTTTTTAACCGCTTCCCGAGGAGGAGATTCTCAATTCGACTGCCCCTCATAACTTTGCTGATTGTAAACCGATTTTGTACAATCTATATCGATTGATATACTTAAATGCCTAGTTGATCCTATTAAAATTTTCGTAGACCGTGGAATTAGAAGATATGACGGTATCTGTCAACGAAAAACGAACGAAGATCGTGAGATTTTCAGTAATTAATAGTGATATATGACGGGCTAGTTGGCTTGGTGGTAAGAGACCCTTACAGCCGCGCCGCAGGTCGTGGGTTTGATACCCACCCAGTACAAATATTTGTGTGCACCAAAGTAGTATATCAGTTATCTGGTACGCATAGTACAAGCTATACACTCTGCCTAATTTGGTATCTGGTAATTATGTGTGGAGAATGTTCTGGAGATATGTATATGTCTTCGGTCAGTGACTCGGTCTTTTACATGAAGTGTCGCATCACCTCGACATTTTACTATGTTTGTTACTCTTTCACGCAAAAACTACTAAACGGATATGGATGAAACTTGGCACACAGATATAGCATATCCTGGATTAACATATTGGCAACCTTTTATCCCGAGAAAATGTGATATCCCTCGGGAACGCGGGTAAAACCGCGGGGGACAGCTATTTGTTATACTCGTATACCACAACCATTGCGTGAATATTTTTTAACTATTTATTTTAATTTACAGGCTGAAGTGCAACAAATAATGTTGTGTTTTGACTGTGTACAAACGTGCGTATAACTGACTGCGTACTGCGATGCACGTACAAACATTTTACAAGACCGAACAGTACATACATTCAAATCACTGACATAGATTGCGATATCTATTGAAATGGGAATGGCAGAAAACGCTTCAATGATTACTAATGAACAACCAAGTACCAGTAGTCACCACATTAACAAAATCACCCCATACGAGAGACCGGCAGGACCAGGACCAAGTCCAAGACAAATTACGCCTAAAGATCAAAAAAGGAAAATATGTCCGCTGTGGTGCTGCGAATCACGACTCCAAATTAAATTAATATTAATTAAGAATAATGTAAAATAATAAATATAAGTTATAAATAGTTTGAATAAGAAAAAAAAAATATTTAAAAAAAAGCGGGGATGCTTTTCAAGATATTATCGAAATGATAATCCTTCTCATATCTGTCAATTAAATATTTATAACTATTGACACCATGCACCCCACGCTTTTTCACAATAAAACATTTTTTTTATTATTCATACTATTTATAATATTAAGAACTTATATTTATAATTTTACTTTATTCTAAATTAATAGTTTGGTTTTTATACAAAGCGTGTTTTCTAGTTATTTTAAACTATTATTTATTAAGTTCAGTGTTAACCTGAGCTTCCAGTTAATTGATAGAAATAGAAAGGTAACTTGATAATGCTCGTGTTTCGCAATAAAAATTTCTCAACAGACTCAGATTATCTCAATTTTGCTGTTTTGTTGTTCATTAAATTTAAAGAAACACAAATTTTATTTCCGACATAAAACTGGAGAGCTTTCCTTGTTTAGATCTCGTTTCAAAACATTTACATTAAATGCTCTCTTGAAAGTGGAAGACTGGTAAATAATCTACTCCTAAATAAGAAAAATCTTATCTTAACTTGTACTAATTGTAACTACTGTATTCCTGGGTATTACTTTAGATGCAAAGCTTCAGTGGGCGCTCATGTTTCTCGGTTGGCGAACACACTCAGTTCTGCAGTAGGTATATGAAGTGAAAAAAAATGTTTTTTTACTGACGTAGATACAGCTAGACTAATTTTAAAGACAACGGGTCTAAATCGTGTAATAATTTGAGGTATAAATACCTTTTTTAACCCGACGTTTCGGCTGACTTACATCAAGCCGTGGTCACGGGAGGACAGGAAATTATTACACGATTTAGACCCGTTGTCTATAATAATTAGATTGTATACGAATCGTGTAACCTTAAAAACATTAACAGCTAGACTAGTTTATTTTAGTTAACCTATCTTCGTGCAATCTACAACATGAGTCCTAAAGACTTTCTTAGAGATTACTTAAAAACCATAAATACTTTAACCGTGGGGTCACATACACGAAACACGTACATATACGAAATTTTAATGTGTGTTCGTAGAAAGTTTCTTAGTTTTCCCAAAAATACCGATGCTCACAGACTCTTTTGGAAATTTTAAAGTTGTGAAATGTGGTTGTTTTGGATTATGACCATCAAATTGAGTAACTCAAACTCACCTCACATCTTAAAAAGGAACTTTGCTCACAAATACTTAAACAAATTACATTTACATAATTTTTTGATGCAAACAAACAATTTTTTTATTTACTTATAAATAAGCCCATACTCGCTATACCTGCAACTCGACTAACAAAAGTATGTACACGTTTGTTTAAAAAACTACCTAAAGACATTCAAGATTCTAATGGTATTGTAGCGGTTTTCATTGCCTAAAAACACGGATAAAACGATGTTTTCTTAAAATGAAACCTAGCTAGATCGATTTATCGCCCCCGAAAACCCCTGCATACTAAATTTTATGACAATCGTTAGAGCCGTTTCCGAGATCCTACATATATATATATATATATATATACGAGATATACAAGAATTACTCGTTTAAAGGTATTAGATATAATGCAGGGTGCGAATGTGACAACTCAATTAGGGAGACAGTGTGGCACATAATTCTTTACTGCCCGCGGTTCCTGGCAGCCCGACATGACCTAGAATCCGTCATTGACATGAAACTGGTCTTGTCGGAATTGCAGTACGTCCTCGCAGACCCCTATAAAAGGTTACACTTCCTGTCTTATGTGGACACCATCTTCCGCATAGCAACAAGCAGGAACAGTACCCTCAATAAACCGGACCCTCGATCACAAACGCCAATGGCCAGGGTCCCCGAGTCCTCACTACCCACAGCTCCCCAGCCAATTATAGATGTCCACACCATTGCCATTTCACAACTAATGGCATGCGGGGAGTGTGCGGAACCGGGAATCAGGGTAAGAGGCGTAGCCCTCTTCATGGACAATAACACGGAGAGACTCGGCATAAGCTTCTGTAACGCAAAATCACCGAAGCGCGTAGCCATATCGCCGGGTCTAGCCGCCCTCCTAAACGGAAGCACCACCAAAACATGTATGAAGCGCAAGGTTTTCAATGCACTGCCTGAGTCGAGGGTAGCCGGCTGCCCTTGTCGAATAGTGCGATCGCGAAACAAAACGATCGCACTATTGGAATGGGGGGAGCGGACCCCATTTGCTCTTGCAAGTTTAGTGCTTTCCAGAATAGGAGAAATTGAAGGCCAAACCATCACGCCTCGTAAAATAAGCGTCGACGCTATGGTGATCGAGTATATGAGAGGTGAAGTCGCAGACCTCTGTGGCTGCATCAAAGCCTCAGAAAAGCATGAGGTGGTCGTGTACGAAAACAGAGGGGAAGACCTGAGCTTCCTCAAAGTTCCACGACGCGTCTCAGCACCAAGACCAAGTAACACCAACCCAGGCTCTTGCCCGATCACTCAAAGCGGTTCTGAACGCATACAACAAAAGGCAGCCGCCATCAAAGCCGCAGTAGACCAAAGCGGCAGTCCAGAAGAGAGGAACAAACCAGGAGACCGGTTTAAAAAATTCATGAAAACCATAAAAACTGCCATAGCGGGGGTTCAATCAAGAATATCTAAAGCCACGGAAAGACAGGCAGCCGCAGTGGAGGATTTTCTAAAAACACCCCCCCAAGGTCCCAAGCTAACACCAGTTGCAAGGACGAGAGCCGACATGGGGCAGGTCAGCTTGCCTACTCAAATCCCGGCATCAACACCATCAGAACACGCAGTAAACGCCTTCCTCGAGTTTCTAGGCACCATAAGGGCGACCAAAGAGGTCAATCTCATGACGTGCAGCAAGATCATGCAAACCTTTCAACAGAAAAATGAAAGTCTATTAAACACATTACTCGAGGAGGCGGAGGCAGCCATATATAACAACGAGACCTCCAAAGTCCTTAAAGGGAAAATGACAGGGAGTTATATGGCTGCGTATAGCACAACTGGTGGCTTTGTGGAGGAAGAAGGCGAGCGAGCAGACCCACCTAAATTTAACACTCCATCGGAGGACCCCATAGTCATCACAGCCCTGTGCACAAAAATCATGCTGCACGACAGGATCCTAGAAATGGCCAAAACCATTTCAGGAGACCTTGGTCCAGGAGCAGCGTGGCAAAACTGGGCCATACCCAAATTCAACTGGGTAAATGGGGTTCCCGGATGTGGCAAAACAACTTGGGTAACTAAAAACTTCGATGCGGAAAGCGACGTCGTAGTCACCACCACAACCGAGGCAGCCAAAGACCTGCGCGAAAAGCTGGCTCCAAGTATTGGAGCTACAGCCAAAACCAAAGTGCGCACGATGGCATCCATTCTTGCGAACGGGTTTAAGGGGCCCAAAAATTGCGACCGTCTAATGGTCGACGAAGCCCTTATGAACCACTTTGGATCCATCGTAATGGCAGCTCGGTTGTCTGGTGCCCGCGAAGTGGTCCTTATCGGAGACATAAACCAGTTACCCTACATTGACAGGGAAAATCTTTTCCCTCTAAAATACCAACACCCAAACCTGGTAACTTCCATCAGCCAGGAGTTGTTGTGCACACATCGTAACCCGATGGATGTGGCATACGCCCTAAACGAGGTATACAATGGTATATACTCGTCCAAACTTCTAATAAACTCCATGAAGCTAATGAGATATACGGATGCGCAAGTACCCAAAACACTCCCTAACACCCTATTCCTGGTCCATACCCAGGAAGAAAAGGCATTCTTGACCAGCAAGGGATATGGAGAGGGCACAGGGTCACGCGTCCTTACCATCCACGAAGCGCAAGGAGCCACGTACGAGTCGGTCCTCATCTTTAAAACAAAGGCCAAAAAACTCCAACTCCACGACAGCGTGCCGCACGCGGTAGTGGCGATATCGAGACACACCGTTGGCTGCACCTATTATGCAGACGACGGTGATGACGCGATCGGCAGGTTTATCCAGCGGGCGACGGCCGCGTCGACAAGAGCCATTTTCGAATACAACTTAAAAATGGCCATAAAACATCGATATGCAGTTGTCATGGAAAGTCTTTTGGGAGCGAAACCATCCGAGGCTGAAATAGCTTAAACTTTAATATTTAGAATTATAAATTTTGACGAATAAGTGTAACTAAATTTAAGTAAATGCTAAGTTATTTTAATCCATGTATCGGCAATAGAAAAAATTTATGTAACACTATTATTAAGGAACCACAAGCCTCAGTTCAAAACAACGAGCTGAGCACGCGCGGAAAGATGTTAATTTTTAGAAACACAATACAATAGATCTTACAATAATTCATCGTAGAATCTCCAAAGAGTACGGACTAAGAGTCCGTAGAAAATGTAAAAAGAAATAAAAAAAAAAAAAAAAAGGTATTAGATAGATATATTCCATATAATGAGACTAGACGCGTTAAAACATTCATCGCTAAACAAATGTGTAGGTATCTTATATTACACTGCTATAGGTGTCCGCCACGGTTTCACCCACGTTCCCGAGAGATATAACATTTTTTCGGCATAAAAAGTATCCTATGTGCTTTTACAGGGCATTGTCTTTGTAAGTGCCAAGTTTAATCCAAATCTGTTACGTAGTTATTGCGTGAAAGAGTAACAAACATCCATGCATACAAACATTCGCATTAATAATATTAGTAGGATAATCGTACCTTGGAGCGCCCTCTCGCCAGCTCGGCTTGTAACCTTTCATTCTCCTGATCCCGAAAATACTGCAACGTCGAACGTTTGTATGCACCACACGTAAGATGGAGTTAGTAGTTTGTACTTTACTCTTAATATTCATAAAATTTAAATATGTTTAAGAACATGATTTTTGCTATTAGACAACTAAATGTTGCAACCTTTGTATCACTTAAAACGATTTTTTTTTTCTAAAATGCATTATATTTCGAAATAAGTAACATTGTTCTCCTATATTACTGTCAGGTGAAAATTCATGAAACTGCGTTTTGGGGAAATTTGTATAGATGTCGTTGTATGTCTTCAGCAACGCTTCATCGACGGAGGAGTAAACTTTACTGAACATTCACCAATAAGCCAAATTCGCTGGTTCGCTAGAGAATACTAAAGAGTTCCAGTATTAGACTTATGGCTACTTAGTCAGATCAGCTCGATGGCTGGTTTTTTCTATTATAAGCATTGACTGCTTGTATTTGCGTTTGCGCAATTGATAACAGACAAAATAATAATTTAGAATAAAGAGATTGAATATAAATATTCACCATCGAGAGTTTCGCGAAAGGTCTTTTTATTAATTATCTATATATATAAAAATGAATCCATACGGCAAGCCTAATGCGACAGAGTAATTGATCTTATTATCTATCTTATATCTAATCTATACTATTCCCAATATTACATTGTTTTCCTCTACAATCAAATACAACAAATTTAGGTACTGCAGAGGTAATAAGCAGCCTTACTGAGTGACTTCCAAGGCATGACAACTTAAAATTAAGTTATCAAATCAAATAGCTAAGTTCCAGTTTCCTGTGAAAACTCCCTGTGAAAATGCCTTGTCGCAGAGATGAGCATGTGCAAATAGACAAACACCCAGATAAACAAAGATTTCAAAAATGTTCTTAATGTAGGTATTCTGTTTCCAAAATTTAATTGCGATTGATGTAGCGAGCACTTCCTGGGCCAACAGGCATATATTTTCGATATATAATATATAGACACGACGGTTCTATAGTTTTATTACAATACAGCTTTTGCCCGCTTACGCAGTCTTTAGAATTTAGTAGTTACGCAGAGATTTTCTTAACTGTTAGATTTTGTTTCTATCCGACTGGCAGTTCTTGAGATTAGTGCGTTCAACCTAATTATTCAAAGCGTTGATAAATCGATTATACATATTTAAAAAATATCCACTTTGGTTGGTTGTACATCAGTTAAGAACGGACCAATTAGGATTTTTTTAATCTTAGTTATAATTTGGGATATTTATTGGAATAAATTACTCTGTTGCTGCGTGAAAACAGGACAAGCCGACAAACACTGTTTGAAAACGACCCACTGGGTCAAAACGCCCAACCACTCTTTGCTTCGTTTTCGCTTAACAATCTTTCTGACTCTCTTTCTTCGTACTCAGCTCCTAAGGCTATAAATTAATGATAAATCGCCGTGATGATACCCAAATTAGGTGTGCGTACTTATATCTGGATATAATAAGGACTGAATTTCTAGAGATAAGCGCATTAACAAAACATCATATCCATCGAAGTGTTTCAGTAATACTAAATATAGAATACTGTTTTAATATAGCTGAAGACAATTTATAAGCGATTGGCAGTTATGAAAATAAGTCAACGCGATTATGGCTGTGTTGGCTTGGTGGTTAGCGACTCTGACTGCCAAACTGAAGGTCGCGGGTTTGATTCCCACCGAGGACAAACATTTCTGTGCATGAACATGTCTGTTTGTTCTGTGTCAGTTATCTGGTTTCCATAGTACAAGCTCTGCTTAGTTTGGGATCAGATGGCCGTGTGTCAAGAATGTACCAGGATATTTATTTAAGATTCGTAGAGTCTCGCTACGAGGTGCTACGTCGTAGCAAGCATACGTATTTATCTTTACCATACATTTTGAAAATGGTGTATCAATCACCACAGATTTGGTATTTTGAAAATACATCACAGGAAGATGCCATCCCTCGGGTAGCGTGACGGGTGAGTAAATTGCGAATTTTTATAACTACAGGTGGTGCTATAAAAAATTTACGTTAGCCTATTCTCAAACCTACCCAATATGCACACAAAATTTCATGAGAATCGGTCAAGCCGTTTCGGAGGAGTACGGTATCGAACACTGTGCTCGTGTCACAGTGCAATTTTATATATTAGATGTATTTAGAAAAAAAAGTAGTATATGTAGTATATACTGATATACTATACTAACTATAGCTTGTACTATGGGGACCAGATGAGGATGACTGCATCTGGTTCCCATAGTACAAACTCTGCTTAGTTTGGGATCAGATGGCCGTGTGCAAAAGAATGTCCCAGGATATTTATTTATTTACTTATTGTCTAAGTTGAAATAATGGTTACAGTCAGTTCACTCAACTCTGCTGTTTAATTTCTGCCCTTGAACCTCGGTCAACACCGAACTTATTTTTTATACGGTAGGGCGGCCGTGTCCATGAGGCGGCCTGTGCGCGATCAGCTGGTTGGACATTTCGATGGTGTACCATTTCAGACCTGTTGAACTAAAGCCAGCCATGCTGCTCTTGAAACCATTCAAACTCTCAAAGAAAGATTTAATGCCACGTGCTCATCCCTAGTGCCGAGGAAGTCGATCGAGGTAGGTGGTGTTTAATTGCTTTTATACAGACTGCAGGAACGAACTTTCCCATCCACAAAACTTCACAATCGTCACACAAAATCCTGCCAAATTTTTTATCTAAAGTTTGTGTCGATAGTCTTAATAATCAACATATGATTATGCTTTAATTGTTTTATTATGAAAATACCTGGTGCCGGCCGGCGGCTTTGTCTGCGTGAAAGTCTGTTTTATAATTCGAAGTCTTCAGTCAGCTTTGTTTATATTTACAGTACGAATTTCATTACTGGTGCAGAAAACCATAGGTAATTGTGTCCTAATGCAACACATTTTAACAATTTTACCTATCAGTTTACCGAGACCGAGAGAATAACTTTATGTGCCAGCAGCCTTAAAGGTTTGCCTTTAGGTCGAGAATTATTTATGGTATACGCAAAGTGTCGAGAATCAATCCGTGTTCCTCTCCACCATATGCGGCGGCGCGGCACCGCGACTAGCAGCTCAGACGCAGGTGCGGGGTGAGGGCGGCGCGGGCGTCGACGCTTGCGCCACCAATCGAGACGCAACGCACTCCATCGATGGCTACGCTAGGGACCACCGCTCAGTGCATACAATCTTGTCAATATTAATAAATCAGCGATTATCGAGATACAGTCCATTTTATTTCACGACCATCAAGAACCAACATTTTGGTCCTTCGAGCCGGATATTTCTGTGCTCTGTCATTAAGCCTTCCTTTCTTCAAATAGCCAATTTGTACTTGCACTAGAAGTCATTCTCCTACGATAGTTAGAATCTATAATACGCTTGCATTAGTATTATACAATCTTGTCAATATTAATAAATCAGTGATTATCGAGATACAGTCCATTTTATTTCACGACCATCAAGAACCAACACAAAGCTACATGGCTAGGAGAAATTGTGTGCGCCTGAACTGGAATGGGACATTGTTGGGGATCAGTGGTATTCGTGGTATGAACACAGTTTCTCCCTGGACACATCCAGTGAGAACAACTTATAAACCATAAACAACCATGATAATATGACCACAATGAGGCTACTTAAGAAATACAAACAAAAGAATGAAAATTATATATATACGAGCAGCTTGGTAGCTGATGTGTTTGTATCATATATATAGTGTTATCAATTTAACTTTTCTTTTGTAGTTTTGTTTATAATATATAGTAGGGGAGCCCACGATGCTAAATGGGGGTTTACTCGAGCGTCGTAGAGACCTATTGGGTTGCAAAGCTTAGATGATAAGAAGAAAAAAAGGTTATATGATATATATACCTTTACATCGTGGGGGAAGCGGCTATAAATTTTTAAATATGTAAAAAAAACTGTTGCATGGACATCCTCGAGCACGTCAGATATTGATAGCATCAATGCCCTACGTATTTGTAATAATGCACGTATGTTAATTTGATCGCTTGCATGATGCGGGTGGTTGTATGTAAGGGTTGAAAATGAAAAAAAAAAATTATCTAGCGCGTCAGATTTTCTAAGGGAGTGTTAAGTGCACCAAAAAAAAGCTCTCACTCACTAATCTGACGATTTCGATGGGACGCAAACTCGCGGCCATTTTCATAATGTGCAAAAAAAATTCGCCATTTTGAAATACTCAAGCGCGTGAGATTAAGATATATATGGTTCATCTTTATGTTCTAAACGTACTGTCTTATAATCTGACGATTATCTAGAGGGATTCGCCTGATCTGACAAAAAAAAAAATTTTTTCAGAGCTTCAAAAAATGAAGTTTTTAAATAAAATTATTTTACTAAAATTTTTTTGTTAAGAAAATTCTAAAAAATATCAGATGTCTCTCAATTTCAGTATTGTAAGTATTTAATAAATGAAGTCATATTAGGGTCGTTCCACCGTTTCGTGCAAAAAACACTGTTTTGAAGAATCAATTTTTTTTTTACTTTTTCCACATTTTTTTTTTTTAAATCGTATTCCTGTCGTTAACAGATTTATAAAAACTCAAAGGCACTCTTTTATCCTGTTTAGTTACGGAGAAAATGATAACTGAAATTTCATGATTGGATGGTAATGAAAAAAGGAAGGAACGTAATGAATTGAGCAGCGATGGCAATTTTTAAAGCGGATGGTAATGCACATAACCGCACAACCTTCTGCACAATAACTGTGAAAATAGATTTGAATGCGAATAAAACAAATATTATATTGGTAATCAACATTTATTTCTGTTCTGACTTTGGTTTCCGTTCAATAAATATTAAGAAATGATGGTTAATCACAGTTTTTTAAACAGACATACTTAATAAAAACAAATGATTAACTGTAGTCTAATCATTATTTTATTATTATTTAGTATTACTATATTACGTCAATCATTTGTTTTTACCATTTACTATATTACGTTAAGTCACTAAGGTGCTAACAAAAAATAAGGTTATTAATAATAGGAACTATATTTTTTTGGTCTTAGATGGAAAATCTCAATAATCACTTTACTTAAGAATCATTAAAAACTAAAAAAAAAACAACAAAATAAAAATTAACAAAATAATCAGCAATATCTCCAAAAGTCAAAATCTATGATTAATAATATCAACCAAGAAGGTTCAGACTTATAATTTTAATATATTTCTGAATAAATGTAAGTAAAATTGTCAAAATAACTAACTAGAACAATCAAAGTATCATCAGGTAACAATCTAAATAAAATCAGTCTGAAGCGTTTCTTAAAAAATATTATAATCCTCACTGTCATCTGATTCATTATCAACTTTGTTTGATTTACCAGTCTTATTCAAATTAATAAATGATTCGAATTGCCGTTGGTGTTCAGAGTTAAATGCTAGAGTCAAACTTTTTGGAACCATATTTTCCTTCAGTTTCCTATGAAATTTACAATTTTCCCAAGTATTTTTTTACATCAGAAAAAATCTTAACTTTAGGCGATTTGGCCTCAGTCGTAGATGCAGCTACATTTACCAACGGTGATAGCTGTAAATCAATTGGACCAGCTAGAGGTTGTAAGTTTTTGAAAACATCTGAATCATCTATATTATTTAAAATTGTGGACGTGTCTATACTTAATATAGACTCATTGTCATTCTCACATGTAACTTCATTCTGATCACACTGAACAACAGATAAATTGATCTCATCCTCTTCACAGTTATCAAAACAAAGAAATCCTAAATGCTTATTATGTATACAAGAAATGTGGCAATCATGACACTCAAAACAACTTAATCTACGCAAAGTTATAGTTTTCATACTATGAGCTGTCCAAATAATTTGATGAACTTTCATTGTTCCTTTGAATCCAGGAATATTAGGCGGTAATATTATTTCTTTAATATCGCTCTCCGTTACCACCTCAAAATGCACGTTTGGTATGTTTTTTGTGACCAAAGCCCAAAAATCTTCAAAAGAGCCGACATCTCCACCATATTTCACAAAATTATCGGCAGTCCGTTTTACAACTGCACCAATACCGTCCGGAGCTCCCTTGCCGTGACCGGATTCCTGATAGTTCCAAGTCACTTTACTTACATTTTGATTAATATCTTTAATTTTTGCGATCAAATAAAATATAAACTTATTGCGATATTGGCTTGAGGGAGAATCGGATAAGAAGTGTACTGTTTCATAGGGCACTAAAGATTTTATCATCTTTAAAATAGGCCGTAGATGAGCCCAAATGGCTTTAGCATTATGTTGCAAACAATTACTTACTGTACAAAAAGATTTTGTTTTAAATGTTGCACCATCACTGTCTTTATAGTAAACAACCCCTGTGTGTAAGGATACTTGTTCTCTACTTCCTCCGAAATGGAAGGATTGTATTTCCTTATTATATTTCAAACAGTAATTTTCGCTGAAATCTATGTGCACTAGTATCTCCTTTTCATTTAAATTTTGTTTCAGTTGTTTTATAACGTCGTACTGTACTATAATATTAAGATTGTGCCTAAGGAATGCGTCTAAAGTTGACTCCAATTTGTAAATAACATTACGCGGATAATCTTCAAATTTCTTTTTTGTGGAGACAATTTTAATCTTTTGTGTGTTGTGTTTTACCGTGTATGGCTTTTTCTCTACAACCCACTGATAGAAAATAATATTTTTATCATTCTGAAATTCATGATAGTTCAAAACTTTGTTTAAACAGAATTTACATGTACGTTGCAGACATGTTTGCTTTACATCACAGCACAGACTATTAATAATATCTGTTCCTGTGCTTTCAGTGATGATCTTCGCGTTTTTTAAAGCCTTAATCAAGTATTCAACGTTTGCATGAAGTTTACACTGACAAGTATCACGATCTGTTTTTGGAAAAACTACCCAAAAGGGTCTATATTTACAGAACATTGAATAACTTACTTTACATTGTTCTTTAATGAACTTACCATGCAAGTTTTTTAAATTATCATTTAAATACCGCTTTTGTTTCTTCTCACCTCTCTTTTTTATAAATTCTCTTTTACCAGCTGCAACTCTACTATTTGTATCTTCTTCAAAAAAAGCCTGGATTCGATTGATCACTATGTTTTCTGTATCATTTGCTACAGTTTTCTGTCTTCGAGAAAATGGCAATTTGTGTAACAATTTATATTTTCTTAATCTCTTATCATCTTTGACTATCGTATTCACGAAGCTTCTTTTGTCTTTTTTATTAGCAGTTCTATAGCTTTCTTCCAGGTTTCGTGACAAAGTTTCACTAAAGAGCAATTTCTTTTTTATTTCATTCTTCTTTTCTGTTTGAATATCAGACAATGCTTCGTCAACTCTTTTTTCAACAGAGTCGCACACTTTTTGTGTTTCATTTCTTCGTTTACGTAAAACATCCTTTTCTTTTTCTAGTTTACTAATTCTATCTTTTAGTCTCTTTATCGTTTTTATGTGATTATAACGTAAACGCCTAAGTTTGTTCTTTGAAATAGATAATTTATCAGGCATATTATTTTGACTTTGACCTGGTTTAGCAAGCACCAAAGGATCTGGTCTGGTAGGATCTAGATTTTCAAATTCACCCGAATCACTCTGGAGTGGTGAGTTTTCCATCAATATCATCTCTAATTTCATTTTTTCTGCTTGTCTTTCTAAGTATTTTAGTGAATTTTTTCGCCAGCGTCTTCTTTGTTCTCGTTGTGACCTAGGAGTCATGTCTTTAATGCTGCAAATCTTCGTCTTCTCTTTTCTTGCTAAATATCTACTTCTTTCTTTTTCTTTTTGTACAGAATATAACTCAGGATTTTCTTTTATTTGGGCATATTTTTCACGTTTACGTAACCTATCTTTTGCTAGCTTTTCTTCTCTGGTTAACTTTTTACGAGGTTTTCCCATGTTGATTCTGAAAAAATATAAAATATATTGTGATTATATAAATGCAAAGACATGAACATATATTCCAATTAAAGGCTCAGAACTGTATTAAACATCGTTTTTAATAAAGATTAAAATTATTCATTTCCTTCCAAAATCCATTCATTACCATCCCTCAAAAAATTGGAGAGGAAAGACGGTAATGAAATGGAGATGAATGAAAAAATCAAACATTTTCTATGATATAATTGTTATCAACTACATTACAAGTTAAATATTAATATTAAGGTCAAAATTACTTTCAGGGCTAAATATATTAAGCAATTAAAATTATTTACTTACTGTAGTTGTTTTTTAAATCAAGGGAATGTAATGAGTCACTTTGCGGACGAAGCACGATAATCTTTGTGAAGAATGAATGTAATTGCGACAGCGATGGGCGCACGTCCTTCCCTCTTCGATGTTGCCGACAACTGACTGTAATAACCGCATGGCAATCGAGCCGAATTAGAGATCGCGTATCAAAACTTCGTAATTTAAAAGAATCTGATCACGGATGGTGATGAATTCTTTTGTGTGACAATTTGAAAATGAGCTTTTTTTCTGTTATTACTGCATAGAGTGTAAAAATGAAATTATTTAATCAATAGCTCAGAAGTCCAGTTTTAATTTTATGTATAAATTCAAACACTGCACTCAAATGCACGTAAGTAAATAACAACATGCGTACAAAGGTCCCTGCTTGGAAACGGATGGAAATGATTTTTTTTACAGTATTTTTATCTTCCTGAAAAAGCTATTTAATAATCTTGTAATATAAACGATACTCCTTTTAAAGTGACGATTTTACCAAATTTAGCTATTAAAATAATTATCAATAAATCATAAATTCACGAGTGGGTACCCTGGAAATGCTGTTTGCACGAAACGGTGGAACGACCCATTAGCACTTACTCATCTGTCGATGTACCAGCAACCTCAGTAGACAAATAATCAACAGTACCATGTGCTTCGGAACACTCTCCAGAATCAGGAGCATGTGTTTCGGAGCTATTTCCCGAAACTTCCGGTGTATTGTCATGTTCCACTACACTTTGATCTTGTAAATACTGAAAGTCTCGCGGTATTTTAATTGCAGTAAATAATTTATAGCACTGTGCGTGATATAAATCATTTAATGATGATTCCATCGACAATTCGAGGTTATCATATGTTCCTCGAGACTTTCGGATAATCGGCTTGCTCCGACGATATTCCAAAATAGTTACACATTTTTTTAATGTTTCTACTGTAAATTTAATTGTTTTTTGTAAGGTACTTTCACCAAAAAATAAACATTTTAAATTAATATCACTCATATTAAATATTTATAAACTTTAATTCACACCAATAATATTAAAATAGCAAAAAAGCCAAAACGTTGGAAACACGTTGTAAACAGTATGCCACGAACGAGTCTTTATGATCAGCTGTGATGGCGTCATGGCAGTAGGAACCAGAGTGGGGACGGAATGAGAGAGTAATAGATAAAGAAAGAGTGAGAGAGGAATAGAAACGCGGAGAAGGAAATGTAGGCATCACACAGCTGCACGCATTTAACTTTATCGACGAATTTTAGTTATTTCGGCTTACGGAAATCGTCAGATTATATATTTTACATTATTCTTGAATTATTTCCTTCAAAATAAAAAATATTTAGTTACGCTCGAGAATGTCGAGATGACGTTTTTTTTTACAACTTTGCTGCCCTCCCCTTTCTTTACGTCACTCTCAAATTGTCAGATTAGTGGAATATACACTTTTTAGGATGTAATTAACTCACCTTAATCTGACGCGCTCGAGAACATCTGATGGTCAATTTTTTTTACTAATCTGATCCTGTATCCTTCACGGGCGGCCTTATATATGGGCCTCATGTTTTGTGGAGGTCCTTAACCGGGTACAAGGTATCCCCCTGTATATTAATCTGCCGCGCTTTAGTAAATCCCGAAATCCCCGCTTGGGCTCCCCTACTATAATGATTTTATATTATTCATGCAATCACAGGTTCTGACTATTATATGCGATACCAATTTATTTGTCATCACGACCAGTGAAAGCATTTTAGAGATATAAGCGGATATATATAGTTCATGATACTAATATTTATCACCAAGATATACAAAAAAAAATGTATAAACTGATTCTACAGATTCAAATAGAAGTAATATATAGTAAAAATATAGATAGAAGTGACCTTCTAAATAGCTTCAGGTCAACATTCGGTTGATGTCAACTCAGAGGAATTATTTATCATTGATAACAATTATATTCAGGGTTACGAATAGAATTGAATAATCTAAAGAGATAGAACAAAGCAATTGATTTAATTACAAAGTCTTAAAGCTGGTGAAGATTACTTAAAACTTATATTTAATTTAGAATGTGAATTGCGGGATAAATAAATATTCTGGGACATTCTTTACAGACTGCTATCTGCCCCCTTATTCAGCTAATACAAACTTCGTCGGCGAGCCGCTTCACGAAGGCTGCGGAGAGCTTATCTCTCACATGATTAGTAGTATTAGCGTAGTTAGCGAAAGAGACAGAGCACGGAGGCCGCGACGAAACATCCTCGAGTTAGTGTCATTTTCCTTACAGAATCAAGCCCCTAATCCCAAACTAAGCAGAGCTTCACCACAGTTCCACCGAATACCCGTATCAGGTTTCCGGGACAGCTAACTCTAGTTACGAGTGACAATATTATAAAAGACATAACGTCTAATTGTGAAATGCTCTACAAACACCATTCCAGTAGACACAAAAATATTCCCACCTCGAGGGCATGATCATTATTCGCAGCCCTTGTGGACCATTAGCGCGATCTCTTTGTTTGATAATGTAACAATTCGAGCTTTAGCCAACGAAACGTTTACGGGGAAGAATTTCATAGATGGAAGTTTAATGCATTTCCGACAAAAACATGATGTTTTTAAATAAATTAAACTTTATCTGAAAGTTAAGTTAGTAAATAATAATACAGGTGTGTGGTAGAGACACGATAGAAATGAAACTTTTGTATTACAGTAAAAGATTTTAATTATTTATCAATCACTTTTGAATAGCATAGATTGTGATTATCATTTTTAAATTTATGTGAATAGTTAAGAAATATGTATGTACATCCTTAAATGAGAATTATTATCGTGAATTCCCATTTACATCTTATGGATCCCCAACTTTTTCTATAGACTACTTTTATTATCATCGCAGTAGACTCAACAATATATTTCGTGTGTCACTTCCTGGCAGGTCCACCATCATAGATTTGTACATTGTCCATGTATCCCTTACAAAATATCGTCAGAAGCTAAGAGATAAAATAAATATCATAGACGATAAAAAAATACTGATTCAATGCTAACTAAAAGTTTTACTTAAATTTATTCCTCAATATCCTTTTTGCTAGAGTTAGGTACTTACCGACTAATATACTCGTAAGAAACAAACAGATCTAGTTTTACAGATGCAGCGGGCCCTACGGAGATGTGCTACACATTTATGCCCCTCCTCCAAGAACACGATCAATACATGCAACCCCTGTGAACTAGTAGCGCAATCTGTGTTTTTAGTGATGTAACAATTTGAGCTTCAGCTGAAATGATACTTCAGCCAACTAAACGTTTATCGTAACGTGGGGAGCATTTCAAAGATATTTTAATGAAATACAACGTAATCTTAAAGTAAAAATGTTAATTATAAATTGCACAAGATCCGTGATATAAAACCTATCGATTGCATCGCAAGTTTCACTCAATAATGAGCTCTCCGAGCAGAAAAACGTGAAAATCTTGAACCGCTTATGAAGGTGTACGAGAAATTCGCCATATCTAATGTGGGAGACCGGCAGACAGTTGGTTAAGCAGGCTGGGTGAGCCGTCGTATGTCTTCCAGTGTGCAGCGTTCAAACCCTGCAAAAATTACCATACTCGAGCTGTCGGTCTCCCTTTTGTCTTTTTGAATTCTGAAGGTTCGATTATTAAACTAATTAATAATATATTTAATCTAAACTAGTCACAAAAATTAAGGGATATAAAAAAAATTCCAAATTTTTGGGTGGTTTTCAACGGGCTGTAACTCCGAGGAAAATGATCGTACAGCAAATAAAAAAAAAGCAAATTGTAGCTTTAAGTGTCTAGTTTTCAGATATGACCATGAAAATTTTTTATCATGTTCGGGTCTGGAGAAATCCTAAGAAAACTACGAAGAAAAAAATTTTCCAAATTTTTTCTCGTCTAAAAAAAGGTCTACGGGCTTCAAAAATTTTTTTTTCATTTCTTCTTTCAAATGCTCTTTTAGGAAATTTAATACGCTTTAATTTGATATAATCACGAAGCCTGTACGATGATTTGCCGCGGAGTTATCGTCAGTCAAAGCAAAAAAGTACTTTTTAACTTTGACAATCAATAACTCTGGGAATAATGATCGTACAGGAAATCGAAGGAGGGTTTCGAAAACTGCACAATATTCTCTATAAGATACCCTGAATGACTTTTGTCGGAAACATTTTTTTTGAATTAAAAACTTTGACTGAAAAAAAGACAAAAATTCGCATAATTAAGGATATTTGGATAACTTGGTATAACTTTGGATAAAATGGATGAACGAAGGATATCGTCGGTAATTTTTCTACCTCAAAGTGTCCCCTAAAATCCCTGAAAATTTCAAAGTGCTGCGATTTTTTTTTCATAGTGCCCCGAAGCTTCAAATTTTTGTTTTTTTGCAAAAATCACCATTAAAAGCAATTTTTCGATTTTTTTTCATTTTTTCAATAAAAAATTTTTTTTTTCTCAAAAATCTTTATTTTGTTCGATCAGAGAGATTAATTTCTCAAGAAATTTGAAAAAAAAAAAAAAAAAAAAAAAAAACAACTTTTTTTGAAAATTTTTTTACAAATTTTCTTGATTGTTTTCGACTGCTGTCTTACCGCCGGCATTAGCGTTACCCAAAGCGTACCACGTGGAGGTTGCTCGGTCGGATTTACGCTTCTTACACACGCGTGTGTGTATGTGCGTGTGTGCGTGTGTGTGTGTGTGTGTGTGTGTGTGTGTGTGTCTGTCTGTCTGTCTGTCTGTCTTTCTGTCTGTCTGTTTATTCGCCTGTCTGTCGATGGACCTCTGTACGTTCGTAAGTAACAGTTCAGTACCGTGTATTGCCACCTCTGTTCCGAATCACAGCTCGTAAGCGCTCTTGCATGTTGATGCATCGTCGAATATCACGCTGCGAAATTCCTTGCCAGCAACGTAACAACGCTTGAGTCAACTGTTGGAGATTGCGCAGTTGTGGATAGTCTCGCCGCAATCTACGCCCAAGCATGTCCCAAACATGCTCAATTGGGTTCAAATCAGGACTCATAGCTGGATGATTAAGCGTTGTTACGTTGTTGGCGCGCAGAAAAGTTCTCGTACGAACTGCAGTATGAGGACGAGCATTATCCTGCATCAAAATGAACCGTCTTGCTCCCATGCGTGTGCGCATAGGCAGGACGTGTGGTTCCAGAATTTCGTCGACGTACCTATCGGCAGTCAACGTCCCACGAACGATGACCAACGGGGTTCTGGTATTGAAGGATACGCCTGCCCATACCATGACAGATCCACCATTAAATGCCGTAACTGGTTGCGTAAAACCATCCCGATCTCGTTCCCCACGACGGCGCCAAACAAGAGATCGTCTGTCGCTGCCATGAAGACAAAATCGAGATTCGTCAGTGAATAACACACTGTTCCACTGTCTACGACCCCAATGGTGATGATCATGCGCATAGGCCAATCGGGCTCGACGATGTCGTGGAGTGAGCATAGGCACGCGATTTGCGCGTCGAGCGCGTAATCCATGCTCGCGAAAGCGATTTCGGACCGTTGATGCCGAAATGTGTTGTTGGGGTGGACGTTGTCGACGATTGCGGAATTGATGAGCGATCGTGTGGGCATGCGCAGTAGGGTTTCGACGAGCTTCCCGAATGATTGCTCGATCATCACGCTCGGTAGTTATTCGTTGTCTACCTTGACCCGGACGACGATCGTAACTTTGAGTCGCGTTAAATCGGGCGTAAGCACGACTGACAACGGATTGACTCACTCCCATAGAAGCTGCTACTTCCACCTGACTGTAGCCCTGTTGAAGAAGAGTAACAATGCGAGCCACGTCTGTGGCAGATAAATGTCGACGAGGCATATCAAAAGGTTGATTATCAAGAAGAATTTACGGAAAGAATTTAGGCTTAAAACTATACAAAAAATTCAAATTTTATGTGAAAAAAAACCGGAATCCGCGAGGGGTATATCGATTTTTTTAATCGATTTTTTTTTTTTTTCAAATTTCTTGAGAAATTAATCTCTCTGATCGAAAAAATAAAGATTTTTGAGAAAAAAAAATTTTTTTATTGAAAAAATGAAAAAAAATCGAAAAATTGCTTTTAATGGTGATTTTTGCAAAAAAACAAAAATTTGAAGCTTCGGGGCACTATGAAAAAAAAATCGCAGCACTTTGAAATTTTCAGGGATTTTAGGGGACACTTTGAGGTAGAAAAATTACCGACGATATCCTTCGTTCATCCATTTTTATCAAATTTTTTGAAGCCCGTAGACCTTTTTTTAGACGAGAAAAAATTTGGAAAATTTTTTTCTTCGTAGTTTTCTTAGGATTTCTCCAGACCCGAACATGATAAAAAATTTTCATGTTCGGGTCATATCTGAAAACTAGACACTTAAAGCTACAATTTGCTTTTTTTTTATTTGCTGTACGATCATTTTCCTCGGAGTTACAGCCCGTTGAAAACCACCCAAAAATTTGGAATTTTTTTTATATCCCTTAATTTTTGTGACTAGTTTATATATATAAAAACTAGCTGACCCGGCAAACGTTGTTTTGTCACATTTACTTTATTATAGTAAATATACATGCAAATTTATCGTACTACAATTATTATATTCGATTGCCATCTAGCAACCCTATTGCGAATCTGTGGATGGAACAGAATACTATATAAATCGCGATTAAAAAACAGAGGTTGATCGTAGAAGGGTGACAATTTGAAATTGAACTATCTACTAGCTGACCCGACAGACGTTACTACTGCTATGGAGGAAGTGCCCTCTCCCTAGTTCGGCATGAAACCCTGCATTCACCTACTCCTGCAATCATCCTACCTTGCAAATGTTTGTGCGCACAACTCGAAAGATGGAGTTACTGTATACTTTACTCCTTTTAATATCAAAATATTGCATTTCCTTTAGATGCTCGATTATAGCAAAAAATATTTAAAAACCTTTAATTTCCAACCCCGACGACACGTGGTGTTTCCTAGCGGGTACCCATCCAACCATGACCACGCCTGACATCCCTTAACGTGGTATGATCGTTGGCAACAATGACGTTGATAACGTACCATCCAATGTTGTTAATATGTACACTCCATATATCAACTATAATCAAATATTTGCAAATTTTTAGACACGACTGTTTAACAATTTTATTAAAGTAACTATTATGTTGTATAAGTGAACTATCACTAATGGAGATTTGTCAAGTGTCACAATCCTGTTCAGCATATTGTATACGTAACTTCGACTCTACAGCCCCTCTATTCAGCTAATACAAACGTCGCCGGCGAACTAGCGCAATGAGGCATAGGAGAGCTTTACGTCTCACGTGATTGCTTAGTTAGTGAAAGAGACAGAGCATAGAGGCTGCGGCAAAACATCGTTGAGATAGTGTAATTTTCCTTACAGAATTGAAGCACAGGTCGGTATATTTAGGGAGACTAATGATGGAGTCAAATCTGAACTGTTGATGGAATATTTAAAACGCTTTTCAATCAAATCATGACTAAAGTAAATGCAGGTATTAACGAGTCCTCAAAGAAAATTTTGTAACCAATGACAAAAATTAGGATAAATTATGGCTTTCACAGAAACCTATTTATTATTATATGTAAGTATTGATTGTATATTTTATATATTTGATGACGCGACAACTTAAAAAGAGAATATAATCCTTAAGTTTCGTTAGTTATTAAAGTAAAACTGATTGTAATTTCGTTGATTGGTTATTAGATTATAATTATTTTATAATTTTTAAAATAGAAAAAAAAATTCAAATTCAAATTCATTTATTTGCTGACGTATGTGTACAGTGAAGTGTTATAATAATAATTATTCGATCGACATAAGTCTGCCTACGTTGGCGTGCAAAATACATTAGACATCTAAACAAAATAATCAATACAAAACAATCAATACAAAATAATCAAGACAAAACAATCAAAACAAAACAATCAAAACAAAATGTCATAATTATCATCGAACCAACTATATTTAAAATGTCAATCAATATATATAACAATTTTATTCTATTTACAGTATGATGGTGTCATTCAAAAACTCATTCACGTCATAATATGCTTTACTAATTAAAAAGTCATAGAGACGTTTTTTAAATTTTGTAAGGCCCTCTTTGCGCAAAGCGATCGGTATTTTATTAAATGTTTTTGATGGTAACAGACACAAATCATCCCGGTGGCGAGATCTACTGCGATGGTCGAACAAGTGTTGATTGCATTTAACAAATACAGCGCTTTCATAAGTATAGATGCTTGGACATGTTAGAAGCTTGAGTAATTTGAAGTGTGGTCTGCAAGTATCCGTTTGTCGTAACTGGAGTATAGCCCTAACACATTTCTTTTGGGACTTAAATACTAATTCCTTATCTGTTGAGTTGCCCCAGAATATGATTCCATATCTGATAGTAGAAGCTACATAACCGTGATACGCTGTGAGCAATGCTGATCGATTGGTGACTGGTCTCAGTTTGCTTAGTGCGTATGAGAATCGACTAAGCTTTTTACATACATATTCAACGTGCTGTTTCCAAGTAATTTTTTTATCTATATAAATACCTAAAAACTTCGTAACATCTGTTTCAAGTATTTGATTGTTTGAAAAATGTATATTCAGATTTTGTAGCCTATTACATCGTTGATAAAAATTCATAATTTTTGTCTTGTCCAAATTAATTCTAAGATTATTATTCATTAACCATTCCATTATCAATTCTAATGTCATATTTATATTATTTTCATAAGTAGTCAAGTTATTACCTAAAAATAGTACCGTGCTGTCATCTGCAAATAAGGTCATGTGATGATTGGTTACTTTTGGAAAATCGTTTATATATATGAGAAAGAGTAATGGTCCTAATATACTGCCTTGGGGCACACCACAGTGAGTGTATCTTAAATCAGAGGAGTAAGTTATTTCGGTTTTAGTTTTCCGACATATTTTACTGATTTGAGTAATTTGCTGTCTCTCAGTTAGATACGACTCAATTAGATTGTGTATATTTCCTCTGACCCCGCAAGCATATAACTTATGCAATAGAATTTTATAATCTACACGGTCGAATGCTTTGGTCATATCCATATATAGTGCTACTGCGGGTACTCTGTTATCAATACTCGTCATTATTTTGTACAGAAAATCATAAACAGCCATATTAATTGTTTTGCTTTTTCTAAAGCCCATCTGTTGATCAGCTAGTATATTATTAGATTCAAAGAAATTATTGAGACAACTATAAATAACTTTTTCGAAATTTTTTGAGAATATAGGAATCAGGGCTATAGGCCTATAACAGTTCATGTCTTCTGAATCTCCTTTTTTAAATATTGGTTTAATTATTGTAGTTTTAAGCTTTTCTGGAAAAATGCCATGCTCTATACAAATATTAATTACATAGCACATTACCGGAGCAATAATATGTGCTACCCGTTTCACAATTTTGGTTGAGATATTATCATATCCTACGCTGTTTGTATTTTTTAATGAATTGATGATTCTAAGTATATCATCCGGATTAACGGAGTTCATGTATACTGAATTGCATTGGTTTGGTAAGTTTCGAGTTGTCATATTAATATTAGTTTCAGTTTGGTTGGCATTGTTTATATGGTCAATAAAGAAGTTATTAAATTCATTAGCAATTTTTATAGGATCATAAATAATGTTGTCTTTGACCTTCAACTTGAGTATCTCTTCCTTAGGATAGTTATAATTTTTGCGATTTATGATTTTCCATGTGGCTTTTGACTTGTTTTCTGAGGTGGTGATAAAGTGGTTATTTTGCGACTTTTTTGTTAGCTTAATAACGGTTCTAAGCCTTTTAGCATATTGCTTAAGTATTTCTTTATTTTCAGAGTTACGATTTTTCCTATATTTCCAAAGGAAGTCTCCATTCTCACGTCTACAACACGCTTTAATTCCACGAGAAATCCATTTTGGACGTCTAATACACGATAACTTTAACCTTATAGTGGGAAAACACAAGTCATATAAAAGAATAAAGAGTTCATAGAAATAGTTAAAAGCATTGTTTGGTTCATTAGTTTTATATAAATCCTCAAAACTGAGTTGCAGTAAGCATTCAATAAATTTCCCAACATTTTCTTCTGAGTAGTCACGTTTGTAAACATACCAGCATTGCAGAATACACGTCTTTTTAACAGGGCATTTCAATATTTGCGCTGTATGATCGGATAGTGCTAGCTCCGTAACTTCAGCCTTGCATCCACGTATATTATAAAGCATGTTGTCAATACATGTACCGCTGGTCAAACGAGTTGGCACCTGAATGGCAAACCTAATATTATAGGACAGGCATATATCCTCAAAGTTTAATGATTGCCTAGTTCTATTGAGCATGTTTATATTAAAGTCACCACATATTATAATGTTTTTATTATTCAATTTTGTAAAAATATGATCTAATTGGCAGAAAAATATCTCAAGAGATTGAGAATCATTGTTAGGGATTCGGTATATACAGATAATATAAATTTCATGGTCAATTAGTTCAATAGCCGAACACTCAACAATATTTGATATGGAAAAGTTAACAATTTCTGTGACGGGCCTAAATTTATGTCTGTTACTTACCAAAATACACGAACCGCCATTTCTCTCTCTTGAGTTCATTATTTTCAAGGATTAAATTTTCTATTTCTTGATCTGCACTGTTCAATTTCTGCTTCAAAGTATCTAATTCATTCTTTAGCTCTTCGTTAACCATAGTTTCACTGTTTTGTGTGGTACTGTGGAGACTTAACATAGTTGAGTCGAGTAACGTAGAATTTATTATATCATGCGACAGTACTGATAAGTCGAAGTCTGATTTCGATCGTTGAATTTTCTTGCGGATGGTTACGTTATCCATGTTTACAAAATTTACAAAAATCTCACTTGATGTTACATAAGGATCGAACTCGGGTCCACGGATTTGCAGTCGGTCGAGGACGCACTGAGCTAGACGAATTATTAACGATTGTGGCGAAAGTTGTGTTCTGTTTATCTGAAAATGTGATATAAGTAAATCGACAGCTCAAGAGGTGCACGCGTGCTAAACTATTGGCTCATAATCCAGTTGCATCTTCTGGTTTACTCAATATTTTGTGTAAAAGTGTATTAGAATAAAATATGTGATTGTTATTAATTGCACAAATTGTATTATTTTAACGTTCCTGGTACATTATGCCTACTATGGATGAAAATTGCCAAGACCGCTTCCCTGGACCCTCCTGCCAGCCCGTTATATGCATATATTACATTATTTAATTTGAAATAAGATAATCTTTGCACTAAATAATTAATGAACAGAAGAGCCCGCTCTACGGCATCAGGTGGCAGCGTGGGGATGCCGGGGTGGTGGCTGGTTCTGCCCAGCCAGTGTCCAGAGTCCAGGTGCGGGGGTCCGGGCCACTGAGGCCTGGGCTGCGAGGAAGAAAACCTCTATAAAAAATTTAAGATGCGGCAAGCGGCGTCTGCCCTTCGCGGGCCGGATGCCACCTGCACTAAGAGTCCCATGCTGAAGGCATCCAGTAGTAGTTCCTAGGTGCGTGCCTAAGCAAAGGAGCGGGGCAGTAATAGCCTCGCCGAAGGAAGAACTCGCCTGAACACGGCGAGCGACGCCGACGGGGCAGGCGGTCATAGGATTTTGAAGAATTGGTATTGTCAATATATATATTACCACCAAACGTGTCAAGATTTTCTACCAAATTAAAAAAAACATATATCTAATAATCTCTGATGAGGAAAATTATTTGGATTAAATTATATTAAATACGAAGTTAAAATAACAGGGGCTCGCTTCAATGTTGATTTTAAAATTATTTAAAATTTTGTAGTTCCTACCTAACTATATCTCTATCCAACTTTTAGGGTTTAAAATATTATGATTACAAAATTACAAAATAACAAGAAGTTGATAGAGTTATGAGTTGTTTAACCCGGCGTCATTGTGGTTACTAAACGGAACTTAACCGTTGTGGCCGGGTATATTTAACCCATGTACACTGAATCAAGCTTAAGTCAATACTAGTTTTCTACATTAATGCAATAGGTAATTAAACAAATAACTTATAAAAATCAAACATTTATTTAGTATAAAATGTATATACCATAAGGCATATAGATAAGAGTGAAAAAATAATAACCATTTTGGTTCTAAACATAAAATTGACTTTCACACGTTAACATAAACTATAATCAATACAAAACAAAGATTATTTATTACTTACATACAAAGTTATTCGCTATCGAGATCATTACGTGGCCATTGTGGCTGGGTATAACTTACCCGCGCGCTCTTTACAGACATTTATACTCCGTTGTAGCCGCAGCAAGCACTAAAAAGAGTAGTTGTGTAGGTTGGTATGTAGTAGTAGTGGGTATTAACGCGCGTATTTTGTTTTAAAGTTATTACGGTTTTAATATCCGTCTTGTATTAGATAACCGGCAACAATGACGCCGGGTTTAAGAATAAATAAAATCAATCGGTCGTGATTGTGATTTCATTTTTTAAGTTACGAAATATAATAGGTTGTTCAATAAGTTCTGTCGTTCGATAAGAAAAACACAATTTTATGGTTCAAAATATACTTTATTATTCAGTATAATCTCCCTGAACATTAATACACTTGCTCCAACGATCCCCCAATCTGTGGATTCCATCCATGAAGTGAGAATCCGGAAGTTCTGCAAAATACGCTTCAACAGCCATTATGACTTCTTCATTTGATGAAAAACGCTTGCCACGCATACATTTTTGAGTTCTGGAAACCAATGGAAGTCGCTGGGGGCCAAATCTGGTGAATAGGGTGGATGCTCCAACAATTCGAATTTTAATTCATGGATTTTAGCCATTGTATAGCTCTTGTGACTCGGTGTATTGTCCTGACAAAAAAGGATGTTTTTTTTTCTGCAAACCGGGTCTTTTTTATATATATATTTTAATATCCTGTATTTTGGCTATGATTTCTGGTGTTGATGCGCTTTTTGGACGTCCTTCACGTAGATTGTCTTCAAGGCTTGTACGACCGTTTAAATTCAGCAACCCATCTTACTACTATTCTAATTGTAGGTGAACAATCATTACACACTTTTAACATTCGTTCGTGAATTTCTTTTGGTGCTACACCTTCCAAAAATAACAATTTTATCACTGCACGATATTCAATTTTTTCCGTCGTAAAAAAATGCTGTGACACGGCGACACTAAATGGCGTGTAAACAAAGAATGAATTGACAGATTGAAATGAAACTTCACATACGTTCATATGAAGAGTGTACTAACAAAACAAAAAAAAACATTGAGCTAGTGGTAACGCCCTCTCTTATCGAACGACAAAACTTATTGAACAACCTATATATGTTGTAACCATAGGGGTATGTTTAGTTAATAGTGCATGCCCGTTGAGCTTCGGCGGAGAGTCATCGTCACCTGTCGTGGCAACCCTGGAGTCTATCGGGAAGTAGCTCGATCTCGTCGCAAAGGAACTTCAAATGAATAGGGATAGGTAATTGCTTTATTCATTACTGTGTTTTTTAGCGACAGAGGTAAACTCCTCTTTAGTATAACTTCTTTATTATGAGCCAGTGTATCTACACAAGTAACGTCCCACACCAGGGCACCTAGTCGCCGCGGCACTTATGTCATACCATCAGGTCTCTTGCCATCGTCTCTGGAGAGGCCACAAGGCTCCAGTTTTGCTGGAACAGCGGCGGTGACAAGAGCCTGGCGAATTATATCGTTAAGTGTGGCATGGCGGTCTATGCGGCCTGCACTTTTTGTACAAGATAGACCATGGCGCCCTAGCTCATCGACGTGGTATCCACAACAGCGGCAGGTGTGGGACTCGCAAATTTTAGTGCCTAAGCGAAGACATATGGCGATACGGAGCACCGTCGCGTCTAAAAGGGTACCTATGTTGAGTGATGGAAGCGAGTGCAACCAGTGACCTGATTCCTTTTCCGAAACTGCAAGTAGTCTGGCTTTATCCACGTCATTAGAATGCTCAAGAAGATAAGCAAACGTTAATTTTAGCTGAGGCAAATCCCACCCTCTCTGTGACTCTCGGTTTACTGGAAGGTTTTCCCCCGGATATGAAGAAATCCAGTGAGCCACTGCATCCGCTTGACCACTGACACGAACATCAGCTATGGATAAAATTAGGATCTTGCTGATGAGTGTCAGAATGCTGTGGGTGGATGAAAGAAATACTGGAAGTGCTACGCTAGATTCAGTGCGAATACCGACGCCACCTAACCTAATAGGAAGCGTTGCTTGTCTCCATGAACGATCGTCAAACTGTAAATTTAGAATTTTGGTTAGTGATTTTTTTTAATCATTGTCAATGAAAAAGGGAAATCAATCTGGAGTGGAACTCCCGGCAGCATACTTTTGAGACCAGTCGCCTTATTGTATTTCCAACGGCGACTGGGCGGATACCTCCATCTTTCTTCTTTAGTGCAACTAAATTTGCTCCAAAGAGAATGGGAGTAATGTCGGTGGGGACTGAACCTGAGATAACTAGGTTAACTAGATCCGTAAGGTCTTTAAGTAGATTTTTTCCAGGGTCCCCTAAAAAGGGGTCGGTTGGATCTTTAAGATGCTGTGGGGTGATTCCATCCAGGCCACCAGCTGAGCCATTGGGAAATGACCGAATGGCATTCAAAACAGTATCAGCATCAACAGTTAGGATCCGGTCTGAGGAGTGAGAAGGGATGATAGGGATGTGGGCTGTGGGTGAAGAGGGGTGTTTATCACGGAGGCTTGATATGGTATCTAATGAATTTGGTGCAATTGTGTCTGAAGAAAACAGGAGCTTGGCGGCTCCTTTAATATTTCCATCTGAAATTTTATTCTCAATGAGTTTAATCTTATTGAAATGGTGACTGCTCCTTGAGTCAACAGCGGGCAATGAAGAAATGGATTGTGACAGATTATGTTTAATGATAGATGATAAGGAGCGGTTGTTACAGTTACCGACTATGTGAAACGATCGATATGTGAATGTTAGAAGGTCTTTCCAGGCCTGAGATGAATTTTGGGAGACCACCTTGGCCACACATGCACTGAAACTACGGGCTGCTGTTGCACGGGCTCCCTTAGGTACTCGTTTAAAAATTTTGCAATTATTTTATAGAATTTATTATATATATTATATATAATATTTATTATTCTTTAGAAAGGCCAATTTTGAAGGGAAATTATCATTACTTGGAGTCCCAGCCGGACGGGTCAAATTAGGATCATTTAGGACCGCTGATGAGCACGAAAGACCTGTACGGGGAACATGTTGACGACTGCAATGTATTTGCAATCCTCGTTGCCCCTTGAAAAGCTTTTTGTTGTCACAGATGGGACAATCAAGCAATGTGGGCGGGTTGACGACATTTGACATAATATTTTCGATACTATACACAATAAAAGAGGGCTAAAAATCATAAAATATTGAGACAAAAATAACTTAAAATTAAAATAAGATTTCACTTGACACGCACACGGCAAAGCCAAAACGTCAGTGAACTATGGTCTCTAAGGTGATGAAGTACTTAGTTGCCATGGTAGTCAGGTTACCGTAGTAATCGAATAAAAATAATCATGTCACTTTTATAAATTATCAAACACAGCTGATTTTGATTTTTTGTTATATGTGTGGTACATATAACATATGTATAAATAACAATATCATAGTAATAAGGCAATATACAGATGACAATTCTTTTTTAAACACTTTTTGAACTCTTGAATCACTCACATTCTTGACACTGCAATTTTATGTTTAACTTTTTATCAGAACTGTAAGTACAGGGTGCGCCAGAGATACTTACTTATTTGAAAAAATTCCCGCGCGGTGAGTTGGGCGGGTAGAGGGGCAAGAGGGGGCGCATCTGGAGGGGGAAGTTCCCAAGTTTGTTTCTCCCTCCAGTCAGTTGCCATCATGCTCTGGTCTAGAGAGCAGCGGGCCTTCGCAGTTGAGAGCTTCTTTTCTCGCGCAGTTACCGTGAATGGAGCTCGTTACAGGAACATGATCGAGGATTTTTTTCTTCCAAGACTCGAAGAAATGAACGTTAGGAACGTGTGGTTTCAGCAAGATGGAGCCACAGCACACACAGCACGAGACTCAATGAATTTGTTGCGACAACATTTCCCCGACCGCCTCATCTCTCTCAGAGGCGATCTCCAATGGCCGGCACGCTCTCCAGATTTGACTCCATGCGATTTCTTTTTATGGGGTTATTTGAAATCCCTGGTTTATGTCGATCGACCACGGACCATAGCACACCTCAAGAACAACATTCGCGACGCCATTGCCAACATACCGATTGATATGCTGCGAAGAGTGGATACGAATTTCAAAAATCGACTTCATCAGTGTATGCGCAATGGGGGTCGCCATTTATCCGATGTCATTTTTCAGACTGCATAAAAAAAAATTGGGATATTGTATTCTCAAATAAAAAAATTTTTAAAACAATAACTGAAGTACTTTTTTTTTATTGACCTTTCAAATAAGTAAGTTTCTCTGGCGCACCCTGTATAACACTTGTGCAGGAGTATTGGACCTAAAACATTGCTTTTTAGCACTTTTCGCACACCGAGCTCAATGTAAATTATTTAAAAATATTTTTCAAACGATTGGGATTATTTTACTTGTAGTATGTCAAAATCAATATTAAAATTAGATTATAGAAATATTATAAATTATTTAGAAATTGGGTTCGAGTCGAATGATTAAGGTAACTAAACTTTCAGCAATTAATGTATTTATTATCAGAAACACTTCAAGTCGAGTGAACGCCGGAAGTTTGTTGATATGAGTTATAAATACATTTATAATAATACTAGGTCCCGCGCTTACACCCGCGATGCCGGGCGATGTAATTCCAGGCTATGTCATCCTAGGGCATGCTCTATCTACATGCCAAGTTTTAACAAATTCCACTATATAGTTTTTTTGTGAAAGAGTAACAAATATCTATAATATATTTATAATGACATTTTTTTGGGATGCAAAGCATTTTAGACGTTAATTAAGGCTATAAACTATACGCAAAGTATAATCCGAAACCGTTGAGTACTTTGTGCGTGAAAGAGCCACAACCGTTCATACATCCATTCTCACAAACTTTCGCATTTATAACATTAGTAGGATTAGTAGAATATACGAGTATATGGTAACGTCAACAAAGTTAAAAAAGCTGAAGGCAAATCATTCATCAGAGCCAAAACACAACCTTACTCCAGACCCACGCGCTGAGTCCAGCTGGCTCTTTTTTTAATGCATTTTGCCTAGCGTATTGGCTAATTTTTAAGTAATTACAATAATTTTTTTTAAACCGGGGAAATTTTGTTTTTTTTATTCCCCGCTGGGAAAATTGTAACACTATGTTTCATGCAAATGAATATTTGCGTGAAAGAGTAACAAACATTCATACATCCATCCTCACAGACTTTCTCATTTATAATATTAGTAGCATAGTAGGATTGGACAAAAAGTCTTCATCTGTCTGTCTGAGAAATTTGGCGTAGTGTAGAAACTGGCTTTCCCGCATCAATGAAGGTAAAAAAAAAGACATGCATACATTTTTAAACAGTCCCAGCCGTGTTAGGCGGCGAAGCTGTCTGTTTGGAATCATCAGGCTCGCCGGGAGTACTGGAAGTCTTCCTGCTGGAATACTTATCTTGAAGTCGTCGCTCCATGTTGTAGAACAGGCGTGTGTAGCGGCGCATGAGGATCCTGAACGCAGCCTTCGACAGCAGCAGGATCTGTCGACCAGACTGAATGACTCGGTGGACTGGTAGCGTGCCGATACGAGACATAATCTATTCGTTATAGGCATTGATGCATGTTTATAATAAAATACTAGCTGGCACTCACCGTATTGCTGGCATAAGAAAAAAAATCGAAATAGCAGTATTAAATGTCAAAATGACGCGACACTTCATGTAAAGGACTTAACGTCAATGAACGACGATTGAATTGTTCGGATGTTGTTCATACAATAATATCAATTAAAAATCGACGGTTTGGGATAGGTACCTACCAAATATCCGAAAAAAATATCATGAAAATTGGTTGATCCGTCTCGGAGGAGTGCGACCACAAACACCGTGACACTAGATTTTCATATATTAGAAGTATATTTTTATATTAATTTGTTTTTTAATTATAATTATTCATTATGATACAAAATATTGGGCCTATTGCAATAAAAATATTTTCATTTAATTTTCAACGTATTCCTTATAATTTCGTCCTGTCATCTGTCCGTATGTCACAGCCATTAAACTCGCAGACTACTGGCGCTAAATACGTCATTTTTTTATTATGGTGCTTCGGGAAATATCTATAGACCGCATGTAGTAAAATTACGAAAAATTAAATAATTTAAGGTGGCATGTCACTTGGAACTTAGGCAAACATTAATTTTGATCTCTGCACTAATAGATCTTCACTACTTCTAAATAGAATATATATCTGGGTAATGAAAGCTTTCGTAGTCGGTATATTTTTTTTGGTATACTATTACATGCTACTAACGACTTGGTTTCAGAACTCTACCCACGATGTGTGATCAGACCGCCCCAATAGTTATTACAATTTTAGTTCAGTTAATTTGAAGCACATTTATATAAATCACAATCTACAATGCTCACCTTGCAAGGAGTGACTGCCACCACATAAGACATGCGGATCTCCTTGTCGGTCACCAGAGATAGTTCCCCGAAGGAGTCTCCATCGATAAGGTGACCCAACTCTTCATTCTGAGGCGAGTACACAGCCATCACTCCCACGTCGATGATGACCAACCCGTTACCTTGTTCCGAAATCTGGTCAACAGAACGGAAACACAATTGAAGAACTCTTATTCAAATTAAGGCATCAGGACGATTTTGTCATACTTTGGTTAAAATGCGTATCATCACTTAACAGCTAGTTTCCGCTGTTCACCACCTTCGCCCACATCATCACTTATCGCGAGACGATTCAAGTCAATAACACATAAGCCTATCTACCTATAAAAAGCAAAAGATTTAGAAACACATCTTCTACTCTCTGTCCTGTTCCTAATCAGTTGTGTCAGTGCAATGCGTACCTATGCTCTCTCTATGAAGCGCTTCATTTTGTCATCTCCTCAAGAAACACTAATCATATAAACCTATGTACGATTCACTATACAATCGAGCTGATTGGCCCCTGACTTTTTAAAATCTAAAAATTGGTATACAGGGCGATGATTTACCTAGTAAGAATAGTAAATGGTCAATAACCAAAACGTCTGATCATAAATTTAAAAATTATATTAGGAAAGTTTTGAAAGAAAAAGCGTATTACAAGGTGGTTCATTATATTGAAGATAAAAATGTATGGAAATAGCTGCTCTCTGCACAGTGCACCTCTAATTTTCTTGTTTAAGTTGTAAGTAATTATTGTCATTTTCTATTTTGTAGTCTTGTTATTTCTTTTTTTTGTTTTTTTTTTTTTTTGTTTTTGAATGTTAGCTTTATTAAGCATTTTGTAATTGTTAAATATAAAAATATGTAAAATTGATATTATAAAATATCCAAAAAGTCAGAATAGATAAAAAAGAATTTAATAAAATAAAAAAGAATGTAACCTTGCTGAGTTTCTTGCCGGTTCTTCTCAGTTGAAGGCTGACTTCCGAACCGGTAGTAGCTTCAGTAACTTTAAATTTGACCTTCATAAGTGCCTTCTGAGGGCCTAAACTGAATAAATGGTTTTGAATTTTGATTTTTTTTGAAAAATGCTTAATAGTAATAATAATGCTACATTTGCAATTAAAAAGCGGGGTTGCTAATCCGTTGTTGATCTTGTTCAGAAGGATCTAGATCTCTCGTGTAGATGTCGGAGCACACCAGTTGGTGCTTGACTCGGCTCGGTTTATTACCGGCTTTCATATTGTTTCAAGAAATATATTTTTATTTAAATAAAGTAAAGAAGCAGAAGAAGCCAACGAGCACCCATAATCAACACCTGTTCATAAGTAAAACACACGTGGCATCCATCGCCTTCCTCGCTATATTGTAGGTAATGTAATATATGGTCTTTGGAAGGCTTATACTCACCTCAGCCACTACATCGCCCTGTAAATAATTATCTTCTTGCAAAAGTTGAACAAGTTCGTTTATTATATTCGAAGGCCAATCCGAGAAGCATGGGACCCTTGCCACTCGCCGCCTGTAGCAACTCAATACTGCCTCTTTCTTCAAAATCTTCGGTAGACTGATGTATAGTTTGTTTTGTTGTTTAATCAATATCAATTTTACTATATTCAATTCATGGTATTGCATCACCGTGGAACTAAGATTATCAGCCAATTGGCGACTTTTTATCAAATTCATTGTCATGGCTTTGATTGACAACACATGATCTTCAGGAAACATGATACGACTGATCAAAGTATAACTTTCTAGTAAAGACCAAACGTAAAATATATTCGCAATAACATAAGATAATAAATGTGTCATTTTATCGATGTCGGTTCTTTGCTTGAAACCGAAGCTGATTAAAAGTAAAGACTTAGAAATCTGTGAGAAATGGTAACACACGAAGAAATAATCAGATAATGGATTGAGTTTGTTAAACTTTGTCATTACACTTAAACCGTAGGAAGATTTCTCGTCGATATGGCCTGTCATTATCATGAGCCAAAGAGACATCAAGTTACACATATCGATGTAATAAAGCATTGTGGTGAAGCCGAGGACCAAAACACGGAAGAGACTATAAAAATGAGTAGCATGAAAGGATCCACGGTCCTTAGTCCAGTATTGAGACGCTTCGTATATACGTTTCAATCTAAAAAGACTAAGGAGTCTCAAGACAATAATAAACTGGTTCGATTTGCATATTATGCAGTCAATATTTGTACCATACCTAAGAAACATAATTAATTGTAAGGGCATAGCCGATGCACAATGCAGGAACAATTTTGTGGAGCAGTAATGCATTCTGCCTCTATTGGCATCAAGAATAATCTGCTTAGTTTTCTTATCGATGTAGCCGGTCTTGAAGTTGACAAACAGGTCAAATATCACGAAGCATTCTAATATAACACAGATATAGTAAAGAGCTGATAAATGGTGGCCAAATATAATTGAGGTGTTATGATGAAAGATAACTTGATTTACTAATAATATCCAAATCAACATGCAGTCCCAAACATCTCTGAAAATATTAATATATTTATCATTCTAAAAATAGCATCGGATTAACTAACCTTCAACCATTTGATATTATTCTAAAAACATTGTAAAGAAACCTACATATCAAACCCGACATTTAGACCTTTGAAGGTACCTTATGCTTCTTTATGCAAGTCAAAGTTGCTGAAACTACCACCTTCGTAATTTAACCTTTAACTAAGGAGAACTGGCATGCCCAAGAACTTACATTCAAAGGTATGTGTAGTGAAGGAGTAATTAAAGTAAAATAATAATTTACAATGGCCTAATGGGGATTAGGCCATGATGCCCTTACATGTATTATTATATTATCTATTAATTTTGAATAAAATGTATACATGCACTATAATAAAGCAACTCATGGTAGAAAGATAAAAACCAAAAATATTATAAACATAGAAATCTTCACCTGAATTTACTCAATGGATGGATTCTATCTTTATAATAGCGATACTGCTTTGTTCTGTCTACCCTCATAGAGTGGGAGCTGGTATAGTATACCCTAGACCTATTGTCACTGTAAGAAAGCAGGAACAGTCCATTCCACCTCCTACTAAAATTTGTCAACCAGCTCCTTCCGATGCAATACATCTTGCTCGGGCACTATTGTGCAATTATGGTCGTAATAAGATTCGTGGAAATAAGATTTAACGTTCATTTCACAGAAAATCTCTTAAACTGAAAAAAATTACTGCGTAATCTAACGCTAATGTTGACGCATTATGGGATTAATCAAAGAGATTTATGTTTTAAACCAATGACTCAAAGGGAATTTTATTTTAGACCAAAAAGTATTTATAAGATAGAGACTGTGTGTCTATGCTTACCTTTTTAATATAGAAGCACATATACTTTAAGGAAGCTTGCTGGAAAGCTCCAAAGATATGACATAAATTGAAAGAGATCAGCAGAGTAAATAGATATTGATAACATGAATATTTGCCCGTGCGAGAATAGAACTCACGACTAACTGGCCCGTCATGCTATGATTCTTACCGATAGTATTACCTCATCCTATCATCACCACGACGTTGTACAAAATAAAACAGTTTTTAGGATTCCGTACCTCAAAAGGAACACTCATATGTCGTTCTGTCCGTCTTTGACAGGCGTTTTGCTAAACGTACACATTTATTTTATATGGGAGTAAAAATAAGAAGTAATATTTATTAGAAAAATTATATGTTATTATATATCTAAAACCATTTTCCGGAAAAGCTGCCTGAGCTTTGATGACTGAAATAGTTGGTCGGTAGAACGGTGGACCTTACTTTAATAAAGGATGTCCATGGGTCGTCGGTTCGAACCGGTTCGAAGGAAACATTTTTCCTTTTTTGGGAGAAAAGAAAAAAGTTTTTGTTGTTATTTTTCCAAATATATATACAGGATATACAAGGATATAAAAAAAAATTAAAATTTTGGGTGGTTTTCAACGAACATCAACTTCGAGAAAAATGATCGTACAGCTAAAAAAAAAGGAAATTGTAGCTCCAAGTGTCTAGTTTTAAGATATGACCATGAATTTTTTTATCATGTTTAGGTCTGGAGAAATTCTAAGAAAACTAACTACCAAGAAAAAAAATATCCAAATTTTTTCTCGTCTAAAATATGGTCTACGGGCTTCACCATTTTTTTCCCATGGTTTAATAAAAAGCTCTTTTGGACGATTTAATGTCCTTTAATATAAATCAATCAAGAAGCCTGTATGATGATTTTCCGCGGAGTTATCGTCAGTCAAAGCGAAAAAGTACTTTTTAAATTTGACCATCAATAACTCTGGGCACAATGATTATATAGGAAATCAAAGGAGGGTTTGGAAAACTACACAGTATTCTCTAAAAGATAACGAGAATGGCTTTTGATATTTGGATAACTTGGTATAACTTTGCATAAAATGGATGAACGAAGGATATCGTCGGTAATTTTTCAACCTTAAAGTGTCCCCTAAATCCCATAAAAATTCAAAGCGCTGCGTTTCTTTTTTCATAGTACCCCGAAGCTTCAAGTTCGTTGTTTTTGCAAAAATAACCATAATGACCAATGTTCGATTTTTATTCGTTTTTTTAATAAAAACATTTTTTTTTCTCAAAAATCTTTATTTTTGCGATAAAAATATTATTTTTTCAAGTGATTTGAAAGAAACACAATGGTGGCAATACACGGTACTGATGTGTTACTTTCGATCGTACAGAGGTCCTCCGACAGACAGACATACAGACAAAGAGACAGACAGACACACACGCGTGTGTGTAAGAAGCGTAAATCCGACCGAGCGACCTCCACGTGGTATGCTTTGGGATTACCCAAAGCATTAGCATTAGCCTCGGCAAGACAGCAGTCCAAACCAAACGAGAAAATTTGTAAATAAAATCGAAAAGGATTAAAAAAAAATGTTTTTTTTCTTTTTTCGGTCGAAACCGCGGACACGGTTTCGTCCGTGGCCGTAACGTCCAAAAATCTAAAAGGGACGTCGGTGCGAGCCTTAAAGGACGCGGCGGTGGCCATTAAAGGGGCCGCTGCTGGTCTGAGGGCCCGCACGACAACGGAAGAGGTGGTCAAGCTGGAGGCGGCCAACACTCTGCTCGCTGGCCAGGTTTCCGAGCTTCGCTGCGAGATGACGGAGCTGCGGCAGAAGATGGCGGCGGCACCCCCGGCACCAGCAGCGCCTGGGACCGGCACCTCCGTTAAGAAGATGATAGAGGAGGCTTGCGTGCAAGCGTCGCCCAGTGTGGTGCGATGCTGAACGCAAGACTTGTCGGTATAGAGGACCGCTTAATGCCGGAGCCGAGATTGCGGCCGCCTCTAGCGGCCGACCGAAGAAGGACGGAGACTGCTGCAGCTGGCACCGAAGTGGCGACATCACTGCCGCAGTCGACCGCTCGACCGACACCCTCTACCCAACCCTAAAATAAGGAGAAGGGCAAGAGTAAAAGGCCGAAGTTAGCGGGCCAGGGGGCGGCCAGAGCGCGGGACTCGAGTCCCATCATGCCCGCACCTCCACTGCCCCCATCAAGGGAACAGTGGAGTACGGTCGCCGCTCGCCAAAAGGCGCTTGGACGACGCGCAGTTCGGCTTCCGCTGCAGAAGGTCGTCCCTGGACGCCATCGTGCGGGTGAGGGACTTCGCCGAGGAGGCTGTTTTCTAGGGCGGAGTGATGTTTGCGGTGTCTTTAGACATCCGTAACGCATTCAACACTCTGCCCTGAGAAACAGTGAAGGAAGCACTGCGGTACCATGGGGTGCCGCAGTACCTCCAGAGGGCCGTCGTCGACTACTTCGTCGGGAGAGTAGTGGTCTTCCCGACGAAGTCGGGTGGCACGGGGAGGAGGGAGTTGTCGTGCGGTGTCCCACAGGGGTCGGTCCTCGGACCGCTCCTATGGAACATCGGCTACGACTGGGTGCTGCGCGGGGCCACGATGCGGGGGGTCGACGTAACTTGTTACGCCGACGATACCCTCGTGTCATGGCATAGGTAGGTACTAGCTGTCCCTCGTGTACAAACGTGTGACATTGCGACGGCATTAACTATGATATTCTGCAACTAAACTTGATGATGAATTCACGCATTGACTAGCCCTGTCTCTTTTGCCTCCTCGCAATTATACGAGAGGTCCGCTATCTGCATGCTCACCTGAGTGATCACTCGGCGAGTTTTGGTTTGTGAATAGCACTGCAGAAGAGTTAATTTTTTACATTTTAATAAAATTTTCAATAATATGGTTAACTTGTTTCTTACTTTTTAGTTATAGTATAAGAATAGGTAAGAATAGTTATATTTGAAAGCTTTTTCAAATGTGAAATAATAGACAAAATACTAATAATTCTATGATTCTACCTACATGTTCGAAACCGATAATCGACTCGGTTTCTTTTGTGTAATCGATGTGCTTACTACTTGCAACACTAGTATTACGAAACGTCATTTCTGTCATAGCAGTATTGGCATTGGCAGTTCCTTTTTGATTGAATACTTTTAGGCGGTTTTACGAAACTGAGAATTTTTGTGTTGGCTTGTTGATTTTTGAGAGTATTACATTCGAATCGTGGTAATTCATCACCATGTACTGCTAAAATCAGTGTATTGTGTATTGGCGGAATATGAACCGCACCTGATATTGCTAGTATTTTTTTTTTCGCGTGTGAAGACTAGATAGCCCCAGCAGGGCGCCTTCATCCATAGCACAAGACTTTCCTCCATCCTCCCAACTCAACTGTCCTTTCCCATAAAAATACGAAACCCGGTATCCCTGAACATAAGGCGCTGTATCAAGGAGGTATTGGCATATTTGGTAGTACTATTGCCCGAACCACTTCGTTATTACCCCATGGCCTCATAATTCTATTTAATAATTATATTGTAATATTTGTACCACACTATGGTACAATACATTTGTTTGTTTATAATAGTGACACCAAGTGACTTTGGCAAATATTGACATAATTTGATTAACTGTATCTTGGTGAAGTTGTAGTCCTCCACAGTTAGATCTATATAGGTTTTGTTGTATTTGGGACTTGTAAGTTATAATTTATTTTGATCAAAGGTAGTTGAAAAAAAGTGTGTGCGTGTAACCTTTACGCGCGATTGAAGTAAAACTTAATAAAATTAAAAGATTAATAATATTATAATTTAATTATTTTTATTATTCATGTGCTTTACAAAGACTATTCAAATGTTATATTAATATTATTCACTCGAAATATTTAGATACTTGAATGTCATAATAATTTTGTATGTATGAAATTATAGGTTTGTTGTAGTAACTATAATGTGAATCGTAAATTTTACTTTCTAAATTTGCTACTTTTCTTGAAAATACAGCATCTATCGTTGTACCAAAACGCGTTGTTGATTGAAGTCGAAAAATATTCATGGATAGATAAAAATTGTATTTATTGAAGAAAGAGTAAAAGGTTCCTGGGACTCCGCCATTTCATTTAAGGTTAGATCAGTACATGTCAATGTAACCTTGTTATTGAATATTATAGAATGTCGCAATCGTCAGAAAATTTATTTATTTATTTCACATTGATAAGTACAACATCTTACAGTTTCCCAAGATGATGTTATACCTAATTTTTATTAACTATACATAGACATAACAAAAAATAAAGTAATAATAAAATATTAACAATCAAATTAAAAACTAAAATAATATAAATTATACAATTATTATTTTTCTTTCCTTATCGCCTCAAATTTGAATGCCTCTTTCAATGCACCTTTGTGCTCCTGTTACAAATTTCGGCAGGCTATTAAAGGGATCTTCCAACGACATATTATTTATAATATTTGCGGCCCTTGACAACGGAGCAAACTTAAGTAAATTTGTCCTAGCTCTTGGCACATCAAACAAAGTGGGGCGGCGTCACGCTCCCACACACCCGTCTGGGACGCTCAGCCACAGCGCCTCCAGCACATCTGGGTGGTGCACCAGCCCACGCAGCACCCTCGCCACGTACTTTACTAATGCGACGTCCCTCCTAACCGCCAGCCTAGTGTACCCGACCATGCCTAAAACAAATAGACTCGGGTACATTAACGGGTAGAATGGGTAAACTCCATATAGCTTTAGATATAAGTACCTGGTGAATTTATTTTGTATTTTTTCAACCATGAGACTATATTTATCATTATGTGGATTCCAAATAATGGCACTTGTCTCGAGATGGCTACGAACTAAAGCATTATAAAGTATTTTTACCACTGCTATACTCTTAAAGTCCGTACATTGCCTAAGTATAAAACCCAAATTTCTAAAGGATTTGTTACACAAATCTATAATATGGTTGCGAAAAGTCAACTCGGCGACCATATGAACCCCAAGATCTCGCATATGCGTTAGACGCGTCATCACTGTGCCGTCCATCTCATCTTGATTTTGCAGTGGTATGCGCGCGCGACTGTTCGTCATCACGCAGCATTTGGACTCATTGAAGACCAGTTTGTTTTCCTGGCTCCACTGTACTACCTTATCGAGATCACCCTGAAGCCGCTCCCAGTCCGAGGCGTTCGCTACCGACATATATGTATATAGCTAGCTACACATGGATTAGATCCTTATTTTAAGTTTGCCTTCTATAGCCATTAGAGTATTTGATGAGAAAAAACGGACGTCAGAAGAAAACAATTAAAATGTCAATATAATTACTTTTAAGTAACAGAATATAAACTAAAATGAACTAATGCAATAACTATTATTATAATATAAGACTGAAAATTATATACATATTATACATGCACAAAGCATAGTAGGACTACTCCCATAAATAAACTAAACATTATTTTTCAGAACGTTACTTCCGTCAGAAAAAAAATCTGAGTTACTCCCTAGTCGCGCCTAAAGAAGTTTTACTTCAAAAATAATAATTATAGAATTACACAGGTTATTGTGTAGACTAGTTAGTCAAACCTACTTGAATAGTTAAATTGAATTTATTTGTTGCTTTGTTGTGACCTTTTATCATGTATTTGGTTCTGTGAAAATTGTAGGCATATGTAACAAACAGTTTGTAACAATAATTTGAAACTGATTACTTATTGTGTTGTATTATGAATGTACTGTTTATTGTGTCAGACAGATTGTAATATATTTGAGTGTTACTGTATTAAAACAAATTTTAGTAGCCTAAGCTTACTTTGTTTACTTTAATAATAACTTGAAATTTTGCAATAAATCGTTTATTATTATTTGTTTATTGTTTTATGAATTAATAATAAAATTATTGTTAAAACCAGTTTACATAACTTCATAATTAAAGTTTGTAATTAGGTTTGAAAATATGTTGCAGTCTTTTTGTTAAATGTAATAATTTTGGGTATTGATATTATTTGAATTTGGAAAACATGTATGATGAGTCATTGAAATCTTTACAAGCCAAAATCAGATTCAATTTAAGATGGGCCATAACGGCTTCAGCCCTAATAGATACACCTGGTCGACCACAATCCTTGTTGGCTCGTTTTGAGGACTTGCCGACTCGTCAGGCTAGTGTGGAAAAATATTTAGGAGAAATATTAACCTCTGGGGACACCGAGTCAATCGCTTTGGCAGATGTTAACCGGTTCTACAAGTTGGCCGATGATGTTACTGAGGCTGCCATTAAATTGAATTATAAGAAATCACCAATAAAAAGTTATTCAAATAATAGGCGCTTGGCAGATAAATATTATATATTAAATAGTATATAAAAGTAAATACCAAATCTATCCATAAGGTGGCAACCTTACTTATCGTAGGCAAAGCCAAAACTTGTGACACATATAATATATTGAGACCCAACTTTATTTCTATTTCAGATGCTGCAGTTAGTGAACTGATAAGTGTCTTCAGTAACAAGAAATTTACAGTCAATAAGTATTTTTATTCGCTAGAACTACGTGCATATGCGCGGATTTTATTTCTAACTGTATTTAGAATTCAGAAAGAGGTAAGAAAGAAGAAAGAAAGAAAGAAAAAACTCAAAACAATAATAAGCGCATTGAATTAAATATTAACGGAAATATTATCTGTGAAGATGATCAAATTGCACTTGCTTTTAATAATTTTTTTACTGACATACCTATAGCCACAACCAGCTCCTTGGATTCTTCACCGGCAGATGCTGAGTCGTTGTTAAAAACTAACGTATCAGAGTGTAATGAATTGTTTAGGTTTAGGCATATCACACCTTACGATGTCATCAAAACTTTCAAAAGTTTAAAAGTTAAACGGACTGGCGACTTATGGGGTATATCAGTAACAGTTTTGCAGGGTATAATTGATAATATTGCTCCCCAATTAGCTCTATTTTTTCACCGATGCGTAGATTTTGGTAAATTTCCGTATTTAATGAAACATAGCAAAGTTATACCTTTGTTCAAGGCCGGAGATCCTAGTGGTCCAACCAATTATAGGCCCGTTTTTATCTTGCCAGCCCTAAGCAAAGTATTCGAAAAGATTATTTTAACGCAACTACTTGCTCACTTTAATTTAAATAAACTTTAACACAGTGAGCGGTACGGTTTTACTAAAGGTCGCTCCACTATTGATGCCGGGGTAGCACTCTTAAAACAAATTTTTAACGCTTGGGAAAAGTCGCAGAATGTTATTGGAGTGTTCTGTGATTTATCTAAAGCTTTTGATTGTGTTGACCATCAGACACTTACGCGTAAACTAGACTATTATGGAGTTAAGAGTGCAGCACTTAATTTGATGAAATCGTATCTTAGTGAGAGAACTCAAAGTGTTAATGTAATGGAGTTAAATCATCTGGTTCTCCTGTGCATATGGGTGTACCCCAAGGCTCTATTCTAGGGCCTTTTCTGTTTTTAGTATACATCAATGACCTACCATTTTACATAAGAAATACCTGTGGAATTGTACTGTTTGCTGACGATACCTCACTGATTTTTGGTGTTGATAGACTGAAATACAATTATGACGATGTGAACGGTGCATTAGCCCAGGTATTAAATTGGTTTACTGTTAATAATCTTGTTTTAAATGCAAGAAAAACTAAATGTATTAAATTTGCATTACCCAATGTTAAAAAACTAGGCTGTAGCATAATGTTAGACAACGAAGCTCTTAGCCTTGTTGAGTCAACAGTTTTCTTAGGAATTACTTTAGACTCAAAACTTCAATGGGGGACACAAATATCATGTTTTGCGGGAAAACTTAGTTCAGCAGCTTACGCAGTTAGAAAAATCAGGCAGATTACAGATGTCGATACGGCTAGATTAGTTTATTTAGCTACTTTCATAGTGTTATGACCTACGGCATTTTGCTTTGGGGTAAAGCTGCTGATATAGAAACCATTTTTATATTGCAAAAAAGAGCTGTTCGAGCAATTTATAATTTGAGTTCTCGAGCTTCCCTCAGAGAAAAGTTTAAACTAATTGATATCCTCACAGTTGCATCGCAGTATATTTATGCAAACATAATATTTGTACATCAAAATATTAGTCTTTATGTCAAAAAGAGTGATATGCACTCCATCAATACTAGAAATAAGGATAAATTTGTCACTTCTGCATATAGACTGCAAAAAGTGCAAGGCTCATTTTTAGGACTTAGTGCACGCATCTATAATAAAATCCCTGCTGAAATTTTAAATTTGCCTTTACAAAAATTTAAGGAAAGAATTAAGACTGTTTTAGTACAAAAGGCTTTCTACAACACAAATGATTATTTTAATGACGACAATGCTTGGGTGTAGCGCTCGCTCCAGCAGGACACATCTTTATGTACAAAATCTTATTTTGAAAAGAGTAATTGCTGAGTTTATTGCCGGCTCTTCTCAGTAAAAGCAACCTTCCGAACCGGTGGTAGAGTCTGACCATTCATAAGTGCCTGTGAAGGCCTATTTGAATAAAAAATATTTCATTTCATTTCAAATATTTCATTTCATTATATTTCATTTCATATTTCATTTCATTTCAATAATTATTTTATAATAATTGATATTTTTATACATGTCATTTTGTTTGAAGTCAAGTGTAATGTCAACACTTTCTTGACAACTTCCGGTACCGTTATTTTTAATACATTTAAATCCATATCCTAAAATATTGATCTTTTTTTTATTAACATTATAAACATAGTTTTTTATTAACATTATAAACATAGTTTTATTAACATTATAAACATAGTTTTTTATTAACATTATAAACATAGTTTTATTAACATTATAAACATAGTTTTATTAACATTATAAACATAGTTTTATTAACATTATAAACATAGTTTTATTAACATTATAAACATAGTTTTTTATTAACATTATAAACATAGTTTTATTAACATTATAAACATAGTTTTATTAACATTATAAACATAGTTTTATTAACATTATAAACATAGTTTTATTAACATTATAAACATAGTTTTATTAACATTATAAACATAGTTTTATTAACATTATAAACATAGTTTTATTAACATTATAAACATAGTTTTATTAACATTATAAACATAGTTTTATTAACATTATAAACATAGTTTTATTAACATTATAAACATAGTTTTATTAACATTATAAACATAGTTTTATTAACATTATAAACATAGTTTTATTAACATTATAAACATAGTTTTATTAACATTATAAACATAGTTTTATTAACATTATAAACATAGTTTTATTAACATTATAAACATAGTTTTATTAACATTATAAACATAGTTTTATTAACATTATAAACATAGTTTTATTAACATTATAAACATAGTTTTATTAACATTATAAACATAGTTTTAAAATATTTTGTGATTCAAAAACATACTTTATGCATTTTTGTGACGAAAAGTTGTTAATTTGTTAATATTATTGATCACGTGATTTTTGTTTAAAATGCGGTTTCTATTCAGTTTAAGGTTGAGTTCATCGATATCTTTTGTTGAGTTAACATCTCTAGTGAAAGTAATAACGTGCTTATTTGTTATTCTGGTGTGTTACTCTGTTGTATATTTCCTACAACATAAACCCTGACCGTCGATTTCCTGAAGCCACGCCGACATGCACATTACTATAGATACATACCACGTACTCAGTAAATAATAACATTATGGCAACAGAATTACAGAACTGTATACTTGTTTATTATACGATTGCGTCTGTGGCAAGGCTTAAGCTAAGTTTTTAATATTAATTTCTGCATTATATTATTAATAAAGTTATATAAATTTACTATATTAAAGTACCTAACACAGTTTCGTCACTAATTTGTTTAGTGCTTTGATCAAATACAATAAAAATCACATTGTAAATGTTGTAAGATTGCAAGCTCACGTTAGGGAGTAGTGTCATAGTGAGTCATCTCAACTGTTTTGTTTCTGTTTTGAATTTCTGACTCAATATCAGGCGAGTACAAAAGTTATTCAGCTTAATTTTCCATAAATATATATTATTGTGTACAATTTGTAGTAATAAATACTTTCGAATCAATCAAAAATCAAAAAAGCCTTTTTACTGATAATATTATTACATTGAATTTCATGAAAGGTTATTTCTGTGATTCTATCTCGTCTTGTATTATATAATCTTTAATATAACAATTTCCATGCACTTTTAGTAATTGTATATCATTAATGAAATATTAATGTGTTATTTTATGTTTTAATATGTTACTATTTCATGCACTATTAATATTTAATAATATAAATTATAAATTTAAATTAGATTAATGTTTAGCTTAATCATCATAGGTTATTTTCCTATGGGGTTCTGGCTTCTTGCCCCGCGGTGACTAACCGGGTTGGGGCGATTTTCCTTTTTCAGATGTTCTTTGCTTGTGGTTTTTGTATAAATACTTTAAAACATACAAAATTTGTGATTTTATAAATAGTAATAGTACCTGCTTATTTGTTATTATAAATATATAAATTACTTTCTTACACGCTTTTTATTAGCTTCAATATTTTAAACAGTTAGACTTGCAGTTAGTAGTTATGAGACAGCGCTGTTTAAATGAGACAAACTAAGAACGGGAGAAAACCCGAGGTCACAGTAGGAAATCAATTTCAAAAGAGACAAGTACAACAATAGAGCTGCCAATAGAGTATGCTCGCTCAATACTATCGCTATTACATATATAGCATCAAATACTGCATGTTTAGGGTTCGAAATATTTGTACTAAATACTAACCAAAAGCATACTAAATTATGTGTAGTAAAGTATATTTTTATTATAAACACGTAGAAAACGAAACAAGACGTGTGGCGTAAACAAATTAATTTGAATAGGAACCCCTACTTTTGGAGATTAATAGTTTTATTTATAGTATTTATTTATTTATCTCCGAAAATACTGAGGCTTCTAATTAGAAAACATACGAAAAAGTTTAAAAGCGTTAAGCTTAGAAGTTGTAGAGCTCTAAGTGTAGAGTTTGTACGGGAAAGTTCAGGTCTATTACAAGCACACCCATCTCAGTTGACATATAAATAGGCGTTGGTTGTCAGATGATGTCACGTGTAGAGCGTCATATGTTTTATGACATGTGATTTCGGTTTTATTCAAATTTTGCGAACGAGACGTTGATGCAATAATGTGATTATTTCTAAATCTTACAGTTACTTATGCAACGTAAGTATTGAGTGAGTACATTACAATTTTGGAATATTGTTGTTAATAAATGTCCACATAATAATTATATTCTACTTATGTTATAAGCGTAATCATTTATGAGCATCAAAGTATGGATGTGGGGATGTTGTTACTTCCTCGCAAAAAAATCTTAATATATACTACGTAATAAACTTGCAAACCTGGATTAATACATAAGATTCTTTTTAACCCGCGTAAATGTAACATCCGTTAGAAACACGGATGAAACTGTAGGGGACAGTTTGTAGGTATATCTTAATTCTATTATAAAAGAAAAAGATTCGAAATGCATGAAATTTTACACAGATATTGATTATAGTCTGGAATAACACATATGCCCTTTCACGCAAAGACTAATTCTAAATTATGCCCTGGAATACAGTATAGGATAACTTTATTTGAATCCCGGAAAGACATTACATTTCTCTGGGACGCGGGTGTAAGCGCGGGAGATAGCTAGTATTATAACAATAAAATCGTTTTATTAATTTATTTAAAAATAATCCCTATCCCGACTATCTAATTTTTAAAATTCTCATGTCGCGGTGTTTCCTCTCCGGAACGGCTGAACCGATTTGTATGAAATTGTGTGTGCATATCGGGTATGTCTACTTTTCATACCCTTAAATGATTAGGGTGACCCACCCCTAAATATTTATTTTTATTTTCTTGACAACATTTATTTTTAATATGATTTATCATTGACAAATACATAGTTCAGCTTCAAATTTTCACCCTTCTACGATCAACCTCTGTTTTCTAATCGCGATTGTAATATTATTCTGTTCCATCCATAGATTCGCAATAGGGCTAGATGGCAATCGAATATAATAATTGTAGTACGATAAATTTTCATGCATTGTTTATAATAAAGTAAATGTGGCAAAACAACGTTTGCCGGGTCAGCTAGTTATTTTATAGTTTTTTTAAATGTATTCTTACTGCCCTTCCCGTATATATTAATACAATAACCACGGGAATAATCTGAAGATAGCAAAAAATTAACATCTGCAACGCTTTATTCTACGAGATTAGTCTACGAGATCGTAGACTCGTAGCAGCTACGAGTCTACGATCTCGTAGACTCGTAGGAAACTGCTACGAAAGCAATGACTCACTATGACTTTATTTGAGTTGTTGTTTAAATTATTTATTTTTCTCTAAGTTGTTGAAGTCTTAAGCTAAAGTCTTGCATACCCGTCGGATTTGATTGATTTTTACCAGCCCCTTTTCTTTTATAAAAATATTACCTATTTGGTATATTATATATTGTAAGCCCGTCTAGGTCTTTCCCTCGCAACTCTCCTATTCATTCTACTATTATTATACCTTGCTATAATATACTAGCTCACTAATATAAGGCACTAGATTTCATCTCTGTATGACGATCGGGTTGGCTGGGTGGTTGGGTATGTGGATATACGCGTATATCGGGGGTTCGGTTCCCATCCACTTGTTCTCAATTTATTTTTAAGTAATCGGTTTTGGAGATTATGTCCAGTATTACATTTAAATATACAAACTTTATAATTATTTGTGAAGGAAAAATACATAAGTTATTGGTTCATATTTAACAAAGACATCTATGAACTTAAATTACATAAAAAAATGCAGAACATAAATACTATTTCTTTTTTAAGTCGGTTGCAGGACACATAAGAAACGCATACAGGCCCGTAGTAGATGTGAAAAATAAAACCGTGTTTCAAACTAATTGTGTGCTAATTTAAAATAAGAAAAATAAGATGCGTGATATCGAAAAAAGGAAATTTTTTTTGGAGACCTCTTTATTGATCACTAATAATAATTTTGAATTACAAACTACAAGAAATTTCTAAAATACAGTAAAATAATAATGCTCTCTCGCTCGCTCATAACGTCCCATCTTGCGTGAGGTGAAATAGCAATAGTTTCAAGGTTTCACAGGTGTACTCGATATTATTTTGACATGAAGAAACACTAATAATAATAACAAAACTGCATGAAACCAAATATTTATGTGGAATTAAACTACAGGATATCTTTCTATTGTGAAATAATATTGTATTTCTGTACAACACACCTGAGCAAAATTTTAACTGTACCATAATTTTCACTAATACGTCAATAGCCTTGGTGGCGCAGTTGGCAGCGCGTAAGTCTCATAATCTTAAGGTCGTGAGTTCGATCCTCACCCGGGGCATACCTTTTGGAATTTTGTTTTCTATTTTTATAAGCAATATGATTTTAACACGCTTTTATAAGCTACATTTGTCTGTAATAATAAAAAGTAATAAAGTAACTAATAACTTTTAACCATAAATTGTGCTATCGATTTGAAACTTTGAAAGTATGTGAGTTTCGATGATACAATAATTTAATACTATCGAGCTGATCTGATGATGGAGTCAGGAGATGGATAAGGGAGCTCTTCAGTGGCTACGAGTTAAGCCTTCAATATTGGGTTCATTTGTTTTGTTTTGGCGAGTCCAATGCATAACATTTGGTAAAGATGTTCTATCCTGTATCACCCTTTTAGTTTGCTTTTTAAGTATTGCGCTTATGTCTTCATACCCTATTATACCCTATCAAATATCCTACTATCATATTATTATTTATCCTAACTTATTATTAATATTATAAATGCGAAAGTATGTATGTATGGATGTTTGTTACTCTTTCGCGCAAAAAATACCAAACCAATTTAGATGAAATTCAGCACATATATAGAAAATGCCCTGCAATAACACATAGGATATTTTTTGTGCCGGGAAAATATTACATCTCTCGAAAACGCTAGTAAAACCGCGGGGGACAGCTAGTATTATAAACACGGAATTTTATGAGTATGAATGTTTAAGTAGAAATGAAGTAGCCTTTTTTTACATCGTTTTTGATAATCCTAAGCCTGATAAAGCACAAATGAATATTGCATAAAAAACAGTTATTTAACTGTACGCATTTAAAAGCAGGTAAAATTCTCATTTAAAATTACCATTGCGATACATTACACCGTTAATAGATGACAGTTTTCGTCTATGTTACAATTGTTTACTAGATACGATAAAATTGTTCGAAGAAACTTTTTCGTAAATAATGATATTATTATAAGGACTGAATACCAAAGTCAGGAAGTTACTTGACAGTTGATTTCCTCTATTTAAACGTCATTGACATTCAATATTTTGGTAAAGATAGAGTACGATTTCGAACTTTTAATTTCTTCATACTGAGTGTAAATTCGTAATATTTTGTATTTTTATGGGTTGTAATGTATCATATATTATATTATTCTCAGAATTCGGGAGTGCTTTCGGTTTATGTGGATGAAGTACGATTGCTTATCCCCAAGTGACAGACGAAGAATGCAAACTATGTCTTCGCAAATCTTAAAATTGTTTAGTACGCCTAAGTAATATTTATAAGAAGCATTTTCGAAACGTCGAGTTTGAGCGTGAAGTGTGCAGGAAGTGAATTTTCAAGTCGACTGTGTGAATTGTATAAGCAGCCCCCTTATTCAGCTAATACAAACTTCGTCGGCGAGCCGCTTCACGGAGACGTCACATGCCGGTCACATTTATTATATACTCAATAAATGTAAAGATATTGGCAAATATCTATTCCTTCAATAATATAATTCGACTAACAAAGTAACAACACATTAAGCGAGCCATGTATACGTTTCTTTAACAAGCTTAAGATTTTTCAGATTTAGCTGAGCGTACATTTAAAACGGTAGAACATCCAACCCCCTTTTTCTGGGGCTCGATTCTGTAAGGAAAATGACACTAGCTCGAGGATGTTTCATCGCAGCCTCCGTGCGCTATCTCTGTCGCTTACTACGCTAACACTACTAATCACGTGAGAGATAAGCTCTCCGAGGCCTCCGTGAAGCGGCTCGCCGACGAAGTTTGTATAAGCAGCCCCCTTATTCAGCTAATAATTCGGAGAGCTTATCTCTCACGTGATTAGTAGTGTTAGCGTAGTAAGCGACAGAGACAGCGCACGGAGGCCACGACGAAACATCCTCGAGTTAGTGTCATTTTCCTTACAGAATCGAGCCCCAGAATAAGGGGGTTGGATGTTCTACCGTTTTAAATGTACGCTCAGCTAAATCTGAAAAATCTTAAGCTTGTTAAATAAACGTAAACATGGCTCGCTTAATGTGTTGTTACCTTGTTAGTCGAATTATATTATTGAAGTAATTGGAACTTATTTCTAATGTGAACACTATGAGAGTCGCTATTTTTAAGAAAATTATTTAATTTTTTGAAGATACATTTAATTTTCATATGTGACGTGTAGAACTCACGAACAACTCTCTTCGGCAGAATAAAAATAAATAAACAAGCCTAACTGTATACATACGTCAGTAAGAGAACGTATTTTTCATAACAATGCGCAAATGATGTAGAACTGTTCCAGTTTGCCAAACGAGAAATATGAAGGCCCCACTGAACCTTTGCATCTAAATGAATACCTAGAGACAGTCGTTTCTTCGAGGTCTATTTTTCCTAATTTTTATTTCCTAGTTTTGATTGAAGGCAATCTAATTAAGCTCATACATAAATAGCTTTGTGAGACAAACATTGTGAAAAAAATGGATGCTGTCACTATTTCCGGAGCAACCGACGAGTTACAGTTCGTAAAAAGAGATTCTGATAGGACTAGGAATAGAGTTATTAGAATTGATAGAGATTTGATCAATCACTAGCACGCTAATAACATAGGTAATTTTTTTTTTTTGGGAAAATTCAGCAAAAAAATCGAAAATAAGTTTTAAGAAATTGTGTGAAAAATGCTGAACACCATTTTTACAAAATTTTCTTATATTATCCCGATGTACATGAACTAGATCACTAAAGCTGTTAATAATTTTGCATATTCTGGGGATTGCAGAGTTAGCTACAAAAAACGTTTTTCGTAGAGGTAGACATAATGTTGTAATGATAATGATCTAGTAAATAAAACGGTATTTTTGAGTCTTACATAAGACAATAAATTGCAATGGGGACCTCAGGTTAATACTCTAACTGCTAAATTAAGTTCGGCTGCATTTGCTGTTAGGAAAATTAAACAATTGACGAATGTTGAGACGGCCAAATTAGTTTATTTTGCATATTTTCATAGCCTCTTGTCCTATGGTATTTTGTTTTGGGGAGCAGCAGTGGATATAGAATCAATATTTATTATACAAAAAAGAGCAATTCGTGCAATTTACAGTATGGGTCCCCGTGAATCATTACGAGATTTATTTAGGGAAATAAATATAATGACATTACCGTCACTATATATTTATGAAAATATAATGTTTATAGGTAGAAACATAGGAATGTTTGAGTCAAAATTGGATATTCATAGTATAAATACAAGACAAAGGGAGAAGTTAGTTGTTCCATACTTTAGACTAACTAAAGTTAACAAGACATTTCTTGGTAATTGTGTTCGATTTTATAATTAGATACCGCTCTCAGTAACCAAAATGTCTGATCATAAATTTAAAAATTATATTAGGAAAGTTTTGAAAGAAAAAGCGTATTACAAGGTAGTTCATTATATTGAAGATAAAAAAGGGTGGAAATAGCTACTCTCTGCACAGTGCACCTCTAATTTTCTTGTATAAGTTGTAAGTACCTCATTATTGTTATTTTCTATTTTGTAGTCTTGTTATTTCTTTTTTTTTGTTTTGTTTTTGAATGTTACTTATAATAAGTATTTTGTAATTGTAAAATATAAAATTATGTAAAAATGAAATTATAAAATAGCCTAAAAGTCAGAATAGATAAATTTTATACAAAAAATAATTTAATAAAAAATAATGTAACCTTGCTGAGTTTTTTGCCGGTTCTTCTCAGTTGAAGGCTGACTTCCGAACCGGTTATAGCTTCAGTAACTTTAAATTTGACCTTCATAAGTGCCCTCCGAAGGCCTAAACTGAATAAATGGTTTTGAATAGAGACCATTGAAATTGCCTCGCTCTATAAAAACCTTTTGTTAATAACTCGTTCCGCGAATCGCATTATTTGACACATTATCTTTTACCGGGTAATCAAAAGGTTGATGTATTTTTTTTAATCCTCTTTGAACGATGTCTTGTCTATTCAATTCGAGTCTTTCTTTATATGCATGTGATTGTATCTTACAAGCAGCTGTAACAGACTTATTCATAGTTTTAGTACTGAACCCTAAAACAATGATTTGACCCTAAAGTCCAAATGTTATAGTGAATTTTACACTTATGACGTAGAATGTAAAGCTGATGCAGCATGTACCATCACCATTACCATTTTTTTTAATGCAATTGCAGGATTTGAGGATATCTGGATGGGGCTCGAAAACTTATGAGACTCAGTAAGTTAGGGCAGTCAATTCCATGTCTAAGGAGCTTATATAAAAATAAGGAATCTGAGATATTTCCTCGGGTTGATAATGGATGGACCTTGAAATAGTGCAAACGAGTATTAGCAGGCAGCTGTTTGGTTTTGCCTTTTAAGCTATAAGCATGCATTAGTACCTACCTAATTAAGTACACGTTGAAACTGTTGTTTGCACAAATGACAAATAACCTACCTAAGTAATAGGTTGGGGAAAAAAATTCTTCGCATTTTTTAAGAAAATTCAAAACAGTTTTTAATATAGTTTATTTACATTTAACTAAAGTATGTAGGTACCATTTTTTCGATAACTTTTTGCCATTTTGTAGGTAGGGACATGGTCCCATTGCTTTAGAAAATTTGGGACTTCTGATCAAAATACCGGTTTTGGCAGTCCTCTCGTGATGTTAACCTGACACTGCCTAAAGAATCTGAAGAGACCGAAACAGGTGGAAGTCTGTAGGTGCAAGGTCAGGACTATACGGTGGATGCATTAATACCTCCCAGCCAAACTCTCTTAATATTTGCTGAGTGGCTAAAGATGTGTGAGGCCTAGCGTTGTCATGATGAAAAGCTACACCTCTTCTGTTGATTAATTCCGGCCGCTTTCTCTCAACTTCTTGCTTTAATCTCATCAGTAGAGTTCAGAATCGATGGTCCTGCCTGGTGGTAACAGCTAATAATCAATTATGACCTTCCAATCCCACCATACACACAGCATTACTTTCTTGCGAGTTAACCCGGGTTAGCCAGGTCGCCACAGTCTGTGAAGCCTGATCGGCCTTTGACCACGACCTTTTTCGCACGTTCTTGTCGTACGTGATCCACTTTTCATCACCAGTTATCAAGCTTCTTCAAAAATGGTTCGGTTTCATTACGTCGTAATAAAGAATCACAAATGAGTACATGGTTTATTAGGTTTCTTTCAGTGAGCTCGTGAGGTATCCAAATATCGAGCTTTTTTGTGTACCCAGTTTTTTTCAAATGCGCCAAAACTGTTTTGTGGTCAATTCCCAGTTCTTCAGCTACTTCGTAACTACTGATATGCCGATCTTGCTCCACTTTTTCAAAAACGGCATCCATTTTATCCGTAATAGGGCGACCGGAGCGACGTGCATCTTTGACATCAAAATTTTTGGATTGAAAACGCTTCAACCAAATTTATGCTACTCTCACAGACACTGCACTAGGTCCATAAATATCGCAATTTTTTTTCGCGGCTTGCGCTGTATTTTTACCTTTTTTAAGTAAAATTTTAAAATGTATCGAATTTCTTTATTAGATTCACTCATCTTGACGGTACGAATAACAATTGAAAATCACAAATTTTCCTAATTTGAATTTGTAAACATGTTCTTTAAAATTTAAACTTTCAATGATACCAAAACCAGCCAGATACAAATAGTATAGCCAAAGAGATTTTATTACAAGTTCATACATACTATAATGCGAAAAGACTTTTTCCCCAACCTAGTATATAGACTAGCTGACCCGGCAAACGTTGTTTGCCATATTTACTTTATTAAAAACTATACATGAAAATTTATCGTACTACAATTTATTATATTCGATACATTTTACAATGATTTTGGATCTCTTGCAAGTTTCAACAATGTGTTTCTCATTTTAATATCACTTGGCACTTGAATCGTGCGTTTTTACACTTGTTTAATTGCATTCAGGCACAAGACACCAATGATAAACATTATAACTCTTTATTTTCACAAATCGTGTTACTTGGTTTTTTGCAATTGTATTGTTTACTATCGAAGTGACGTCACGAGCCGAAGTAGCATGACGGTTAGCGTTTCCGTGCGAAAATTCAAAATTATAAATAAAAATAGTTTTTAAGACATTTTTCGGTTTATATAACTGAAATAAAAATTCTACTGGTTCATTACGACCTATGGATTAATTTAACAGTTATTAACAGTTTTCAAATAAAGGTGTAATACCCTATTCCGGCGCATGCCTCTGTTTTAAGCGATATAGCCAAACGACTGACATTTATGTCAAACACCATAACGCACCCTCAGAACGATACGGGCTTAACTTAAAAAATCACTTTTGGCACAGCTCTGATTGGGTCACTTTCGCGCTGAGCGGGGAGGGTGTGTTAAAGAGGCTGAAGTATAGGTATGCTTATTCTATCATTAAATTGACTATGTTTTACTATTCATCGGATAGAGCGTACTTTGTTTAGTCTCTCTATGATCGGAACTCCATTTCGAATAATTTTAAGTTAAGCCCATATCGTACTGAGGGTGCGAAGGTTACATTACAAGAGTTTATAAAATTGTCAAAAACGGTATGGTTACATTATAAAAGTTAATATGGTCGTTAGGTTTTCTTAAATTTCCTAATTTTCCGCGCAACTTTCTTAATTTTTTCTTTCATAAGAACCTTTTCATGACAATAAGAAACACAACAAAAAAAGAATTAACGAAATCGGTCCAGCCGTGATGCGTTGACCAAGGGAAATAGGGATTCATTTTTAAATATATACTAGAGTATTTACAAAAATCAGTCTTCCCGAGCATCTTTAATTTGGGTGTCTTCAAGGCTAGAGTGAATAGGCTCTTAATAAACTAATGCGCCTTAACATCTAAGATTGCATCACTGCTTACCATCAGGTGGGATCGCAGTCAAGCACTAGTTTATATTATTTAAAAAAAAAATTGAAACCCATTTTTCCCGCCACTGCGATTAATTATTTATACACTTAAAACTCATCTGTTTGTCCGCGGTTTGACTATTGGTACTAAAAAGCTGCAATTAGGCATGCCTATACATGAAAATAACGACAACATAATTTGTGAATTTAATCTACAACCTCTAACAAAGGTATATACTCGTCCAAACTTCTAATACACTCCATGAAGCTAATGAGATATAAGGATGCGCCAGTACCCAAAATACTCCCTAACACCCTATTCCTGGTCCATACCCAGGAACAAAAGGCATTCCTGACCAGCAAGGGATATGGAGAGGGCACAGGGTCACGCGTCCTTACTATCCATGAAGCGCAAGGAGCCACGTACGAGTCGGTTCTCATCTTTAAAACAAAGGCCAAAAAACTCCAACATCACGACAGCGTGCTGCACGCGGTAGGTAGTGGCGATATCGAGACACACCGTTGGCTGCACCTATTATGCAGACGACGGTGATGACGCGATCGGCAGGTTTATCCAGCGGGCGACGGCCGCGTCGACAAGAGCCATTTTTGAATACAATTTAAAAATGGCCATAAAACATCGAGATGCAGTTGTCATGGAGAGTCTTTTGGGAGCGAAACCATCCGAGGCCGAAATAGCTTAAACTTTAATATTTAGAATTATAAATTTTGTTGAATAAGTGTAACTAAATTTAAGTAAATGCTAAGTTATTTATTTATAATCCATGTATCGGCAATAGAAAAATGCAATGTAACACTATTTTTAAGGAACCACAAGCCTCAGTTCAAAACAACGAGGTGAGCACGCGCGGAACGATGTTAATTTTTAGAAACACAATACAACTGATCTTAAAATAATTTATCGTAGAATCTTGAAAGAGTACGGACTAAGAGTCCGTAGAAAATGTAAAAAGAAATAAATAATAAAAAAAAGTACTCTACCACTGTGCCTTGGTTCCCTTATGGTATTTCCCTCTACCGAAAGCTTACTGTAGGATTCGGACCTATGATATGACACAAAAATTTCTACTTAAATGTAAAAGTTATGGTGTAAAAGTTTCCAGAGAAATCACGATTAACAAAGGTTACTCATTATATACTTTTGGTTAATATAAGAATGTCAAGGGTACATTTGTGCAGATAGCAGGTATTTCCAGACATATTTTTTTGAGTTATAGACAGACAGACGGACTTGATATACTGCATAATAACTATAACGTTTTTCTTTTTTATTATTATTTATATTATATTTGTCACAAATATTTGTCCTTGTTGGGAATCCAACCCACGACATATTACCTTCCCTATCACTCACAGGGCTACCGATGAAATGGTGGAGAGCAAGTGTATCTACAAGTTACGGCATACCAATTTACACCGGATTGCAGACTTTATAAAGTTCTAAATAGAAGAAATTAGAACAGACAAGTCTTTCTCTATCGCACCTGTCTGTAAGATGAGCGCGCTCTTCTGGGGTAGAAGTGGGCGATAGCTATATATTGGACGGCACTGAAATTATATATTGATAGCAGGTATCCGCGAACCTATAGTGAAGGCAAAACGATACTATATCACTACCGTATCGCAATATCTATGAATATTTTTTTTTTTGAAAGGACGAAGGTGTTAGCCTCAGATGGCTCTGACAACCTTACGCGGACAACTTTCAACCTCAGCCGATAGTTCGGTCGCCTTGAATGATTAGCAGTGACCGATCTCCCATCTTCCTTGACAGGAACATTCGACTAGCCCGTGACCGGCAAAAAAATATCTACAATACTGGCGCGCAAGAACATCACTCACACACGTCAAAGTGACATTAAATGTCAGATCGATCTATCAGGTCGATCGATGTAAACAAACCATTTCAAAAGATAAATAAATCCAAATTATGTGCAATTATGGATGAAATATTTCAAAAAGGAAGCTACGAAAATTTAATGTATTAGAATTGATGGTAATATTGGAATGAGTCCACAGGAACATAATTTAAATAAATTTAAATTATTTACATATTATATATTTAATATATGTATAACAATTTTTAAAATAAATAATTTTAATTAATAATTATATATTATTTATACATATTATATAAATAATTGATAAAAATATAGATCTAAAAACTGAATTTACTATACTACTTTAATTTGGTATAATTTAATTTGAGACAGGTCAATCGCAATTTTGTCAAAGAAAAAAGACAGGGTAACAGTTATGTACAGTCGATACCACTAAACAATAGATTCACTGATTTCGAGTATACAATTACAAATAATATACAATGATATACCTACATAAATCGAACAAAACCGAAACCAAAAAATCACAATACCACTTTCCGATTCAGAGTTCCACACAGACTCAGCCAATATTTAGGTATTGAAATATAATATAGATGCAAAATCCGATATTCTAAACCGATATATAGATATGATTTGAAATAGTGTAAAATGTTGCCCATGCCTAGTCTGGGGTCGTTTGCCTTTGGATAAAATCGATTGATGGAAAAACGAATGTCTTTCATTCATCTTTGTTGTGTTCAAAGGGTTTAAACGTGCGTCAAACAATAAATAATTTTGCATTAAATAATAAACATGGAGTGGAAATATTTGACGGACTTAGTTTTAGACGATATTAGTGCCTCACAGAACGAGGAAAACGTAAGTTGTTATTTTTATTTAAGTATAACATTCTCTTTGGACCCACCTGTTGATGGTGGATTTATCGAAGTACTACTGAATCGATTTAAATTAAAATAAGTCCGTGAGATGGAAGTGGCATAGAATATTTTTCAGCTAGGGATGCGCTTGATTCTATGGAGCAAATTATATAAATATCCGGCCCAAGTTTGACTTTTGTCCTGACCTGTGTTGACCGAAATATTGTCATCAATTGCAATTCGTTGTCGATCAGCTAGCAGCGCTCTTCGAGCAATCGTACGGGGCCACTTCAGCTTCGGTGCCTTTTATAAAGGTCCTGACGGAATTAGCCTTAAAACGTAGTCAGGTCTAAGTCAGAGGTTGACAGTGAATTCGGTAACGACTGCTTAATTGTGAGGATGGATTTATCTGTATGTTCTGTGTCGTGTGTAAATCACTGAATATTAATGATATACTAAAGTAATATTTTTCTTTTTCTTTTAAGGATCCAGCTATTATCGAAGACGAATCAAACATGGAAACTTCAAAACCAGTATTAGAAATCAGCGAAAACACAATACGATACTGCAGAATATTATACAGAAAATTAACGAGCTACAATGAAGCTTTATGGAACGTCGCTATGGCGGAAATAGACAAATTAATTAATCTTCTGGAGAATTTTACGGTCCGTCCAACACGGTATGAGGGATCTCGTCACTTATATTAATCAATTACTTGGCTTATCTCTTGTTTTTGAAAAATAACCGATAAAGGTGACAATGCTTTAAAAAATACTTTTGTTTTTTTTTTTATTTTCCCTTTACATTTGTTTACATTCACGATGAGTAGATAGGCCAATTGTAGCAAAAAATCTCATCGTGAGTTTTTTTAGACAGGACACTTTTGTGATTGTCTTCATAAACGAGGGCAGACTTTTAATCTTTGTTGAATGCGTTGCTTGTGGTAAGCAGCGGTTTAAATAGCAATAGTTCTGCAACAGTCTGTGGTAATCAGATGTGCTGAGATGCTTTTGAATATGTTCAGGAGAAATAAGTTTATGTAATTTCAATTGCAGGTTGTATACTAGTTGTCGTAGCCTCTGTGCTGGGTCTTGGGTTTTATAAGAGACAATTAAACCGCGCCCGGCTCACCTTCACACATGTATCAGCAAACTGGTATAAGGATCATTCCTGAATAACGATTTGCGAAAATCGCCGTTACGACCAACAACGATATACTACTAATACAAACAATATTCATACTTTTTATTAATTCAACAGTTAAACACCGCATAATAATTAGGATAGAATACCCAGTGTCAGAGAGACTGACTGACGTACATATATTTATAGAATACCCAGTGTCAGAGAGACTGACTGACGTACATATATTTATAGAATACCCAGTGTCAGAGAGACTGACTGACGTACATATATTTATAGAATACCCAGTGTCAGAGAGACTGACTGACGTACATATCTTTATCATATAGCAGTGATGCACCATAAACAAAAACTGGCTGATCACATATTAGATTTATTTCGTATCATGAATCCAGGTCCAATTATTTTCAAAGGCATGTGCATAATATTATCTCCCTCATAAATAGGTATGTATGCCCTACATGTAAACATGGTCACCGGAATTTACTCAGTGGATGAATTCTACCTAATTAATTAATAGCGATACTGCTTTATTCTGCCTACCCTGATAGAGTGGGAGCTGGTATAGTGTGTACTATACCTAGACTTGTTGTCGTTGTAGGAACAGTCCATTCTACTACCTCCTAAGATTTTTTGACCCGCTTCTTCCGATGATATCTATTGGCTCGGGTGAATACATCTTGCTCGGGTACTATTGTGCAACTAAGGTCGTAATAAGATTTATGGAATTAAGATTTAACTTTCATTTTACAGAAATTATCTCTTACACAAAAAATATGACTGATGAGACTTATTTTCGTAAACTTTTTCTGTTTTAAACCAATGAGGGAAAGGGAATTTTATTTTCTAACCAAAAAGTATTTATACTCTGATTTTTAGTTAGGTAGACTAAAATGATAGCTCTAATCGTTCTATTTTTTTAATGTTGCAAGCGTAAAACATAGTTTTGTTGTATGGCTTAACATGAATGAATAATCAAACTGTTGTGACATAATCTTTCGATTCAAATTGTTCGTTGGTGTAAAAAAATGTTTAATAAATAAACGTAATAAAATAAATATAACTAAATTAATAAACATAATGCTTAAACTTTTCTAGTAATACATAAGAAATCAACATTAAAATAAATCTCCCCATTCCCAAAACGACTAAATGAACTACTAAATGTTAAATAAGTACAGAGACTTGTTTGCTGTCTTTGCCACTTGAAAATAATAAAAAGATTTTTAAATGCTAACACGCATCTCAGAGAGTATATTGACCAGGATGGCGGAGGGATGCATGCGGCTGTTGCTTCAGTGCTTCACGGGAGAAATAGGTGAGGTGGTAGTACATTCCCGGACGAACTCTGCACTAAGAGCTCTACTACTCTCAAATACACAGATGATGATAAAAGTATTCCCAAAGAGGATAAAGCTAGGTTATAAGTTATACGCTAGTACTCGTATGTAACAAATCGAATAGACAGAGAGCATACAGTGCGCTGACCACAAGCGATTGGGAACAGAGCAAACTTACAGACTGTTTGTAAAGAGTAAGAGTATCATTTGAAATTACAGAGAGTAAACACTGCTGTACAGAGTGTAGCCACTCTGTTACCTATTGTATGTATTGATTTATTATATAGAATATTGATATTATATGTACTACATATACGAGTATATATGTGTATTATAATTTAAATGTTTAAAGATTTTTGTTATCGGTCAAGATAATGGGCAAAAAATTCAGAAAATTTTCGGAATTAGGTATTAACAGAGCGACATTGTAGCTGAAGTAGGTGAAGAAATACAGGGAGTATTTGTGGTCAGACTAAGTGAAAATCAATCGGACCAACCTTTGTGAGCTTCGTCTTACAGGTATTGGCCACATCATCACTCAAATAGTAAGGTCGTGGTCACTCACAAGCTCTTTTACGGTAAAACTATATCAACCGCTGCCATGATGATACTTGTACGTTCATGAAAAATGTTCAAGCTTCAGCTTTCGTCGAAGGGTAAGGTTTGACTGAGGGTGCACATTTGTTAGTTTTACACATGTATTGGCTTATTACATGGAATCTAATATTACTAATATACAGAAAAATAAACATATACATGTTCCCAGCTAGTTTGGCATGTTGGCTTTTTTATTTTGTGTATAGTTTTATTTTGCGAGTATTATAGAGAGTAACAGTGCCTGTGTAACTTAGGAGGGGTATCTATATTTGACAATACAAGTGATGAAAAGATAAAAATATTCATATCTTGATCTTGCATATGAGGTTGACGACATGGAGGGCCGTACCTTTGAGATATGATTGAGATTACCTGTAGTCGTTTCCGCCCACGATCTAATGCGCAAGAGTCTCGACAAATACCATATTGGCACGAAGCAGTATGGCAATGGCAATTATTAGCATGCATGCTTGCTACGAGGTTCGTAGCATCTCGTAGCTCGACTCGAGTCTTATTTTCATATTTTAACACTAAACATACCATAACCGGGTCAAATGACCCATTTTGAACAATGCATTGAAAATGCACGTATCATCTTATTGCTTTTGCACATTTGACTTCATGACCTTTCCTTACTAATTAATATACAGTTATACTATCTATTTCCCTTCCTAACAACCATATTTCATACATTCAAGCAGGAAACATATAGTCACATTTGACCCGCTATGGTAGAAATAGGTACCTAGTAAGTGTTGGTATGATTAGTGTTAAAAGAGTAAATGGTGTCCAATTTGTTTCAATAATAGCAATATTTTTCAAATTGTAACTCTAATTCGAGCATTTTGTCGGCATTAATGTTTATATAGGAGGAAAGAGTAGAGGACTCGAGATGTGTAAAGACACTTGATTGGGGTGTCGACTGGCTCTTACCTTGTTATTACATTTAGAATGAGGCAGACAACCGCTACACGACCGCATTTAAATAATACTGCGATTACCACAACATCAGTATCAATTTCATACAGTAAAACTGTTTCTGCCGATCGAAATGGCAACCGAGAAGAACTGAATAAGGGACAATAACTATTTTTATATAATTAATATAGTTATAAACTAGCTGCTACGACGTTCAACAGTACAAGCTTTGCTTGATTTGGGATCCGATAACCGTGTGTGTTTTTAATTTTTTTTGTGTAGTATATCTCCTATACAGAATGTTACAAAACTACCCATAAAGCCGAAAGGAGGTTAATGGGCCCTTAAAACGAGTCCATTCACATACCCCAAAAAAAAATTAAAAAAACTGTCTTTAATGAATGAAAAATAGAAAAACTATTAAAGTAGACAATTATTAGGTAAAATAGGTACGTAGCCTTTTCTGTTTAATAATCAGATTCACTGACATGACACCTTGCTAGGGTGGTTGGCTTTGATAATTCATTATATTTTTACGGGGTATTTTGTAACACGTGTATAGAACATATCTGCGGCGGAAAGTGGTTTTGTTGCAGAGTCTTCTGTGTTCCTCTTCCGGATAACGGGCGTGAAGATATGTTAGTTTCCACTAAATTATGCTAATAGATACATCATTTATGAAATCTAATGGTAGACTATTCCGGGTCGACATATTATTATGCTATATAGTAATAGGATCCCTCGGGAGCGCGGGTGAAGCCGCGGCAGGGACAGCGAATATATTGATATTATATTGGACGATTAATTAAATCAATTTTATCGACTCTGTATATTTCTATCTATTCTCTATCCATATTTTAAATTTCCCTATACACTCACTTAAGGAGTTCAAAACCATTTCGATGTAGGCACATACAAGTGTAAGTATTAACTTTAACGCAGATACGATAGGATTAGATACGAGTACTTATGTTAAAAATGCCTTCTATAGCCATAAGAGTATTCTAGAGTATTTACTAAAAACACTAAGCATTTTATTCTCGTTACTTTTAAGTGATTGTGAGTATAATAGAGACTAAATTAGCGGATAACAATATCGTTTGGCACTCTATCCTAGTTAATACTCAAAATACATTGAACGGTAATAGAAACTTGTTTACTAAGAACATGTTAATAGCCGAGCCTAAGCGAATTTTGAAATGACACGACAACTAGCGTTCACAATTATTTCACAGATTTTTTTTCTGTAAAAGTTTTTTTCAAGATGTCTTGTGCGCTTTAAAGGTATTAATGCATTATTTTATAACCTTTTGAACAATGGTTGGAAATGTACGAAAACATTTGGTAGGTAGGTACATAGATGTATTAGCACCGTAGATATCAAAATAAGATAATATTAAAACTATAGTTATATCAGTAATTATTTTAATCTCCGGGAACGGCAATATATAATCAGAATGTAGGTATACATTAAGATAAATAAATAAAAATAAAAAATAATGTTTATTCGCCCGAGTGGAATAATAAATAACAATTAATGTAATTATATTATTCATAAATTGTTTGCAAAATTTTTGATGGTTAAAACCTCGTAGAAATCTATTGCGTGGAAAAGTTACTAGAGGACAAACAGACCGACTGAAATATTTATTTAATTTCATACTATTTAGAGATTTCGCCGTTATTTTATTTATTTTCGCTCTCAACATTTGCATGTTTATTTTACCATGCTAAGACTTCAAATATCTTGCAGTTATGTAGATATGGCCATATTTAATATATTTCAACAATTTCATAATGTTACAATCTAAAGATATATCACCATTCGCAATTGTTGAGACACACAATACCATCACACAAACTCTATTGTAATGCTTTTGTTGACTTTTTGTCGCAGTGTTAAAAATGTACGTAGCCAATTTTGCATATAAATCATCTGGTACGAATACTACCTACATCATGCTATCAAGTGTTGCTCATTTTTGTTACCGCGGGGATTATTATGAAGGTTCTGCAAAAATCAACGGGCTATGATTGTTTTTAACAACCCGTATATCGTTATAGCGTATTCAATTTCACGAAGGCTGCTAAAGCTGAAACAACCAAACAAACATACATACATTCACATTTATAATATTAGTTGGGATTAGGTATATATCTACATTTCTAATATTGTTAGAAATATTTAGTTTCTTTCGATTACCGATGAATTTCTGACTAATATTACGTTATCGAGTTTGATCATGTACATACTAACAATACCTACTTGAGGATGTTGTAAAATTAGAAAATTGGTTTTATATTCGTTTGAGAACCCCACAATAAAGGGCTCTGTGCCAAATAGGGACGCTTAGGGTGTAACCGTGGCAACGATCTAACAAGGTCAAGGACGGTGGTGTATCGATTTGTATAGCCTCATCTCAGCTGTTTAGGACTTCTTATTTATTGATCGCGTTTCTGTACATTTAAAATTTAAGAAAAATATAGTAGTGTTGTATGTGTGGGGTAAAGATAACCAACAGTAACTATTTTCGTCAGTTTGGAAGTTTTACGCATATATAAGGCTATAAGTCAGTTCGAAACTGTATTTGTCGGTATTTTGTCGATTTTTCGCAAAGTAATTATATTGTAGTCCGGAAAATACATAGACTACATTTTATCCCTAAAGGGAACGCTATTGAAACTGCAGAGGTTATACTAATATCTTATCATTAATATGAAAACCATTTCTAACTTATTTTTAACTCAATGCTGTGAAATAGCTTTCCTAATAACAATATTAATTCACGAATGAAGTATCTTATAGTTAATTGGTTTCAGACCTATCGCTCTATATAGTACTAGCAGTTCCCCGCGGTTGTACTCGCGGGTTTTTTGAATTTCTCCGGATTCAAATTACCCTTTACGTTATTCTAGCATATGCTCCATCTATGTGCCAAGTTTCATCCAAATCCGTTCAGTATCAAACTCAAACATCCATACATATACACTTTCGTATTTATGATATTAGTAGGATAAGAACTCCATATCTAAGTGTCTCTTTTTGTATAAAATGTATTATTCGTTGTCAAGCCGAGGTATAGATAAATATACCTTCACGACCCTCCTTCGAGAGTTAGGCAGCGGTTTGAACTACCTCATCACCTTCCTACTATACCCGTACGTAGGTACGATATATTATATATATAGGATATTATAAATCTCAGGGCGACGTATGGTGATTGCTCTATACGAGTATATAATATATGTGGTTAGCATTATCAAGTGGCGACCACGTACAATAAAACGCCGAGTGGGACGACCTCTCACCAGGTGGACCGATGACTTAGTCAGAGTCGTAGAAAGGCGCTGGATGTAGGCGGCTCGACACCGATCGAGGTGGAAATCCAAGGGGGAGGCCTATGTTCAGCAGTGGACATCCCCAAACTGATTTGATTTGATGACGAGTCACGTCAGCATGTAGCTGGGTCTGCTCCAAAAAACATTTTCAGCTATCGTCAGAGCATCAGTTATTTTCCACACAATTGTGTCTAAACAAAGAAACAAGTCAATCACGTTTGTCAATTTTCAATGCCAAAATAAAACCAGGGTGCATTAATGCGGATCGCGAGCTGTATTGTAGACGCTTCGCTCCCTTGACATTGAACTCTGTAGTTGTTTAGGCAATGGACATTCCAGTTTGTTGCCAGCTGCTGGGGTACTTATAAGCCCCTCTCATCACATTTCGGATTGAACAAAAGAGTCATTCATTATGAATTACACTCAAATAGCATTAAACCTGTTTTTTTTTTATTTTTATACTTATATTTTTTGTCGAGACCTAAAAGACCCAATAATGTGATTGAAAATCAACTTTATTGCTTTTAAGATAACGTTTATATATGTATGTATGTATGTATTATATTGATCCAATGTGTTATTGTACGATGATGCTGATGTACCTTATTATAACGCCATAGAGTATATTTTGATATAGATAGATCCATTAACCATTATGGAAAACTAATTTTTTTTTTTATGTTTTAAACCGCTGCCACATATTATTGTGGTACGGTTGTTTTTTGGGAGTTTAGGGTCGGCAACGCGCGAGTGATACACACGGTGTTGCAAGCGTCCATAGGCTGCCGTGACCATTAACCATCAAACGGGCCGTCAGCTTGTTTGCTTCCTTAGTAGTATAAAAAAAAAGTTAATTGATGCCTCCAAGCGTCAGATAGCTATGATGGCATCAGCGATGTTAACAAACAAATCAGTGAAACTAAATCATGAATGCATTATAGTATAATATAAACTTTCACCTCCTAATCTATGTAATATAACCTAAGAACGATGTTTATAGGTTGATAGAAATAAGGGATATACCTCATCACTCCTGCCTGTAGGTAATTAAAAACAATCGATGATAATAATATATTTTTTATGTTCTTTTCATTCCATATAACTGTATGTATGACGCTGCAAGCGCGTACGCATACGTCATTATGTGTTCGACATTGGGATTGTGAACGTAAACAATTTATTTTGGATACTTTTAATATATTTGTAACACTTAGTACTTATACATACATTTCATCTTTGTGTACTTTTGAATGTCTAAAGTGCTCGCAAAATATGTACATAAAAGTGGTACAAAGTTTTCACATATTTGATAGATATCCCTTTAGAGGTCATCGATATAAATAATTCAAATAGATAATTACACCAACTTACATTATTAGTTAGGCGCCTTACTAAAGACTGTTGCCGTGACATCTAAACCCTGACCGCCACGTCACAGGTTCGAATCCCACCCAGGATGAATATTGGTGTAAAAATCTGTTTGTCCTATGTGTCGGCCTAAATATACATATATATATATATTATGTATTTAGAACTAAAAAGTAGCATTTACACATAGTTGGTACCAATATCAGTTATTGATATCCTTACTACAAGCTCTGCTTAGTTTGAGATCCGATGTCCGTGTAAAGAATATCCCAGACTATTTATCATAACAGTTCCGCAGACATTTTATCATTTACGTGGCGCGATCAGTGTCTTGGGTCTCGATTGTAGCCTAGGTCTTGTAGCAAAAGTTATTTTATTTAACCTAGCTCGTACAACTATCTGTAGACTATTCGGGAGTAAATTTTTATACTCTATACTCTATGGCGGGGTGTTTTAGGGAAAACTATAGTTTTAAAATATGCTTAGTAAAAAGTTTTTAGGAAATAATAGCATAACAATGAGTATGTACACTAAAAAATACATAATTAAACCAACTATCTTATACATAAAATTCTCATGTCACAATGTTAGTAACCATACTTCTCCGAAACGGCTTGACCGATTTTTATAAAATTTTAGTTTTGGATTTAGCGCGTATTACAAGATTTTAGTATGGGAAAACCACTTATTTTTTGACTTAACTTTATTTTTATATTTCTGTTTTATAGCAATAAATATAATATAACATATATTGGTATATTTTAAAATATCTGCTTGTAGGTAATGGTTCCAACGCTACAATTTAAAATTATTTTTTTGTATGGGGACCCCCCTATTTTTTTATTTTTAGATTTTTTCCTACTTTACACACAATCACCGAGCTGGATTCCAAATTTCATCCTTCTAGGTCATCTGGAAGTAAGTTAGGTTTAGGTACTATATGTCAGTCAGTCAATACTAAAATTTACGACGTTTTGACCTTCACATCTTTATAACCGTTTGAGCCCGCTTCATAAAATTTGGGCTTCTAGATGTCCTTATGGATATAATTAACACACGTAGTTTTATGTGTTTACGTTAAACAGGTTTTGAGTTATAGAAGGGTCAAAAGTGGCACCAAGTGGTTCATGTAATGTTACACTCGGCGCTGGGTAGCCAGTTTGCTTAAACTTGGCTTGACACGCTGCCGCGTGTCTAGATACACAAAAATCATACGTGATCCGGGTTCACAAAATTTTTTTCATTGCTGTGGCTGCAGTTTTTTGCAATGTTGGGCCTTGTTGAGGTTTTTTGCATTTTACTCAAAACTGGAGGGTAACCGAGCCAAACGGACTTCAAATTCAGATTCAGCGGGTCGAAAAACATTTCGGTAGGTAGGTCCGGTCCAAAGTACATTCCAACCTACAAAATACATTGAAACCTTTGCATAATGAAAATAAAAAGTATTATTTCTTTATATATTATACTTAGTTTAAAAGGACATAAACAGTTTTTATTGGTACATCAAAAACAACAACCCATAGAATTAATCAGTCTTTGCGTGCTAAAAAGTTAAAACCAATTCGAGTTCATCTCGCCTCCTCTCTTTTGGCACCCTTGTGTTTCGCTTGATACGTAACATTGCGAGTGTGATTTGAAGTGTTTTTAAGGTCTTTCCACGTATATCAGGGCCGTGCCCGGGACGTGGACGGGCCGTGGCCGTTTCCGGGGTTTTCTATTCACAAATGTTATTTTTATACTTCAAATCCATACATTTCGGATGACATAAATCGTCAAAACGCTATATATGTGGGCACTAAAGCTCCGTCACCGCTCTGGACACGGACGTGTGTGAATGAATGTATATAAAATGTAGGCAACAATTGAAAGGCGTGGCTTTGGCTCTGCCCCCTTTCGTAAGTCACAAGGTGGGTAAGAATCCTAAAACTATCCCTATTGGTAATACATTCTAGTTCAATTTGCTTTACCATTAGCTTCAGTTCCCTTTCGAAAACAAATGAACTACTTAAAATGTAACGCCTCACAATAAAACCCCATAAAAGAGACACACAGAGCCATTCTATTTTGCATGAAAAGGATACAGAATGTCCTGTATCGCACTATTGAGATTTTCTTGGTCATTTAGTATATATACAGGGATCAATTAGTATTCTTTGACAGTCTGTGGTTAGTCGCTAAGCGGGTCGGACCAGCTTATCACCACAGATTGTCAACTATTTTATTTGAAAATTCCACTTCTAAAATTTTTAAGCCAAATTGAATCGCTTTAAATTTTTTTTTATTATTTAATAATAATATTTATTACTAGCAAACGCTTTCGCAGCTTGGCACGCATTTCCAGAACATACGACCTTTTCTGATCTGTCAACTTAATCCGTGCAAAGAAACAGGAATTAAAACGAAATAATGGTAATTTTGTTTATCAAATTCTTTTTTTAGGAATATTTATAGACTAATCTTATATCTATAATTTCACTACTAGGTCTAGGCGTTGATTGACTTAGTCAACGTTAGCTATTATATATGTAAATTTATTGTTTTTACTGTTTTAAACGGCAAAACAAATAATAACCGAATCTTGGAAATCACAATATGCAAAAATATGGCATTTTGTTGAAGTATTTATCAGAGTAAGTTGTACGGAGCCCAGCTGTAATAAAACTCGTTCTGACTTTACCGACAGAGGATACGGAGGGCAGCTGTAAGTATGCGCATGATCAAACCCCACCAAAATACAGGGCGCAACTCGCGTTATTATTAGTTACCATTTTAGTGTAGTCGAACGTACGATTAGAGCAGTTCTGCTTCGAAATAGGTTCTTGAATTTCACGAATTTTCTCGTAAACACCTACTTTTTATCAATTAGCATTGTATATACAAGTGGCACTCTTATTTTACTTACCATGTGCATAGTGTTAGCTTGGATGGAGTACGAATTGGCAAGTAATTGATAATTGCAGTTTGGGACCAACGCATCGTGTAAGTTTGCATAGCAGTGCTTGATTTTATTATTATTATTGGATTCATTGTAAATAGATGAGGCACAGTGATTTAGCAAGTAAAGTGATGTCAATAACCAAATATTAAGAAAATAATTTAGTTATTGAATAAATATTAGATTAGGCACAGTGATCTTGCAAGTTTCTTGTAGTTCACGAATCAAATAGTTATTTATTTGAAAGGGACGCGCAACCTATATTCCTCGGATACATAATATTAGTAGGATATACATAAGAACATCAATCTACACTAATATTATAAAGAGGAAAGATTTGACTGTGTAAGATTTTACACAAAAAATAAATTAAAGGCTCCGAAACTTCTTGACCGATTTGAAAAAATCTTTCACTGTTGGGAAGAATTTTCAAAAAGTTAGGGATCCATACTAAAACTCCAATAATGTAACCCAAGGTGTGAAAAAATTACCAAAACACTTTTTACATCGCGTGTGCTGCGAAAACTATTGAGTATGGAACATAATAAAGAGGAAAGATTTGAGTGTTTGTTTGTTTGCATTGAATAGGCTCAGAAATTACGGGACCGATTTGAAAAAAAATTGATCCGTTGTGAAACTACTCTATCCCCGGATGACAGCTATATTTTATTTAAAAAAAATTAGGGATCCCTACTGAAACTTCAATATTGTGAGGTGTTAAAAATTACCTAAAAATGTTTTAAAATCGCATGCGCTGCTAAAACTATTGATGGTAGAAAGAACAAAATAATGTAACATCCGTCGGGCACGCGGGTGTAACCGCGGGGGATAGCTAGTAATATTTTAAATATTTCGTGCAGAGGATTTGGGTTTCCCCATAGAACGGTTTTGGGCCTGCAACTGCACCTCCAAAACACCTCTGTCCACACTCATAAGCATCCCTTGCCCATGGCATGACAACTAATAGGCTTTACGTCTCACTTCTTCACTCACATTCACACCCACTCACACACCTCACATACTCACTACACTCACATATCTTCTGCACTCTTCACTTATCTCACATCAATACACTGTTCCACTGTTGCCTATTACATGTCCTCTGTAATCATGGCTTTCCATATTTTTTTCATTAATTTCTTTTTTTTTTTCTTTTTGTTTAACTATTTTTATTTGTATTTTGTTTAGTTTTGTTTTTTTGTTTTTCGTTTTATGCTCTTATTTTTCGTATAACACGAATGAAACTGTAACTATCTATAAATATATGCTTATACGGGTAATGGTGTGTATTGCAATATCCGTGGATTCGGGAGCGCTGGTGACTTGTAATACAGATTTTCAACCTACCACAAGCACCAGGTCTCTCACAAAGCAGGTCTGCATTGTACTGTATACTAACTTAGCTTTGAATTGTATTGTGAAGGCTTTTGTGAGAGAAAAATAAAAAAAATATATAATTATATTATTATTGGCTTGTCAGCATTGTGACAAGAATTCATCATCACTTGCTCCCCCAGATCTTTATTATTTGGGATCGACTCAATTTAAAATATATAACGACCGAACATCATTTCTTTTTCAGATGCAGCTGTTCATCCTTAATGATCATCGTCAATGTCAAATTAAGTGTTTAGTAATTTTTTTACATTTGGAAAAAACAACTGTAAAAATGTTACATGCAGGGAAATGTGTGTTAGTCAAAGATATTCCATTAACAATGAAGTAAGTTCATTTATTTTCATTTTCAAAACATATTAAACCTATTTTTCTTTTATTCTATCTGCAAGGCCAGTTGGTTTGGTGGTTAACGCTCTTACTGCCAAAGTGAAGGTCGAGGGTTCGATTCCCACCCAGGACAAACATTTATGTGCATGAACATGTATGTTTATCCTGTGTCTGGGTGAAATATCTATGTATTTAGAAAAATAAAGTAGTATATCGTCGACGCGACTGCCATAGCGCGTAAGAGCAATTTGCAATACCGCGTATTTACAAAATCGCAAAAATTCCTTATTGCGCCATCGACTTTCTATTGACCAAGATAATCAATTATTTCTTCCTCCTGTAAAATTGATAAAATACTGATACGCGGTATTGCAAATAGCTCTTACGCGCTATTGCAGTCGCGTCGACGATATTTAGTATATCAGTTATCTGGTTTCCATAGTACAAGCTCTGCTTAGTTTGGGACCAGGTGGCCGTGTGTAAAGAATGTCCCAGGATATTTATTTATTTATAATCGTCTATAGAGATATAATCAGCCCCCTTATTCAGCTAATATAAACTATGTCGGCGAGCCGCTTAACGGAGGCCTCGGAGAGCTTACCTCTCACGTGATTAGTAGTATTAGCGTAGTAAGCGACAGAGACAGAGCATAGAGGCCGCGACAAAACATCCTTGAGTTAGTGTCATTTTTCTTACAGAATCGAGCCCCAGATTCATAGCAGACAATATAATTCGCCTGCCCTGTTACTAGTCATTTGAGATCGGCGCCATAACTTAAATTCTTCCTTCTGACTCCATCATGTATGAGTGTACCTTGGTACGCGCAATAGGTCAATAGGATTCTTGATTGAATATCACCTATATTCTCTAGTCAAGACTTAAAGCCGGTCATACCTGGAAGCGAATACTGCCATTGATCTCTACATTTAGGGTCTAATTTTACAAATATTAATACTCAAAATTATTTCTATTACAGATGCTGCAGTTCACTCTTCATGATCAAGAAATTGATAATGAATAAATCTTTTCATTCACTAAAACTACGTGCACATTGCTATAGATACATATTACGTGTCCAGTAAATCATAACCTTAAGGCAACAGAATTACAGAACTGTATAAATGTTTATAATAAATACATATATTTTTTAACAGAAAAGTAAGTTCATTTATTTCCATTTATTATATATTTTTAATACTATCTCCATATTGGGGCTATATTATAGCTTTAATCAGATTCTGGCAACTGTCTCTAGGTCATGCCTTCAAATACATGGAGTAGCATTACTAACCACATTCCAGTTTAGGACTTAAAATCTTTTGAGGTGAATGGCCTCTGCATCGCGCATCAGGTCTTGCCAAATTGCTAACACTATTAATCAGCCTTTTCTAATATAATGTGCAGTGCCGATGCCAGGGTTATAGATAGTGTTGCATTGAACTATATACAAGTAGTTAAAAATACACTAGCTTTTTAAGATCAAAACTGGGCTTAACCTGGGAGTAGGTTCCTTATTTTAGAACAAAATTCTCTCAGCGTCACCAGTTACAATGGCAAGGAAAGTTATGGATCACTCTTGATTGAACAATCTGTATTTCTGAATTTCTGTATCGGATTCAAATCAGATTAGGAGTAAGAAGATGTTTGAGATGTTAAGCATTAAATAGATATATAGATATATTAAATAGGATAGATATTTATGAGATAGTGGAAGTAGATATATATATATATATAAATGAATCCCTATTTCCCTTGGTCACGGCATCACGCATGCAATTACAAAATTTAAGAAAACATAACGACCATATTAACTTTTCTAATGTAACCTTACCGCTTTTGACAATATAAACACTTATAATATTTATGGTGTTTGACATATATGTCAGTTGTTTGAAAATATCGTTTAAGACAGAGACATGGGTCGGAATTATATTGATAAAATTTTTAATTTGTCATGACTTAGTGCACATTTCACAGTCGATTCAATCGGAATATTTATGAAAAAATGTACACTTAGTTTTTGAGAAGTGTGTGTTCATCACAGTTAGTTTAGTTAGAGCAACCACGCCTTAAAAGTTTAATTGTCAAGAATAATAAACACTATGTTCTGAGTATTTTCTTTTTATTTATGATACCAATTCGAACTAAATACATTGAAGATAGGACAACGTCTGCCGGGTCAGCTAAATGTATTATATATAATTCTTCTGTCCGTGTATGTTAGTGAACTCCTAAATGGCTGGCATGTATAAGATGATTTTTTTTTGTTCCACTGGATTCGAGAATGATTTAGATCCACAATTGGTCCCAGTAGGTGGCGCAGCTATCGATTCATCATTCGATCATTGTTTATTTTTATGGATCTTTTTATTTTGACAGGACAACGTCTGTCGGGACAGCTAGTCTCCTATAAATATGAGTCAAAAATATGATAATTATGAATGCTAACTAGCTTGGGGTTTGATTAGTTATATTAGGCCATAAAATATTTGTGAAAATGTTTTTATTTTTCGGTACGAAGTTCCTTATCGCGCGTTGTGAAAGGGGGCTAGATGGAAAAAAATCATACGAAAAGTTGTAACGACACTTTTTTCATATTGTTACGTTCGGAATTTAAATGATATGGTTTATTATTGGGTTTGTTTTTTTCATAATCTATTTAAAGGCTACATACAACATGTTTAAAATTCTGTTCCATTTATAAATTAGTATAATTAGTAATTATTATAAGAAAAGGAATAAGTTAAAAATAAATTTGAATTGCATTCGAAATAAGAAATATTGTTTCCAAAAAAATATATTTTACTTAGTTCATTGACATAATACATGCTTCTTGTGTATACGAGTATTAAAAACACTTTATTTAAATTAAAAAAAACAGAACCCAAAATCTCAGAATTTAACTGCTTAGTCATTACTCATTGGCTCTGACCTGGCAGGCCGTATGCTTTTAATGACCTATCAACTTTTATTCAATCACTGAATCTTATCCTACCGGAACTTAAATCGTTTTGATTGTATGTTTTTAACGTTTTAAACGAGTTATATCCGTCTAACATGGGAATAATGGGGTTACGGGAAAGCCAACATTCGGATAAAACAATAATATCAGAAGATGAGTTAATTCGTTTTAATAAAGTTAAGAACGCAGAGAAATTAGCCTTGATGCTGCGAATTTTTTGTGACAAGATACTATGACCATTACTTTAAATCAGCAAAATATGAACACTAACTATTCGGAATAAAGTCTAAGCTGACGTGTCAACTTCGTTCCATCCGGGTGTCCCTTGATACCTCTCAAGTTTTTTAAAATTTAAATATGTAAAAACGGGCTACATGGTTAAAAGATAGAAGATAAGTTTTAGTATTCAAGTCTTGTTAACTTTTGGGTACGGAACCCTTAAGTTGGCTTACAAGCTGTAAAAGTACAGTGTGATAGTACTTTGTAATTATGTAACATGTATTTTATGACAGAGCCTTGCAAGCTATGTGTTATTTTTATTACCTCTAATGTACTAATCCCTCGGCAACACCTCGAGTGAAATCGCGTGAAAAAGCTAGGCTAATAAAAAAATTATGAAAGAGATCCCTCAATCCTCCATCAATATATGTATATTTTTTCATAAACATTCTATGTTTAAAGGTCTATTCTTCAAACATTTTATCATTACCGTATTAATGTTTATATGGTTTGTGTGTGAATACAACGACAGATTTGGTTGATAACTTGACAAGGTCAAATTGACCCGTCTTGAAACCGATTTATTAGTTCATGGCTAAACGTGATCGCTTGTGTAGTGGACATGACAGAAAGAGCTGTATCATCCATACCAATAACGAAATAAAGAAGCAGCAGCTGGTGCAGCGCAAAACTTTTGTCTTTCATCAGCGACCAGCTGGGGAACAACGCGTAATCCGTGAAATTATCTTTTTAGAGTGGTGCAGAGTTCGTCCGGAGACATATTTCCACATTACCTATTTCCGCCGTGAAGCACTTGTATTACTGTGTTTTGGTTAGAAAAGTAAGATTATAGGCAAATGACAATTAAAAACTTCACGTCTCAGGGTCGACGACGCATTGGTAAGGCGTAGCAAATGTCAATTAGCGGCGGTGACCCCTTACCATCAGCTGGACCGTTTACTTGTCTGTCGGCCAAAGTTTAATTAAAAGAAGAATTTCTGAAAAGACTTCAGTCCGAAGTGTATTTATGTATATGTCAGTAGAGAGTGTCACTATAAGTAGGTAAAAATGTAAGAGGATGGTAAACAAGTTTCCGTGTTTCCAATTTTTTCTCGAGGATTTATCTTCTACGATTATACCATGATGTGGGATTGTAAATGAGGGTTGAGTGACATCACCATCGGAGCTTAAAATGTAACAGTTACGTACTATCTAGGGCTATTTTCGACAATGTCTTATTACAAAATACAGTGCCGCTGAAACACGTGACAGCAGTGAGGGAGAGGCGCAGGAAAGGCAGCGCGACACCATGCTCCGGTTTTTGTAATTCGGAGTCAGCCAGCCAGACACCGCAGATCTCCACTTATACTAACATTCAAGCAGCTTTCTAGTATCTACAGTGCGATGCAGGCGCGTGCCACTAGTGGGAGGTGCAGGATTGGAAGCGCGACACTATGGTCGGGTTTTTGCGTTTCGGAGCCAAAGCCTGCCAGATGTGGCATCACATAGTAATATTGAAGTTGAAAAATATTAATATAGTAAAATGATAATTAATAAACCAATGTTTAAAAACTTGTTATACTAAAGACAAAATCAATAAACTTATATATCTCTTTCAACAACTACAGGTGAGGTAGTTGCGTCCCTTTCTTGTATTATATTGAAGTACCTGGATTTTTTTTTTGTAAATTATGTTAAGTTGATTATTGGCTTAGTGTTGCTTAACAACGCCATCTACTGGAGTAGCTTTAATGTTGTTGTGTCGTTAAAACAGTTAATGTCAGGAAGTAATTTTTTTCAGGTTATGTTTTAGTTAATTATTGATAAAGCTGATTGAAAACATGGATAATACGACATTTTCTGAAAATGAATCCTAGCTAGATCGATTTATCGCCCCCGAAAACCTCTGCATACTAAATTTTATGAAAATCATTGGTTCCGTTTCCGTTTCCGTTTCATATATATATAAAATTATATATATGCAAAAATTGCTCGCTTAAAGGTATTAGATGGATAGATAGATTTTAAAGCTAATGTCAAATTCTGCCATTCATGAATAGTTTTGATTAATATCTATCAGCACCATTCCCTTGCGGTCTACAAGGTAATGTTCATGAATGTCTTATAGCATTTCTCTTACAAAATTCTCTGAATATTGGCCTGTTAGCAGTCCAGATAAACCTTTCAGTTCGTAGCATCCTGTAGCAAGTGTCTACGTAAGTTTGTTCCACTAGTTCTTAGCGAACTGGTAGGAGTTCTCTATGAGTCTCTAGAATGTAATTTTTTTTGTTGTACTTTAACTTTTTTCGCTTTCTCTACGTTCATCAGTCTTTGCATACATGCTGGTTGGTTTTAGGTGCTTTTTACCAGCCCTTTTCTAGAAAAGCCGATATGGTATTGTAAGGAGTTTCTATACAACGGTGATGCCGCCACCCGACGACAGGCCATATAAGCAGGGCAGTTAGGAGCAGCGACACATTGGCTCGCCAGTTCTTGCAGTGTACGGACGTCTCGTGGGAATCAGTATTGGTTTTTATCAAGGTCGCGGCTTACATTTTGATATTCTTGTTCTTAATTAATTATTATTGAAGTTTGCAGTACATATGTATTTAGTTTTGTATTAATTTAAAGTGATTGTACTTGTTTAGTTCCCCTTTAGTCTAAATTTGATTCAAATTGTAAATAAACGGATTTCTTGTTGGTTTATGTGTAAATATTGTATGTGCTAATATTATTGTTATATTGTTATATTGTGAGCGCTATTATTATTGTTTTACTAGTATTAACACACGGTTATCTGATCCCAAACAAAGTAGAGCTTCTACTGTGGTAGCTTGGTGCTGAATATCAGTTGTTTTATGTACCTAGTAAAGCCACTATAATGCATCCATAAAAAGGTATTCTACTTTTTTGTAATAATAATTAAAAAAATTACATCTAAGCATTGCATTTGGCAGTCGTCAAGACTTAGTCGGGATTTTGAGAATGGTTTTGTAGTGATTCACCGGTAAAAGCTATCTTCTGGTAAAGTGCTATTCTGTAAATCTTTGTATTTTGAATCGAAAAGGTTATATGCGCGGGCATGCATGTGAATACAATTCCAATTGTAGCTCATAAAACTAAGGTCTGCAATAGACTAAAGATTGAGTAAATGGTTGCTTCTGAGAATCTTAAACAACAATATGATATTTTTAAGAAATAAAAATGTTAAAGCCGCTATCTTTATGGTAAAATTCTTGTTCATTATTTGACTATTAGTGAATCTGAAGTTTCTTACCTGAATTGAATTATCTGAATGTCAGTAAATCTGCTAAGGTGGTTGTTTTCTTATGAGACAGCGCCGTTTAACATATGAGACAAACGAAGAAAGGGAGAAACGCTGAGGTCAAAAAAGACTAGTGAACAAATAAGTCGCCTTCGCAAATGCGGGATAACATGGAAAAAAATATTAACAATTTGCCTTCCTAGTTTATGTCTAGTCCAGTCCAGCTCTTCCTTGACCATAGTTTAATAGGTCGTGATAATAGAAGAAGTAACAATAACTCACACGTGATATTTGCGCTGTTCGTCTTTAAGAAGTTCCGTTATCTGCCTTCGCAGATCAAGTCTAGACCATTCCAGCATGGCCTTGACCATAAACATATTAATATTTCCATTATTTCACGACCTCTATTTGATTTTAAGGAGTTCCATGCATAGACATAATTTATGGGCCAGAGAATACCCCTAATGGGAATATGGGTGATCCCTCGGGGAACCAGCTAGTATAATAAAATAGAGTATATAGGTCAATACTATCGCTATTACATATATAACTTTAAATACTGCACGTTTAGGGTGAGAAATATTTGTACTAAATACTAATAAAAAGCATATCAACCTTAAGTGTTTTTCTTATAAACACGTAGAAGTTGAAACAAGATTTGTAGCGTAAATTAATTAATTCGAATAGGAAGGAGCTCCAAAAGGAGATCAATATTATTATTTACAGTATTTATCTCCGAAAATACTGAGCCTTCGATATTTTTATAATTATTAGCTTAGAAGTAGTGTAGGGTCAATCACAAGCCCACCCCTCTCAGTTGACATCGGCTAAAACTACAAATAATTTCTTTATGAAAGAAAAAGATCACAATATTAATATACGAGCACTACTGTTAAGTGTAGCACAATTTTTTCATCCTTTGCGTGGCTGGATACGTACGAAACTGAGGTAGAAAGTACAATAATGAGTTTAAAAGGTGACTGTGCAGTTTTATGGGATAAACTATTGACGAAAATTATTAAGATTTTAGAGTAGTAGACCTGTTAGTGCAGAGTTCGTCCGGAGAAGTACTACCACCTTACCCATTTCTGCCGTGAAGCAGTAGTGCACTTGTATTACTGTATTTCGGTTAGAAAGCTAAGGGGGCCGGTGAAATTACAGGCACATGAGACTTATCAACTTCACGTCTCAGGGTCGACAACGCGTTGGCGATGCCCCTAGTCTTGCAAATGTCCATAGGCGGCGGTGACCACTTACCATCAGGTGGACCCTCTGCTTGTTTATTGGCCCAAAAGTATAAAAAAAAAATTAAAAATAATGACATTCTTTAATTACAATAAATGCAGTGAAGACAAATTACATTTGTTCAGTGCGCAAACTTAACAACTTAACAAACATTGTATTCTCATCACTGTAGAGTCCCCATTGATAGCCAATGTATGTATGTGTTCTGACATTCATTTTACAAATTAATTAATTAATTAAAGCAAGCAACACAACATACGTTTCAAACAGTGGAACACGTCAGTTGATATTAGTACATAAAAAGATACGCTATATTGTAGATTCATGAATAATTAGACAAGTTAATCTTAAGGTTCGCCTTTTCCTTATTTCGCAGCACGCATCCTTTCCCTACATCACTGAATTAAATAATAAGAGATGAAAGTATAAACTTTCTCTCAAAAATCGGAATTAAAGCATGCTTTTCAGATTAATTTAAGTTTTAATTATAATATAATTACTAATAACGGATATATATATATGTTTTTTTTAGATATATTATATTAGAAATAATTAAGCAGTTTAGATTGAAGTTGCCGATCGTGATATTTTTATTAAAATGGAAGCAATCTAATCTTGAGATTCGGTCGAATCAGTTTATCGAGTAATTGCAACACACCATTGAAGAAACTTGGAAATAAATAATTTATAGAGTAATTTTAAATCTTTAGAATTTAGCCTGCGAGAGAATGAGTTAGGTAGTTTTTCGGATTATGTTTCTTTCATGTGTTCTACCGCGTGTGATTTCTACGCACGAGGCGCGTATTTTTTATTTTATTTTAGGGATAAGAAAGTTTTCTTCATTAATAAAAAAAAATTAAACACTAAACAAATAAATAAAAAAAAAACTAAGCAAAAAGAGTCCTCTCCGGCGGGGAATCGAACCCCGGTCTCCCGCGTGACAGGCGGGGATACTTACCACTATACTACCGAAGATATGTAGTTTGATGGCGAATTTATGCTACCCAACACGCATAACCACACATGTTTGTCAACAGAACTCTTTTCTACATTGCTGCATACAATTTATTCAGCCATGTCCTCATTTCCTATACATTGCTTGAATGAATTCATATTACAAAAATAAAATCTAGACTTAGTATGAAATTCAATCTATGCAAGTTCTCTGTGATATGCCTGTCGTTGTTAGAAAAATAGACTATGGGCTTGAAACTCCTCCATTTTCTAGATAATGTTACTAGCTACTAGCTGTCCCCCGCGGTTTCACTCGCGTTCCCAAGGGATGTAACATTTTCCCGGCACAAAAAGTATCCTATGTTACTTCTTATACCTCCAAGAATATGTGTACAAAGTTTTATGATGATCGGTTAAGTACTTTTCGCGTGAAAGGGTAACAAACAAATTTACATTCACATTTATAATATTAGTAGGGATATTGCTGGAATGATTTAATATTTCCTAGCATTAAGTTGATTAATCCTTGTTAGGTAGTTACAGAGACCAATATAGAGACAAAAATCTATGTATTCACGCAAAAACTGCCAAACGGATTTAGATAAAACTTGTCACATAGATAGAGCATGCCCTGGAACTTACTATGCCTATGCTACTGTATACAATTACATACATACTACACAACATAAACGTACATTTTACTATTTAAAAAGTTCCGTATTCAACAAGGAACCCTTATTAGAGGTATATCCTTCTGTCCGTCCGTTCGTAGTTTAACTCAAGGTGTTGTTAGTAAAAAGGTCTAATTTGGCATGACAAATTGAATAAATATAATGATAGACCCGTAAAAAAGATGTGTACATGTGAAGTTTGCTTTTGATTATAATTTTTTGCTTTAGGGTGAGGTGCGTTCTCGACGTTTTAAGTGTAGGTAGCGGCGGCGCGGGCAGAGCTGTAGCGCGTGGCGGCCTGAGGCGGCCGAGTGACTCTAGTCTTTGAATAATTTTTTGGTTGATTAACCTTTGATGTTTTCTAACAACACTTATTTCATATTCTATTATATATTTTCTGAACTCGATATTATAGGTAGAATATTAAGTATCACGTGTATTTTATACCTTGCAGCAAGTGGCAAACAAAACATTTATTTCTGCAACAGTAGTGTACAACTTTTTGACTGCTGAGGTACATAAGTTCTTTATGTACTTACTGGTACTCACCTTCTCGTATAGAAACTTCTTTAGAATGTATCTATTGGCGCACAATTTATGTTCAATTCGTGTAATGATAAGCATCATGTTTATGTCGCATTAGCCAAAGTTTTCTGGATAAAAAGTATGTTGTATGTAAGTTTTCATATTTATAATAATTCTTCGAAGAATGTTACATTTTCAAGGGATAAAATGTATCCTATGTGTTAATCCAGGTTTTAAATAATGTATTTGCCAAGTTTCTTCCAGATTCGTTTAGTCGTTTTTGTGTAAGAGATTAATAAACGTCTATCCATTCATACTCTCAAACTTTCGCATTTATAATTATTTCTAGCTGTCCCCCGCAGTTCCCCTGCGTTCCCGGAATAAGAAAGCATGTCCCTTTCCATGCCATAGACTATGTATGTGCCACATTTCAACAAGAACGGTTCAGTCGTATAGCCGTGAGAGTAACATGCAAACAAACAAACTCGCTTTTGCAATTAAAATATTAATTAGGATTTCTGTTATTTATGTCTCGCGTCCTAATTTAAGAAAGATTTAAAAATATCTGGGTGTATTGGATGCCTCGGTACCGCGGCGGCAACTGCGATACAAAGTATGACGAGGACGAGACAATGTAGTATACTCGTATATAGCAGATATATCAGTTACCTGGTTTCCATAGTACAAGCTCCCCTTAGTTTGGGATCAGATGGCCGTGAAGCTTCTCCTAGGATTTTTTTTTTATTATTTACTAGCTGTACCCAGCCTCGCTCCGCTGTAGCACATCGTGATTGAATGGTTGAGAAATGAGAAACAAAACAAAGACAGTCGCGGATATGTGACTGATGCAAAAAATAGATAAAAACAATCCTTGATGCGGACTATATATCATGTAAAATTTCAGCTCGATCGGTGCAGAACTTTTTGAGTTTTTGAAGCGTACACAAACCAACATAACAATTTTATATATTATGTATAGCCCATGTTCATCTGGAATAATGCATACGACCGCCACAAATACTTGCAATCAATTATTTATTTCACACCCCAAACTTAACCGTTTCCCAGATATTCGACATTATTTTTTTTATAAATATTGCCCACATTTTTGCTATTAAATTATTTTTTTATTTTTGTGTGTCTTATTATTATTATTATTTGATTTTTAGATTAAAGATAAAATGCTTTAAGACGTCAGGTATTAAATCATACATACGAGTATGTCAGTTAAATAGGTCATAGTAGACGAGGTTTCGCCACAGTCTGTGAAGTTTGACCGGCCTTTGACCACGACCTTTTTCGCACGTTCTTGTCGTACGTGATCCACTTTTCATCACCAATTATCAGCTTCTTCAAAAATGGTTCGGTTTCATGACGTCGTAATAAAGAATCACAAATGAGTACACGGTTCACTAGGTTTCAAAATTCAAAACCATTTATTCAGTTTAGGCCTTCGGAGGGCACTTATGAAGGTCAAATTTAAAGTTACTGAAGCTACAACCGGTTCGGAAGTCAGCCTTCAACTGAGATGAACCGGCAAGAAACTCAGCAAGGTTACATTCTTTTTTATTTGTTATATAAATTTTTATCTATTCTGACTTTTTGGCTATTTTATAATTTCAATTTTACATAATTTTATATTTAACAATTACAAAACACTTATTATAGGTAACATTAAAAAAAAAAAAAAACAAAAAAAAAAATATGACAAGACTACAAAAAACAAAATGACAATAATTAGGTACTTACAACTTAAACAAGAGATTTAGAGGTGCACTGTGCAGAGAGCAGCTATTTCCATACATTTTTATCTTCAATATAATGAACTACCTTGTAATACGCTTTTTCTTTCAAAACTTTCCTAATATAATTTTTAAATTTATGATCAGACATTTTGGTTATTGAAAGCGGTATCTTATTATAAAATCGAACACAATTACCAAGAAATGACTTGTTAACTTTAGTTAGTCTAAAGTATGGAACAACTAACTTCTCCCTTTGTCTTGTATTTATACTATGAATATCTAATTTTGACTCAAACATTCCTATGTTTCTACGTATAAACATTATATTTTCATAAATATATAGTGAAGGTAATGTCATTATATTTTTTTCCCTAAATAAATCTCTTAATGATTCACGGGGACCCATACTGTAAATTGCACGAATTGCTCTTTTTTGTATAATAAATATTGATTCTATATCCGCTACTGCTCCCCAAAACAAAATACCATAGGACAAGAGGCTATGAAAATATGCAAAATAAACTAATTTGGCCGTCTCAACATTCGTCAATTGTTTAATTTTCCTAACAGCAAAAGCAGCCGAACTTAATTTAGCAGCTAGAGTATCAACCTGAGGTCCCCATTGCAATTTATTGTCTAATGTAAGACCCAAAAATACCGTTTTCTTTCAGTGAGCTCGTGAGGTACCCAAATATCTAGCTTTTTTGTATACCCAGTTTTGTTTCAAATGCGCCAAAACTGTTTTTTGGTTAATTCCCAGTTCTTCAGCTACGTCGTAACTACTGATATGCCGATCTTGCTCCACTTTTTCAAAAATGGCATCCATTTTGTCCGTAATGGGGCGACCAGAGCGACGTGCACCTTTGACATCAAAATTTCCGGATTGAAAACGCTTAAACCAAATTTGTGCTACTCTGACAGACACTGCACTAGGTCTATAAACATCGCAAATTTTTTTCGCGGCTTGCGTTGCATTTTTACCTTTTTTGTAGTAAAATTTTAAAATGAATCGAATTTCTTCAATAGATTCACTCATCGGTACGAAAAACAAATGCAAATCGCACATTTTCCTAATTTGAATTTGGAATTATGTTCTTTAAAATTTAAACTTTCAATGATACCAAAACCAGCCAGTTACAAATAGTATAGCCAAAGAGATTTTATTACAAGTTCATACATACTATAATGCGAAAAGACTTTTTCCCCAACCTAATATAATCCCGGGATACATTAATACCAATAATACCCTCGATCCCTCGAGAAAGCGGATGAAACCGCAGCACGGAAAGCATTGTAAGCATATAATACTGTACTTTAAGCTGAAAAAGTTAATAGTCTTAACCAGTTGGGTAGCTTTCCTACGCGACATATAAATATAAAATAAGTAAATAACTGACTGTTAAGGCGAAGACACAGGCAAAGCTAGTTATTTAAATAAATATGGTATTAGTCTAGACAGAGTAAATGAAATACAGATATGGTGTTCATTAGCAACTCGTATAACTGTCTTAACTGTCTTACTCTCTAAAAAGTTACATTTTCTATATCACCGCGATTAAAAAGTTTTGCAAAAGCGTTCCCAGGTGCCTGTGCTTCAACATTGAACGACCTATCCACATACAAATCTGTGATCCTGTAGGTATTCTAGGAGAAGGTATTTCTTTTCCTAGTGCAACTTTATAAACGGTCATGGAACCGCATTTGGGCGCAGTTATAGGACTATTACGGCAAATGATTAATTATTTTGCCACTGACCGGTAAAGTTCAATTCGTTTTTATAATTATCTTATTACTGCATTTACAAGAAAAATTATCCCGTAAAGTTGCAGTAAACACATTGAATAAGGGCAATTAATCCTCTAACGAGCTTGTGGGTGAAACTAACTGATGTTATTAGAACTGTATGGTAATACTGGTATAATTGATCCAACAGTCATCAGCGTCTTGCCAACGATTTCGATATAAAGTGTTTGATAAATTTTGAAACGATGCAGTTCTGGCTCTCGTCAACAATATAATATGTTCTAAGTGTATGTACCTAATTGACATTATAAATATATATTGCCATTATTTATGGTAACCTTTGTCTTTTGCCTGTTGTGTACAGAATGCCTACTCAAGTTGAGAAATAAAAAACTTGAGAGGTGTCAAGGGACACAGGGATGGAACGAAGATACGCATTGGAATTGACCAAAACGCTGAGTTTAGGTCCAGTGTTGAGAAAAAACTTGCAATCTCTCATCTTTAGTATTAGGTCTTCAATAAAAGATCAAGACTGTGCTAATAATTACTAATTATACTAATTTATAAATGGAACAGAATTTTAAACATATTGTATGTAGCCTTGAAATAAATTAGGAAAAGAAACAAATCCAATAATAAACCACCATATCATTTAAATTTCGAAAAAAAGTGTCGTTACATTTTTCGTATGAATTTTTTCCGTCTAGCCCTTTCACAACGTGCGATAAGGAACTTCGTTCCAAAATTCTATGAATGATCGATGGTAATAAACAAATCGTCACGGTATTTCTTTTCATAATTATCAACAAATTCTGAAGCCGCCTTAGAATCAGATTATGTCTAATAATATTGCATTTAACAAAACATTTATAATACTATTTAGTCGCGACTACTACAGGACATACCTGCCTCGCAAAATTAAAGATTTAAGGGGTTTTTAGGGGTAAATATACAGCAATAACCCCGTACGAATGGTAAAGTATTAATCAGCACTAATATTTTCAAAAGTGTCTTCGAAACCTGCTTTAGCTCTGAACTTTATAAAAGCCTTTGTAGGGCTTTAACTGAATAAAAGGCTGTGGAAAAAGGATTTATTAAATATGTGTCATAAATGCCTCACCAGTTATTTCACTCACACTTAATACTATCTTGTTATCTAACCGTGACGATCTGTTAATGGCTTTCTGTTATCTACAGATGTAAAAATTCTAGTTTGTTAAATTAGCTGTAGATCATCCTCTTTTAAATAAATAAATAAATAATTACTTCAAAATTTCTATATTGATTTTGTCATCAAATATAAGCGTTAGCAATGCATACTTTTGAAATTATTCGTTTTATGGATAGTGTGAGCATCATTAAGTAACCATATTTTATAAAAAACCACAGAACGTTCAGTTCAAGCTTTATGTTATATTTTTATGGTGCACTTCATAATTTGTTTTGAAGACAGTATCGTTGTAGAGAGCTATACTCGGAGTCTCTCTGAAGGATCTGAGCGTAATAGTTTTTATGTAGTTATTTTCGATAGGCCGATGTGCACTCGCTGGAAGGCCCGCGTTAACTGTGTACCTTGTTATAATGTCAACATTTATAAAGTTGTCACAATCGAATTGGTCCAATTTGACAAGTATGGGTACTTTAATGAACTATCGAGATAGTGTAATTATGTGTGGTGTACGAGTATATCCTAGTTCTTCACACAAGCTTTACAATATTGCGTTCTTTATAAGCTCCATGTCATATATTGTTATTATTGTTGCTATGACACTTGAAGCTTCAAATTCTTTAAAGTATTATCAGACATGCGTTACAATACGTGTTTTTTCTTATTGGTTAATTTTAAGGGTTCGGTACCACAAAAGGAGAAACTGAACCCTCATAGGATCACTTTGTTGACTGTGTCTGTCCGTTAAGACCCTTTTTCTCAGAAACGCGTGAAGGTATCAAGCTGAATTTCATATTAAATAATCAAGTTTACTGTCCCTTGGAGCTGTAACAAAATCAAACTTCTATGTCAAAGGAATCAAAAGAAACAGCTATACCTACAGGTTTGTACGGAACCATCGGTGCGCGAGTTCGACTCGCGCTTGACCGTTTTTGTCTATATAGGTACCAAATAATTTCCGGTGGTGCTTATTAGTAGTGATGATTTTTAAACATTTTGTATGTTAGAAGATAATATTATTATTTATCACTATAACTGAATACTGAATAGTTGCACAACAACAGAACACATGGAATTCTACTCCACGAGAGAATTTTCGTAGAGTCGAGAGGCAAATTTTTTTGCTGTCACGTGTTCATGTTGTTTTGTTATATACTAAACTGTAACGGATTTCTACAAATGGGGCAACGTCATCGTATTTTACCAGTTCAATTTACCTATTGTGACCTAATCAACAAACGTTTATCTACTTTACTGTTGAACCCTCGGTCCCTGGTATCACTATTGTTGCTTGTAGTAAAACAATGAAATGTTTATTTCGAGAACTTACTCCTACCTAATTACTTTCCATAAAATACAAGTATATTTTCAGATGAACATACAACAAATCAGACTTCTTGCTATACGTGTGTTGTATGTTTTAATAATTGTTTTTTAGGGGTGTATTTCTACAAAGGCATTATGCTTGTTTGTCCTTTTCATTATGAAGCGAATATGATGACCACCTGTTATCATCCTAAGCTTAACAGATTTCAGAAGCACTGTAGACTGCACTAGGCACTATACATCTTTATGGTGTATGATTCCCTAGTACTTTTCTTTGCAGAAATGCACCGGCTGCATGCGACGTTGCCGTGTATATTTGGTAGAGAGTGACAGAGTTGTGAGTGCATTTCACCCACATCGCAACTGTTGCATGTACAAACGATTTTGATAATTTTAAACGTAATTATGTTACTACCCCACCCACCCCGTAAGAGGAATGATACAATTACCAATGAAAATGTCAACCTATAACATATGGAAATTAAAAATAATTAAGTCTCTAGGTCCATTAAACATTGAAAAATTTCAACATAAAATTATGATGGGTTCTAGGAAAATAAGAGGAACTGGTCTGATTATATCGGTCAGGCTTATATTCCGTCCTCAAACCATCCATCGTCAAAGCTCCCGACCTCAAACCATCCACAGTTCCCGACCTCCGAGAAGCTCAGATTACAGGAGACGCCACACCCCCAGTCAAGGTGTACGACGAATTCTTGGTACGTAAACTACAAGACGGACATAGCTTCAAATCCATGACGCATTTTCAAAATTATTAAGTTTTTTTGTTTTATCTTATCCTGAGAGAATCTCTCATCCATTACACTACTATATAAATTTGTAGGATCATATATGTATGTCCTTGTATGTCCAAGTTTTATTTATTAAAAACGTACAAGTTGAAATTATCTATTTAAATACGACGTTGCGTGAAATGATCGATGATGAAATTGTCTTTTTTGTATCGAAACTTTTTTAAGAACAATGCAACCCAACCAATAAAATAAAAAACCCTATAACTCACTTGTGAATAATAGCATATATTAGGTGATAATTACGGTGAAATTAGAGCAATTTATATATTATATATTTACAAGTCAATTTTATTTTATTGGAATATAATATTAGTATAGTGTATAAAATAGTATATTTTATTATACTATGACAAACTGTCTATGGTCAATGCAAGTATGTGTGTCTTGACTTCAGATGTTTATGTTACCCTGGTAGCCCACGGTCTAGAACGTCGATACCATTGCAGAGTTGCATCAAGCATGCGCGTAATTTACTGCACTTGCGCCGATGTACGGAAACCACGTGTCGGATAGACCTGTTGCAACTCTCTGTTTACATGCAACTGACGGCCACAAGCTTTGTATCATACCTACTAGGAACTCAGATCAGAGAAGATCCTTTATGAAATGCATTTGTGACGTAGATCTAGATGAAAATGTGCAGACATACATTGTTTTCCAGGTCAAAGTCACCCAGTGGTGACATTCGTGATGCGCGCTGCGTTGCGTGGCTCTATGGCTTTGTCTAGGCATCAGTTCCTGGATTTCTTTTGGACGAAGAGAGCTGGCTTATATTTTGATCTCAGGAAAATTTTGATTTTAGTCAATAAATAACTGTTTTCTAGCAATTAGCATAATATATAAACAAAACTTCCTACTGTTTAAAAATAATTTAATTTAATAGATTTTATTTTATTAATATAAATTGTGTAGTAATTACCGTTAGATGTAATTAATAATAGTTTTTGACAAATTAAGATTTCATTTGATTTTAACATAAAAATCATTAAATATTAACCATTAATAAATAAACCATAATTTATATTAATCATTAAACATATTTTTATGTCGCTCAGCATGTTCTTTTTATTGTATTTATTTAGTTTAGACTAGTAGAGTTCTCGTTTAGTGCAGAGTACGTCAAGGGAATTACTACCATCTTACCCATTTCCGCCGTGAAGCAGTAGTACACTTGTTTTACTGTGTTTTGGTTAGAAAGGTAAGGGGGCCGAAAAAATTACAGGCAATTACGTCTTACTGACGACAACGCATTGGCAATGCCCTTGATGTTGCAAATGTCCTTTGGCGTTGGTGACCACTTGCCATCAGGTGGACCGTTTACCTGCTTGTCTACCCAAGTGGTATAAAACGAAGAATTTAGTTGGTAAAATTTAAGTTTAGCTGGCACTGTGACCCAAAGTGTGTTTTGGTCTTTGATACGAGAGCTCGCCGCCTGTCCTGGACAGATAATAGGTAACTACTCTCAATTTTTTTTATGACCGTCACAGATCCATGAATTATTATTTAATACGATGGTTTTTTTTTATATTTAAAGATTTATATTATGTTTTGCATATAAGAAAGATGAGGGTTAAATGGCAAAAAATAATTTAACAGTTTCACTTGAAACTATACGCTCTATCTATAGCCTAGTCAAGAAGCTTAAACGCGTGTAAAATAGAGATAAAGGTTCTAAAAATGTAATATGTATGAATTATCATTAACAACTCAAAAAAATATGAATACTTAAATAATTTTGAAGAAAGCTCGTTGAAGAAGAGGACATTTCCGATGGAAAAGTCTGTACTCTCGGAACTCTATCTTTATTATTTATAATTTTAATTTGACATTGAAAATAGGGCTCCGCGTGGCTGTTACGGCACACCGCCCCGCCGCTATAGAGAGTTCATCAGATATATATTTGTATGTTATATTCTTAGCACTTGAAAGAATCGAGCCCCGTCGGAAAAAAAGATTTATCATCATTTTTCTAAAAGTTATTCAATTGTTAACCATAACTTCAATCCAGAATGATTATAAAAGACAGAATAATACTGTCAAGACGTCACGTCAGCTGTCATATAAATTCTAGTTACCACCATACTAACGTCGATTTTTTAGGAGGGAGAGCCATGGGGTGCAAGTTGAGAGCCTCCTCGTGGCGCACCCTGAGCAACGTCGGTTTCAAGTGCCACCACACTTGGGCCGGCGGCTAATCTCAACACCGGGAGGGGCGGCTGCAAAGCCGCGACGACTGCTCCTCACCCGCAATGGCGGGGACGTCCGGCTCTGCGGGCAGAACCAGCCCTGGGGGGGGCAGGATCAGCCTTACGCATCCGGAGTCCCGCTGCCAGCGGGGGTCGAAGCGGCGAAGTGGCTCGCGCCACTCGGGGCGGGGCGGTGCGAAGCCGCAACGTAACCCACAAGGCGGGGAAGCCCCAGCTCTGCAACCGGATACCCCGAAAGGGGGTGCTCCGTGCCCTGCAACTGGGTACCTGCTGCCGGTGGGGGTCGAAGCGGTTAGCGCCGCCTGGGAGGGGCGGCTACGAAGTCGCACCGTAACCTACAAGGCGGGGTAGGCCAGCTCTGCAACCGGATACCCCGAAAGGGGGAGCTCCGTGCCCTGCACCTGGAAACCTGCTGCCGGTGGGGATCGGAGCGACAGAGTGGCTGCGCCACTCGGGAGGGGCGGCTGCGAAGCCGCACCGTAACCCACAAGGCGGGGTAGGCCAGCTCTGCAACCGGATACCCCGAAAGGGGGAGCTCCGTGCCCTGCACCTGGAAACCTGCTGCCGGTGGGGATCGGAGCGGCGGAGTGGCTGCGCCACTCGGGAGAGGCGGCTGCGAGGTCGCGACGTAACCCGCAAGGCGGGGTAGGCCAGCTCTGCAACCGGATACCCCGAAAGGGGGAGCTCCGTGCCCTGCACCTGGAAACCTGCTGCCGGCGGGGGTCGTAGCGGCTCGCGCCGCGGGGGGAGGGGCGCAATTGCGCCACCGCACCTATGGTGGTAGGTGTCGGAGCGGCTGAGGCCCGCCGCTAGGGGGCGACTAGTGTCCGCGCTGCGTCTGTCCGATATTCGGCGGCAGCGCGGCACAGCGCGATGGAGGGTGGCTTTAGCCACCGGAGAGGGGGACTCGTGCCCGTGCTGCGTCTGTCCGGAGTCCGGCGGCAGTGGGCACGTAGTCGGGGTTGAGGAGGGGCGCTTCGCGCCGGAGATGAGGGCGACTGGTGCCCGCGCTGCGTCTGTCCGACATTCGGCGGCGACGCGGGCACGCAGTGAAAGGTGAGGAGGAGGGCGCTTTGCGCCGGTGATGGGGGGTGACTGGTGCCCGCGCCGCGTCTGTCCGACATTCGGCGGCAGCGCGGGCACGCAGTGAGGGGAGGTGGGCGGCTCGCGCCGCGGAGGGGGGCGTCTTACCCGCGCTGCGTCTGTCCGGCATCCGGCGGCAGCGTGGGGGGACGGAAGGGCGGCGGTTGGTTTTTGTGTCCAGCCGTCTGCCAACCCGTAATCCCGAGCAATCGGGGCCGGGGGCCCGGGTCATGCATGGCCTGGGCTGCGAGGAGAAAACCTCTATAAAAATCACAGTGACTCGAGTGGCGGGCTCGGGGACGCCCGCCACTCTTAGAGAGTCAGCGAGGGCGCGCTTTAGCGCGAATGACGGCGTAGCCGCGGGTGGAAACACCCGCGGTAAGTAGACGTGGCGTCATGCCGGTCACCGCCGGGCGAGTGACGAGTGCTCGAAAGAGCGTACCCTTGTCCCGGCGGAGAATGACACAGACGGCAAACAGGGGTTTTAGTGGGTAAACCTCCCGGGCCCCCTCTCATTTTTGATATGAGGGGGGGAGTTTGCGGGAAGGGAGTCCCACATAACCACCGCGTCTTTCCCCAAGGCGTGGTGGTATGCGCAAAGCATTTCCCCTGTATAAAAAAAAAAAAAAAAAAAAAAAAAGGAGGGAGAGCCATTCATAAACAACATAACAACTTACAATAAAGAGTTGTAACTTTTGTGAACTCATCCTATTACAGTAGTCATAGGTTATACAAAATTAAACTTAATATCAATAATATAAACATAATATAGTAATTACTGTTACTGTAGCCTAAAAGAATCTATGATAAAATGCTATTTTATCTTTTGAAAAGGTAATTTTTTTTTAAGTCGAAATAATAATATGACTACGATTTTAATCTATAGCACTATGCGTTTTTTTAAGTTGTTTTTAAAAAGTCCTAAGCCTGTAAAACACGAATGAATTTTGCGTAAAAAACTGTTATTTACTGTACGCATTTAAAAGCAGGTAAAATTCTCGTTCAAGCCAAAATTACCATGGTTGCGATAAGGATCATTACAACCTTAATAGATGACAGTTCTTGTTCTGTGTTAAATATTTACTACTAGCTGACGCGGCAAACGTTGATTTGCCATATTCATATTATTATAAACTATAGCTGACCCGGCAGAAGTTGTCCTGTCTTTAATGAATATTGACTTCGAATTGGTATCATTAATAAAAATAAAAAAACCAAGAACATAGTGTTTATTATTCTTGACAATTAAACTTTTAATATTAGGCGTGATGGCGCTCTGAACTAACCAAGTGATGAACAAACACTTCTTAAAAAACTCACTGTACATTACAATTACCGGCACAACATCCAAGGGCTCTTTAGTCGAAATGGGGGTACCCCAGGGTTCAATTTTAGGTCCATTTTTGTTTTTAGTATATATAAATGATTTGCCATATGTTGTAAATGACCTCACAGATATTGTCTTGTTTGCTCATGATACATCATTAATTTTTAAAGTTAATAGAAAAGACAAAGATCTAACTAAAGTTAATCATACTATGTCAATTGTCTGTGGGTGGTTTGCTACAAATAATCTATTACTAAATTCAAAGAAAACTAAATGCTTAAGGTTTTCTTTACCAAATGTAGCACAAGTAGATAGCCAAATAATAATAGATGGGAGCCATATTAATCTTGTAAATAAAACGGTATTTTTGGGTCTTACATTAGACAATATTTGCAATGGGGACCTCAGGTTGATACTCTAGCTGCTAAACTAAGTTCGGCTGCTTTTGCTGTTAGGAAAATTAAACAATTGACGAATGTTGAGACGGCCAAATTAGTTTATTTTGCATATTTTCATAGCCTCTTGTCCTATGGTATTTTGTTTTGGGGAGCAGCAGCGGATATAGAATCAATATTTATTATACAAAAAGGAGCAATTCGTGCAATTTACAGTATGGGTCCCCGTGAATCATTAAGAGATTTATTTAGGGAAATAAATATAATGACATTACCTTCACTATATATTTATGAAAATATAATGTTTATACGTAGAAACATAGGAATGTTTGAGTCAAAATTAGATATTCATAGTATAAATACAAGACAAAGGGAGAAGTTAGTTGTTCCATACTTTAGACTAACTAAAGTTAACAAGTCATTTCTTGGTAATTGTGTTCGATTTTATAATAAGATACCGCTTTCAATAACCAAAATGTCTGATCATAAATTTAAAAATTATATTAGGAAAGTTTTGAAAGAAAAAGCGTATTACAAGGTAGTTCATTATATTGAAGATAAAAATGTATGGAAATAGCTGCTCTCTGCACAGTGCACCTCTAAATCTCTTGTTTAAGTTGTAAGTACCTAATTATTGTCATTTTGTTTTTTGTAGTCTTGTCAAAATTTTTTTTTTGTTTTTTTTTTTTTTTAATGTTACCTATAATAAGTGTTTTGTAATTGTTAAATATAAAATTATGTAAAATTGAAATTATAAAATAGCCAAAAAGTCAGAATAGATAAAAATTTATATAACAAATAAAAAAGAATGTAACCTTGCTGAGTTTCTTGCCGGTTCTTCTCAGTTGAAGGCTGACTTCCGAACCGGTTGTAGCTTCAGTAACTTTAAATTTGACCTTCATAAGTGCCCTCCGAAGGCCTAAACTGAATAAATGGTTTTGAATTTTGAATTTTTTGAATTTTGAATCCAATTTTCCGATTGAATCGAATCTGAAATGTGCACTAAGTAATGATAAATTAATTATTTTATCAATATAATTCAGACCCATTCCTCTGTTTGAAACGACATTGTCAAACCACTGACATTTATGCCAAACAACATAAGGTTACATTATAAGAGTTTTTATTGTCAAAAGCGGTTACATTAAAAAAGTTAATATGGTCGTTATATTTTCTAATTTTCCACGCAACTTTCTTAATTTTTTCATTCATAAGAACCTTCTCTAGGTAATAACAAACACAACAAAATAAGAATTAGCGAAATCGGTCCAGCCGTCCATGCGTGATGCCGTGACCAAGGGAAATGGGGATTCATTTTTATACGAGTATATATAGATGTACAACAAAATTGTTCAATTAAGAGTTTCGTAAATAGTGATATGATTATAAGGACTGAATACCAAGAAAACTTTGATATCTGATAAGGTTATAAGCGTAGTGGTCCGTAAGTTACATGACAGTTGAGTTCGTCTATTTTAAAAAATATCTCTACATACACAGTGTAAATACGTACCACCGGAATATTTTGTATTGTTATGGCTTGTATGCCAACGGTATTTATTTATTCATAAGGCACACCAACACTAATTTACAATTCCATATATATAAAAGGGTTCTTAAAAATTATTCAGTGTAAATAGGTCTCTTACAGGCATGCACATCATTCACAATAATTTATAACAAGAAAAGATTAATTATATGTAATAACGGTATCCCTAATGTATATTATATTCTCACGTTTTGTGTGTTCAGTACGATTGATAATCCCCAAATGACTTAGGAAGAAAGCAAACTGTTTTACCCGCCCTTCCGAGGGTTGTTACATTTTCATGGGATAATCTATGATAAGATCCTATGTTTTATTCCGGAGCATGTTCTATCAATGTACCAAGTTTCATCGAAATCCGTTTGGTAGTCTTAGCATGAGAGAATAACTAGCATCCTTATATCCAGCGTCACAAACATTCGCACTTACAATACTATTAGGCTTAGTAGGTATTTGTATAGCTTTGTAAGATATTATTTTTATCTTTAAAGTATTTGACTGTCAATGGAAAGACATAATGAAATGATGCACAACATAGACAAAGGACTGTGAAATAAAAGATAAATCACCATTGTATCTTAATTCTTTAGTACCAATTTCATTATCTCTGTTTCGATCAAACATTATAATTATTTTTCAATCCCAATTTCAAAAAAAAACGTTCGCAATTGCCATAAGCAAACAAGTCAGTTAACTAATAAATTAAAAAAGCAAACTTACCCTTACCTTATAGTATACCTAATAGATAGAATATATAAAATCGCGTACGTTAATTAGCTATCATCTTGAAATTGTTTAGGCGTAGGAAGAAGCATTATCGGAACGTCGAGGTTTAGCGTGAAGTGTGCAGGAGGTGAACTTACAACTCGACTGTCTGATTCGTCATTCAGATCATTATCGATATTATTAATCAAGCTAATGACACTATAAAAGATGTGAAAACAACTTCATCCACTACAATATTTGCCAATATTTATTGAGTAAGTAATAAATCTCGGTGATGCGATCCAGCCAGCATTGTCGCTGTCTCTCGGGGGTTTTCCCAATTTCAAGTTACAGGTTACCATTTCCAAACATAGTTAGAAACAGCAATATTACACATCTCGGGAATCGAACCTTCGAAGACGTCCAGGGCTCTCCGAATTTTGTACCATTCAGTTACCGAGGCGAATAATATATCGGTCGAATTCGGTCTTCTGTTGATTTTAAAGGAGTGCAAATTTCCATGGAGTATAATTTTTGATCACACATTGTCCTGGGCCCCGCAAGTTGGGGAGGTCAGTAGGACGGTGTTTGCTGCGGCTGGGTCCTTAAGACGCTTACGTAATATCCTTCTCCTTGACACCGAAGTTGCTCTTGCCAAGTCTCTTATCCTTCCTATCCTTGATTACGCTGATTCCTGCTACCGTGATCTCACCGATGACATTATATTATTTTAAACCTCTTCTTATCTTCCACTATGTCTCTTTATGAACTCATGTCTGATTTCTGATTTCTGTACTATTATTTTATGTAATCTTTTTTATTTATCTCTATCTAATATCTTTAAACGAGCAATTCTTGTATATACATGTCGCGGATTCAGACGGATTAGAATCCACGTGGTCGATGTTTGTGTCCGCCATATTATTTTTATTAACAATCAGTACGCACAACCGGCGCGGGCGCTCTCTCAAAGGCAAGTGTACGAAATCGAGCCTAAATCGAACGCACTACTGACTGACATGTCTATGACACGGTGTTGCCGTTCTAATAAATGACACCGTACGCTTGTGTCAATTACAATTTCCAACACGGCCATTCTGCAAAACAACGCGCTCTCGCGTTGCTTCTCAACATCACATGCAAATTATGTGAAATACGCACAGGCAAAGCGTTTCAAACAGCTTCCAACCAGACTCAAAACTCGAATAGTTCCAGATATAAGCCTGCGGATGAACCGTCTAAGCCCAATACCGCAATTTATCTTTATGTTTAAATAATCGCAAAGCGTGTAAGCTTTCAGCATTAGTTGAATGACAATCAACACCAGTTATACTTCGATAACACCGCAAAGCGTCAAAGCTTTCAACATTACTCGAGGGTACACACACATTGCAACTTAACCCCACTGCAAAGCGTGGTAGCTTTCAGCAATCAAGGGTCAATGCAAACACCTCATTAACTCTACTGCAAAGCGTGGTAGCTTTCAGCCATCAAGGGTCAATGCAAATACCTCATTAACTCTACTGCAAAGCGTGGTAGCTTTCAGCAACCAAGGGTCAATGCAAATACCACTTTAACTCTACTGCAAAGCGTGGTAGCTTTCAGCAGTTTACCAGGACAAAGTGTCAAGACTTTCAGTCCATTCCTCCGAGGAAACATAAGATTTTTCATTTCATCGACTAGCAATGATTACAAGCAATTTATTAACTCGCAGGGAGTTCACAATCCACAAATAACCAACATAGTGAATACTTCACTGTTACAGAACTCAATTCATTTAACACTCTTACACTTATCTTACATTACAATTAACATATCTGGTTAATACTGAATACTGATTATTACGCCAATATCAGCAACAAAAATTTGATGTAAAAAAAATTATTAATCATCTATTTCACTGCATTCTATAGGACCCAGACATTCCGACAATTCTGGAAGACTAGCTGGATATTTGCGTAATCGTTCGTGACATACGTATTGACCACGACCACCAGATACTGGCTCAACCATGTAACGCTCATTTGGACAAACTTTGGTGATCTTACAAGTACCACTAAACTTCTCACTTAATTTCTTAATTACTCGGGTATTTTCTTTTGAACTAAAACCAGATCGCCTAATACAAAAGGACGAATCGCGGCTTTATTAGCATCAAAGCGCAATTTATCTTTTGCTCCCTGCTCGTCCATCCTATCTTTCGCTTCTTGTCTTATTTCTACCAAATTCTGTTTACCGTGACTGTCAAGATTCGTTGTGAGATAGTTCAACCTGGGTGGACTCTTGTTACAACCAATTAACAACTGAAAGGGACTCTTTCCCGTACTTTTAGATACCGTGCAGTTTAAAACGAGTTGGACCTCACCAATAACGGATTTCCAAGATCTATTCTCATGATTTTCAGCGACTGTGAAACAATTTGTTAATACGGACATCATTTGTTCTACCTGTCCGTTAGCTCTGGAAATACCACTTGCAATTTCATGGAATTCAATTGACCACTCTCTACAAAGATTCTGGAACTCTTGCCCAGTGAAAGAAGTGCCTTGGTCAGAAATAATACGCTTGGGTGTTCCGAATATGTGAACAAAATTACGAAGAGCTTCACAAGCTGAACGCGAAGTTAAGTCCTTAACAGCAGTCAAATAACAAAACTTTGTGAAAGCATCTATGATAACAATCACATATTCTTTGGAAACTCTTCCACCAGTTAATTTACCACTCGTATCTATGTGAATAGTGTGGAACGGCTCTGCAATTTTATCAATGGGATGTAACGCAGATTGCTTTTTGCCAGAAGTAGTCTTATTTATTTTACATGGCAGACAATGGTCAACATATGCCCTAACAGATGATGTCATATTGGGGAACCAAAAATGTTCTCTTATTTTACATAAAGTTTTATCCCAACCGAGATGTTTTAATTCGTCATGAAATCTCTGGATTATCTGCCAGCGAAAATTTTTGGGGATCATAATTCTACTGTAAGTTTTACCATCGACTTGGAAATTTCTGTACAATAAGTTGTCTTTATAGGTGTATGATGACCTAAGGTTGGCCTCAATAGTGTCATTTTCGATTGATTCTATAATACGCCTAATATCGGAGTCCAACTTTTGTTCAGCCTGTAACCATTCGTCACTCACACGTGAAACGTTCACTTCTTTGGAACTAATTGGGTTACGACTAAGGTGTACGACGTGCGGAATTCTTTCGCCCTTTCGATACTCTATTTCGAAATCAAAAGTTTGCATAAAAGCCCACCATCGGTGCACGCGCGGTAAAAGTTCCCGTTTATGACGTGACGCCTTCAGGGCGTTGCAATCTGTAACGACCTTAAATTCTCTTCCGAGTAGATAGTGCCTAAAATGTTTAAGTGCTTTAAATACTGCTAAAGTTTCTAGCTCATAGCTGTGGTATCTACTTTCTACTTCGGTTGTTCTCTGACTAAAATAGCCTATGACTTTAAGCTGATTGTCGTCTTTTTGAAATAAAATTGCTCCATATCCAATCGAACTCGCGTCAGTATGAAGTTCGATTGGTTTACTGGGGTCGAAAATCGTCAAGACGGGTGCGGAAGTCAGATACCCTATCACAGTAGCATGAGCTTTTGTATGTTCGGGAGACCAATGCCACTTAACGTCATTTTTCGTAAGGGCGTATAGGGGTGCCATGATGGATGAAAAATTGGGTACAAACTTTCTAAAATACCCGGCGAGACCGTTAAATTGGCGTAGCTCTTTAACGCAAGTTGGTAAGGGGGCGTTGGCCAAAGCCTTTATCTTTACAGGATTCGGTTTGATACTATTGTCGCTGACAACGTAGCCTAAATACTCAACCGAGGTTTTCAAAAAGGTGCACTTTTTCCAATTAAAAGTGAAACCTGCTTCCGATAAAGCAGATAACACTTGCTCTAGACCTTGGAATGCCTCCTCTTTCGATTTAGAATAAATCAGAACATCATCGATGTAAACGAGCGCTATCTTATCCTTTAACCCTTTTAGCGCTTTATTGATGGCCCTCTGGTAGACGGAGGGCGCGTTACAAAGTCCAAAAGGCATTTTTAAATATTCCCACACACCATCCGGGGTAATAAACGCGGTTTTTTCAATATCGCTCTGAGACGCCATTAAAATTTGATGGAATCCGGAAGCCATGTCTAAACTTGAGAAATAAGATGCCTGTCCGAGGGCATCAATTTGTTCCGATATCAACGGGAGAGGGTAACTATCACGCACAGTATTGGAGTTGAGCTCCCTATAGTCTACACAAAGGCGGTCAGATCCGTCTTTCTTCTTAACGAGCAAAGCAGGACTAGAAAAAGGCGAAGAACTCTCACGCACTATTCCCTTGTTCTCTAAGTCAGCTATTATTTCGCGCATTATGTTTCGTTCAGATGGAGCCAACCGATATGGATGTCTTTGTACAATTTTATCAGGGTTCTTAAGTTTGATTTGCATCTCACCTGTAGTGACAGTTGACTTAGAGTTTCCACTGGCAAAATTATTTTTATGTTTCTCTAATATGGACCTCAACCTATCGATATCACACCGCTCGGTCAAGTCTGTGTTAATGTTATCGAACTCCGCGTTTGTGTCTTGAGTAACGCACATATTTACACTGACGTCACGAGCTATCTTAGCACCGTCACTATTGAGGGTGAAAACCTAACCGGGGGTCTTAAATATCTCTCTACCTAAGATTACGTCATGTGGCAATAAATGTGAGTCAATAATCATAAAGGTTATTTCAGTATGGAATCCGTCAAATTCCACATAGGTGGTAATTTTTCGATATGAAAAGCATGGTATGGAGCCGATACCTGTTAGGCGAGTAAATGAGATTTCTTTCTTATCCGGTAAACTATCAGCGATTTCCTTTTTAATAAGTGAGCACTCTGAACCACTGTCGATCAATGCTTGTAGATTAAAACCACCTACACGCATTTCAATCAAAGATTCCTTAGAGGGTGAACAAATATTAACCGATTTTGTCTGCGACTTGGGGCCTTTTAAATCTTTTAGTTTTTCATCTCGCTGCTTTGTGAAACAAGTAGGTTCAGAATGTCCAGGTTTATGACAGTAAGAACATTGTGTTGGTTTATCATTAGGTTTATCAGTAGACGCCCGAGGTGGAGCGGTAGCCTCGCTTTTATTGCTGTTACGTAACAATAGGCAGTGCCGTTTTAAATGACCTATTTTATGACAGTAATGACAGCGACGATCAGTAGATTTCTCATTAATTTTAGAACGTTTAACATAAGACGGATCAGGTTCATACCGCGTCTTGTCAAAATGTCGCTTAAGGTTCTTAATGTTAGGGTACGTACTTAAATGTCTATCCAGTGCCACAAAATCTGCAGGGGTATTTTTAAGTAACTCTGAACGTACCTGAGAATCCGTAATTCCGGAGATTACTACCTCGATTTTGTTTGACTCACCCCAGCCGGTCTCCAGTCGATCTATCAGCGCCAACTTGTTGGTCGAGTACTCGATGTAAGTTACCGCTTGGTCGCTCTGGTACTCCACCATATCGCGAAACAGGTCGTGGAACCTCTTCGTCGCAGCAAACTGTCGAGTGAGCCGCTCCTTTAACTCTTCCCAAGTCGTACACAGAGGGTACGAACGCGCTGCCCACTTTTTGGCACGTCCTTGTAAGTGGGTGAACACAGCATTCCGAGTTTCATAATCTGTCCACGCATTGTTTTTCTTATGGTGTTCAATCTCCTCACACCACTGAGCTGCAGTAAACTGGCAATCGTCCGGATCAAACGGCGGTACATAAATCTCACTCGCCTTTAGTTTTCTCGGTTCAACTGCGCTTTCATTTTTCTGGAAGCCCGACATCATATTTCTAAAGAATGTTGTCCATATTTCGGGGGTAGGCGCATAAAGTCGTTCGTCTCTTGACATCGATGGTCGATCGTCCATATTTTCTTGAGCTTCATGTCCCGGTGTAAAATATTCATGATTTTGAGTAGCTGGCATCACGGTAGACTCGCAGGATGTTTTTGGAAGCGATCCCACCGCTGCTGTCGCGGATTCAGACGGATTAGAATCCACGTGGTCGATGTTTATGTCCGCCATATTATTTTTATTAACAATCAGTACGCACAACCGGCGCGGGCGCTCTCTCAAAGGCAAGTGTACGAAATCGAGCCTAAATTGAACGCACTACTGACTGACATGTCTATGACACGGTGTTGCCGTTCTAATAAATGACACCGTACGCTTGTGTCAATTACAATTTCCAACATACATATACAATTAGGATCTCGGAAACGGCTTCAACGATTTTCATGAAATTTTGTATGTAGGGGGTTTAAGGGGCGTTAAATCGATCTAGCTAGGATTCATTTTCAGAAAATGTCGTTTTATCCGTGTTTTTAGGCAATGAAAACTGCTATAATGTCATTAGAAGGTAAGGTTTTCAAGTTACAGCTTTTGTGAGAAATACTGTTATTGGGAGCCCTTTATGATCGCATCTAATTCGTATCTAGGTATATATGACAGTGCTTTAAAAAAGAAAATACGGTAGAAGTCGTGTTAGAAAAGAAATCCCGAGCAATGCACCGAGCATTGCAGGTACTTTATTTTAATATAAATAAATATATATAAAATATATATTTTATACTCGTATTACTATAGTTAGTGTATATATTAGTAGGTATTACATAACATTAAGTAACCTTATTATTATCAATTTATAAGTATTTATTAACATAGATGTAGGTTTTCGTTATTTATGTAAATGCCTGAACACCTGCTATCCTCTTCTGTATCCTGCTATCCGCGATTGCGACGTTCTTTAGTTATAAATAGCTAACACAACTTTCTTTTATATATATATAGAAGTAGACTAGCTGTCCCCCGCGGTTTCACCCGCGTTCCCGTGGACTTACATTCACATTTATAATATTTGATAGCGGCATTGTTAATGATGATTCAAAGAGATTACAAATTACTGATTATTGATTTCTGACAAAATTTATAATTATCAAATTTTCAATCATACTTAACCATAGACAAACTTACGTTTAGCTATCATTTGAGTTTTGTTATTGCATGTCAGATGCATTTTCTATTTGACGTTTTATGTCACGTCACACGGGAACGTGGTCGAACGGGATAAAAAGTATCCCATGTCCGTCTCCTGGTTCTAAGCTACCTTCCCACCATTTTTGTGCCAAATTGGTTTAGCCGTTCTTGAGTTATAAATAGTGTAACTAAAACGACTTTCTTTTATATATACAGTTAGATTATATTATGTAAGGAGTTTGAACTTATTTCTAACGAGAATATTATGACAATCGCTTTTAATAACAAAACTATGTTATTTCTTTGAAAATACATATAATTTTCATATGTGACGTATAAATTTCACGAACAGCTCTCTTCGGCAGAATAAAAATAATGTTTATGTCGGCACCACTACCTCAATGAAGGATGCTTTTAATATCCGTACCTTCTTGACGTACATTAGGTAGACACATTTTGCGAGAAACGTTCCATGTGACGTACCACTTGTATCTAATGCATATGGATATATACAGTAAAAGATAATGTGTCAAATACAGCGGTTTTTACAGAGCGATCCAATTTAAATGGTCTCTATTGACGAGCCTGTTGGCAATGTGGTTAGACTCCCTGACTGTCCCGGCAAGGGTCGCGAGTCATGTGTATGCGGGTATTGATCGTATTTTATGGCGACGATAGCTCAGATGGTAGTGCATCAAAGGCCGAGACGAGGCTCGTGGATTCCACGAATTCTATCAGCTGGAGCTTTGTGTGCATACGTCAATCATAATTAATAAATAAATTATAAAACATAATTGTGTCGGATGTTTTAAAATTACATATTTATGCCATGTTTGGTTGTTTGTGAATTATAGGTATTATAAGGTTAAAAAAAACAATTCCAGCCTCTTTAACTTTACTTCTATAGTGTTTTTTTTGACAAACCCTGCTATAATCTTAAAGTATGAAGATGACCTAATTTTAATAGGTTATAAAAAGTTTCATACAAGTCTACGCGGTAAACATATTGGAAGTCTCTTGATAAAAAACATATATATCAATCTCAAACATAAATATCAATATATGTCTGAGTTAGGCTCCTAAATTACAATTTCACCAAATGATCATCATAATTAGATTACAAAAAAATAGACGTAAACATTTAACATCTACTTTTGCAGATGACTATCTATCGTTAGATGGTCTTAAGGATTGCTAGCAAGCCTGGATTGAAGAGCCCTATGGCACTGCTTGTTTTTAAAAAAATAGTTTATATATTTGTGCTTAAACAGTCGAATAAAAATACAACCTTTATTTCAAATAAGAATAGAAGATACGTATGGAAAACGGAAACCCGTAAACGGGCTTTAGAGTAATTTTTATACGTGTACACTTTTTTTTGCTAACATGAAAATATAATTAAACAATACACGCACGGCACAACAAGGGACGATCGCATGGCTAGGCTTAATAAATGTAGTCAATGAGATACTTAGTATGTCATGTAACCAATCGCTGTGCGTATCTTAACTTAAAAACAAAATACGTTACCACCACCTCTCACGAAACATACAAGACTTAAAAACATCCATTCTTCCAGAGGGTAACCTCACGACAGTGCTGCAAAGTAACCATGTACTATTCGGTATGTTTGCCAGTTAAGAATGGGGAGAATTCGGCAGTTTTTTATTAGTCAGTAATTTTTTTTTACAAATCGATAATTTTCTCAATTATTTATTATTTATACTCGTATAATTATTTTCAGACAATATTCTCTACATCGGCAGTCAGATGTAGAATGAAATAAAAACACTCAAAATTATTTCAGCTAAACCTTATGCATTTTTGCAGTCAATCCGAATATAATAATAATAACATCCTGGGTAATTTTTTACACACGGCCATTTGGTCCCATATTATGCAGAGCTTGTACTATGGAAAGGACATCAAGCTACAGTACTACATATGTATATGCTCCTTTTTTTAATTCATAATTATAATAGTTTCGCTAATTCTGATCAAAAATAAACTTTGTCAAGTAGGTACGGGGATAAAGCTCATAGTAGGTAATTTGTAAATAGTGCGAGACAATCAGACTTATAGTATTGGCTATTCTAAAATCGTAATATGTAGGTACTTTGGAAATATAATTTGTTTTAAATAAAAATCGGGAGATATAAAGTATGGAGGAGCGAGGTATGAGACTCCTCCATTTAAAAGAGAAGATCTTCCGCCAGGCTAGGTGATCATGCCTGGGGACCGCGGTCCAACTGTTGATGTTGGATGCTTGTATATATATCAAATCCTGAGAGAATCTTGATAGTGCGATGTAGGATTCTCGCGTGTTTCAACTCATTCATAGATGTCGCCACAAAAGCATTAATGGAATTCAGTACCTTAACCGAAAAGTCAGTAGGTTTGGCAACCTTGGCTTGTATTGATTTTACACACTCTGCACATGCGCAGACTACTTTAATTTTAAATCGTGAACTCAGACCCCGATGACCCGGGATTTTCAAAAGTTTCATATAGTTCAAATTATTCCAGCAGTAACTGGAACCAACTACGTGTAGAATACCTGTTTTATTTTATTCAAAGTGTATATTAATACTATAACACTTTCATCTTGCAGGTTATTTTAAAATAAGATAAAGGTAATTTATTTGCTTGAAACAAAGTTATTACATAAGACCATTAAAAGTCTCTATAAAGTCAATATTATACTGAGCATATTCCTAAAGATAACATGTTTAACATCAAAATTGGCTTAAGCCTTATTTAAGAACACAATTATCTCAGAGTCCTCATCTGCAATGGGGTAAATTGTTGAACACTTGATTAGTCATTGTTAATTCTGCTTCGGATTAAAAATCAATCATTAGATAAGAGAGGAGTATAAACAGATAAACAGAATTCAGATGTTGCGATAGTAACCCTGTTTTCTTTATAGGTTTCAAAACTGCAATTTGTTTTAAAATATATGTAGGTATGGTAGTATTGGCGCCATTTACATGAAATTACTAGAAAAGTTTGTCATTCCTTGCACAGATGGCGGTATGGATTATTTGTTGGACATAGTATTTTTTATGTTGTTTTATAGATGTCGCTTTTGAAGGGAACATTATCACAGATTTACACTATTTGACCCCCGCGGTTTCACCCGCATAAATCGATATTATTTAAAACAACCACAAATCCACACATGGTGAACCATAGAAAAATGTTATTATTACGCCTCGACCTCTGGTGAAAGAAAATTGTGTAGTTTCCTTGATGTAGGTTTTCTAAAGTAAAGCCATAGATATTTGTACAAACTGATTGAACACGGGCTTTAAGTAATCACGGGCAGATGAATTCCCAGATTCATCAAACATTGATAGTGAATTATTGATATTTGTTATTTCCCTGAGTGTATCAATATATCTAAGTATATAAAGGTAGTTACTATGACTATTTTATAACATACATTCGTACAACATATGCATAAATTATTGTAGCCGCCTCTGCAAGTTCGTTATTTTCATGCTAGAAATTATTTTCTAATATAAACGACATACAACATTACAAACAAAACTTCGATTTTATAATAAGATACCGCTTTCAATAACCAAAATTGAGTTGATACCAAACTGCGTAAACAGTAAGCCCCTTCATTTCAAAGAATTTAAAATTGACAGTGAATTATTGATAGTTGTTATTTCCCTGAGTATATCAATATATCTAAGTATATAAAGGTAGTTACTATGACTATTTTATAACATACATTCGTACAACATATGTATCGATTATTGCAGCCGCCTCTGCAAGTTCGTTATTTTCATGCTTGCATGATTTCTTATTTTCTAATATAGGGATTAATGTTTAGTACCAAACATCAAAACTTCAATGCATAGCATTAGTGATCACAAACTGCAATTCTTCAAACACCAATATGGTTATATGTTACGTTCAAATTTATTATATTAGTTGATAATGTTAGTATAGATATCGCGTTGTGCAATGACGTCACCAGCGGTAACAGCTCTCAGATAGCTGTGCCAAAAACTACTTCACGTAATCTGTCAAAATTTACTATTAGGCTGATATCACAAAATCTCTCAATCACAGACCATAAATCATAATGACATTCTTGTTCTTATCGAAAATCATATCGATGAACCACCTAAATCAATCGAAAAAATATACTTAAAGGATAAATAATTAAAGACCTATTTGTTTTAACAAAAAAAAAACCACACATGGCGCTCTTCATTCTAAGACTGCACCTAGCGTAGCACTTCCAGCATTTCTTTCATCCACCCACAGCACTCTGACACTCATCAGCAAGATCCTAATTTTATCCATAGCTGATGTTCGTGTCAGTGGTCAAACGGATGCAGTGGCTCACTGGATTTCTTCATATCCGGGGGAAAACCTTCCAGTAAACCAAGAGTCACAGTGAGGGTGGGATTTGCTTCAGCTAAAATTTACGTTTGCTTATCTTCTTGAGCATTCTAATGACGTGGATAAAGCCAGACTACTTGCAGTTTCGGAAAAGGAATCAGGTCACTGGTTGCACTCGCTTCCGTCACTCAACAAAGGTACCCTTTTAGACGCGACGGTGCTCCGTATCGCCATATGTCTTCGCTTAGGCACTAAAATTTGTGAGCCCCACACCTGCCGCGGTTGTGGATACCATGTCGATGAGCTAGGGCGCCATGGTCTATCTTGTACAAAAAGTGCAGGCCGCATATACCGCCATGCCACACTTAACGATATAATCCGCCGGGCTCTTGTCACCGCCGCTGTTCCAGCAAAACTGGAGCCTTGTGGCCTCTCCAGAGACGATGGCAAGAGACCGGATGGTATGACATTAGTGCCGTGGCGACTAGGTCGTACCCTGGTGTGGGACGTTACTTGTGTAGATACATTGGCACCCTCCCACATCTTAAGCACGCGTCACGGGGCAGGAGCAGCTGTGGAAAATGCACAGATCCTCAAGCGTCGCAAATACTCATGTCTATCGGATGACTATGAATTTGCGGCTCTTGCGGTAGAAACCATGGGCCCATGGTCATCTAACACAAAATGTGCCTTAGCAAAATTTTCGGTTTTGTTTTATTAGTGTACATAATATAGTAACTAATGTAATTTTAAGTGCTTTTGTATTTTTCTATGTATATATTTGTTTATGTTAATATGTATAGTGTTCCAATTTAATTAGTATCTATAAGAAACTTTAATGTCGTAATAAATAAATAAGTAAATATATCCTTATAAGTTTTAATCAAATGTTAGGTCACTTTACTAAGCATACATCTGATGCGGCAGCAACATTGCTGAGACACATTTATGGCGCATGGGAGGCACAGGATGCGATTGGCATTTTTTGTGATCTATCCAAAGCTTTCGATTGCATTGTCCATCTACTTCTAAAACTTGACTACTACGGAATTCGTGGAACTGCTCATGATCTTGTTTTATCTTATTTATCAAATCATCAAGAAAAGGTAGGTATTACTGGCACAACATCCAAGGGCTCTTTAGTCGAAATGATCAAATGGGGTACCCCCAGGGTTCAATTTTAGGTCCATTTTTGTTTTTAGTCTTTATAAATGATTTGCCATATGTTGTAAATGATCTCACAGATATTGTCTTGTTTGCTGATGATACATCATTAATTTTTAAAGTTGATAGAAAAGACACAGGTTTGCTACAAATAATCTATTACTAAATTCAAAGAAAATTAAATGCTTAAGGTTTTCTTTACCGAATGTAGCACAAGTAGATAGCCAAATAATAATAGATGGGAGCCATATTGATCTTGTTAATAAAACGGTATTTTTGGGTCTTACATTAGAGAATAAATTTCAGTGGGGACCTCAGGTTGATACTCTAGATGCTAAGTTAAGTTTGGCGGCATTTGCTGTTAGGAAAATTAAACAATTGACGAATGTTGAGACAGCCAAATTAGTTCATATTGCATATTTTCATAGCCTCTTGTCCTATGATATTTTATTTTGGGGAGCAGCAGCGGATATAGAATCAATATTTATTATACAAAGAAGAGCAATTCGACGAAGACGAAGGTGTTAGCCTCAGATGGCTCTTACACCCTTACGCGGACAATTCTGGCGAGCGCTAGGGGCTCTCAGCCGAAAGTACATTTAGATTTTAAGCAACAAGCACACTGAGGGTGCCCCCTGTGGGTCTCGGTCCTCGGGCTCAGGGCGTTGCGTGGGGGGGTCAAAAGACTTTACATTATCTGATTTACTTATTAGTGGTTCTTTATTTCAAAACAAAAACAACAACAATGAATTATTGGAGGGAGCGCGGCTAACGTCCACGCCGGCGAGGACGGTATCTAGGGTGATGGCCTTGTGGGTGTGTAGTATCGCGAGCTGAAGATTCGGCTGCAGCTGTCTGAGCTTTGGTGATTTGAAGTGAATGGATCCGCTTGGGGGCGGCGTGTGCAAAAGTTACACTCGCGTACGTCATGATGGGCCGTATACACGCGGTATACAGTCTAAGCTGTGTAATTGTGTTCGATTTTATAATAAGATACCGCTCTCAGTAACCAAAATGTCTGATCATCAATTTAAAAATTATATTAGGAAAGTTTTGAAAGAAAAAAGCGTATTACAAGGTAGTTCATTATATTGAAGATAAAAATTTATGGAAATAGCACTCTCTGCACAGTGCACCTCTAATTTTCTTGTTTTAGTTGTAAGTAATTATTGTTATTTTCTATTTTGTAGTCTTGTTTTTTATGTTTTGTTTTTGAATGTTACCTATATTAAGTATCTTGTAATTGTTAAATATAAAAATATGTAAAATTGATACTATAAAATAGCCAAAAAGTCAGAATAGATAAATTTATATAATAAAAATAAAAAATAATTTAACCTTGCTGAGTTCCTTGCCGGTTCTTCTCAGTTGAAGGCTGACTTCCGAACTGGTAGTAGCTTCAGTAACTTTAAATTTGACCTTCATAAGTGCCTCCCGAGGGCCTAAACTGAATAAATCGTTTTGATTTTGAAACTAAGTGACACTTGGTACCTATATCACCAAATTACAAAACGTGGACGGTCAAAAGTGCTCGGAATAACGTCGGATATTGGTACTTTAAGAAGAGCTCCACATTAATGTGTACAGCGGTCAAGTCCGAGTCGGTTAGCGCTATATAGGGTTCAGTAGTATACGGAGGACTTTAATGTAAGTTGATTCACTATTACGCGTAAACTTGCAACTGAAGCCTACTTAGTTGTGATATTTTTCCTTTTAAGTTTCGTAATATATACAACTACTGTAATCGGACACTTATCTCTAATATAAATGACCACTCAAAAGCTTATATGCAAACATCCGTTTCTGAATCTATAAACGTTCATCCCCAATATATTTGAAAAACCTATCCAACGACACCCAACACAGTGGAATACACGAGAAATACAAAAATTATCCCCGTTTTACGTGCATCTCCACGTACACATACCAGAAAAAAAGGAATTTATTTTACAATTGGTCGGCGTGATTAATATACACATGCCTAAACCAGACCAAACATAGCTTTTTAAATTTTAAGAGTTTCTTAGTTATATCATGGACTGAATAGACCGACAAGGCAAAACTATTAAGGTTTATTGATTACGGAACTCTGACTCCGAGGCGGGCGGCCGGCCGGCGCGGCGCCCAAGCAGACCGTTCGTTAGTACTCGTCGAGCTACGCTTGAGGGTGGGTGCTGTCATTTTTTCCGGAGCAAACGACGAGTTACAGTTCGTAAACAGAGGTTCCGATAGAATTGGGAATAGTGTTATTAGAATTGATAGAGATTTGATCAATCAGTAGCACGTTAATAACATAGGCAACCTGCTTATATTTAGACATAAAAATAGCTTTATCGTGCATGTTAATTTACGTACACTTTTCAAAACTTTATTGAAACTTTGGCTAGGACTGCAACGTACGAATTCTAAATGGAATATATATTCAAATTTATTACAGCAGTCTTCGTGAGCTCACATCAGGGGCTCGATTCTGTAAGGAAAATTACACTAGCTCGAGGATGTTTCATCGCGGCCTCTGTGCTCTGTCTCTTTCGTTAACTACGCAATCACGAGAGTGGGCCTCCGTGCGGTGTCAGTTAAGATGTCATAATGATAACGAAAAATAGGTAACGACACCAAACAAATCACCGATATCCCGAGTGGTGATTCGTATCAGATGAGTAAACAACATAAATACATTTTTGAAGTAAAACTTCTATAGCCGCGGCTTAGAGTAACTCAGATCCTTTTTCGGACCAACTTTTATAACGAATGTTCGAACTATTTGCCTTCAGGGGCCCAATTCCACTAAATCCAACGTTCAAATAGCACGTTTGGTTCGGCAATGGTATGGTTACGATTAATGTCAAATTGAAGTTTGACGTTTCATAAAATCCAACGCACTAAAACCGACACAAAGTTGGATTGTAACCGCTGCGTTCACGGGTTAAAAAGAATAATTGGAAGTACGAAATTCATAATTTATACTGGAACGACTGTCACCAAACTCACAAAAATAAATGGATTAGCATACTCTCACATACATTTGATAATATACCCTAGTTCGCAAAAATAAAAGTTATTATGCAATAGATAGTAAGAAGTATTTACGCCATTATGTAATTTTTAAACAAATACATTTTGAGATAGAGAAAGAGACAGATCAATAATCACCTACTGGCGAGATATGTTTTTTAAGTTCTGTATATATATAAATACCACATTTACAAAATAATTAAAATTACAACATAAATTTATAAAATTAAACTAATAGGTTGTACAAAATAAGTTTTGTCGTTCGATAAGAAAAACACAATTTTATGTTTCAAGATACACTTTATTATTCAGTATGAACTCCAAAATTCAAAACCATTTATTCAGTTTAAGCCTTCGGAGGGCACTTATGAAGGTCAAATTTAAAGTTACTGAAGCTACAACTCCCTGAACATTAATACACTTGCTCCAACGATCCTCCAATCTGTGGATCCCATCCATGAAGTGAGAATCCGGAAGGTCTGCAAAATACGCTTCAACAGCCGTTATGACTTCTTCATTTGATGAAAAACGCTTGCCACACATACATTTTTTGAGTTCTGGAAACAAATGGAAGTCGCTGGGAGCCAAATCTGGTGAATACGGTGGATGCTCCAAAAATTTGAACTTTAATTCATGGATTTTAACCATTGTCAAAATGCTCAATGTGACACGATGCATTGTCCTGATGAAAAAGGATTTTTTTTTCTGCAAACCGGGTCTTTTTTCACGATTTTTTTCCTTCAACTGATCCAAAAGGTTGCAATAATATTCAGAATTAATTGTTTTACCAGTTTGCAAGTAATCCACAAACAAAATTACTTTCGCATCCCAAAAAAACTGATGCCATAACCTTCTTAGCCGATTTCCGGACACGAACTCATTTCGAAGCCAAACAACCAGGTTCGCACCACTCTTTAGCCTCTTCTTTTGATTCAGGATCATGATGATAGACCCAAGTGTCATCCATAGTTATGAATCGACGCACAAAATCCGCTTTTTCCTTTTTAAAACGCTCCAAATGTTGCTGAGAAAGTCGCATTCGAATGTGTTTTTGTTCCATTGTTAGCGAATGTGGCACCCATTGTGCACAAAGCTTTCTAAAACCCAAAATTTCACTTACAATATGGCTCACACTGCCTAATGAGATGTGTAGAGCCTCTACTAAATCTCGCTCAATCAATCGACGATTTTCCAAAACCATATCCTGTATTTTGGCTATGCTTTCTGGTGTTGATGCGCTTTTTGGACGTCCTTCACATGGATCGTCTTCAAGGCTTGTACGACCAGGTTTAAATTCAGCAACCCATCTTTCTACTGTTCTAATTGTAGGTGAACAATCATTATACACTTTTAACATTCGTTCGTTAATTTCTTTTGGTGCTACACATTCCAAAAATAAGAATTTTATCACTGCACGATATTAAATTTTTTGCATCGTAAAAAAGTACTGTGACACGGCGACACTAAATGGCTTGTAAACAAAGAATGAATCGACAGATTGAAATGAAACTTAACATACGTTCATATGAAGAGTGTGTTTCATACTCAAGCATATTATCTTAAATATAAATAAGAATTACAATATTTTTCTTTTAACAAATTGTAGTTCATTTCATTGTGTGTGACAACATAATTTAAGATATCGATACAAATTCTTTTAATTAGACTTTGGTTTGGGTTGGTGACTTACGGCATTTTAGCTGTCACTTGTTGAGCAGCCTTCTGATTGGCTAAAAATCAAGCGAAGCGCGCGCCATCTATATAACATGGTGTGTGTGTTCCATCTTGTTACGCGGCACTACGTGCCCTGTTATTAAAAACTAAAAACATTAATTTAACTTCAAGTGAAATCCCTCAAAACTGTGAACAAATAATTGCGTGGACACAAATGCAATTCGGCTTCGTCCAATGACCTATGGACTGCAGTGTTAGTAGGGACAAGACACAACATTTGTTCTCTTGCCGGTCGACCAGTACATTTCGGCGGGTGCCTCAATCTCAACCTTCAAGGAACGCGAGGTAAGGACGGTAGGAGTGCAGGTTAGTTGCTAGCCCTTACTGATACAGAGTGTACTAACAAAACAAAAAAAAATTGAGCTAGTGGCAACGCCCTCTCTTATCGAACGACAAAACTTATTGAACAACCTGGTAAATAAATGGCAATGTCTGTTTTTATTAGATCTACATTAAATTGTTACCACTATAAGATGAATGACAATATACTTTTGATTTTTTTTTACGAGGGGAATTGCGTTGCGGATGCCACCACGCTAAGGCAGACACGGTGGTTATGTGGGACTCTCTCCCCGACCCCGTACAACGTCACAGAAGGACGAGGCCATCTTCCACGACTCCTCGCTGCTGACCATGGCATTCAGCAAGGCCGGCTGTGACAAGTCCACCCCGACTGTCGGGGACGAGGCGGCGCGAGGGACCGCCCAAGCTGGGCACTCCTCGCGCGTGTCCGCGACTGCCACCGAACAATGGTGACACGCCTCTGTGGGGAATGACAATATACTGGACTAACGTCTAATTTAATAATATCATATAAGTCATTAGCATTTTTTTAAGAAGGCTAGAAATACTTTCTCAATTTATATTCCACCTTATATATACTAGTAACCATTTAAAAATAACTATGAAATTATAGCTATCAAATAATTAATATTGATACATATAATTTCAATTAAGTTAAGGTCTTTCTTGTTTGTTTTCGTAAGAATGCCAAAGACAATTTTTAGAGTTAAGAGTCTTTGTTATCTCTCTATGCGTCTCCGTCTCATCGTCAATAGTATTTATTTTGAAGGTATCACCTTTCATCATTTTGATGCTAAATACATCAACTCTTTCATTTTTAGACAAAGAGTCAAAAAACTTTTGGTAGTTACCTACACCATCAACAATAATTGGTGGTGGCAGAGGTATTTTTTGACCTTTTCCTTGGACACATTTTCTTCTACGCTTCTATCTTCTTGTTTGTCTTGAGTGGGTGAGGTGTTCAATGTTCCCTTTTTTCGAGACTTATTTCGTATCCACTCTGTTTTGTGAGCGAGCTCTTCATCGTCCGTGTTGTATTCATCTCACAGCTTCCGAAAGCTCTTTGGTAGGAAGTGCTGATTTAGCAGCACTAGCTTCCGCAAGGCATTTTAGTTGCTCTTAAAGAATTTTGATTTGACTGTTCACGACATCAACAAGCCAGCCAGTCTTTTTCGTTCATTTTTTCTTCGATTAAACGTTCGGAGTTCATAGTGGTTAATTTTGTTGATCGCAAAACTTTAATTTTTTAAATGTAAATATAGCTTTCAATAACGCCCATTACAAAATGTATTATAAACTTTCTTTCATTAACTATAATACGACATATTTATTATATATTATGATCAATCTTTTAATTTTATTAAGATTTACTTCAACCACGCGTAATGGTTACATACATTTTTTTTGTATATAATTTTCACGTCCCAAAATATAAGACTCTAAAAGGAGTCTTTTGTTTACTTATAATATAATAATAACAATGCTGGGGGGCTGCTAATCCGTTGTCGATCTTGTTGAGGAGCGTCTAGCTCTCTCGAGCAGATGTCGGAGCACACCAGTTGGTGTTGGGCTCAGCTTAATCATACCGGCTTTCATATCGATTCAAATAAAAATATTTTTATTTAAATGAAATGAAGAAGAAGAAGAACCCGACAAGCCCCCATAACATTCAATTGGATCCCATATAACAGCGATACTGCCTAATTCTGTCTAGAAACAGTCCATTCCACCTCCTCCCAACATATGTCAACCCGCTCCTTCTGATGATATCTGTTTGCAGTACATCTTGCTCGGGCACTATTGTGCAACAATGGTTTATAAGATTCAACCTTCATTTTACAGAAATTACATGAGATCTGATAACTTTTGACAGTGCGAGCCAGGCAAGGAGGACGTTGCATGGCGACAGCCGTCAAATAAACCAAGTTTTTACCAAACATTGCTAAACAATGACTTTGACTCGGAATCTGAAGATCGTAGCGTGATGTTTAATAGCTTCAAACTTTCCTCAAATCAGTTAGGCTATCCAATTTAAAAACAATATTTCAAATCGGACTGGAAGTTTTTACTCTATCCTTGCAAAGACGTATCAAATATTCCAAAATCTTTGAAATTTGAACATGATCATGGTTTTATCCAAGTTCATCCGGAGACCGATGCGTGCAGAAGAATCAGCCAGGGTAGTCAGCATGAATTGGAGATCTTGCACGGTTTCAGCCATGATGACGATATCATCCGCAAATCTAAGGTGTGAGAGTTACTCGCCGTTAATAATTATGCCCCGTCCTTTCCAATTTAGGGACTTGAACATATTCTCCAGAGTGCTAGTAAACAATTTGGGGGAAATAACGTCCCCTTGTCTCACTCCTCTATGTAAGGGGATATGTTCAGTCTGCTGATTTTGTAGTTGGACGGTCATAATCGAGGTGTCATACAGTCCTCTCAGCATTTGGACATATCGCCAATCAACTTGGCACCGTTGCAAAGACTCTAGAACAGACCAGATTTCAACGGAGTCAAAGGCTTTCTCAAAATTCAAAATTCAAAACCATTTATTCAGTTTAGGCCTTCGGAGGGCACTTATGAAGGTCAAATTTAAAGTTACTGAAGCTACAACCGGTTCGGAAGTCAGCCTTCAACTGAGAAGAACCGGCAAGAAACTCAGCAAGGTTACATTCTTTTTTATTTGTTATATAATTTTTTATCTATTCTGACTTTTTGGCTATTTTATAATTTCAATTTTACATAATTTTATATTTAACAATTACAAAATACTTATTATGGGTAACATTAATAAAAACAAAACAAAAAAAAAAAAAAAGACATATGACAAGACTACAAAATAGAAAATAACAATAATTAGGTACTTACAACTTAAACAAGAGATTTAGAGGTGCACTGTGCAGAGAGCAGCTATTTCCATACATTTTTATCTTCAATATAATGAACTACCTTGTAATACGCTTTTTCTTTCAAAACTTTCCTAATATAATTTTTTAATTTATGATCAGACATTTTGGTTATTGAAAGCGGTATCTTATTATAAAATCGAACACAATTACCAAGAAATGACTTGTTAACTTTAGTTAGTCTAAAGTATGGAACAACTAACTTCTCCCTTTGTCTTGTATTTATACTATGAATATCTAATTTTGACTCAAACATTCCTATGTTTCTACGTATAAACATTATATTTTCATAAATATATAGTGAAGGTAATGTCATTATATTTATTTCTCTAAATAAATCTCTTAATGATTCACGGGGACCCATACTGTAAATTGCACGAATTGCTCTTTTTTGTATAATAAATATTGATTCTATATCCGCTGCTGCTCCCCAAAACAAAATACCATAGGACAAGAGGCTATGAAAATATACAAAATAAACTAATTTGGCCGTCTCAACATTCGTCAATTGTTTAATTTTCCTAACAGCCGAACTTAATTTAGCAGCTAGAGTATCAACCTGAGGTCCCCATTGCAATTTATTGTCTAATGTAAGACCCAAAATACCGTTTTATTTACAAGATCAATATGGCTCCCATCTATTATTATTTGGCTATCTACTTGTGCTACATTTGGTAAAGAAAACCTTAAGCATTTAGTTTTCTTTGAATTTAGTAATAGATTATTTGTAGCAAACCACCCACAGACAATTGACATAGTATGATTAACTTTAGTTAGATCTTTGTCTTTTCTATTAACTTTAAAAATTAATGATGTATCATCAGCAAACAAGACAATATCTGTGAGGTCATTTACAACATATGGCAAATCATTTATATATACTAAAAACAAAAATTGACCTAAAATTGAACCCTGGGGTACCCCCATTTCGACTAAAGAGCCCTTGGATGTTGTGCCGGTAATCCCTACCTTTTGCTGGCGATTTGATAAATAAGATAAAACAAGATCATGAGCAGTTCCATGAATTCCGTAGAAGTCAAGTTTTAGTAGTAGCGTACGGTGGTCAACGCAATCGAATGCCTTGGACAGATCACAAAAAATGCCAATCGCATCCTGTGAATCCTCCCATGCGCCATAAATGTGCCTCAGCAATGTTGCTGCCGCATCGGATGTAGATCTTCCCTTCGTGAAACCGAACTGATGACCATGCAATACCTTATGCTTAGTAAAGTGACTTGACATTTGATTAAGCAGCAATTTTTCAAAGATTTTACTAAGTGCTGGCAGAACGGAAACTGGTCTGTAATCAGATGGATTCTCCCTACAACCGGACTTGAAAATAGGTACTATTTCACTATATTTCATTAAATCAGGAAAACAACCCTGATCAATGCATTCATTAAAAATATTTGATAAAACAGGTGCAATCACTGTTATTATTGATTTTACGATTGTTACTGATAAGCCCCATAAATCTTCAGTACTTTTCATATTGAGAGAATTAAAAGTTATTATGATATCGCTAGCATTAATATGGTCAAATTTAAAACTTGGAAATATATTATGAATATGCTGCTTGAGTAAAGATTCCGCTGCTATAGGACATGATTTAAGGCTTTTAGTAGTTTTACCAGGTATACTCGTGAAGAAGTTTTCAAAAGCACAGGCTACATCTAAATTATTTGTTAGAATTTTATCATTAATTTTAAGAGTTACCTGTTCATTATTATTTCTAATTTTACCAGTTTCCGTATTAATAACATTCCAGACTGTCTTTATTTTGTTATTAGCATTACCTATTTTATTACATATAAAGTAAGATTTAGCTTGATTACACACTAACTTGAAAGTCTTTGAAAATTTTCTAACATATTTATGAAATTCCTCGTTCTGAGTTAGAGATTTTAAATGATAAAGTTCATACAACCTATCCCTGCTCTTACGAATACCTTTTGTAGCCCAGTCACTAAATCCCATTTTACTATTTACCTTCACTATTTTAGTAGGACAGGCTCTATTAAAATTATCGCAAATCCCAGACAATAAACCTTTATACAAGACATTGGGCTCAACACTATGATATATTGTATTACAGAGTTTCAGTTCTAAATTATTCTTAAAGGTGTCTAATCTTGCCTTAGTAGTAGGTCTAATTACTTTCGTTACTTTAAATACTTGTCTTTTAAATGGCAATTCTATTAATTGAGCCTTATGATCCGAGCGAACACCACTAATAATCGATTTCCCTAGTATACTACTATTAGTTAATATATTATCAATACAAGTAGCCGAAGTGGCTGTAGATCTTGTTGACTCACTAAACAATAAATCTAATTTGAACGATTTGAATAAGGCAACAAAATTCCGACTTTCAGATGAATTACTAAGAGTATCTACATTAAAGTCGCCACATACAACTATTGACTTGTTAGAATTATTAAATAACTTACGAAGAATCTCTTCCATTATAGACGTAAACAATAAAAAATTTGATGCCGGTGGCCTATAAACACAAACAATAATATAGTTCTGCAACTCTGCACAAGACACCTCACAAACACGCTCAACAGAGAGGCTACAAATATCTTTACGATCCTTGAATTTAATATTATTATTTATAAGAATTATTGTGCCGCCACCTTCTGCAGATAATCTATTGAATATACTGGCAACTGTAAAGTTTTTAATATTAAAAAGCATAGTGCCCGGTTTCAACCATGTCTCTGTAAAACATAATATATCTATATTTATTTTATCTAATAATAAATGAATATCAAGAATTTTGCCAAAGAAGTGATTAATATTCTGATGTAATAAAAAAGTCGAACTGTTTAGCTTCTCTGTTGTCAAAAGTTTTTGTTTAAAGAACTATTCTGAGATTTAATGTTAAAATGACTTGTTCTTACTGTGTTATCCCTTATCCTATTAATATTATATGCTACAAGTGATGCAATCAATTTCTTAAGTTTTTTTGGAATAAACAGGGTATCCTGTTTCAATTTCAAATTACTAACAAACTTGTTAGTATCAAAATAAATAAAATTAGCACTATGACATGTTACATTATGCATATGGTTATTTAAATGCCAAATATAGTTATTCTCCATATCCGAGTAGTTGGAAGAGTATGGGAAAGCACATAACATTATTTTCATTACCTCTAATTTTGATAAAGAATTGAGACTATTTATCAAGTCTTTTTTACTTATATTTATAGCATTGCCAATTAAAATTATTATTATGGTATTTTCATCAAACTTTGTATGCAAAATCTTATCTATTATTTGTTTGTATGATGCTCCTGGCATACAATAATTTATTACTGAATCAGTTATTTGGTTACTTATTATTGATCCAAAGTCAGATCCTATTTTATCAGAAAAAACTATTGTCTTTGTGACTCTAGGAGAAGGATTTGAATCTAATTGCATGACCCGAACATCAGTCTGATTCATTTGTGATATTGGAAGCAACTCACCTGGCCCAGCTGGTGAAGGGTCACAATCACATATATGATTATGGGACAGAGATCTTAATGTGTCCTCATTGTACTTACATAAGTCAACCAGGTGTGTTGCCGCCAATATATGCTCATTTATTTGTTTTTGAGCAATTTCATACCTAGAAACTAAGTCCCTAAGACAGATCTCCTTGTGCTCAAGTTCTGAGAGCAAGCGCTGAGTGTCAGTATCATACAATTTTTGACAATTATTTAATTTGTTATTGCAATCTTTTAAATTTCTAATTATTTGAATCCTTTCTTTCCTCAATTCAACATTTTTATAAAAACATTTTTGTTTTTTAACTACTGAGTTTACTTTTCTAATAAATTTATTTAATTTTAAATATTTCTTAATTTTATTGTGACTTCTTAATTCAACATTTGCACTATTTGCTTCAGAATTTGCCGGCTGAGTACACAAATCACTCCCAATCAGCTCATCATAGAGGCTCAATGTATTGTTGGTTTGGTGACAACTTGCTTCAGTTTCCAGGCGGTTAATTTTGTCCTTCGCCTGACCCAAGCTGCTCTCCAGACCAGATAACCGAGTCAGTGTTTTCTCATAAGTGGTACTACACTCATTGAATGTAGCCACCACCTTCTCTAAGTGGTCGCGCTGATCAGTGACTTCCATGTAGTTGTTGTGAAGCTCAGCCAGGTCCTTCTTCAGCTGACTATTTCTGTTGTTCACATTTCTAACTTCCTCCTCGCCTTCTTCACGTTCCTGAATTAGCCGGTCACAGAGAAGTTGGGAGGCCTTAAGGTCTTCTAAAGCCTTTCTGAGCTTGATCTCGACATCACGGGCACAGGCCTTGCGAGTCATCATGTTAACAGACATGAATCCACAGACCCTGAAGTGTAAGGACAGAAAGCTGAGAAAGTGAACAATTTAAAATTCTATCTGCTATCTATTAATGAAGCAGGTTCAATGTTAGTTTTATCTTTTATTTGTAGGTAGGTAGGTATGATAAAAGGGGATATTAAACTAAACTAGGGGCTATTACTACTTAAATACAAATATTATATGTATATTGTTTAGTTATGTACAGTGTACAGTGTTAAACTATGTATTAAAGTGTCTGAGGCAAGTTATTCTATCATCAACTTTGCTTCCACAAATTTGTCAAACAAGGTGAGATTTTAAGGTGCCAAACTGAGTAATGGACGTCGCTCAGAGATCTGAGCCGTGAGTAGGGTTAATGTATACTATGTTGTGTGTAAAAATGAACATAAATAAATACAATACTCCCCAGGTTTAAAGTCGTTCCGTTCAAATTTTGTCCGTTTCGAGCCGTTGTTTGGTTGAATTTTTCCGATGATAGGATTGATAATTTGTCACCAACACTTTAACATGAATTTATTTAGGTTTACAATGATTTGGCTTTGAATTTCGATTAAATATTGTGTTTAATATAAATTTTTAATTAATTTAAAATACGATTCAATTTTAGACGTCTAATCGATAGGGTTCCCAGATAATAAAAAAAAAAAAAAAAAAAAAAAAAAGTCTCATAGTCCACAAACGCAAGGCACAGGGGCTGGTTATACTCTTCGGTCTTCTGTATAACCTGCCGCACTGTGTGAATGTGGTCTATGGTACCGTGTCCTCCTCGAAACCCAGCCTGCTCCAGAGGCTGAAACTCGTCGAGTCTACGTGCGAGACGATTTGTAATGACTCTCGAAAACAGCTAATAGACGTGGCTCAAGAGTGAAATGGGTCGATACTTCCTCAAAAGGGTTTTATCACCTTCTTCTTCGAGGTATATAGTTGGCCGTAGAAGTCTTCCACCACCCTAAGTATCTCCGGCTTAGAAGCGACGAGATTCCCGCTCGATGTGTCTTCGTCGGATGGCTTCAACCCAGCTGTTGAACAAAGACTCTAGACCCCCGGTTTCGCTCAATCGCTTCATGAATAGAGCGTGTGTTGGAGCTCCGAAGGTCACGTCTTACCAGCCGAGAGATTTTTTTGTTCAAAGCTCGTTGATCTAACGTAGTGACTGCGGGATTTTCTCGTCGCTTCTGCATTAGCTGCAGAGATTCTCTTGAAAGCTTAGACCTCTTACCGGCACCTCGCGTCTCGCAGAATTTCTTCCCCTCCTCCCCGAGAATTCCTACCACTCGGTCAAGATCCTGGTCGACATCAACGTCGATTGTGGTTTCCAAGGCAGCGAATCGGTTCTCCAGTTTCAACTGGAACGTTTCTGACCCAACCACGGATTGGAACATATCAGGCTGGAGCGTAGATTTCCGGTTTTGAACCTAGTGATCACTGAGACATCTCGAAATATACGCTTCTTGTCCGTCATATCAATCTCATTTCTGGTCATAGCATCGGGGCTTTGCGTCCACTTCTGCCGGGGTTTCTTCTGAAAGAAAGAATTCATCAGAAAAAACCCTTCCTTCTCCAGGAAGTTGACGAGCATTTGCCCCCTATGGTTCCTGCTTCTAGATCCGTGTGGTCCTACTACCGATTCGCCGCTTGTTTGTACTCCCACTTTAGCGTTGAGATCCCCCATGACAACATTGAAGTGGGCCTTTTGGGTGGTGTATAAGGCCTTGGAAATGTCCTCGTACATTTCCTCCACTTCATCATCCGAGTGTGCCGAAGTCAGTGCGTATACCTATACTCGGTGAGTTCGATCACAAGATACGCTACCCTTGTCGACACACTGGAGATTTCTATGACGTTGTCAGAGAGGGCCTTGTGTACCAAGAACCCGACGCCGCCTTGGGATGGTTGGTCTCCCTCTCTGAAGTACATAAGATGGCCTGATTCTAGGGTTACAGTATCCTCCCCCTCTCTTCGGACTTCACATAGCCCCAAACGTTGTACGTAGCCAGAGTCAGTCGGTGTTGGCGGCCTACCGTAGCCCGGAGATTCTTAGCACCCCCTACCCCGCCGTGACCATGACCGCCACCTTGGCCAGGAACACAGGAGCGGGGCGACCGGGAACTGGGGGCCGTAGTTATGGTGTGCTACCCATGATGGTTTATGCCCGTAATCACCACACGCTGAGCAGGCGGGTTGGGCGATCGCAGAACGTAGCTCTCGCACCGGTGACGCTGCTGCCCGTCACCGGCCTGTGCCATTTAACTACGTTGTTTAGAATGGTTATACCGCCATTGATCGGTCACCAGAGCCTCGTTCGCTGGTCGGCAGGATGCACCACGGGCAGGTGAGGTTGGCTAGGAGCACTAAGATGACATTGTGCTCCCTTACATAGTGTAACAATATAAAACTACGGCATAATATTTTAGAGAACCTAAAAGTAGAATCAAAATATCAAACGGCCTTACTAAACAAAATAATTACAATGTAACTAAAAAGTTATACATCACATTTGAATCCAATGGTCATCATTATAATAAGTAAAGAACAAAATTACGAAACAATTAACCTTAAAACTATTATCACCTTAAGGTTAAACGTTTTGCATATAAAGTTGGCTTGACATTTTTACGTTTCCTTCTATGATTTCAAACTTTGAAATTCTCATAAATATATTTATTTTTAATTTGTATATACGAGTATAATTATATTATAATAGAATAGCCTTTTAAATTTGTCACTCGTCGAATTTACTAGGCTGAAACGAAGTACATCCAGGTATAATTAAATTCGCCTCTATAGAAGCCAAAAATAGGATTATATGATAAGCTTAAAATCATAGTAGGAAACGTAAAAATGTCGAGCAAATTCTGCATAGAAAACGAATAACCTCTATAATATGGCACCTAATCATTGAAACAAATAACATAATCAGTCAAAACATTAAATGGTCATCATCATCTGAAGTAGTATCATGTACTTCTTGAGCATTGTCACCAAATTTAAAGATTTCATAAAAGTTGTGGTACTTCTGGAATTATTCCATTTTGGCATAGATTTATGAAATCATTATATTTTTCACGACTGGAAGACTTTATATTTTTAACGATAGGAAGGTCTCCAGTATCGGCAGGCTTGAAATTCACGGGAAAGTCTAAATAGGTTTCGGGTACTAGATCTCAACACAATTTACATGTACTGTCACTTATCTTAAACGGGTCCAACGTATTTTTTTATTGTCCGTGTTGTTGTCCAATTTTTATCAGCTAGCTATGACATTAAATCAAATATATTGGCAGTTGTCATCGCTCTTACTCTATAAAGATTACCTTCAACTTTAGCCCAACGAACGTGGAAATACCAATGTTCTGGTACATAAATGCATGTGTATCTGCTCATATAAATGTATATAGGACCACCCAGGACAAACATGTGTCTGTTTGTTCTGTGTCTAGGTGTAAATATCTATAAAAGTAAGTATTTTACGAAAAAGAAAGTAGTGCATGACATATATACACTACACTTTCTTCGGTCGGTACATTTGGTGGCGCCGACGACAGCGACTGAGGTTGATGTTCATGCATAAGCTAAAATACAACAACCCATAGCAAACTTACCTCCCGAAGAGTTTCATTGTTTTGCGGTTGGTCGGTTTAAAATATAGGTTGATTTAAACCAATATTTTTCCACGTCTCATTGTAACAGTAGACGGTTAATTTTGTAATAACTAACATTTAAAAGCAGTACCAGCTGGCCGCGAGGGTCACGCTGCGAAATCAAAATCAAACCAAATCTATCATTCTATCACGCGTGATGCGGGAAACTGCAAAGGATAGCGATAGGTTATTTTAAAATAACCTAGGGCTCGATTCTCACACGACAACATTTGTATTAGCTGAATAAAGAGGCTAGCACAGAAATAAAAAAATAAGCATGTTTCAATGACACGGTGAGATAACAGATTTTAATAAATTCATTTTAAGACATGTTAAGAAGTCTCTGTTGGTTGAGAACTAAAGAAAAGTAAAACTATTCCTGATGAACTAGACATCGTAAGATGTCTTAATTGTTGGAGGCCATATGCATTTGGGTAGATACTGGCACAGTATAAATGCAAAGTGTTTGTAATCTATTCGATATTTAAGGGTTGTTCTTTGAGTGTCCTAGTGCCTTTGACACAAGCCAATAAATGTTCCTGGTAAATAACCACTGTTTAATTCAATATTTCCATTTGGTTATGGGCCCAGATACTCAGAAATAGCTATTAAAAAGTCTTGCAAAAGCATTGGAGTAATATAAATAACAAAACAATAAAGTGGAATAAAAATATTTTTTGCAAAATTATTGTACGCGATGATGTGGGAAGAAAATTCTCATGGCATGTGCGAAATAAAGAAATTGCGAGGTACGTCGGACTAACCAAACTGGAAATTTTTAGTGAGGAATTATTTAGAAAATAAAAACTGGTGGAATATAGTTGAAAAAGATGCCACTGAGGCAGAAAAAGACGTAGATCGTAAGGCAAGAACCACGATATATTTGTTACGCGATCCAGAGTGCTTTACGCACGTTTATGATGCAAAGACGGCAAAACAAGCATGGATTAGTTACAAAAGGCATATGAAGATAAAGGTTGGGGGAGACGAATTTCTGTTCAACGAGAGTTCTGGAACTTCGAATCGATTGAAAAATACATTTCGAATGTTATATTCCTCGCACAGAAATTGACTGATATTGATGCAAAAATGTCTGATGACTGGATCGTATCGATCTTGCTTGGTGGATTGACTGCTGAGTACGGTCCACTAATTATGGCTGTAGATAAAAGTGGTAACTTTTAAAGTAAATATATAATGCAATTTATAATAATATTTTGATTTATTTTTATTTTAAGTAGAATAAGTTATTGATAACTAGTACAGTAATTTTACAAATTGACCAATCACAAGCTTGAGACGCGAGAACAATAATATACAGAAATTATTACTGAAAGGTGCGAGCGAGTGTTCTTTCTGTTTTTTTATTTACTCGGCTTCTGAAGACCGTAGCGTGATGTAAAACAGTTCAAACCTTCCTCGAAAATTTGACTATAAAATTTAAAAAAAATCACAAATCTGACTGGCATCTTTGCAAGGATGGAGTAAAAACTACCAGTCCGATTTGAAATTTTCAGTCAGTTTTTAAATTGGATAGCCTAATTGATTTGAGAAAAGTTTAAAGCTAAACTAAAACATCACGCTACGATCTTCAGATGCCGAGTCAAAGTCATTGTTTAGCAAGGTTTGGTAAAGACTTGGTTTATTTGACAGCTGTCGCCATGCAACGGCCTCCTTGCCGGACCCCAAATATTTAAACAGTTTAAACCTTACTCGAAAATTTGGCTATAAAATAAAAAATAAAAATCTCAAATCTGACTGGTAGTTTTTGCGGTTCATAAATAACTTTCAACGATTTTGGAATATTTGATACGTCTTTGCAAGGATAGAATATAAACTACCAGTCCGATTTGAAATATTGTTTTTAAATTGGATAGCCTAATTGATTTGAGGAAAGTTTAAAGCTAAACTAAAACATCACGCTACGATCTTCAGATGCCGAGTCAAAGTCATTGTTTAGCAAGGTTTGGTAAAGACTTGGTTTATTTGACAGCTGTCACCATGCAACGGCCTCCTTGCCGGAGGACCCCAAATATTTAAACAGTTTAAACCTTACTCGAAAATTTGGCTATAAAATAAAAATCTCAAATCTGACTGGTAGTTTTTGCGGTTCATAAATAACTTTCAACGATTTTGGAATATTTGATACGTCTTTGGAAAGATAAAATAAAAACTACCAGTCCGATTTGAAATATTGTTTTTAAATTGAATAGCCTAATTGATTTGAGGAAAGTTTGAAGCTATAAACATCACGCTACGATCTTCAGAAGCCGAGTCAAAGTCATTGTTTAGCAAGGTTTGGCAAAGACTTGGTTTATTTGACAGCTGTCGCCATGCAACGTCCTCCTTGCCGGACCCCAAATATTTAATCAGTTCATTCCTTCCTCGAAAGTTTGGCTATAAAATAAAATAAAAATCTCAAATCTGACTGGTAGTTTTAACGGTTCATAAATAACTTTCAACGATTTTGGAATATTTGATACGTCTTTGCAAGGATAAAATAAAAACTACCAGTCCGATTTGAAATAATGTTTGTAAATTGGATAGCCTAATTGATTTGAAGAAAGTTTGAACCTATTAAACATCACGCTACGATCTTCAGATGCCGACTCAAAGTGATTGTTTAGCAAGGTTTGGTAAAAACTTGGTTTATTTGACAGCTATCGCCATGCAACGTCCTCCTTGCCGGACCCCAAATATTTAAACAATTGAAACCTTCCTCGAAAATTTGGCTATAAAATAAAAAAAAATCTCAAATCTGACTGGTAGTTTTACGGTTCATAAAAAAACTTTCAACGATTTTGGAATATTTGATACGTCTTTGCAAGGATAGAATAAAAACTACCAGTCCGATTTGAAATATTGTTTGTAAATTGGATAGCCTAATTGATTTGAAGAAAGTTTGAACCTATTAAACATCACGCTACGATCTTCAGATGCCGAGTCAAAGTCATTGTTTAGCAAGGTTTGGTAAAGTCTTGGTTTATTTGACAGCTATCGCCATGCAACGTCCTCCTTGCCGGACCCCAAATATTTAAACAATTGAAACCTTCCTCGAAAATTTGGCTATAAAATAAAAAAAAATCTCAAATCTGACTGGTAGTTTTTACGGTTCATAAATAACTTTCAACGATTTTGGAATATTTGATATGTCTTTGCAAGGATAGAGTAAAAACTACCAGTCCAATTTGAAATATTGTTTTTAAATTGAATAGCCTAATTGATTTGAGGAAAGTTTGAAGCTATTAAACATCACGCTACGATCTTCAAATGCCGAGTCAAAGTCATTGTTTAGCAAGGTTTGGTAAAGACTTGGATTATTTTACAGCTGTCGCCATGCAACGTCCTCCTTGCCCGGCTCGCACTGTCAAAAGTTATCAGATCTCATGTAGAGAACTGAATATTATGAACTGACTGTTATGAACTCTAAATGCATTTTTCCCCGGACAACCACGTGGATGTAGCTAAATGGCCAAGCTACATATTTTGACTAAGGTGTGGAGTTTTTGTATTATTTATACCATAATGGACAACTGAGAGACACAATTATCCACTCCAAAAGTGCGTGCAATAAATAATATCTACGTTAGCACATACATTGGCTATATCTCTATTCTAGAAATAATTCCCTACTAATATTATAAATGTGAATGTAAGTTTGTTTGTTACGCTTTCACGCGAAAACAACTTAATCGATCATCATGAAACTTTGTACATATATTCTTGGGAGTAATAGATGTAACATGGGATAGTTTTTGTTCCAGGAAAATGTTGCATCCCTCGGGAACGCGGGTGAAACCGCAGGGAACAGCATTAACAGCATAAGGGAAAAAGTAACTTTTTTCAACCTTTTTCTAACCGGTATCAGGCAACGATAAGTTTTTTTTTTTAATTTTTTAAAACGATTTTGTTGGAAATTTCTTCCAGTTTCCAAAACTTCCTTTTTTATCGTACAATTATTGGTTGCAGAGATATTGATGGTTAAAGACATAAGCGTCCTTTCTTGTTCAATCTCGGATATCTCCGCGACAAATGGTCGTATCAAGCCAAACAAAAAATGAAATTGAAGGTGAATAAACAGGCTATCTGTTCCATAAGGTCGCTTTGTCTGAAAAAAATCAAAAATTGGACATTGTACCGAAGTCGACCAATTCTGCGGCGTTATCCACTGTTGGTTTGTATCAAATACTCAAACGTATATAGAGAAATGTTTATCAGTTGTTATTAGTTCTCGCTTGAACTCGCCTGTTTGGGTTCTTCCGGAGCCATGGTAAGCCGCGCTTGATAAATTCGCATTTTGTTTTCCTCTAAACATTGCCTACGCTCTTCTTCAGTCTCGTTAACAGGTCGTTTAGAAGCTGAGCTTGCGTTACGCGTACGCTACCGGTATATTGACGCCAGACTGGTGGCATTTCTTTAACAATAAAACCAAGACTGAAGGCAATCGAGCAGCGATATCACATTGAGTTTCATAAACTACAATTGCTGGTATTTTTACAAATAACAAGTAGGTATCATGTTCGTTCCACAGCGATTTTGTTAAATTCATAACCCTTATAATATATATTGTTATATAAATATAGTGATTTTTTTCATAACGTATACATATTTTCACGCCTATTATCCCCGATATGGCAGGGGTAGCAGTAATGGAACTCATTTCCCACCGAACATAATATGTTAAGTCCCAACGTGACATGTGGTGAGAGCATTGTCGCCGTTACTCAGGCTCATTGCCAATCGCAGGTTACACAGGTCATCATCTCTAAAGAAACGTTGATATTATCTTACCTCGCCCGACCTGGTAATCGAACCTTAGACCTTAAGATCTGTAGCCGTCCTTTATTCCACTCGACCACCGTATGCATTGTATGCATAGTAAAACCATTATATTCTTTATGGCGTGATGACTTTTATGAAACGATACATGAATAATGTGTGAGACGCATAATGCACCAATGCCGTGTGGTCCATCATTCATACTCATATTTCCCAAACCCTGAGAAACTAACCAAACATAAAAAAATTGGGTTCGTAATCTAAATGAATCATAAAATCCGATAAATAGAGCCAAGGTACTTTAAGGACCGGGTACTTCAGAATTTATAAATATGTATAATTCAATACCCCGTAGAAAGGCCCAATATAAATAGGCAAGGCAACCACAGTAAAATAAAACACAAACAAACACTAAATAGTCTCGATGAAAATGATAGGCTATATATGCTATCGATAAACGCGGGTGAAACCGCGGGGGACAGCTAGTATTGCTTCATTTTGGAGATTCGCAGAGCCTTGCACGGAGGATACTGTTCAGGGCAACCCTTTGCTATATAGTAGGCATAATAACAGGACACTGTCCACTCAATAAACATCTCTTGGGGCCGAGCTAGTTTCAGTTATTGGTTGTAAGATGGTGGAGGTGTCTCTTGGAGAATTTGTGGATTACTTATACATGCAATACGTATTCAAGACGGCTAATATTATAATTTAAATATTTATAGTCATAATATAAGTATTCAAAAAATAATTCTTTGAACAACCGCTCGATTGTTGAAATATACCTACATACAAAATACGCTTTGTTATATGCCAGCCGCTAAGTTCTATCTTGGATCGACCTCGAGTTAGAATCTTTAGAAACCCATATCTCACAAATGTTATTTTCTATCGAAAATCTTACCTAGACGCATTGCGTTTATTTGATTCCAACAAAACCAGCACAGCGTCTTGATCGGTCTTGGTTAACCCTCATTGCATGTACTAAGTTAATTTTTCAACGTTATATTTTATGATCCTGGTACATTGCGGATAAAATATGCGAGGTTTTTGTCAATGATTGTCACAAAAGATATAACGTCACTACATGTCTAATAATTAAAACAGTTTTTATATTCATCATCCCGCTATACCTAACTATAACCATATGTTTCATTTACCACAATATGAAACTGATTTTTATATTTCTCCACCTTTTCTCACCATTTGGTTCATAGATCCATTTCGGAATTTAATCTATGAATATTCTTAGAAATCAAGTAAAATTGGTGAAGATAATCGGTTTGATAGTACACACCTGGAGAGGTCAAGAGTTCATATAGAGGACTTCATCGGGTCACAGAAATTGTGGATTTATTTACAATACTGCAGAGATAATATTTTCAATTGAACCCAGTAAGTAACTCTCATGATCAGGTAGTATTTTGAGTGTATTTTCATCATTTTAAAAGAAATAAATATATAACATTTACTTTGTATAATTTTTGCAATTTCAAAGTATGCCTATGTTGGTATTTCATTAAAGCTCATAAAAAGCAAGGTCGTGGCTTATTTATTAAGTTTAATTAGTCAAAAATACTCATAATTAAAACACTAATTATATACAACGTTCCTTATCCACTAGATATTATTATTTTACCTGTTATACCTACTGTATATTATATATTGTACCTGTGCATAGGTTTTCTTTACGAGTTTTTGTGTGGAACCTTTTGTGGGATTAAGTGTAGCAAGTTTATAGTAATACCTTTAATATGTAATATGTTTCTTCACTAACGTCAATTGTCTACTCTTACCAATTTGTAATTTTAACGTTTTTTATTAAGCACTTGTATGTTCATAAACCGGAATCACTAAATAATCCACATAATTCTTGGCATTGTTTACGATTTATAATAAACTGTTCAATAATTATTACTTCTTAAAGATTTGTGCCTAAATTGCCTTTGTGTGTAAACAGATATTTACTGAAAGGGTTCCTCTGTCACTAATGGTACTTCCAAAGAGATTGTATTATTGATAGCTATGTATTAGAATAGAAGAGAGGAAGATATACTTTACACCCAACTTGACAAAATATTTTCGTTTATAAATAAAAAATACTCTAAACTAAAAATAATCATTGGCGGTGACTTTAATATAGATATTTTACAAAATAATACAAAGTCTAGAAACTTTTTAAACCTAATGTCTGAACATAAATTAACACAACATATAAAAGAGTTTGAGAATTGCCGGTTGAGCTTCGCTTGAAGGATGCTGTAGCGGTACCCCATATACTTATACTTTACTAGTCCCTTATAAGTAACGTTCCTTCTGAACAAAAACCTTAATAACAAATTCTTCTTTAAAACTTTCTAAACGGGCTGACAGCCGTATCTGTCAGTGGCGCTCAACTATAGTTTCATTAAATAAACTAAAACACAACCTTACTCCAGACCCACGCGCTGAGTCTAGCTGGCTCTCATTTTTATGCTTTTTGTCTAGCAGATTATTTAATTTTAAGTTAATAAATAAATACACTTTCTTTTAAACCGGGGAACTTTTGTTTTTTTTATTCCCCGCAGACAAAGTTGTAACACTTGTTGTATTTATGCATTCTATTGCAACATATAATTGGACACTGCCTAATAATATTATAATATAATATGATAAGCTGTTTTCAAATTTCGTCCCCACCTCCATACATAGAGATAAGTCGCGGTCATTGCGGTAACTACAATTATGTTTATAATCACAATTTACATTAAGGTTCTTATTCCCTTGCAAGTAGCTGCTTACAAATTTGTTTTATTTTCACAGCTTGAAACCAATTCGACCCAAGTATTTGATATGAGTTTCAACGTGATATCTCTGATCGTTTATGAGGAAATGGTATTAAGAGTATATTTATAAAAAAAAAGTGATGTAACTAATAATTTAAGGTTTTCGTAAACCTTTATATGTACTACAAAACATTCCTTCACGCCAAATTTCAAGATTCTAGGTCGACTGGAAGTACCCTTTAGGTTTTGATTCCCTTGCAAGTAGTTGCGAGTTTTAAAATATGCGGCTTAAATTGCCGTTTATTTTGATTGCGTTGCCAAAGAAGTTTGATTTTGTTACAGCTTAAAGGTGTTATAGACCTGAGTATTTGATAAGAATTTCAATTTAATACCTCTACGCGTTCATGAGAATAGGGGTAGGAAGTTTAAAATTATTAAAACTATTTTTATTATATGATGTAACAAAAAATGTATGCCTTTCGCTATTTTTCTTTTATCTGTGCTCTATTACGTTGCTTCGAACCAAATTTTAAGATTCTGTGTTCACGGGAAGTACCCTGTAGGAATTGATTCCCTTGCGAATGTCAAAAACTTGCGGAATTTTGTTGCATAAACGCCAGTATCTTTTGATTGCGTTGGCTGAGAAGTCTGATTTTTTCATAGCTCTAAATGACGGTAGATTTGAGTATTAGACATAAATGTCAGCTTGATACCTCACCGACAACAAATTGATGCTACAGAACCCTAAAAATGTACATTTTTACAGGAAACCGTATCATATGTAGGATTTATTATTGATAGAAATGGGTATAATAGCTCAAAGATGGAAGCTATAGTGAAAGCACCGAGCCCTTGTAATGCTACTCAACTAAAAGCATTTTAGGATTGATAAATTTAAACCCTGTTGTTAATTATGTGTTTAATCTATCCATAATACTTATTATTAAAAAAGAGACACCATGAAACAGGGCTCAGCAGTGTGGAACTTCATTTGAAGAAACAAAGAAATGTTTTTGTCAACGATACAGTTTTGATTCACTGCTGATTTAGAAAAAAGTTATAGTCGAAAAGATAAAATGGCCTCGGCAATAATATACGGTACGTATACAACAATACATATCATAATCTACATCCGGAGAAACAATTTGTCTCGCGCCATGTACACGTCCAACATATTGGGTTTTAGGGCGAATTGTTGAAAGTATGGACGCCTGCGCTAAATTTAATAATATCAATGTGTGTAATGCGCATATATCTGCTTTGTATTATATATAGTCTCTCTCGTCCATGTAATTGTGCACTGTCAGCCACTAGTCTAGCCAACAAGTGCTTTTTAGGTCGAAACTTTTTCGAATTCTGCGAAAATTATGTATTCGGTGTTATTCGATTTGGAATGGCTACTAAAATTTTTTTGAGAAAATTGAAGGGCCGCTCGCAAAAATTGCAAAAGTTATAAACAATTAAGTGATAAAAAAGGGGGTTTGGTTTTTTGCAAATATCTCAAAAACAATGTGAGATTTTGAAAATTTTAAAAATGATTCACAGAGAACAGGAAATTTCCTAAAGAAAAGTCCATACTCCCAGAACTGTAGGACCAATATTAATAATTTTCCCAGAGGGTTGAAAATATACCCGAAAACGGGTACTCCGGCTTGCGCAAGCCACGCCCACTTTGGACATTTAATGAATAAATATTATTTTAAGTTATAATAATAATAATAAATTTCATTTATTCAAGTAATTTGCACCCATTAATTACAAATATTATCTCACACATCAATGCACAAATATATAAAATACAATAATTAAAATAAAACAACAATACAACCTATCAAACATTAAATAATCATAATAAAAATATAGAATCAAACATAAATACAGATAAAATTATAATTCTAAATCAAATTAATATTATATAAGGTATAAACTTTACAGTCTTCTCTCCGGCACTGGTACAGCGACATGTCTGCTGGAACAATGCCGAATAAAAGGGCAGTCCAACCTTTCCTCAATCATCGCCAACACAGTGTTGGAGCTGGCCCGCACTCTATGCACCAAGGACGCTGCACGCTTGCGAATTATCGTGTTAAAGCAGTCTGTGCGTGCCTCTGCGAACATACCACAAGAGGCACTGCAGTATCGGGGCAGCCCCATCCCCGCCGGGATGATAATATATGAAAATTAAGAAGCGAAAAAATTCAGGCACCTACGGGATAGATCAATGAACAATAATCCGCGGTCCAAAAATGTTTATCGCGATTTTTTTATTAGTTATCCATTAGTTAATTTATAATTTTTTATATCACAATATTAACATTGCAAGTGCAATTGTTAAACTATAAATCTGAGAATTTTTTCCTTTCGTGGAGCTATTCGTCAAAGACTTTATAATAGATTCTCGTTGGAAACATTAAAATATTGTTAATTTTCGCTTTGTTATTAACAATTTACTTTGGTTAAAAATTATAAATCGCCATTAAACATTGAAACAATTTTATTATTTGCTTACTTTACCTTTTATTTTAGCAAAAATTCTAACATAAACTGCCACATTATTATTATAATTTCATACTTTAATTTTGATGCATACTCTTCAGTTATCTAATTCCTGATGATGATGTGCCTGACCGACCGGATATTTAATCATTTATTTATCTGGATGCTTCAATTACATAATTCGGCGACCAACACATCAACGCGATAGATATAACACGTACAATGATATTACATAATGTTATGCAGCTTTTTTGGACACTAGATCCAAGGAAACCGCTTCAAAAATTAGGCGACTCAATATTCACCAAGTCGCTATAGTGGGTAAAGAAAATGTGTGCGTCGATTTAAAACGAAAGCTTGCTGAGAGCGTAACCATAGCGCGATTTAAAACGAGTCAGCGCCATCTAGTGAGTGACTTCGTAAAAGTTATCCTTCCTCCGGTTCCGTCCTTTTTCATTCCGAAGAAATTTAAATAAAGGAAGTGAATTTATTGTGTGTCTATTCCTTGTTGCGTGTGATCTATATCTATCTATATATTATATATAAAAATGAATCGTTATTTCCCGTGGTCACGGCATCACGCCTGGACGGCTGGACAGATTTCGCTAATTCTTTTTTTGTTGTGCTTATTATTCTATCCTTATCAGGAGAAGGTTTTTATGAAAAAAAAAATTAAGAAATAATCGTGGAAAATTTAAAAAATTAAGAAAACTTAACCACTTTACTAGCGCTTTTGACAATATAAAAAATTTATTATTGTCAGTCATTTGACAGTTGGAGCGATTGACAGAATGCGCGCTGCAAATATCGTTTCAAATAGAGGCATGGGTCGGAATTATATTGATAAAATAATCAATTTATAATTTCTTATTGCACATATCACATTCGATTCAATGGGAAGATTCGAATTCAATATTCATTGTTCAGACAGGACAACGTCTGTCGGGTCAGCTTGTATATACATATATATAAAAATGAATCCCTATTTCCCTTGGTCACGGCATCACGCATGAACTGCTGGACCGATTTTGCTAATACTTTTTTTGTTGTGTTTGTTATTGTCAGGAGAAGGTTCTTATGAAAGAAAAAAATTGTAAAGTTACGCGGAAAATTAGAAAATTGAAGAAAACTTAACGACTATATTAACTTTTCTAATTACCTTACCGCTTTTGAAAATATAAACTCTCATAATGTAACCTTATGGTGTTTGACATAAATGTCAGTCGTTTGACAATATCGTAGGTATATTATAACAGAGGCATAGGCCGGAATTATATTGATAAAATAATTAAATACCATTACTTGTGCACATTCAATTAAATCGGAAATTTGTATTGCAATGTACAGTGAGTTTTTTAAGAAGTGTTTGTTCATCACGGTTAGTTCAGAGCGCCATCATGCCTAATATTAAAAGTTTAACTGTCAAGAATAATAAACACTATTTTCTTGGTATTTTATTACCAATACAACACCAATTCGAACTAAATATATGCGTTGAAGGCAGGACAACGTCTGCCGGGTCAGCTAGTTATCAATTCAATATAATAGGTTGGGGAAAAAGTTCCTTCGCATTTTTTAAGAAAATTTAAAACATTTTTAATATAGTTTATTTACATTTAACTAAAGTATGTAGGTACCATTTTGTTCGATAACTTTTTGCCATCTTGTAGGTAGGGACATAATCCCATTGCTATAGAAATTTTGGGACTTCTGATCAAAATACTGCGACAAGTGGTTTTGACAGTCCTCTTGTGATGTTAACCTGACACTGCCTAAAGAATTCTGAAGAGACCGAAACAGGTGGAAATCTGAAGGTGCAAGGTCAGGACTATACGGCGGATGCATTAATACCTCCCAGCCAAACTCTCTTAATTTTTGCTGAGTGGCTAAAGATGTGTGAGGTCTAGCGTTATCATGATGAAAAACCACACCGCTTCTGTTGATTGATTCCAGCCGCTTTCTCTCAACTTCTTGCTTTAATCTCATCAGTTGTTCGCAGTAGAGTTCAGAATCGATGGTCCTGTCTGGTGGTAACAGCTCATAAAGAATAATGCCCTTCCCAAAGGTATTATCATATATTATATATATATTATAATCATACATACTAGTATGTCAGTTAAATAGGGCATAGTAGACGAGGTTTCGCCGCAGTCTGTGAAGCCTGACCGGCCTTTGACCACGACCTTTTCGCACTTTCTTGTCGTACGTGATCCATTTTTCATCACCAGTTATCAGCTTCTTCAAAAATGGTTCGGTTTCATGACGTCGTAATAAAGAATCACAAATGAGAACACGGTTCATTAGGTTTCTTTCAGTGAGCTCGTGAGGTACCCAAATATTTAGCTTTTTTGTGTACCCAGTTTTTTTAAAATGCGCCGAGACTGTTTTGTGGTCAATTCCCAGTTCTTCAGCTACGTCGTAACTACTGATATGCCGATCTTGCTCCACTTTTTCAAAAATGGCATCCATTTTATCCGTAATGGGGCGACCAGAGCGACGTGCATCTTTGACATTAAAATTTCCGGATTGAAAACGCTTAAACCAAATTTGTGCTACTCTCACAGACACTGCACTAGGTCCATAAACATCGCAATTTTTTTTCGCGGCTAGCGTTGCAGTTTTACCTTTTTTGTAGTAAAATTTTTAAATGAATCGAATTTCTTCATTAGATTCACTCATCTTGGCGGTACGAAAAACAAATGCAAATCACACATTTTCCTAATTTCAATTTGGAATTATGTTCTTTAAAATTTAAACTTTCAATGATACCAAAACCAGCCAGATACAAATAGTATAGCCAAAGAGACTTTAATACAAGTTCATACATACTATAATGCGAAAAGACTTTTTCCACAACCTAATATATATCCTCGTGCGTAGTATGTACCGTAGCCGCCAAATATTCAACTGAACTTCGTATATTTTTTTGCCGGTCAGTAAAGAAATTTTTTGAGACGTCTACTAATGGTTTCATGATAAATTTTTTGTTTATACCAGGTCTAGACAGGACATAGCAACTTAAAGCTTTGTCGTAATTCAGCTCAGTACCTCTACCATGAGTTGCTATCGAAACTTACTTTAGTCACTGGCGAGTAAACGCCCATCGAATAGTTTTCGATAAAGCTTGTACCATGAGTTACGAGAACATTTACGTACTCGCTAACGTTAACTCGATACTTCGAATAGTTTTCATGTTATCATGTTGGTAGTATTTGATATAACCCTGCTAATTGAAAGCGTTATGTAGGAGTGCTTAATACGTGTGAAACGTTAGTTATTTCGAAATTGATTGGGTTATATTTTGTCAAAGTCGTGGCTCGCGTTAATATCGTGACACTGTTTGAATTTCTTTCGATCCGAATAGTTTAAACGGTAACAAACGTCCTCTTTTAAAATGAGAACAAGTGCTTTGCAATTCCAGTTACTAGTGGAGTATATGGAAAGGTAAGTATTACTTTAGATAAACATATTTTATTAAAAGTTAAGTGCTTTAATTTCGAACGATTGTTCAAGTTGAGGAATGCGGTATAAAAAGACTTTGCTTTAGAGATCTTTTTTTTTATAGAAATGGAGACCTTAGCAAACCCACTGAAGGACCACAAGGAAGGGCCACTAATACTCAGCGCTGGGCGGAACTAGCGGCATTATTAAATGCGGATGCCACTGGTGACACGAAGACAGTAGAAAAATGGAGAAAGGTGTGTCTACTCATTCATATTTGACTCTTTTGTTCCTGCATCCTCTGCTTTTGCTTCATTCTTCTTTATTTGTTGCGTGTGTGTAAAGGTTTGGAGCGACTTCAAGAATAACGCGAAGAAGAAAGCTGGTCGCATTTATCGTGATGCACAGGGCACTGGTGGTGGTCCAGCTTGTAATTTAAAATTAAGTGATTTGGAGCAAAGGGCGCTTAGCATTGTAGGCACTCAAGCGGCTACTGGGATTCTTGAGATCCCAGAGATTGGTTTAGAGGTAAGGATTCATTCTGCTTAATTTTTCATTTCATCTTCCATTAGAGTAGTAATATCAGTTTTAAATAAAATTATTTTACAGGAGATCATCGTACCGCCACCACCGACAGCCTCAAATGTAATCCCAATGCAGGAAACTTTTCCCAGTAAGATTTATAATTGTTACACATCACACTAGCTTTTTCCTGCAGTTCCAACAAAATAATGTTTGCCCTAATTCATGTTGGGAGGCATTTAAATAACAAATTGAATTGAATATTTTTTTTTTTATTATAGCTGAGGAAGACTGGAATCGACCTGGGACATCCAGTCAATCCACACCCTTCATGCCTATGTGTGAGCAGAGCTTGGCGGGCACCAGAGCACCAGAAGCCAGAGGCCCTCCTACCCCAATACAATTAGAAACAGGTTCTAACAAATTTTGGTACTTACTGACAGGATTTGTTTAGACAGGCCAGTTGGCTTGGTGTTTAGAGACTCTACTGCCAAGCCGAAGGTTGTGGGTTCGATTCCCACCCAGGACAAACATTTGTGTGCATGAACATGTCTGTTTGTTTTGTGTCTGGGTGTAAATATCTATATAAGTATGTATTTAGAAAAAAAAGGATTATGTGTAGTATATCAGTTATCTAGTTCGCATAGCACAAGCTCTGCTTAGTTTGGAATCAGATGGTCATGTATAAAGAATATCTCAGGATATTTATTTTTTATTATTATTGCTGAAGACAAAGGGAGAAGTTAGTTGTTCCATACTTTAGACTAACTAAAGAAAACAAGTCATTTCTTGGTAATTGTTTTCGATTTTATAATAAGATACCGCTTTCAGTATGCAAAATGTCTGATCAAAAACTTAAAAATTATATTAGGAAAGTTTTGAAAGAAAAAGCGTATTACAAGGTAGTTCATTATATTGGAGATAAAAATGTATGGAAATAGCTACTCTCTGCACAGTGCACCTCTAATTTTCTTGTTTTAGTTGTAAGTAATTATTGTCATTTTCTACTTTGTAGTCTTGTTATTTCTTTTTTTGTTTTTGAATGTTACCTTTATATTATAAAATAGCCAGAAAGTCAGAATAGATAAAATAATTTAATAAAAATAAAATGAATGTAACCTTGCTGTTTCTTCTCAGTTGAAGGCTGACTTCCGAACCGGTAGTAGCTTCAGTAACTTTAAATTTGACCTTCATAAGTGCCTTCCGAGGGCCTAAACTGAATAAATGGTTTTGAATTTTGACCATCAAAAAACATTTAAAATGGTGATTTTGTAAAATTGCAGCCCAGCATGTGGTAGACAGCGCGCCTCCTGCTAGTGCCAGACGTCGCATGTTACAGAGCCCCACACCCTTGCCCCGCACGCCTCGTCGGCGGCGAAGAGGTGAAAACCCAAGGTCCCCAATGCACAGAAGGACCCGCACACAGACACAATCAGAACTGGCACGGCAAGCTTTTGCCAGATCTGACTGTGAATGGCGGGCTTTTCAGCAAGAAACGGAGCGGGAGAGAATAAGACTAAGGGAAGCTGAACTAGCTATGCAACAGCAATGGCTAGGCATGTTTGGCCAATTTTTAGCTTTAGGAAATAGATTCGCTGATATTTTAGAAAAAAAATAAATTATAGATTTTGTAAATGTTGTACTTTTTATTTTTATGTTTATCTTCGAGCAATTCTCCTAGCTAATTGATCTCTTAATGCTCTACCCATTAATAACTCAGTTGCGCCTTCATTTTCCACCACCACTTCCAGTCGATTAAGTGGTTCTGCAAGAAGTATATAAAGTATTATTATAAATTATTTATATTTTTTATTTATTTATTTAAATTCAAACTTTTAATTACCTTGGTGTTCTCTAGCATCCGACATGTCTTCAGGGTCAGGAACATTATATTGTAGAGCAATGTTATGTAACACACAACATGCTATAATGATTTGTGCACATTTTACTGGCTGATAATGCAACGTCCTATCTTTGTGTACACAACGCCACCGATTCTTCAAACGTCCAAAAGTATTTTCAATTACAGCTCTTGCAGAACAGTGTGCTTTATTGTAAGTGTCCTCAATAGAGTTTTGACCTGGGTCTAAATAGGGTGTCATCAACCATGGCCTTTGAGGATAACCAGAGTCACCTGTTGTAAAGTAAGATTTTTTTTAAAGAATAAATCAAGAAAATGGCTGCATAGTTGATAAAATAAAGTAAAAATTATTATTTACCCAAAAGCCACACAATTTCATTTTGCCTATGCAGAGATTTCATATAGTTGTTAATATTACTATTTTCCCATATGAAGGAGTCATGGGTTGAACCTCCAAACTTAGCATTAACAGATAAAATTGAACAGTTGGAGTCACATATCTGGAGAAAGAGGTAGATGAGTTTCAATTTCTATAGCACATCATTGAACAGAAATATAAATAAGGTATCAAAGTAAAATGATAACAACATACCATTTGCACATTCATTGAGTGATAGTTTTTTCTACAGAAATATAGGTGCTCCTCTTCTTTACAGGGGGTAAATATTTTAAAGTGGCTGCCATCAATGCATCCTATGACGCCTGATATTCCATATTTATTGTAGAAACTAAAATTTTAATAAGTACAAAACATTATTGCAAGTAAATTTTATATTAAGTAAGTAATAAACAAAGTGAGCATTTTGTGCACTCTTTAGATTGTTTGTTACCATTGTTTAATGTTATCCCTTTGTTGTCTTGTCATTGGGAATTTTATAAAGCTTTTCAGAATATGTGGATGGTTTAATGCTGTTGTTACTTGATCAATATAAACACTTATAGCCTCCTGGGAAAAATGGACAGCCTTGCCAGTAACACGCTGGTAACTGCCGTGTGCATAAAATAGTAATGCACTTAAAACCTGCAAAGGCATGGGTTGAAATTTTTTGTTGACTTAATCAAAATAGAACTTCCAGTAAGTATACCTACCTTTTCTTCCAATGACACTCTTTGTGTTGATTTCAAATCTGTATAATCGCGTAACAAAGCGCACAAATCCACAAAAGCCTCCTTATTGAGCCTGTATTCCTTTATAAAATTGTTCTCACTAATGTGTTCAAGTGGATTTCCAAGGATAATTCTCAACCCAGCTTGAAAACTCTGTTGATCGCGTCGTTCGTCTTCATATGCAGCCACCTCTAACATATTCCACGCTAAATAACTTCTTGCCGACATTATTTCGACAAAATAACACCCAATATTTAATAAACTTCTTTAAAACAAATAATAGGAACGAAATACTTTCACGCTTCGTTTTGCTAGTGAATGACGTAACTACTATCGATACAGTATTTCTCGATAGCAACTGTCAAATTTGTTACTCATGGTACCGAATTTCTATAGCAAAGGCTAAAAAACGTTACTCGCTAGCGTTTACATTTCGATAGGTTTTTTACCTATCGACTCGTACTATCGATTTTAGTTCTTTAGGTGACCGCTAGTGGCGCTGTACACATTTCCCATACAAATGTTTTACGCAGTCGCAAGCGAGTACATACGTTAACAACTCATGGTAAAGGCACTGGTATTGTAAGTGAGTGAATGTAGCGCGGCTAGATGCTCACGCTCATGTTGATGGTAGAATCGTTGTAAAGTCGTGGTAAAAAAGTTGTTGTAAAGTTTGTTTCTCACTTTAGTTATCATAAACCTTACTTTCATTTTTCAAATTGTATGATATTTAAATTGACTTTGGAACACCTAATGTACTCGCTTTCGAAAACGCCCATAAATGCTACTTTAAATTATAATACCACATATTAATTTTATGATAATATTAATCTTTTTCGTTATATCTAGCATGAAAGTCAAACAAGTTTTACTTTAACCGCGCGTAAAGGTTACACACACATTTTTTTGTTAATTTTCGTTATCTAATACTACGGGCTGATAATCAAAATTAATTTAAATTGAACGATTCAATTTATATTTAAGGTACATCCATGTAATGCAGAAGTGTCTCGTAAGCGATGGTTCATAAGAATAATTAGTTGCGAGTGCCGGTACGGCTACGGTCGTGGTATGGAACGCTGCAGTAGGTAGATACCTCTAAGACTCACCTCTATGAACCAGTGTCGAGTTATGTGTTGGTATAAACATATCACTTAACACGTTTGCATGGTCAAGACGTGGACATAGGTAGGTACAGTCAAAGTTATGTAAAAATAGACTTTCTGAGCCGCAATATTGTACCCCTTCGTAGATTTCAGGGACAGTCAATAAAATCACATAAATAACAAACTTATATTTAATCCATCTGCTAACCTTCTATTTGCTACACAAAAATCCTACTTAAAATTACATATGAATGATATATAAAATAACTCTGATAGATACTGAAAGTCCAAGTTTCGACTCCCGTTTCGGGAAAGATACGTACAAGTTTCATGCTTAGAAATGTGCACCTGCAGTCAGGGATGGCACGGTCTGACCTCTGCCTACTTCTTCGGAGATAATAACACAGGGTTATTTCTAAGTAAGTACCTATTTATAGACCTTAACATCAAATTCTCGGTACAAGTAAAGCTTTAAATGGAGCAGCAGAAGGTGTAGCACCATCGACGTGATCCAAGGAAGGCAGTGGCTCATCAGGAGCTGGTAGAAAGGAGAATCTCTGCAGCATGGTGGTGGTGAATACGAAGATGTTGCACTTGGCGAGGACATCGCCCAGGCACCGATGTTTGGACAGTCCGAAGGGGAAGTAGTGGTCCGGCAGGCTGACCTTCCCATCAGCCATAAAGCGTTCCGGGTTAAACGAATAAGGGTCAGGGTATAGAGCCTCGTCCATCAGGATGTTGGTGAAGTTGCTGACTACCATAGTGTCCTGTGGAAAACGTTAATGAGTTTGCTTAGACTGACAAATTGCAGTTTGCATCATTATTTTTATACTATTAATACTAAAACTCAACAGTGGCTTTAGGTTATGGAGACAATTTGGAATCTACGAAATTGGAATTCAATGGAACGCTCCAGAACCAAATGTTGGTAACAGTTTCTGGTCCCAATCTTTATTGTAAATAACAATATAACTAAACTGATTGATTTGGCGATCAGATCAGTCACCTGTCAAAATAACGCGATTTTTCTCATAGATTTATTTTCCGCATAGTAAGATTAATAAATTTTTCACTCAAAACGCAACTTAAAACGCATAGAGGTCTATATTGTATCAGTAAAATCGCCAAATTGTACGCAAATCAAGATTGAGCAATATCTAAGTATACTCTATAAGAAGAGCAGCCTAAGTGTTAATACAGGACATGTTCTATCTATGCGTAAAAAATATTTCATTCCAATCAGCTGACAACAGCACAGTATATCATAATTAACAAAATTCTCAAACAATCATTTAATGAGCTTTATTTGTACAAACACCATTATCAAAGTGGTACTAGAAACAATCTCAAAAGATGTAAAAACATTCATAAACTTTATGACAAGCTTTTACGAAGGGAAACCGCATAACAGTCTTAGTCCTTTATTATGAACACTAAAGAGGATTAGTATAAGTGTCACCATTCTACTTTTAATCTTCCATTCCATAGTTTCTTTCTGCGTTCTTGAAGAATAATGTATTTTATCTGTGTTGATAACTTTAAGGTTTGTTTTTGGTTGTACGGGTTTTCTTTAATTGAAAAGGGTATTGACTCGATGACAATTTATTTGCAACTGACACAGGCTTTAACATAAGTAGTGGACTGTAGGAATTTACGTAGATGTATCTATATATCATAGACCCGTTTAAGTAACTCGGACAATCTGCGTGAAAAATTGAATTTGATCAAGTAGTCGCTACGTGACTAATTGATAACACACGCACAAGCTCTCGTATTACTAATGTTGATAGAGATATAAATAAATAAATATCCTGAGACATTATTTACAGACGACCATCTGATCCTAAACTTAGCAAAGTTTGTAGTGGTTTCTATAAAGCAGATAGGAAAATGATATACTACATATACTATTTCTTTCTAAATTCAAACTTTTTCAGATATTTACACCTGGACACGGACTGCATGGGAAACGGATCCACGACCCGACGCGTGGCGGTCAGGCTCTCTAACCACTAAGCTAACTGGCCCGTTATATTTATAAGAAAGAAAAAATATTATGAATAGGTTGCTGGTAAACCGTACCAAGTGACTGAATATCATCTTGCCAAGTAGTAGCCAAGTTCCAGCAGGCAGTTTTTTCGCGAGTTATATCAATCAATAGATACATATGTATAAACTAAACGTTCATATCGCCTCGTCCTGGCGTGAAGATGTGTGTTATTGTGCATGTACGAGTATATACGTATAACAATGTTTTTACCACGGCTCCAAAACGTTATAACCCGAGCGCCACTAGGGACGCAGTAAATACCTAGTTCATTTTTTATTCCAAACAATTATAAGATCCCTCTCAAGGGAGGGTGACACGTTGGGGCGAAGGCTTGATAACATGTTACCAAAGATAAGAGGGAAGGTTTACCTCAGGTATGTAATGTCCAGCCAACATGGTGTCCTTCAGAGCTCGGTGCGGCACTCCGAATGTCCGGCCCATGAAGTGACGCACACACTCGTGGACAATTGCTTCATTGTAAGGCATACTGAAACAGGTTTCGTGTTGTATTTAAGTGGACTGCCGTGGGTGGAATTGTTGTTGTTGAAATGGATGTTCCCTATAATGATGGGATATGTGGCACATCTCCACATCATATTTCGCCACACTCGGCTATCTGATCGCAAGCAAAGTGTTAGTGCGTGTATCTAATCTGTGATCAGACACCTGATTTATACTTAATCTACTTTTTAAGTACATATTCATGTATATACAGATCTGGAAAATAACCATTTATGCACGTTTCACATTCTTATCCAAGGTAAGAATCGTGCCCTCGAACAGTGTCGTGTCAGTTAGGGTAAAAATTATATTCATTGATTCTCTTTGCATCACTTATAGGTAGGTTTTTATTTGTTATTATATATGTCTGCATGCCATTTAGGCGATACTTTATTTGCTGACAATGGACGTTGAAATGTTCGCAAAAATTGTCACATTTCACAGGAAAGAAAATTAGTTAGTTGGTCAAGTTGAACCTACAAACTTACTTGGGCCGGTCAGTCAAGCACGGCATCCGATACTTTCCAATGACCCTGTCAATTTCCTCCTGCGCCTTCTTCTGTACCTCTTGTTCCCTCACCAAGTAGCTGAAGCAGAAGCTCATGCTCTTGCTAGTCGTCTCGGTGCCAGCCATGAACATGTCCATACACATTGCCACCAACTGGCCCTCAGAATAAGTATTCACCTCCCCATGTTCCTTTAAAACCCTGATATAAACATCCATGATATCTTTATCGTCCTTATTCGGATCAAACCTCTCCCTGTGCCTCGCAATTTCCTCACGAAGAAACTTCCAGAGCCTCTTGTGGATTTTGACGAAGTCCTTATAGCCTGAAAGGGTCGGCACCAAAATGCTAAGAATTGGGAAGTGGCTGAATACGGTACCAACCATGTCAATTGCGGCGAACAAGTCAAATAGCAAACTCTGTAAAATTTTCATTTGAGGGTCACTCGGCTGGTATCTGATTCCCGCCATCATGGTCCAGAGAGTATTCAATATGTATGTGTTAAAGAAATTGTGCATCACTATCACAGCTGACTTGCCACCGCTCTCGTCAATAGTCTCTAATATATCTTTGATCATGTGTGCGGCTTCTGACTTCGCTATCTCACTCATACCTTTTCTACCAAAGCCGAACTCTTTTAAATGCTTCATAATAAATTTCCTCTGCTCTTTCCAGAGTTCACCATCTGTTAATAGAAGGCCTCGCCTCTTGCCCCAAGTCCTGGTTTGGTAGAATATACCTTTAGGTCTTCCGTCGAGGTCCTCATTGAACAACATCTCCTTATTGGCCTCTAAGCTGTTCACCATCACTATTTTATCCTTTCCGATCTTGAGACCTATCAAGGCGGCATCCTGGCAGTACCTTAAGGTCAGAACCTTTACCGCTTTGTAGAGGTAGCCGGTTTTCTCCCGTAATTTGTAGACTTCATTAGAACAACCTAGGATTGGCAGCCACTTCGGGCCCGGTGGGAATCTCTTTGGTTTGACTGTATCTAAGTATAGGTAGATGCAGATCGCTAGCACGACAACTAGCACTGCTAGCCACATCTGAAAAACCATACAGTACAAGTTAGTTTCACATGGCCGGTTCAACATACTTATAATCCTGATTAAAGGAGTCATATGTTAAGCCTATTCGAACACCACTTGCATTCAGCGTATACCTGCGACTGTGACCGGGTAGTCGTTGCATCTAGTACAAGGATCATCCCACTCGATTGATTTCATAAAAATACAAAATATACAACGTTTTATTTTCAATAGCTTAATCATACACACTTAAAGGTATTGAAGTCATCATTTGAGTATAGATTATTATAGACTTCAATACAATACAAATATGCTTTATAATTCACACTATATACAAAAAATTAAATAAAAAGTATTTTAGAAACATTATAAGTGCAAACAATTTAGGCGGCCTTATTGCTGAAGCAATTTCTTCCAGGCAACCTAGGGTAATAGGAAACAAATAATAATATGACTGGCGTTGCTTATTAAATACTTACATAGTGATCTTGCATATTATTATAATCCTAATACATATAGTACAATATTTTAATAAACTAATAAATATTAATATACTAATAATACATACAACAAATATATACCTATAAAAATTAATATATGAAATAAAATAACTATAATAGCAGCGGATGGAAGCAAGGAAAAAGAGGAAGGCATAGCTTAAAGAGAGTGAAAATGTGAAAATAACATTGATTTAAAAGAATCTAAGGATTGTGCATGTTTTATCTTCTGAGGAAGGGAGTTCCATAACCGGACAGCTTCCACAGTAAAAGATTGGGCTATGAAGTTAGAGCTATGGGAAGAAATATTTAGACGTAGCCCTTGAGAACTGCGTAGAGGATGAAGTTGAGAGTTGAAGTATTCAAAGCGTTCCTTGAGATAAGTAGGAGCTCTGGGATTGAAGAGGATAGTAAATAGAAGTGTAAGAATGTGTATATTCCGGCGAAGGCGAATGGGGAGCCACTAGAGTTGTTGACGAAATTGTGAGACATGATCATATTTGCGTAACCCAAATATGAACCTTATACAGAAATTTTGAAGTCGCTCAAGTTTATTTAAATGCTCCTGAGAGAGGTCTAGATAGCTGACATCTGCATAATCAAGAATTGGAAGAAGTAAAGATTTAGCTAGCGCAATTCTAGTGTCGACAGGAAGGAAATTTCGCAAACGTCTGATCGACCCAGCTACAGCAAACATCTTCCTACTGACTTCCGCAACTTGTGGTGCCCAAGATAATGTGCGATCGATGAGAATGCCAAGATTCTTTACAACTTCACAGTAGGGAATATTGACCCCATCAAAAATAACCGGAGGTAGATTATCAAAATCTACTCGTGAAATGTTATATTTACTGCCTATAATAATCGTTTTAGTTTTGCCTGGGTTAACAATAAGGTCGTATCGTTTAGTCCAGTAAGATATAACATTTAAATCAATATTTGTTGACAATATGGCACCGGAAAGAGAATTTACAGGAGATTGTCTATAGATTTGGAGATCATCTGCATAAAGGTGGTAGAGTGAAGAAATGTTGTTGGTTATAGATGAAATAAATATAGAAAATAAAAGCGGGGATAAGACGCCACCTTGAGGTACACCAGCATATTACGTTTATCCATAATATGCCTGCTCTGTTCCAAATCCTTTTGCGGATGGCCATCTGTCAGACTTCCCTTTTTGCGAAAGCTGTTGTTGGCCACACGGGGCAAGGTGTAAAGTGCAGGTGGTCATCGGTGTACTCTTTACGGGTCGCCACTTACGACACGCCAGAGGTGAGGGATCGGCGCTGCTAAAGCATACTATCGAAGTATTCGTATAAAATAATAAAGTTTAAATGCGTTTGCTATTTCATTATTGCAAAACGATAACACCTTGAGTAAGTGCAGGATACGCGGACGTGTCGCTTTACGTGAACAACTGGTTAATATACCTACTTATTTGCATTCGATTAAATACTTGTGGGTTGGTTTGTGATCAAAATTGTGGCTTACAGCGTATTGCTATGATAAACCGTTCAGGAAATATAGTCCGTAAAATGGAAAACATTGCACAACTTTCTGATCAAGTTAAATGTAAGCACATAACGGGCCGGACGGTGTGGTGCCCCTGTAGTCGGCACACATTATACACATAATCCTTTCAAAACAAATTTGCCAAATGGTGGTGTAAGTATAAGTGTGTAATTTAGAAGACATACGATAACTACCACCAGTGGCGGCCTTACTCATTGCGAGGCCCTTTGTCGTGAAAAGAAATGCTAAAGTTATACAAATAAATCAAATTTGAAATCCATATTTTTTTTATTTGCTAGGATTGTGTGAGGCCCCTGCAAGAGCGCGACCCCGGGCGATTGCCCCGTTCGCCACCCCTTAAGGCCGCCTCTGCCTACCACATTTAACGTACTAACAGACACAGAAATTATAACTTTGTTCTATATTAATCAGCATAAAACACACAATCAACCCAATTATAAGAATACCTGAATATAAAAATATATGTAAAAACATTATAACAATTTGCAAAGCATTACATAAACGGAATCACTGCAAATAACTTTCAGAACACGTACTTACCACTTAACTACTCAAACAAAAAACGCGCTATTGAACACAAACAAACACACTTTAAATGGTCACGTAAATAGCGTCACATTTGTAACAATGACACGGAGGTGGTCAATAAATACTTGACGATATGAACCTTTACTAATTGGGGCGTAGATGTTGGTCAAAGTTGAGTGCATATTAACCGTTTAAAGCGTTTAAATTCGTATGGCGTCTTAAGCTCCTTCGAATACAAAAATAATATTGTTCAAAAACATTTGCACTAGAATAACTTGTTACCTTAGAGAAGCAGTAAAATGAGCAGCCAGGCTTTCACTGAGCGGCTCGAGGAAGTTGAACACATAATAACCCATCCCGCCAGAGCCGATGTAACCGGCCGCGTGTTACACCGAAGCGTAACGTTACACGTGAATAAACAATTACACAATGTGCTACAAGCATTTCTCTACTGATTTCTGTTAGGGAATCTGGAATAGAATATTAGTAGACAGTATTTGTAATTAACCAGCTATCAAAGTGTGTTATGAGTTATGGCATTAAACTTAAGAGATGCTTTGCCTTAAATGACCGCGTACCGTGGTTAAGTAACCAATCCTGGTTCTATTGGGCATCTAACTAAACTAAACTTACAATATACGGCCCTATTGTTCTATCTCTACAGTGAAGCAACACTTAAGCACAATAAGCCGTCAGAATGATCAAACAGAAATACCTACACTAATTGAATTAGGTTTAGCGATCCACAACAAATTATGTTGTAATCAAAAGTGGCAGATCTTACATCGCAAAGCTAATAGTAAATTCGTAGTTGATAAAACAAGAGTTTTAGAACAGAAAAGAGGACATAAGAATGTCCAAGCAGTCTCTCGCTCGAGGGTCTTTACTGGCTCCCTAAGTCATTTGAATATACCTAAGTGCACATTGTCGTTGTTAGTTTAGACATCTCATTACAGGTCCGATGTACTCGTCATCGCACCTCAGGAGCAACACATCTTCGCCATGATGATCCATGACCATGGGGACATGAAACTCAGAATGGATTATGTCAAGAAGCATTGCGACTCTCTGAAAGAAACAGGACAAACGTTTCTGCTATCTCGTCGTGACTTGACGCCGGTGGAATGTACCTTCCTATTTCGATGCAGTTTTAAGCAATAGAAATCTAGTCTACTTTAATATTATAGAGGAGAGATTTGTTTGTTTTTTTTGTTTGTTTGCATTGAAGAGGCTCCGAAATTACATGACCGATTTGCAAAATTATTTCACTGTTGGGAAGCTACACTATCTCCGGTAAACATAGGCTATCTTAAATTTTCAAAAAAGATAGGGATCCATACTAAAACTCCATTAATGTAACCCAAGGTGTGAAAAAATTATCAAAAACTTTCTTAGGTCCGAGCCGTTTGGTGTGGTGGTTAGTTAATATGACTGCCATGCTATAGGTTATATAGAAAAATATGATTAGCGAAGCTTATGAGTAAAGGGAAACTTCTTTATCGACGTATGAGAGAAATTCGTCGCGATTTTCTGTTACGCGCCATGTTTGGTTACTTACCAGTGGTGATGTGTGGTCAATACTGTAGTAAGTTTTACACCCTGTTCTTGGACAGCTTCTAACACAGTTTTAGGTTCAACAGGATCTACAATTGCCGCTTCCTTAGTTGCTTTGTCCACAATGAGGTACATATAGTTATCCTGAAGAGCAGGCAGTATTTTCACCTCCATGTTTTTGTACTCGTGATAGTCTTGGGCGCTATGAGCTCCTCGTTGATTGCGCACTAAGGCTGAAACAGGAAAGTTATTACATATTTAAGATTTCGTCACATGCAAAATAAAGTTTATGGTGAAAGAAACACATACCCTGGAAGTAAAGCTTCGTGATTTGTTGAGAAAGGCCAAACGGCAAGGAATTTACAAGCCGAGCAAGCATTGAACAAAATTAATGTTTGTATTAGTTTATAAACAAATTTGCATGTATGTAAGAACACTGGTGTATTTGGCTATTCTCTATTATACTATTATGATATCTATACCTACTCTAATCAAAAACATGCAAGAAACAATTAAGTAAGTACCTAAATTGTAAATTCGCAAATCTTATCAATCGAGTTTACCGGCCGAACGTAATGTAATGTGTTTTTTTGACACTGACAAAACAAAATAATGATAATTTGACATTACATAATTACAATAATTACCATAACATAGCGATTCCCTATAAGTATTCTACTATACTACACTATCACTTATACTATATTATAGATAGGGGTACAGCTATATATTCTATCGAAATACGTTTATAAGACAAAAGATTCAAAAGGTAAACAAACTTCTTCTATTGTAATGCCGCCGCACATTTTTATTACGATGTGGGCACGTAAGTAGGTAATAATAAATATTAACAAATCTCAATAACTTAGTATTTAAATAAGATAATAGTAATAGTAATATTTTTGGTATGATATTTGCAATATTGATATAGGTGCATACAATTAATATTGTGTTTGTGTTGTAAAATACGATGATTGGTACAAATAACTTATCAGGCATCGTTGCAGTTTGACATCGTTATATGACTGCTGTCGAAATTTATAATAGGCCCGTTTAGATAGCTAAGCTAAGAGTAAAACATAATTAGCTAAGGACGATATGTTATTTTGTCAGCATCATTATAAAATTACAATATGTGACCTTATAATTGGATCAATAGATGAACTAAGTATAACTAAAATTGAAAGTTGATATTTCTATGACTATATGATTTTTTATACTTTCCTAGGTCGATTTGATCGTTATGTCCAAGGTAAAGTTACGTTAATATCACTGTGCAATGTCAAATCCTATCCGCTCTACATACCGAACTAAATTATTTGTAGAACATTTACAACTTTACATTCAGCAGGATTATCATAGCTGGCATAGGCAATATTATTATAATTTATATCTGTTTATTTATTATTTTTATAATATATTTTTTGGATAAAACCTAAAAGTAAAAGAGATAATAATAACAATTATTATGAAAATATCATAAACCTTTGTTGGTTTGCCGTCTACATCGCTTAAGAAATACCTACGAGAGTAAAATTGAGCCGGGTACTTCTAATTTGGATTTTCTTTTAATTTCAGGTCTCTATAGCACATCACCTATTTATCGAATCTAGCATGCAGGTCTTTAATATGTATAATATATAAGGCTGATAAGCGTCTAGCTGCACCCGTGTTATCTGCTCCATGCTATATATAACTGCTGTCTGTACTAAATAGCATGCTGTATTTTCCTTCCTGTGTGACTTTTTCTTGATCCTGGCAATATTTACATCAAGCGTCATCTAATACATAAAATTCTCGTGTCACAGTGCACATATGCACATACAAGCTCTGGGTTCGATTTAATTTTGTTCCACAAAAATAATATTTGCTATTTAAGCAAATTGACCACTTCAAGGTAAGTGATAATGTGGGTGAAGGGCCAAGCCCCCATAGCCTAGAAGGGTATTGGCTCTCAAGTGCAGCACATTGGTGGGCGACAGAATTTTAACTTGATAAGTGGTAGTCAGTTGCTAAGAACGTGTTTCGGAATCGAGTCCCGACCTGTAGAGTACAATCAGCAAAAAAGCACAACTGAATTTACTTAAACATGGACCAAGTAGAAATATTGCATCTGTGTTACAATTGCTCGGAGCAATTTGCTCCAATGGTGAGTTGCATAATGATGTATATTTATTCTTTATTCTAATGCAACATGGCATGCGCAAATAGGCACCGTTTGCTCCAGGGTTCGGAAACTAATTTTTGTGATGAACAGGCTGCGCTCCTCCGTCGATCGCGATAGTCTTCACATGGTCTACGAATCTGTATGTAAGTCAATTATCTCTTATTGTCTTCCAATCTGGGGAGGAGCAGACAAAACTGCTATTACTAGGCTTGAGAGGGCACAAAGAGCTGTCTTAAAAGTAATGCTATTTGAACATTTTCAACACTCGACGGTTAAACTGTATGAAGAGCGTAAAGCACTAACTGTGAGACATCTCCTTTTTTTTCTCCTCACAGTTCTGCGTCGTCACAAAGCAGGTATATCTGTGCTTACAGATCATACGCATAGAAGGAGAACCGCACCGTGTCCAAAAACTTATCCCCGGACAACCTTCGCAACTAGACAGTATGGGTATTTATGCTCATAATGTATAATAAAGTTGACTCAATTTTACGCATTGTGTTTTACCTGCATTCAATTTGAAGTTCAAAACAAAGTTAAGAAGTGGCTTTTAGGTATGGATTATGAAATGACTGAGGCTCTACTATTACTTAGGCGATGAAGAAGCCAACACACACGCACAGACTACATGCCCTTACACACACAACTAACCTTCACGCACTACACACCCTGACATACACAAAACACATACACTCAAACCCCACACACACCCACGCATGATTATAATATTAGCAATGTTAATTAGGCACTGGTTACTGTCGTACAGAGGATCACTGACACCCATAATACAGATGTTTCTAGCTTGGGTGCCAGAAGACCCATATACTTGTGTATTTTTCAGCCAAATGAGATTTTTTTTCGGTTAATTCTATGTATGTTTTTCTTTTATGTGTGGCAAAATAAACAAATATTATTATTTTATTATTAATATGGTTAACTTTACTATGATATTTTTCGGGTGATAAAGACATCTTGTATAGAACAACAAATCATGTTGGTAGCACGTAGCTGAATGAATTCAGCCAAATAACAACTCAGCGGTAGAGACGCAGTCGTGGGTGCGACTCCGAAATGAGCTTACGTTCTCGATGAAAAAAATTATAAGGTTTCTTTGTAGTACCCACCTGTAGCTACCACCAACAAATTGGAAATCCGTCGCTAGCCATGGGTAGCTGCACTTGAGAGGCCATTCTAGGCTAAGTGTGCATCATTTCCTGTTCAAAGTTCACACAAAAAACACTTGCACACCAAAACTGACAAAATAGTATCAATTTATAAATGACAAGCTTCCACTTCACATTGCACAGGCGTTCCCCATGGATCTGATGTCTCCTGGGCTAGCTTTCTAAGAATGAAAGAGGTATCAATATAGGTCCCAAAGATTTAGACATTTATTAGTTCCTAATCTTTATTACATTGGTGTTCACCTTGTTCTCTGTAAGATTTTGACAATGCACATCCATTTAAAAATTATAATCCACAGGAAAGCATGAAGGTATAAGAGGCTATTATGTAGACGACGGTGATGACGCGATCGGCAGGTTTATCCAGCGGGCGATGGCCACGTCGACCAGAGCCGAATATAACTTAAAAATGGCCATAGAACATCGAGATGCAGTTGTCATGGAGAGTAAGGCTGTTGATATTTTTAAAAATATCGGGTCTTCGATATATCGATTTTTTTAAATATATCAATATCGGAGTTCGATATATCGATATATTTGGCTACTATGACTATTAGGCACTAAAAGATTGAAAGAAAGAAAGAAAGAAGAAAGAAACAAATTTATTTGTGACAAGGGGAAAAATAACACTGATAGCACGGGAGTCAAATGCTTACTATCAATCCAAAATTTCAGCGCATTTTAAGACCTTGAAATATTTGGCTGTTCTAAATACTGCTTTAATTCAGCAGGTATTGTACCAAAACTCAAAATTATACGTGGACTTTTTTTTATAGATAGTTCTAATTTCATAATTAATAAAAAAAATCAGAAATTGTTGAGTGTCGGCTAACTTAATTTTCATAAATAAAATACGGTAGATTAAGTTTACGATGACTTTGTAGATTAAATTAGTTACGAAAAAAAACGTATTTAAAAAAAAATCGACCACCGATATCGACATTTCAATATCGAACTATCGATATATCGTCCAAAAAACTATTAGTAATAAATATCAATATTTCGAAATAATAATATCGATATATCGATATTTTATCAACAGTCCTAATGTAGAGTATTTTGCGAGCGAAACCATCGGAGGCCGAAATAGCTTAAACTTTAACATTTAGAATTATAAATTTTGATGAATAAGTGTAACTAAATTTAAGTAAATCATAAGTTATGAAATGAAATGAAATTAAAATATTTTATTCAAATAGGCCTTTACAAGCACTTATGAATAGTCTGACTCTAATACCGGTTCGGAAGGTTGTTTTTTAATGAGAAGAGCCGGCAATAAACTCAGCAATTACACTTTTAAAAAAACGAACTTAGATTTATAACATAAAATTTATTTAGTCTCACTGACAGTACCTGTGTGTTATGGCAAAATTGCAGAATTATTTAACAATAATATAATATTAAAAATATCTAATGAAAAAAAAAATACAAACAAACTAAAGCCGACCAGCCCCCACAAGCAGCACCTGTTCACAAGTATGACGCATGTGGCAGCCCTCCTCGCCATATTGTAGGGCGCCCCGCCACACGACGCCGCCACAAGCAAAGGCATTAAAGCGAGCATGACTAACTTAAGTTTGATGCACATAAAAAAGAATTTATGAATTTTAGAATACTCACAAAGTGTTATCACTGTGACCATAACATGTTCAAAGTTATAGATAAATTAACATTGTATTCAAATAAAAAATAAATCATAACATACAATAATACATTTACAACAAGGCACTATTATCATTCAAATATTCATTTATGTTGTAATAAGCCTTTTTTACCAATACAAATTTAATATGATCCCTAAATTTTTGCAAGGACAAATCTAAAGTCGATGCAGGGATTTTGTTATAGAAGCGCGCACCTAGTCCCAGAAATGAACCTTGTACTTTTTGTAGTCGATAAGCAGAGGTCACGAGTTTATGCTTATTTCTAGTATTTATTGAGTGCATATCACATTTTTTAGCAAAATGACTAATGTTTCGATGGACAAATAATATGTTTGCATAAATGTACTGTGATGCAACTGTAAGTATTCCTATTTCTGCAAACTTATCTCTAAGGGAAGTTCGAGAACCCCAATTATACATAGCTCGCACCGCCCGCTTTTGCAAAATAAATATAGTTTCTATATCAGCAGCTTTGCCCCAGAGCAAAATGCCATAGGACATAACACTATGAAAATAACTAAAATATACTAATCGTGCTGTATCTACATCTGTTAGTTGCCTAATTTTTCTCACTGCGTAAGCTGCCGTACTGAGTTTTCCCGCAAGGGATGATATTTGGGTACCCCACTGAAGCTTTAAGTCTAAAGTAATTCCTTAAAATACTGTAGATTCAACTAGATTCAGTGCTTCATTATTTATCATTAAATTACAGCCTACTTTTCTCACATTGGGTAACGCAAATTTAATAAATTTAGTCTTCTTTGCATTCAAAACTAGATTATTTACTGTAAACCAATTTAATACCTGGGCCAATGCACCGTTTACATCGTCATAGTTGGATTTCAGTCTATCAACACTAAAAATCAGTGAGGTGTCATCAGCAAACACTACAATTCCACAGGTATTTTCAACATAAAATGGAAGGTCATTAATGTAAATTAAAAATAAAAATGGACCTTGGATTGAGCCCTGCGGTACACCCATATGCACGGAAGAACCAGACGATTTGACCCTATTTACATCAACACTTTGAATTCTCTTCCCAAGGTACAATTTCATCATGTCAAGTGCCATACCCTTTACCCCATAATGACGTAACTTACGGATTAGTGTGTCATGATCGACACAATCAAAAGCCTTAGATAAGTCACAGAAAACACCAATGACATTTTGTGACTTCTCCCAAGCTTTAAAAATAATTCTTAAAAGCGCCACGCCAGCGTCAACCGTTATTTATTTATAATCCATGTATTCAGCAATATATAATTAATATAATTTTTATAATAATATATAAAAATTCAATGTAACACTCTATGTTAAGGAACCACAAGCCTCAGTTCAAAGCAACGAGCTGAGCAAGCGTTCCCTTATGAATTTTGGTACACAGAGATTCCATCACACTAGGTTAATTTCTGGTTTTATATTTAACTAGCTGACCCGACAGACAGCTAGACAGATAGCCCGACAGATAGATAAATATTGCATTCGAACTGGTATGATTAATAAACAAAAATCCAAAAACATAGTATTTATGAATCTAATGCTATAAGATACACAACAATTGAACTCTTTATTTAAGGTGTGATTGCTCTAAACTAACACACTTCTCAAAAACGAAGTGTAAAAATGTTAATAAATATTCCGATTGAATCAACTGGGAAATGTGCACTAAGTCATTTTATATCAACTATTTCATTTATATAATTCCGATCCATGCCTCTGTTTTAACATTTAAATGAAACTTTCTTGTCAAACGACTGACATTAATGTCAAACACCATGAGGTTACATTAAAAAGGTTTATATTATCAAAAGCGGTAAGGTTACATTAGATAAGTTAATATGGTCGATATGTTTTCTTATTTTCTACGCAACTTTCTTATTTTTTTCTTTCATAAGAACCTTCTCCTGACATTAACGAACACAACAAAAAAAGAATATGGGATCACCTCCCAAAAATATATTCCTGACAACGATTAATCTCCACATACCTATAACCAAACTGCATATCTGAATATCTTATTTAATTGTTTATTTTGTAAGTGCAATATTAATTGGGAATACAGTTCACTTTCAAAATATAGGAATAATTTGATTGCTGGACAGCATTCGCACATTAATATTGATATTAGGTGCTTTTCACCAGCATCGGGATGGAATCTCGCGGTTCCAACCGCGTTCCGTTTAGGGCTACAAAGTAGTACATGTATTCTTCGGACTTCGGATATATACATATTTATTATACGTATCGAATAGATATAAATAGGTACCTACATAGGTATAGACATAGATTATATATTTTTCAATTGGCCAAAATTTTAGTTTTTCTAGAAGAGTTAGTCAGCCAGGCAGTGATGCAAATTACACTTTTCACTCCTCAATAACTCAATAACTAGGTTTATTCGACTATAAGGGATTCAAAGTGTTCAAAGAAGCCATATTAGACGAGTATGTTGCAACTGTCGCCAAACTTGTACTAATAAGTAAAATAGGTCTAGCGAATACCTGATAAATATAGGAATTATTAATGATATTTGAAGGTAAGTAAATGTACCTATAGATAGTAAATAATTCCAGCCTGGTTTCCAAAGAATCTATATATCTAACAACGCAGATGCAGTAGACATCAATTCCTTATTTTATACAGGAATTGATGCATCATATCTCAACTGATAAATAATATGCATGTAGCTGATCTGAGTGGTGATTGTCTGAGAGCAAACTGTGTTGAGGGTTTATACTCTTCATTTTACTATACACTTCTGAGTAATAGCCTGAGTCAATAGTTTATGGACTATTTTTAAGTCGCCTCCGCCACCCCTTATAGCGACCCCTTTCCTCTCATGTCCATCTCAGTTTACATGAGTAATATGACTGGCTAAGTATCGAGCATGATCCAAAGATCACCTCCTTCTCCATACCAATGTATGTCTAAGCATCGGAGCATAATCCAACGATCATCTCCTTCTCCATACCAACGTATGTCTGAGCATCGAGCGTGATCCAACGATCACCTCCTTCTCCATACCAATGTATGTTTAAGCATCGGAGCATAATCCAACGATCATCTCCTTCTCCATACCAACGTATGTCTGAGCATCGAGCGTGATCCAACGATCACCTCCTTCTCCATACCAATGTATGTCTAAGCATCGGAGCATAATCCAACGATCATCTCCTTCTCCATACCAACGTATGTCTGAGTCCACCCAAATGATATGTCTGTCTGTGTAATATGAATAGCTGAGTCTCTCAGCATCATCCAACGATCACGTCCCTACTAATATCCATCCGAGGCAAGCAGGCACATCCTACTATAGCAAGTAACAACAACCGTAAGTACAAAGTTTCTGAACCGCACGCTCGAATGTCAACTAGGTACTTGGTATTACAATCAACTAAATCTAAAGCGCTCACCTAGGCCTCCCGCAACACGCGGACCCAGGTTGCCACACTCACATCTCTCAATCTCTGTCTGGATAGTTAGTTATTTGCTTTGTTCACACTTTATAATTGATTTTTTATTTATGTGGGGAGCAGTCGCGGGAAAATGTGTCAATGCCGGTGACAGGACCTTTTGGGTTGCCAGTCTTTAATATTAACAAGGTTTGATGTTTTAGTTATTTACAATTTATGGTACATTTCGCGACGTAGTTCGCGACACTCCCACCGGGGAAATGTTGGAGCAAAGCTACAAGTTTCTATTATGTGTCCACTCCCTTATCTTTTCAAGGGCACGGGTGGCCGCAGTCCTTTTTGTCGAGCTACTTCAGGTTTTTCAATACGCTCTGATGTCTGTACATCGTTCTCAGTAAAATTTTAAACTTTATCTAATCTTACTTTACGTGAGTCCATATCTCTCGTATTATCATATATTGATTCTACTACAGGGACGTCGCTTAGTAGGGTCTCAGGCATAGGCACATCGATAGTATCATGAAAAGGTGTGCTTCTTATTTGTGGTGCAAACTGCGGTATTGTTTCAAATATTGTTGCTTCGACAATTTACTCTATAAGATCTTTATTAGTATCCTCAAATTCGAGGGGATACATATGAGCGATGGATTTTGTGTATACCGTATTTCCGGATATGCCCAGGGATACTATGCAAAGACCATCTTTGCTTTTAAAATGTTCCACTATTTTCCCGACGCTCCAGTTCTCTCGATATTTCGAGTCTCCTTTAATTTATACAGTCTTGCATTCACTAGCAAGGCTCACATATATCACTCTTGGCTATTTGTTTGCATTCCCATACCGTTCTCCCAAGTCTAGTGGACACCGATTAGCGAATATATCTTTACATCATTTAATCGTTTGTTGCAAGGTAAGGTTTTACCCATTGATAAAAATCCAACGGTTTCAATATATGACCCACTTCAAAGTCGACGTAGGTAAGTGGTCAGGTGTTAAGAACCGCTTCAACTGCCTCTATTGTTGTGAGCAGTTCGTAGTTTCTTATTAATTGTGACTGAAGGGTTCTCTTCTAACAGTAATCTTATCTGTTAATGTCTTTGCAGCGTGAAAGTCCATCCACATCAACGGAGTTTCAAATTTCGACAAAATTTTGCCCCCATGCCACAAGTTTCCTCCGGGTAATATTCCCGTTGTATATTTCTTCCAAGTTCTTGTAAGAAATAATTTTCATCCACAACATTAACTTCATTTTCATCTTAAATTCTCATGTGTATTACTAACACTATCATCTTCTATATCTTTGTATTTATAAGGTCATCAGTTTTCGATAGATCCTCCCCAGCGAGAAATGAGAGTTCATTATATGGTTTCAGTTTTACAAAGGTGATACATGATTGTAGCTTTCAGTACAAATGCACTTGATATGATGCCAAATGGTACTCTACTGAACCTTACAAGTAATAAATTATTTTCTGTCATCGGCTGATTTGTATCCTTCACCCATAGAAATTTCGTAAAATTTCTATCCCTTCTATCAAACCAATCTGTAGAAACGCCTTCACGATATCTGCTGATATTATAATCCAGTGAGATTTCAATCTTATAATTCTAATAGGTTTTCCTAATTGTGTCACACTATGATGTGGTAGGTACTGTAGAGGATACTCTTGAAGATTATCCGTAGTACTATTACAATTATTACCTTTCCTAGTTGTTCTTATAGTTTTTGATTATACGTGTACGCGCCTAGCGTTTGAATGAAATGTAATGAAATTCGGGCTTGATATTATTGACTACGCACTTACTGAATGTTCTGAGGCATGTTCATACACCAATAATTTCACATCACACACGTTTGAGGTATTTTCTTCTTAATGGGGTTTTCGCTGCCGGCTGGCGTGAGAGTTCTGCTTGCTGTGTACTGTATCCGGTGGCCCAAAACGATGATGCTGATTGGCGTCGAAATACCTTTTAATTCCACAGATTATGAATGTTCGTGAATGTACGTAGCCATTTTTGTTAAGGCCCGTTTAAAAAACCCACCAATAGCAATGCTTTCGAATCTAGGTTTCTTATCAAATTGACCAAACGACTAAAATGCCAGGCCGCAATTAGTGGGCAAGTCTGTGGAATGTTCAGACCAGACCCAACAAACACAGCAACTATTATTCACGAATACTGCAGTCTCACTCAAATTCTTCATTGCCTCCTCTTACTGATCCGCCTTAGCTGAATCTATGACACTTATAGATTCCGGTCCCCAAAGAAATTCAAGACTCCCATCATCTAATGGTAGGTCCGGCCGACCAAACCCGTACCGAATTGAGAATAGATAATCGCAGTACTCAGTAACCACAACAGTTCCTAATAGATAGCCTAGTTTAGAATAGACCAAAACAAAATCTCTTGAAGCAGTACTTCCCTTTTATACACATCACTGCATGGTTACCAATCAATATGTTAACTCTGTCAGACAAGGAACCATCTGCACGAGTATAGGGATCTCCCTCATTGCAGAACCTCTGCTTAGTATATGGAACACTGAGAAATTTATTTATTTATTATGGTTCACCAGCAGTTGCTACACTATTACATACAAATCTTAAACTAAAACTTAAACATAAACACTAAATGCACAACCATTATAGGTGGACACCTCTTGCACTAACACTTGATACAGACCTAATATCTATACTAAACCATTATGCTTATTACTAGAACAAAAAAATCACCGACATAAACTTGCAGATATAGTTCGAGTCCCAACTCTTCGTGTTTAGAACTTCACCTCTACCATTGAGCCCCCATGGATCTCTTCTGCTATTAAATGATCAAGTTCCTTGGCATTTTTTTTGCGCTATATAGCCGCACTGACTACTAGAATCTATAAGACTACGACATTGTAAGATTCAAGCAAGAGTAAAGTTTTTAGTGCCTTTGCACGCTCACAATCGCCGCACCACAGTCGATGTATTCCCTGCGTTGGCTGAAACGCACCTGATGCTTCACTCCTGACTGGAAAAATTCCGAGACATAGAGCTCCACTATGACCATCGAATTCCTATTACAATGCACACAAAGTCTCTCCCAGCAGCAACTCATACTACTGTGTCCCAGGCGAAAGCAACCGCAGCAACGATCAGTCCAGCCTTACCTTCTACAATTGACTCTAACTCAGCGCACTCTTCATTAAAATGGGAATCTCTAAAAATCAGACATTACTTTATCTTTTTCTCCTCCAACTCGTAACTTCTCTCCTGACACGGCATCTCTTCTCACTTCTTCATTTCTGATGCTTGATCTTAACGGTATTTCTGTAATTTCTGTTGTTCTATGATCGGATCGACCAAATTTCCTCTTGAATCTTAAATTTCCCTACTTCTTCTGTAATTTGTAGTTCCGTTGTTTTGACCGTTGTCGCTATGTTTTGTTTCTTGATACATCCTTATATATGCTTATAGATATTTACACCCAGACACAGAAAAAACAGACACGCTCACGCACAAAAACGTTCGTCCCGAGTGGGAATCGAACCCGCGACCCTCGGCATGGCAGTCAGAGTCGCTAACCATCAAGCCAATTGGCCGGTCAAATGAGTGGAAAGTTGCTACTGTATTGTCTTTTAAGTTAAATGGGAATCCATTTCTTGTACCAAACGACTTGCTTCTTCTCTGGCTGATAAGGTATTCTCTAATACGTCTCGAAAAGCAAATTGTCTACGTCGGGTTAATCACGTTCATTTATATTCGATGCAAACCCAAAATACTTTCCATTGTAAAATATTTCCATCTTATTCTGGCAATGTTAGTTTAGGTAATTCCTTGGAAAGAACATTGACATGTTTAAATTCGCACCCTTTCATTTGTTTGACTTTTAACGCTAATTCAATATGAATTTCTTTAGCCTGTAGTTGTACCGTGGTGAAGTGGGAAACATCATCAGCTGATGGCTCCGAACTCAACCTGAAGTAAATTTCGTGATAAATATCTCTAGCCTTTTACAGACCATTTTAGCGTCCTTTGTTTCATCATCATTGAAATTACATATTGATTTCAATTTAACACCAGCTTTCTATTATCATTGCGACGTGCAGGAGTTCCAAAGTCTATTTAAACGAGACAATAATGACCGTCTAAGGGGCCACTGTCTTAAATTGAGCACTAGTTTCTCAAACAACAACCCTCACAAATATTCCCTAAACAACAGAGTGGTCAAAGCTTGGAACAAGCTCTCAGAAGACGTTGTAACAGCTCGAAATGTTAATCAATTCAAAAACCGACTTGACAACCATCTCAAAAAGAACAACAGGATACAGGCACTCAACAGTTGAATCAACTGCCTGTCTGATAATTAAATAATAATAATAATAATCTGTTGCAATCGTCTTATCAAAACACTGTACATTTTGATAGATAATTCTTGTTTCTTTTTGCCTCTGATGTTCATTACCACTTCCAACAAGTAGCAATTAATATTCATAATTTTACATGCATGATAACTTTAATAATTGAATCAAGGCATTGACTCATCAATGACTTTAAAAACCTGAGGTAAGCTATTTGACCACTAAGCCACACAAATCATTTATAATTTGAAATCAATTCTCAGATACTGTTTATCTGGACAGTGAAAATTCAGGCATTAATTAGGCTTGCATATTGTAATCCCCACAAGGAGTCAACACTGACAATCAATTGCATTTTAAATAAACAGCAAAACCATCAAGTGTACACGTTTCCTATTACTTTCCATAACAAACTTAAGAAAGCATGTTTGTCCCAACCATGCCAGGAAATAAGCACAATAGGCCCTTATACTTATTTATCAATCATTACCTTTGATGATTCACCAATGTAAGGAAAGCTTAATATAATTTGCTGTATTTCTTATTATTGTATATTGTAAATTTTTGCACCTTTGTTATATATGTTTTTACCATCTCAACCTAGTAAATTTCATTAGTAACCTTTGTGTATAGGTGAAAGCATTTCAATATTATTACTTAGGTATTCTATTAATTAGAATTCTATGTCATAATTTATTTTCATTGTATAAAGATTCATGCACAATAAATCAATATTTATAATTATATTCATAAAACTCCCCATTGCATGACATCAATAATAAATTATATTACCATTTAAAGATATTACTTCTCAATATCCTTTTAAAGCTTTGTATATATTAATTTGCTACAATAAGCATGTAATGCATCCTATATGCATTTATTCATAGAAACCATGTAACATATATTTATTCATATTCATTATTATTTATTCAATTTTTGTTTTTTTTTTTTTGCCTTTATTCTCTCACACATTATTTTCTTAGTAGATCTCAAACATCCTTATTTAAACTTGATTATACCGACCAATTTATTAGATAAGCATTGTTAAACAACATTACTTAATGTTGTCCCTACAAAGGAGAAACAAACCAAACATCTCCAGTATGCATGACCATTGCAAGAACTGTTGCTCAACAATATGTACCTATTGTACCTACAGAGGACAAATACACCAGACATCTCCTATATGCTTGACCACTGCAAGCACAATCAGCAATCTATCTTACTTCATTGTAATTAGTTATGTAATCTGGTTTATTTTATAACCCATATAAATACCTTTTTTTTTATAACTACAAAACTTTCATAATAATCCATCATGTTAACCTGTTAACTGTAGAACTATATGTGAACATAAAAGAGGACATACCTATTCATTATTACATTATTAATAATCTCATATTAGGTATTTCTATAAAGAGTACATAAATAAGGTTTACCACTGAGTTTTGTAACCTCTATATTATGCCACAAGCATTCTGATTTTCCCTTTTTTTTTCTTTTTTAATTAGTGTTTATCATTGCATTTTTTTTTTGTAGATAATTGCTTATTATTGTTGTTGTTTATAGCATCATGAGTATTCTATATCATTGTTGTACCATTAGTAATACCTTGTAGTATTACACATAACCTTTTAAACAGTAGGTATTTCTTTATTTTCATTTCACATACAACTATTATCCTGTAATATTCTGCATTCCAAACTTAATGAATTTGTGTGCTTGTTTAAAACTATCTCACCATAGTAACTTAACTATAATGTTATCTTTAATTTCAGATGATTTATTCAATTGTTTTACTCATAATCCTCACATTCATAGTTTTAATTATAATTCATTTATTACCTTAATATACTAGACAATAAGGACTTTATAGTATATCTTAATAGTCTTACAATCACTCAAGACCAAGGACACACCTCATATTTAACTTATTAATATTCTCTTATGATATTATGAATCAGCAGTTGAGTTTGGACAAACAGGACCCGACGGGGCAGGCGGTCGTAGGACTCGTCTGGTCCCGCAGCCCCGTCAACGGCGGAGAAGGAACTCGAGGGGTTTTAGTGGGTAGGCTCCCCGGTCCCATCCCATTAGGGGAAGAGGTCGGGGAGAGAGTCCCACATAACCACCGCGCCTGCCCCGGCGCGGTGGTATGCGCAAAGCATTTCCCCTCGTTAAAAAAAAAAAAAAAAAAATGGACAAACAGGACTACTTCCTCAAATCCCAGCACCTCCACCATGTCGCCAAACTTGTACTAATAAGTAAAATAGGTCTAGCGAATACCTGATAAATATAGGAATTATTAATGATATTTGAAGGTAAGTAAATGTACCTATAGATAGTAAATAATTCCAGCCTGGTTTCCAAAGAATCTATATATCTAACAACGCAGATGCAGTAGACATCAATTCCTTATTTTATACAGGAATTGATGCATCATATCTCAACTGATAAATAATATGCATGTAGCTGATCTGAGTGGTGATTGTCTGAGAGCAAACTGTGTTGAGGGTTTATACTCTTCATTTTACTATACACTTCTGAGTAATAGCCTGAGTCAATAGTTTATGGACTATTTTTAAGTCGCCTCCGCCACCCCTTATAGCGACCCCTTTCCTCTCATGTCCATCTCAGTTTACATGAGTAACATGACTGGCTAAGTATCGAGCATGATCCAAAGATCACCTCCTTCTCCATACCAATGTATGTCTAAGCATCGGAGCATAATCCAACGATCATCTCCTTCTCCATACCAACGTATGTCTGAGCATCGAGCGTGATCCAACGATCACCTCCTTCTCGATACCAATGTATGTCTAAGCATCGGAGCATAATCCAACGATCATCTCCTTCTCCATACCAACGTATGTCTGAGCATCGAGCGTGATCCAACGATCACCTCCTTCTCCATACCAATGTATGTCTAAGCATCGGAGCATAATCCAACGATCATCTCCTTCTCCATACCAACGTATGTCTGAGTCCACCCAAATGATATGTCTGTCTGTGTAATATGAATAGCTGAGTCTCTGAGCATCATCCAACGATCACGTCCCTACTAATATCCATCCGAGGCAAGCAGGCACATCCTACTATAGCAAGTAACAACAACCGTAAGTACAAAGTTTCTGAACCGCACGCTCGAATGTCAACTAGGTACTTGGTATTACAATCAACTAAATCTAAAGCGCTCACCTAGGCCTCCCGCAACACGCGGACCCAGGTTGCCACACTCACATCTCTCAATCTCTGTCTGGATAGTTAGTTATTTGCTTTGTTCACACTTTATAATTGATTTTTTATTTATGTGGGGAGCAGTCGCGGGAAAATGTGTCAATGCCGGTGACAGGACCTTTTGGGTTGCCAGTCTTTAATATTAACAAGGTTTGATGTTTTAGTTATTTACAATTTATGGTACATTTCGCGACGTAGTTCGCGACAGCAACTATTAGGTTTTGAGTTACTTTAAAAGCAGCTCGCAGTGCGTCGCTCGTCCTTTACTAGAAGCTTGTGATTAATTGCAGAATCAAATGGTGGCGAGAAGTCCCAGTTCCACGTGGACGCATATATACCATGGTGCACTAGTGGCTCTGCTTATACCCTGTCTTAGAGGACTTGACGTATTTGGTTTTCCTCTCCCAAGAGATCGGTTCGCGTAACACGGCAATGGATGTTGAGGGAAATGCTGGTGTAGATTGATCAGTATCAATGATGATGATGTATGTATGTAGAGCCTTGTAACCAAAGAATGGCTAGATTTTTTCGAACTGATTGAACAACAAGACAAACATTTGTGTCCATTTGTTCTGTGCCTAGATTTAAATATACATATATGGTATATTTACATACAGACATATTTGTGTAGGCACTATGACTCAATCGGCTCGACAGCCGAATTGGGCAATACTCTGAAATCACTAACAAAACTTATCTAACTGGCCTTACACTCATCATAATCTGTTGATGATTATGACGTATTTATAGACTACCTTCATGTAATTGTCAAAAATGTGACGTCATTTATGTGACCAATTTAATTGGCATTTAATGAAACAGGGTGTGAACTTTGTGTATAAGCCAAGCCTGTAATGGGTACAGTACATTTCAGTTCACAACTAGCTGTTCCTTGCGGTTTTACCCACATTTCCGAGGGATGTTACATTTTCTCGGGATTTATTAATCTATATAGTTCTCCACTGAGTCGCGCTAACAATATTAATGACCCCTCACCTCCAAGTTTGGTGGTGTTGACGATTTATAAGGTGAATCGTTGGTCTGTTTTTTTTTTATTTGCATGTGGTTGGTAGGTATGTTTATATCAGCCCGTATAAAAATCTGGGATACAAATTGTGGTACTATATTGTAGAGCTTATAAATAAGCTAGACTTCGGTTACTACCTATGTAGATACTCAATCGGTTAATTTACCTACTGGTGGTTAGGTAAGACGAATATTTAAATGCTTAGGAAAGTGCTAAGGTCACAAATATGTATCAGCATAAATGCCCAGTTTTGTGCGAATAGCAATATTTTTTGATGTTTTTACACGCTTTATATTAGCTTCACCTGTAACCGACCCCTTTGAGCTCGATTTTGTCCTACTTTGATCAATCAGATTTAATTCAAACTTTGCACACCTGTCAAAGACCGATCACAATGCAATAATCCGATCAAAGCATCCGATTATCCTAATTAGATTCGCCAGGATTAATTAATTTCTTTCCGCATCCTTTGCATGCGAGTAAGAGGGATAGAGCTAGTGCGCGAACTTCGCATGCGTGCAGTTCCAGACTTACTTTTTCGGGCACTCAAAAAAATGTAATTAAAAAATGAAAAATAAATAATAGTTAAAAAAATCTAAAAAACACGCTTTATATGGAAAACCAAACTAAAAAACAGAAATTATATTTAAAAATAAATATTAATTAAGAATAATGTAATTTTTTTAATAAATATAAGTTATTAATAGTTTGAATAAGAAAACAAATGTTTCATTTTTAGCGTGTTTTTTAAAATAGTTTTTTTTTTTAACTATTATTATATACTCACTAGCTGTATACCGCGGTGCATCCGCGTTTCCGAATGATTTAACATTTTCCTGGGATTCAAAGTATCAGTAAAAATACATTTCAAAAATATCCATGTGCCAAGACTTATCCAATCCGTTTAGTAGATTTGCGTGAACACATCCATCCTCACAAAATTTTGGATATATAACATTAGTAGGATATTTATTTTTATACCTTTATCATAGCATCGTAAGCATATCCACTGTGAAGCAGTAGTGCGCTTGTGTGTTAGGTACTGTATTTTGGTTAGATGGTGAGGGGGCCGATGAAATTCCAGGCACAGGAGACATAACAGCCTCATGTTTTAGATTTGACAACGCACTGGTGATGCCCCTGGTGTCGCAAATATCCATAGGCAGCGGTGACATCTGCTATCAGATGGACCGTCTGCATGAAAAAATACCTTTATCCATCTGCTTATTCAAGTTAAACAACTTCATCTTAACTTTCATAATTAAGTGTCTGCTCGTTATAAACTGTTTAATACGTACCTATATAAAGTAAATCCGTAATTGGATGTAAGGGTCAATATTATATATGTATATACTCTTTTATTAGATTTAAGATGTGTGGTTTTTGTGAAATTATAAAATAAACTGTCTGTGAGCTTTGTTTTAATGTATATCTACTATTTGGTTTGTGATCCCATAACATATTATAGTAAACTATTACTGATATGTTCAGTGAATTAAAACAAAGCTCACAGACAGTTTATTTTATAATTTCACAAAAACCACACATCTTAAATCTAATAAAAGAGTATATACATAGGTATATAATATTGGCTCTTACATCCAATTACGGACATTTAGTAATCTAACATGACATTAAGTGACCCACAACCAAACCGCGAAATTGCATTTGTAATTGTTTATTTTCTATATATCGACGGAAGAAAACAATAAGGGCGTAACCCGTTAAAAGGTCGTAACTAGACTAAGTATAAGGTGGTAATCAGCTTTTTTTTTCTGCGTCGAATGGTCTGGGTCTCACTGCTCTACAATGACATGAAATTAAAAAATCAGACAGTATTTTGAAAAGTGTGTTTAATTTTTTTGGCGCAACTGCCCTTAAAACGGCCAATATTTTTTTTTTGAGATACGCTGAGTAGAAGTTTGTGTTTTCAATAAAAATGTAGTTACACTGTTCCTATTTTAATGCCCCACAGGTGTTACAACCATTTTGCGGGATGCATTTTTTATACGCCATTGCTTACGACATTCTCGCGGTTCGTGTTTTTGTAAGGACAACGAATAACCTCAAAGTTACTACAATTTCATGGGTGACTGAAATTAACTCAAACCATGTTAAGACATTATTACCAGAATCAATATTTGGCACTTTAGGTAGTTAAGACGAATCGGAGGTCCCGTCATTCCTGGTTTATTCTCGCTTACGCCCCAAGCAAGCTACCTTACTCGCTGCGCGGACGCCCTTATGAAAGGTTGTGTCTGTTTTGTATCAGTGAAATCGTGTTTTAAGATTTATAATTTTGGTAAATAAAGGTATTTAAAGTTTGTGTGTCAATATTATTTTGAATTCTTATTATTATTGTATTATTTATTTGTATTGTATTATGTAATTTTTAATTAAATAAGTAATTATTACAGGATATATTACGCCTTTATAATTTTAATTACCTACAGATAAGTTTCATGATTCTTAGTCAGTTAATTATTAGCATTAAATGTATCTTTAAATCCAATTACATTCTTTAAATCAGTGATTAGTAGATTATTAGGTTGATAAAACTATATAAGTTAGTTAACTTACCTAGAACCAATGAATTTTTAAGGATGTTTTATCTAGTTACTTACTTAAACTTCAAGGTAACTAGGTACCTAACATTAAATCCACATGATACCTATCTATCTTGGGGTATTAGGTAGGTACCATACCAATCAATCGGTGAAGTAAATTTATTAATGTTATATAGGTATCTATTATCCTATTCTAAACACCTTCTTAAATTAATTGTTTAGGCAGTCGGTAAATAGGCACTTAAATGATAATAATAGGTCTTTATTGAAACCTATTGTACCTTTAAATTCTCATAAACCAGGATAATAAATGATATGGTATGTAAGTAGAAGTATCTCCTATTTATATAATATACTAGCTGTCCCAACAGACGTTGTCCTGTCGAAAAGAGTCCATAAAAGAGTTCCCTAAAAAATTAAACGTTGGAACCGTCAACACAGCGCCATCTGTTAGAATCTTTTGGAGTTAACAGATAATTGTGACTGTCAATTAATTATAGACCAATAATTTGCAATAAAATAAAATTGCGACTATAATTAAAGATCTAAGCTATCCTATCTCTTAAGATGGACCATACTGCTCACGGTGTGCCAATTTAATTTAAAATCGGTTAAGTAGTTTAGGAGTCCATCGCGGACAAACATCGTGACAGGAGATTTATATATATTAAGATGTATAAGTACTCTGCTACTTAACAATTTCTGAGACATTATAACTATAGTAAGTTGATAGCTAGATACACCTAGCTATAAACCTACGTGATACCTATCTTGAACGGTTAAAACCTAGGACTTCGATTTGAGCTAAATAGATACATGTAGGTTTTATAGTTATATATTTTGTTTATTATTATGGCTTAACGACTGTCTGTCGGTCGCCCACCCCGGCCGTGGCCTTGGCAACAGCTGACTCTACCGCCGCGTGCGGCGCACGGCGCGCGCGCCCTTTGATATTATAATGAATAGATAGTGTCCATTATTTGTTGATTTTAAAGTCGAAAAAAAAATTAAACAAATAATGGAAATGTGTTCTGTAACTGATACTGAACCACCGATTTATTTTCGCGCATTGCTTAAAAATATTCCTGTATAATACATCTGTATATGTTATTGTAATGTATGGATCGCCACGTTTACAGATTTGTTATATCTAATACAGTTTCACACGCGTCCTCGAGGCACGTTACATTTTCCTAGGATAGAATATTCTGTGTTAATCTGGTTATAAAGTTTCAGTTCTGCGCGCTATGTGACGGCCGATTGGGCAGAAGGGTTCTGGAATGGAGGCCACGTACCGGCAAGCGCACTGCGGGACGTCCACCCACAAGGTGGACAGACGACCTAATAAAAGTCGCAGGAAGCCGCTGGATGCAGGTCGCTTCCAACCGGCCAATCTGGAAGTCATTGGGGGAGGTCTATGTTCAGCAGTGGACGTCTTACGGCTAAAATGATGATGATGATGATGATAATGTTTCATCCAAATCTCCATCAATCATCCGAAAGAGTACCTAACATACGTCCACCCAGCCTCACAAACATTCTCAATTATAATATAACAAGCTTATTCCCCGCGGTTTTACCCGCGTTTCCGAGGGATGTCTTGTTTTCCCAGGATAAAAAGTAGCATATGTGCTATATCAGGACATGCTTTATCTATGTGCATAGTTGCATCCAAGTCCATTTGGTAGTTTTTGAGTGAAAGAGTTACAAACATCCATACATACTCACAGACTTTCGCATTTTTAATACTAGCTGTCCTCCGAGGTTTCACCCGCGTTCCCGAGAGATGTAACATTTTCCCGCCACAAAAAGTATCATATGTGTTATTCCAGGGCATTTTCTATATATGTGTCAAGTTTCATCCAAATCTATGGATTTGGTAGTTTCTGCGTGAAAGAGGAACAAACATTCATACATCCATACATACAAACTTTCGCGTTTATAATATTAGTGTGATAAGTAGATGAAAAATATTTTTCTCAACATTTAAATCGGCATCATTAAATAAATTTTCTTAGAGCTGAACGTTTGTTTTAACGTTGAGACTTTGTGCCGGATTGTAGGCAGGCACTTGTGGTGATGATCATAAGCTAACGGAGAGCAGGATTTAGCCAAAGGTAAAGTTACGATAGGAAACTGCACGAGCACGAGAAAGAGCTGTTCGTATTGGTGGGGCATCAACTGTGAGTACATAAAACTAACTATTAAAACAATAAATGGGAGACCAGAGTCATTGTCCAGAGTAGTTTTGTCCATTAGCTTGATGAAAGTTCAAACAACGGAATAGTTTTGATCACCCCAGGGATGTCCACAGTTGAACATAGGTTCTTGGATTTCCATTGTTGTATTGGCTCATACATTTACTAAAAACGTTATTATGTTATATATTCCAATGTTATATTTTTACAATTTTGCAACAATATACTTTCCTTTTATATTCCAGTATGCGTTTATTCGTATTAAACTATGAGAGGCGCTGATGTGAACCTGATATTTATGTTAAAGTATATTTTTTGGATCTTGGAAGAGATAGGTGGCGCTACAGTTAGGTAATTTTTTTCGGTGCATTTGACGATAAGTGGTCATCGCTGTCAGTAGCCATTAGCAACACCTGGGGCATCGCCACTGCGTTGTCAATCCTGAGACGTAAAATTGTTAATCTCATGGGGCAGTGATTTCACCGGCCCCCTTACCTTTCTAAACGATACACAGTAATATAACAAGTGCACTACTGCTTGACGGCGGAAATTGTTAGAGTGGTAGTACTTCCTCGAATGAACTCAGCACTAATCACTCTACCTTTAGCTCATAGCGCCACCTACTAGGGAGAATAACGTCAGCAGATTTGTCCGTGGAATTCATGAATGTGAGAGGATAGAAAATTTGTCACTAATAATGCTTAAAGGCAATAAATTCTGTGGTTTGTTTGGAATTGTGCTTAATGCCTTGAGGTATTGTCACTGAGAGACATGTTTAAATATGTACCACTTCTCAGTAGTAGGCCTCCCGGTGCGATCCAACACCTGTACTTGAGAGCCAGTTATATTCTTGGCTCTGAGCTCTTACCAGATTTTTCGGCCACTTCATCACGTATCGTAACATTGTAGTAGTTAGCGAATCTATAAGTAAGTAGTTAAATAAACCTATTACTGACGTGTAGGACCACGTTCTATGTTTAACGGATAAAATAACTGAAATAGAAAAAATATAATACAGGGGAAACTTTTTGAAGAAATATCTATAATTTGTGGTCTTGGATGATAACTATTTTATATGGCACCTATGTAATTGCAGTTTCAGTTTATATGAGCTTGATCGCAAGCACAAGTTTTGTTGTGTATTTATATTACAAACTATGCTTGTACCTACTGAGTTATTACTCAGTAGGTACGCTATATACGGTTTATTGGCTAACCAGAGGCTAATCATATATTTTATATACCATACTCATCTAAATCATATCAAAATTTGTATTAACTAATTCGCTATAACATAAAGTAACTGTTAGCTGCGACGTAACTCTGAGTCATATTATTTTACTAATATTATACGCTAGCTATTCCCGGTATGCGTGTCTTCGAATGTCGTGCGAATCTTACTAGCGTGATTTATCTATAACCTTGATCCTGGGTTCATTCATTAATAATTTTTCTCCATTTTTCCAGGCACCGTTTCAATGTTTTTCCTCTAAAAACCTAACTTTTGCTAAAAGAAAAATCAAATAGTTTTTCAAATAGGAGCAGTGGGTCCGGAAATTACCCTCCGCATACACAAACAAATTTACAAAAATTGCTCTCTCTCTCTCTTTATTATATATTTACTAGCTTTCAAATTGAATTCACAAAACTCTCTATTTAATATCACTGCATACTAATTGGACCAAAAGGGGCCTCCTGTGGTTATATAATTTTATATTTTGTTAAAGTGTTTTGATAATATACGTAGGTATTTTGCTTTTCAATGCTGACACAGTAAACCATTTAATATTTTGCATTTTAAATAGAAACAGCTGTGGTGTTCTATACGATTCTTCTATTGTTTGTATTTATTTCGATACCATAAGGGGATTCCGTAACAAAGGAAAGTCTCAAGAAGCGTTTAATGTAGTATTTCAGAGGAATTAAGTTCTATTTTACAAGATATATGTAGACTCGTCGTACGATAGGTAATTCTAAAGAGTCACAGGCTCGACAACACTACCTGTATGCAGCGGACGTATCTACTCTCACCCGTGATTTGCGTAGTACTGACTAGTAGGCATGGCATGATTCACAAGTAGCTTGTGAAAAATTATATGAAATCTTTTCATATGTCGCACCTGCCATGACGTCGTCTGTTAAAAATCACTCTGTTACTTTTCTGCTACCTTGCCTACATGATACATCGCACACCGCAGATCATTCGGATATCATCGTATTTCACCGATGACTCACGACGACGTCAGAAAGAAGGAGCGCCTTTCTTACCCAGTCGTGTTAGAAAGAGCAAATTATATACTGATCGTCGCTACGAACGGGTCGCACGGCCATGAGTAATATTAGAGCATTGCGAAAAAAAATCATTCGCTGTGAAATTTCACAGGTGAAATCACTGTAAAAATTATTTGACTTTAATGAAAATGAAATAAAAGTAGCAATCATTTCCATGCCTACTGACTGAGACGCCGCTTCACTACATGCATGGCATTAGACATGGAAATGATTGCTACTTTTATTGCATTTTCATTTCATTAAATTATTTGAAATTTCGCAGCCAATGATTTTTTTCGCAATGCTCTAATGTCACATTTGCTACCGTTTGCTACTGTCAATGAAGAATGAATTATGATCAATGGCTCTGTTATATGAATTAGACCATAAGCTTTTTAGCGGGAACACGCAAGCAAGATCAGTATATATTCTGCGGTGGAGTAGGCAAGGTAGCAGAAAAGTAGCAGAGTGATTTTTAACCGTGTAGGCATGGCATGATTTACAAGTAGCTTGCGAAAAATCTATCTATATTTCATATGTCACAAAAAATCATTGGCTGTGAATTTTCACAGGTCAGAAATCACAGTGAAAAAATTAAATAATTTCTTGAAATAAAAGTAGCAATCATTTCCATGCCTAATGTTGTGAAGCGGCGTGAGACTGTGCGCGAGACTGTAACTAATATATACTTATATTAGTTACTTACTAAACAGAAACACTTCAATATGGATAAAAAACCTTCAAATGTCATGGCTCATCCTATGTGAAAACGATGGTAGACCTACCAACTGAGGATATCAGAGGCGGAGGCGAGACAGTTGATATTAAAAGTGTAATTAGTAATGCAGAGTACGACGCATAAAAATCAAAATCATCATTGATTGAGGGTAGGTAATAAAAACTAACTGATTTATAATGACATACAAATGGCATCGCAGTTAAGTGCACACGTATACGACGTTGCTTTAGTTCTCATTGCAGGCGCTTTTATTTCTAATCAGTTTTTATTCATTGACATATTCATGCACCGTAAATTCACCTATTTACCAAGATTTCGAATCCAAAATTTCATACAAAGCACCAAAACAAACGTGTTACAATTTTTTACAACAAACATTTACTACTAAACTAACAACTCAGAAATAGGTCCATTTCGATTCTGCAATGAACCATATAAATCCCCTATAAAGGCCGCGTCCTACACTCCGTCCCGTATCAGTCGCGTTTGCAGACCGAGGCACGCCCTCGCCGAGTCTGACGACGAAATTACCATAGCTCAGACAGCTGCAGCCGAATCTTCAGCTCGCGATACAACACACCAAGGCCATCAGCCTAGATACAGTCCTCGCCGGACGTTAGCCGCGCTCCCTCTAATAATATAATTAATTGTTGTTGTTTTTTGTTTTGAAATAAAGAACCACTAATAAGTTAAATCAGATAATGTAAAGTCTTTTGACCCCCCCACGCAACGCCCTGAGCCCGAGGGCCGAGCCCCACAGGGGGCACCCTCAGTGTGCTTGTTGCTTAAAATCTAAATGTATTTTCGGCTGAGAGCCCCTAGTGCTCGCCGGAATTGTCCCCGTAAGGGTGTAAGAGCCATCTGAGGCTAACACCTTCGTCCCTTCCAAAAAAAAAATCAGAAATAGGTATGCATATTAACTTCGAGTGACCGGCAATGAGAGCATAATCTATCTCGCAGCATTGCCGGTCTCGAGAGCGAGTAAACAAGATTTCTAACCGAAACACAATAACACGAGTGGACTACTCCTTCACGGCGGAAGTGGGTGAGGTGGTAGTAGGTACTTACCCGGACGGACCGTGCCCTTAAGAGTTCAATTACTTCAAGATAGATAGTGTGTACAAATATTACTTCTCAATACAAAGAAATCAGACAATATTTAAAAAGTTAAAGCTCCATCCCGCGGTTTTACCCGCTTTCCCGAGGGCCCCGGGCTGTAACATAGCCTATGGTCCATCTAGATTAATCTAGGAATCTTTTTTTAAATAGGTGCAGTACGTTTGTTGCAAACTTGTCTATAATATCCGCTCTCACTCTCTCTTTAGTATAATTTGCGGCGCTTGTGAAATAATTCTAGCGCCACCTAGCGGTTGAATGTTGAATTAGTTAAGCAGCGTTTAAAATATTTTCGTTTGACGAGGTTTCTTCGTAGGTGTGACAAAGGTGCCTCCGCTATCTGCTAGATGCCGCTGTAATATAATAGTATGCAGAAACTAGATTATTGATTTACATATAAGCCTATTTTAATAAGTTATATTCTACTCATCAAAATACTTATCCAGGATAGGTGCCGCACTTTTAAAGAGCGTTGTATCTTAAAAATATAATATCTGTTTGAAATTCGAGCATTAGGTGCTTTTAAATCAGACAAGCCAATATTTTCAATCAGTATTTAATCATTAGTAGTCACTTATAAAAATCCTACTAATATTATAAATGCGAAAGTTTGTATGTATGGATGTTTGTTACTCTTTCACACAAAAACTACCAAACGGATTTAGACGCCAATTGGTACATAGATAGAGCATATTCGGAAATAACATATAAGTAGGCTACTTTCTAACACGGTAAAAACTGACATCCGGGAACGCGGGTAAAGCCGCGGGGGACAGCTAGTGTACAATAAATCAACGTTGCTACTAACAAAATAACCTTTAAGTCTCTCTTTAAAGCTGAGAAAAACAAATTTGATGGCAATGATGTATTATAATATACACGTCATCCACCAACATCAAGGCAGTCCAAAACAGCGTTAATACTACATAGCATAATAATACATACAGGCGAAGAAAGGGAAAGAAAATAAACCTTTATTCATATTCATATCCTGGGATATTTATACCCATATCTGCATTGAAACAGCAGTGAATTTGTATTACTATGTTTCGGTTAGAAAGGTATGGGGCCGGTGACATTATAGGCACATGAGACATAATAACTTCACGTTTCAGGATCGACAACGCTTTGTCGACGACGATTGGTGTTGCAAATGCGAACGTCTGTCTGTTTGTCGGTCTAAATTTAAAAAATGAATCCGGCAAATGCGAGTCGGACTTGTTCACGAAGGGTTCCATACCATTATCTACAAAAACGGGTATGGGAGCCCTCTTAAATATATATTTTATCCTGTTTTTTTTTATATTTGTTGTTATAGCGGCAACAGAAATATAATCATCTGTGAAAATTTCAACTATCTATCACGGTTTATAAGATACTGGATAGGGACAGACGGATAGCGGAGTCTTAGTGATAGGGTTCCGTTTGGGTACGGAATCCTAAAAAACGGTATCTCATTACTTGGTTATATTATTGAAATGTACGAGTATTATGTACACTTGGGTTTCAATGTTACTGACTGTACTGTACTATTTCATGAGATTAAATTTTACAATTTATCTTTCATTAATAATAATAAATATCCTGGGACATTCTTTACACACGGCCATCATGTCCCAAACTAAGCAGAACTTGTACTATGAAAACCAGATAGCTGACATACTACATATATTACTTTTTTTTTTTCTAAATACATACTTATATAGATATTTACACCCAGACACAGAACAAACAGACATGTTCATGCACACAAATGTTTGTCCAGGGTGGGAATCGAACCCACGACCTTCGGTTTGGCAGTCAGAGCGTTTACCACCAAGCCAACTGGCCTGCAATTCATCACAATAATTATAACCATCTTGTGATACTATGATTACATTAGGTTTCTTTTTGATCTATTTTTGATAGGATTTTTTTCAATTTTGACTGTCGTCCGCGTGAATGAAGTATATATTAAAATTAACATACTAATATACATATAACACTAGATTTTGGATTGAATGGAGTAGTGCACACAATGCCCCAGCCTCCCCCGAAAGAGGGGGAGCTAAGACCACATTTTGTGCTAAGATGCTGTTACACGTTAGAATATTAAATCTGCTTGTTTGATATACGATACATATAACTGCCGAACCTTACTTCGATGAAATTGGCAAAGGATTAGAGCATGACTCGAATCGAAAATGGATGTAGTAGAAGAGGGATGGTCGAAATAATAATCCAGCCAATCTCTTTCATAATTATTATTATATTCATATTCTATACAAGGGCACAGTATGATATATATATCAATATGAATTTCAATTGAAAAGCAAATGAAAAGCGCATACCGCCATTTTTATATGGGAATGATGTTCAGCCCCCTTATTCAGCTGATACTAACTTAGCAACAACAGACAAAAAAACTAGCTTTCCAATTTTTTGTATTAATTATAATTTTAAGTTAGTAATAGTGATTTTGTTTTATACCATTCAGATTGTCAATATGTAACTATGGGCGCCGGGAGGGGAGTGCAATGGGGTGCAGGGGCATCCCCCTAATATTAAAAATAACCTTGACCAGCCCCCTTATTCAGCTAATACAAACTTCGTCAGCGAGCCGCTTCACGGAGGCCTCGGAGAGCTTACCTCTCACGTGATTAGTAGTATGAGCGTAGTTAGCGAAAGAGACAGAGCATGGAGGCCGCGACGAATCATCCTCGAGTTTATGTCCTTTTCCTTACAGAATCGAGCCCCAGTTTTTTACCGGTATTTCTTCCGTCCAGTGTTGCCACACCTATATCGGTCCAGCGTGAGCTGTGGCAAAGGCTAGCGCTACATAATCCAAGAACAGGCTTGGTGTGATTCTGATATCATATTTTCATCTCCAAATTGTATAAAACTACACAATGTCTGTCTGTCTGTTTGTATGCATAAATCCTTAATCAACGTTATAAATTTCGATACAACTTTCACCATAACTTAAAAATTTTAATGACAATGGCTTGAGTGTATAGTATACTTATACTACTTGACGCAGGCAATGCCAGGGTGGACCGCTAGTATTTTTAAAATATAATTATGTAGAGGAATGATATAGAAGGCACGCATATATAGAAGACGAATAAAAAAACATAATTTATTGACTTCAAAACAGGAGGAGGTGCTCAATTCGACTGTAATTTTAAAATATTCTTTTTATGTTTGTTACCTCAGAACTTTCGATTGAGTGAACCGATTTTGATGATTAATTTTATATTTTAAATTGATGAGGTACTAATTCCATGTGTCAGTCCAGAACATATACTATCATTGTGCCAAATTTTATCCCGATTGATTTAGCCATTGCATAATTGAATCACCAAAATCTAATCATTAAAACATCCAAGCTTAAATATCAGAAATGCGTTTAAGTTAAAAACAATACACCTATAACATAAAAAATCACAAGTAGGTTCCTACTAAAGTCTTAAAAAAGTTCTGGCCGTGTTATTTTACAAGAGAAATAGTCGGTTACAAATACAAACACAAGGTCATAGTACATCGAACTATAAATCAGTATTACAATTGGTTGTGATCTTAATTATATTCGAATGAGATTGAAGAGCTTTACATTGTGCCTTCTAAAACAGAAAAGAGCCCCCCCCAAGTGCGTGTCAACGCGCTGTGAAGGGTTCTGTAGTTGCATTGTTACAGTAACATTGCAGCAATGATATAATAAAGTTATAATGCACCTAGTAATAACTTAATCGACTTTTACTCGTAAACTTGTAAAACCTTTTTCACTGTGATAGATTTTCTTTTAAAGTCATTATCGCTACATAGTATAAAACAAAGTCGCTTTCTCTGTCCCTATGTATGCTTAAATCTTAAAAACTATGCAACTGATACTAATTGAGTGATTGAAGAGGAAGGTTTTTTGTTTAATACAAGTGACATCCCACGGGAATGCGGGTAAAACCGCGGGGGACAGCTAGTATTTTATATAAACTCTAAGACTGTGAAGGTTTCCCTTAAAGTAGTGCTGTTTGAGTGAGTTTATCAAAAATGTTTCAACTTGGTATAACCATGAACTAACCTTTTTATTTTAAATTTATACGCTGTTTCCAAGTAGTACTATATCAGTATAACATTACAACACGAATAAAGATATGTGTCTACTGCAATTAAAAACATTTAGAATTTTCTGTTGTAATTTTTTTACGATCTGTAATTGTATTACTGTTTACTGTTCACGATGATACTGTGTCTCATCGGTCATGACCGGACAACGACCGGTTTCTGTTCACCTTGATTTTTTGTCAAAATAACGAATTTCAATATTATGTAAGCTCACACTGCGTCAATTAGACAGGAGGGCTCCGCCGATGATGTCAGTGTTTCATTATGTCCATTTTAATAGACACTAGCGACTCACCCTGGCTTCACCCGCGTACCAAGGATAAAGTATATCCTATATCCATACCATAGACTGTGTATTCCAAACACTGAAAGCAACATCAGACAAACAAACTCAATTTCACATTTATACAATACAAATACTCGTATACTTTATTGTTCACACCATAAAAAAAGAAAATACAAAATAAAGTGTTTTACAAATATTATAAGTGCAAACAATTAAGGCGGCCTTATTGCAACAGCAATTTCTTCCAGGCAACCTAGGGTAATAGGAAACATTTATAATACTAATTAGAATTTTAAGTCATAGTGAAGTCTCTAATCAATTATGAAAACTGCATAAAAATCTATTGCGTGGACAAACTGACCTTTGTTTTATACTATACAGATTGTCAATATGCGACTATGGGCGCCGGGAGGATGCAAGGGGGTGCAGGAAACCCGACTAATATGGAAAAAAATACCTTGATCAGCAACCTTATTCAGCTAATACACACTTCGTCTGCGAGCCACTTCACATATCTCGGAGAGCTTATCTATCAGGATTAGTAGTATTAACGTAGTTAGCGAAAGAGACAGAGCACGGAGGCCGCGACGAAACATCCTCGAGTTAGTGTCATTTTCCTTACAGGATCGAGACCCAGGCCATTTACACTGCGACTCAGATCGTTGACAGACTGATTTAATATTAATATAGCGTACGTGCCAAATTGTGTATCACCTATGAACATCATAATTAAACACTATTATAAAATGAAAAATCATCAGATATTTTATTGGGATTGAATAAGCTATACAATATTTGTATCCAGATACACCTTTCTGTAAATAATCCTGCCGACGCCCATGTGTGTGACTAAGGTCTTTTATAGTTGAAATAGTCCACATGTCCCCAGTACAAACTAGCGTACTATATTCTTTGTAAATTTCGCTATTCACAGGTTCTTACGAACGTCAGATTATCCTCGGTTGGGAAGGTTGTTTGTACACACACAAGTAACTTTAAGCTACTATTGTATAGATAAGATATTTAAGTTCTTTCTTTTCAAGAGCGCTATAGCGCGTAGGCTACTAACGGGAAAGCGAGCTCCATCTTCGGCCTCATCTTCACTTACCATCGGGTGAGATTGAGGTCAATCGCAATCCCGTCATAAATAAAAAAGTAAACCCCATCTTTCTATGTAATGTACTAAAACATGTATTTATTATTTCTATAAATATTTGTGAAGACAATTTCAAATTAATTTAGGCCCCAACTAGACACTTATACACAACTAGGACTTGCTCCTGGAGTCATATTCGGTCAGTCATCTGCCAACTGAAAAGAACCGGGAAGATATCAAGGTTATATTATAATAACCAGACTATTTTGGCAATTTTTTATTTAAATTTATTTTTATTATTATTAAAGCTCAAGCCAGAAATAATAACCTGTACTTTTCTGGCTTCTAGGCATTGAAGTTTGTCGTAGGATGTTATTTAATCTTGTCTTTGGTCTGTAATAACATCTAATAAAAACAATGTAGGATTCTGTAGTCAGTAGTACATAATGGCATCTAAGCAGAGCTCGCGTATTAGTAATAAGATAAATAACAGAAAACATATACCACGTGTTTAAAATATACTACTCTACTATATGTATATTAGTACATCGTATTATTATTATTATTATTTTTTATTAAAGGGCATTAACAAGACATACACCAACAAAATTACATTTCATTTCATTATAAGTAGATCTCATTTTAAATGCTGCCTCAATTATAGGCTACCACAGCATGCATTATATTTTATTATTAATTCTAAGACAGATATAAAAACATATATTAAAAAAATAGTAACAACAAAAACAAAATAAATAATCATAATCAATACATTAAAAAGGGATTAAAAAATATATATATTAAAATTTAAAAATTGACCCTGACAGTGGTTTTAAATTTATGTATATTGTCAGAAAAAATATCAATGTCAATGTGCTTTTTTATCACGTTATTATATTGCTTTTGCAATCTGTGTAGAGTGGAATGTAAGCCCAAGTTACTCTTGGATCTTCCCAGGACAAAAGGAAAGTATTTAGAATATTATTAATTTATAAGTATTTATTAACATAGATGTAGGATTATTTATTGTCAAATTTCTGAACGTGCAACACTGATATCCTCTTCTGTATCCTGCAACCCCTAGGTTGTCTGGAAGAAATCGCTTTAGCGATAAGACCTTCTATGTTCTAAACACTTGTTCTGTTATCCATTTCTTTATGAATATTATGCATATTTTATACATATAAACCTCCCTCTTGAATCACTCTATCTATATAAAAAAAACCGCATTGAAACCCGTTGCGTAGTTTTAAAGATCTAAGCATACATAGGGACAGACAGACAGCGAGAAGAGACTTTGTTTTATCTTATGTAGTGCTGTACAGATACGACGTACCTACAGTGTTATTATTGTATAGATTTAAAGCTTGTGTTTTGACAGGCCAGAATTCGGCGGATAGCGGATCAATAAAATTAACCAGTAGGATTGAACATATCGTCGTTGCGACTTTAAGACCTCTTATGTGTCACTTTTGAATTTTGAATTTTGAATTTTGGCAAAATCACTTTTGAACGCTAGCCTTTTTCACCTTTTGAAAATAAATATTTTAAGCACCAACTTTTTATTGGGAAGCACATTGTAGATCTTTAAATTGGTAAACAAATGAGGATTAAATCATCGTATACACATGAAAGTTTGCATTCGATAGAGTATCAAAAGGTAAAAAAGGCTGGGGTAAAAAAGTGATTTTGCCAAAAGTGACACATAAGAGGTCTTAAAGTCGCAACGACGATATGCGCTTCGAACGTTAAATCGAAGAAAAAAATGAACGAAAAAGACTGGCAAGCTGTTGATGACCCAAACAGTCAAATCAAAATTCTTCAAGAACAACTAAAATGCCTTGCGGAAGTTAGTGCTGCTAAACCAGCACTTCCTACCAAAGAGCTTTCGGAAGCTGTGAGATGAATACAACACGGACGATGAAGAGCTCGCTCGAGAAACAGAGTGGATACGAAATAAGTCTCGAAAAAAGAGAAAATTGAACACCTCACCCACTCAAGACAAACAAGAAGATAGAATCGTAGAAGAAAATGTGACCAAGGAAAAGGTTCCAAAAATTCCTCTGCCCCCACCAATTACTGACAGGCCAGTTGGCTTGGTGGTTTGCGACTCTGACTGCCAAGCCGAAGGTCGCGGGTTCGATTCCCACTCAGGACACACATTAGTGTGCATGAACACGTCTGTTTGTTCTGTGTAAGTATCTTTATAAGTATGTATTAAGAAAAAAAAAGTAGTATATGTAGTATATCAGTTGTCTGGTTTGTATAGTACAAGCTCTGGTAAGTTTGGGACCAGATGGCAGTGTATAAAGAATATTCCGGGATATTGATTTATTTATCTGAATAGTGAAATAATCAGAGGGTAGGCAGAGCGACCTATGTAAAAGGCACCAGAAGCGCAACAAGAAGTCTGTAAGGCACTCGAGGACACTGTGAAATGTATAATTTTAACGTAACATTCAACCTCTGTGAAAGAAGGAAATAAGATAAGAAATCCTACTAATATTATAAATCTGAAAGTTTGTGAGGACGTATCGATGTTTGTTACTCCTTCACGCAAAAATTACCAAACGGATTTGGATTAAACTTGGCACATATATAGAATACGTCCTGGAATAACATAATATAAGATATGTTTAATGCAGGGAAATTATAACATCCCTCGGGAACTCGGGAGACACCGCGGGGGACAGCTAGAAATTCACATTGTAATGTAAACCGAGCCAGCTGCTTTGTGGTCGCGGTGGGGCAAGGTGAGGCATCTGTCCCACCCTGTTCCATGACTCAAAGTTAACAATTTTGGTATATTAAGTAACGAAAATATTTGTTCATATGAAAACGAAACTTTAGTGAGACCTTCCCGGTTATTATAGAAATAAAGTCAGTATATATAAATCTTTAAATTTCTACTACTAATCGAGTTCTGCCCCACCCCTAAAAAAAGGGGGTACGCCCCATACTTGTGGTATGAATAAAAGTCAATAAAAATCACTTAAATACATGGGAGTCATACTCTTAAAACGAAATGTGTGTTTTTGGAAAAAATATGAAACTTGGCACATAGCTTGCCTTGGAATAACATGTATAGCCTCTTTATACCGGGAATATTTAACATTCCTCGGGAATGTGTGTGGAAACCGCGGGGGACAGCTAGTCTACAATAAATTTAATGTAATTATACCTTATAATAATTCAATAATAAAAGATGCAAACTGAGAAAAAGGACAAGAATAATAAATATAATTAAAGGTAATTTAATCCCTACTAATATTATAAATGCGAATGTAAGTTTGATTGTTACGCTTCCACGCGAAAACTACTTAACCGATCATCATGAAACTTTGTACACATATTCTTGGAGGTATTAGAAGTAGCATAAGATACTTTATCCCGGGAACATGGAATCCTTGGGAACGCGGGTGAAGATGCGAGGGACAGCTAGTATTCAATAAAAATATTATAAAATATATATATTTTTGTTTGTAATTAATAAATTCAAATAATAAGAGAGCTATTTTGTCTATGAGTAACAGGCTATGTTATGTTACATTAGATCCTTTGGGAAAGGGGTAATACCGCGAGACGAAAAATGTTCTTTAATAAAAGGGTCTTTTATCAATTCTAGTATAGAGCTAAACTGATTTTTTACAACGCGTCCATATCAGTCGAGAAAATTGTGTCTCAGTAAAATGAACCTGACTAATATTTTAGTCCAATTGTAATTCATTTAGTACACATCACAGTTTTTTAGAGAAGAGGTGCTCTTAGGGCTGTCTTCGACCGGGGAAGTACTACCACCTTACCCATTTCTGCCGTGAAGCAGTAGTGCACTTGTATTACTGTGTTTCGGTTAGAAAGGTTAGGGGGCCGGTGAAATTACAGGCACATGAGACTTAACAACTTCATGTCTCAGGGTCGACAACGCATTGGCAATGACTCTAGTGTTGCAAATGTCCATAGGCGGTGGTGACCACTTACCATCAGGTGGACCATCTGCTTGTTTATCGGCCCAAGTAGTATAAAAAAAAAAACAACAACTAAACACTCACTTAATTAAACCCGCGCTTCTGTACCGACTATAGTTTATATTATTCAAAATGTGACCCAATTTATATGTCCGAATTGTTTCGGTTCGTCGACTCCCGTGCAGTCATCTGTACAAACATGAAGTTTCATAACAATTTTATTAAAAAAAACTAGCTTCCGCCGCGCGGGGCCACCCGCGATTACGAAGAAATATACTTTTGAGACAAAAAGTACCATACAATATATTTCTTGACCAATTTTCATCTAGATCCAGACGGCCACCTAACAAACAGAGAGACACTTAATCTATAATATGTATGGACTAGCTGTCCCCCACAGTTTACTTGCGTTCCCCAGGGATATGACATTCTCCCGGGATGAAAAGTATTCCATATGTTAATATCTATGTACCAACTTTCATCCAAATCCGTTATGTAGTTTTGGCGTGAAAGGGTAACAAACAAAAACAAACTTTCGCATCTATTATATTAGTAAGTATTGAATTTTAATTTATGGAAAATGTAATATAGGTATATTACATTTAACTCGTGGGTTCGATGGCGACTCATTCACATTTGCAAGTATGATCACGTCTGTTTATTCCATCCAGGTATTCTATTCAGGAATATTATGAGCATATATCGATCTATATTCTCTCCTTCATATTCCAAAGGTGAAAACACCTTTTGCCTGTGGACAAAAGATGTTATCCTTTAATGTCTTTTATCTGAAAAGAGTACTGTCAAATCAATCACTTTGCGACATTAACGCCTAGTATAAAAGACTAGACTTTCATTGTCTTTAGATCAACTTGCGTTGATATGTGTAGAGCCGACGTTTCTGTATGTACCTACATCTATATATATAAAAATGTTATGTTGGTTTGTGTACGCTTCAAAAACTCAAAAAGTTCTGTACCGATCGAGCTGAAATTTTAGCTAATATAATATAATTAATAATAATATAATGATATATAATCCCCATCAAGGATTGTTTTATCCATTTTTTGCATCACTCACATATCCGCGACGGCTTTGTTTTGTTTCTCATTTCTCAACCATTCAATCACAATGTGCCACAGCGAAGCGTGGCAGTGCTAGTTGAAAATATTTTCCAAGAACTGACTGTGGTTTGGTATCATAAGAAATATTCTGAAAATGCTGTCTGTCTGTGTTTTTGAAAACTGCTAGACTAATTTTATTGGATTGTTCAGAGGTAAAATGAAGCAAGCTTGGGGTTCGATATAATAAACAGTATTTTATTATATGGTAGTCGGGTTACGAAAAAAAAGCTACCATAATTTAAAGTTAGACCCAAATAAAGTCGCGGGCACAGCTTGTATTTAAATAAAATGAAACGTACACAAATTTAATTAAGCTTAGCGATGCGCAGCAGAATTGTTTGGTAACATAATAGGTTTCATTTACACTCAGTTACTCTTGTTAGTGTTTACATTTTATATTCTGACATTGTGTTTAACAAATAATCTGATACATTGAATTACCTATGTATGTCAGATTTGAAATTTGAAAAAACAGAATTATCGAAAATCTATTTATATAATATAAAAATGAATGTTTGTATGTCCTTTATAGAATCGTAAACTATGCAACGGATTTTAAAGCAGTTTTCAGTAATAGATAGAGTAATTCAAGAGGAAGATTTATAACCAGGATTGAAAGCGGGCAAAGCCGCAGGGCGCAGCTAGTACTTTATAAAAAATCCTTTCTGGGTTTCTTGCTGGTTTCTCTAAGTTGAAGGCTGATTTCGGTAACGCCGGAATCTCCAGCAGCTTGGATCTATTGAATCTAAGTGCCCTTCCTAGTGCCCTTCTAAGGCCTAGTCGATTTTTTGAGACAGCAGGTTTTACTCCGTAGTCGTTTCCACACTACTACAGTTTTCACGTAATCTTGACATATGTATTCTCTACAGACAGAAATCTGTTCCGAATAAAACATTTTTTTTTTCTATCCGGGCGCTATCTGGCCCGGCCCGCGAGCTATCCTCTGACTTAGTCAGAGACTTTATTAACGAAGACTTTATTAGTTAAAAACATGAAAAAACTTAAATACTAGGTTTGTACATCATTAGATATAATAAACACAGTAAGTTATACATTGCTAAAAACTACAATAGATAAATTATATATATAATAAATACATACATATGATAATATATTACAATTGAGTTACTAACGATAAATAATATTTATTTATTTTATCAACAATAAGACACACACTAATACATTCAAAAATACAGGTATAAAAATGTTAATCATAAATGGTGTCCCAATCAGAGGTGACGACTGCATGCATTAAAAAAGCACAAACAACAGACCAAAATAAATATCTTAAAAAAAATTACAACTCAATAATAAATCAAAAGAAAAAAATATATATATATGCGATACACAACATACAACGATTTACACATTGCTTACATTAAGCAGTTTATTTTTTTAATATAATAATACTATCACCGAATATATCGGCATTGCTTTGTTTAGAAGCTATGTTTTACGCCATAAGCATTCTATTGATTGGAGAGAACGTCCCAGAATGTCCGAGAATCGACTTTGCCGCTTTTTCAATGATAAGCTTATAATTACAACGTCTAGGGAATTTCAAGGGTGTAATGTCTACATATGCAACAAAGGATAATCGAGGGAATATATATTAATGGGTGTCATATGTCGGCTTTAGGAAAGAAGAATGACGTAAAATTAGTTGCTTCATGTTCCTATTTAAGTCGTAAAAAAAATCTAAAAGATGCGCTAGCATCCAAAATTGAATTTTCCTCTGCAATTAAATCCCTTTATCGTAGCCGAACTACCTCGAGCTGACTGAAATGCCGAGTATTAATCTCATTGGCTTAAAAAAGTAATTACCAGGCGGAATTTATTTAAGTTTCACTTACTGGAATGGAACCTCTCTTATCTAGATGAAATTGTTTAAGCACTATTGTTAAAAGCTATGCTTCACAAAAGGAGAGTTTAATTAATTTACAAGATATTTTGGACGAATCTCTAAGAGAGATTTTAAGTTTTCGAGTATATTAAGGATTTACTTTGTGGGGGCTTAGCGCATACTTATAATAATTAAAGGGCCGATTACAGCTGTAATTTGGTTTGTCATAAGAGAGCAATTTTATTGGTATATAAGCAACCCCGAACAAGAATATGATCTACATGATGGTCATTCACACAGCTAGGATGCTGATGAGATAACATGCTGTCTCAGCTGATGACCACCGGAGGCTTTCAGCTAGTATGACTCTTTTTTCAACATAACAACACATTAGGACAATATATTTCAGAAATTAAAAACCATTCACGGTTTGCGATAGGTATAATATTCCTGAAAAATATGCCATTTACTAAGTTAAAGTTTGTTTCTCATAAGGTAAGAAGGTGACAAGTGTGACAACCGATGGTGAAGAAAGTTTCTCGAGTGGTGACCGCATACTGGAAAACGCTGAGTGGGACTACTTCTCCCGGATCATTAGCTGGATGCCACTGGATACGGGCGGCTCAGGACCACCTATGATTGGTCATCATCTAAACAACTTGTAGTCTTTGATGCTCCTCGCAATACTGTGTCCCCTTTTAAAAAACTTATTTTTTACATTTTCTACTCGCGGCTCTCAGTCCGTAATCTTTGAAGATTCTACGATAAATTATTTTAAGATTAATTGTATTGTGTTTTTAAAAATTAACGTCTTACCGCGCTTGCTCAGTTCGTTGTTTTGAACTGAGGTTTGTGGTTCCTTAATATATAGTGTTACATTGAATTATTCTATTGCCGATACATGGATTATAAATAAATAACTTAAGATTTACTTAAATTTAGTTACACTTATTCATCAAAATTTATAATTCTAAATATTAAAGTTTAAGCTATTTCTGCCTCAGATGGTTTCACTCCCAAAAGACTCTCCATCTTCTCTCATCAACTTCTAACTTCACCTGTTTGTATGTTTGCCCCAAATCTTGCAACTGAATTTTAGATCAGCCGGTCTATTTAGAACATTTCGATAACTAACCGAATCGATTCCATTGGATACCGAATTAGTGTGGTACCATTCTCCATCCGATCGTGATTAGCTGTATGACGTCATTCTTAATCCAATATGGCGGCCATGATAAGATAAACCACCTCTAAGTCATAAATGACTTAGTGGGATTGTTTGGATGATGACGTAGACAAAATTGGCAGGTAGGAAATATACCCAATTGGACCTACTACCTAAAACAATAGCAATTTACTCTGCTAGTGGTAAGTGGATTTTTCTAAGGATTTCGATTACATACTGTATTATTTTTTTACTTAAATTCAGTTGGACAGTACAGTTTTTACCATTCATTCGACATTTCATTTTATTTATCATAAGAAGGTAAATTATTTTATCTAATGAATAAATGATAAATTAACTGTTACTTTAAGTAAACTAGAAATGTTTATCGAGAAATATTATAGTACAATTCTGAACTTATACATCTTTAATAATAATAAATATCCTGGGGCATTATTTACACACGGTCATCTGACCCAGAGATCCTAGCAAAAATGATACAAGATCTAGATAAAGAGAGCAAGAAAGTGGGCTTATTTATGAATATAAACAAAACGAAGCTATTAACGAATTCAATCAAATATGAAATAAAAATTAACAACCAACCTGTTGAATATGTAGATGAATATATCTATCTAGGACAAATCATCTCACATACAGACACAACTACAAAAGAAATCAAAAGACGAATAGCTAACGGATGGAAAAGATATTGGTCACTGAAAGAGATCATGAAATCCACAGATCTTAGTATGGGTATCAAAAGGAAGGTCTTCAATACCTGTGTCCTCCCATGTATTACATACGGGTGTGAAACCTGGGCTCTTACGAGACATCACAGAAACATGCTGGAACACTGCCAAAGAGCTATGGAACGGAGTATTACAGGTCTTAAGAAACAACATAAGATACGAAACACCGTCATAAGAAGTAAAACAAAAGTCACAGACGTACTTACTAGAATAGATAGTTTGAAGTGGAGATGGACAGGGCACATGCTGCGCGGCACACAAGAGAAGTGGAGCAACATCATAACTGACTGGTACCCAAGAGATGGGAGAAGGAACAGAGGAAGACAAAGCAAGAGATGGGAAGATGAACTAAAACTGACGGCAGGCCCAAAATGGAGAAGGGTTGCTAGAGACAGAGTACAATGGAAAGTGTTAGAGGAGGCCTTTGCCAAGAGGCACACTGAACTCAGAGATATTTTATAAGTAAAGAGACAACCACAATACAAAGAAAGAAGAAAGCAGTTCAGGATAAGAGGCTTATTATTATTATTTTTCATTTGTTTTTTTTTTCTCAGCTTGGAGCTAGTAATATTTTGACCATCACGGGCCTAAGCCAAGTCATGGTCAAGATTGGGGGTAGATATAGGGGGTGTATTTTCAGGCGTCTGCAAAAACTTTCTAACTATTCTGCACGTATTTAGAATCACTGCCTTTTGCAGAAGGCTATACATGAACGGTGGTAAGTCGAGAGTTTTAAGAGAATGATGAAGTTGTTTGGGTATAACCCCTGTTGTTGAGAGTATTATCGGTACAATTGTTACTCGTTGTAATCGCCACATTCGAGTAATCTCATCCTTCAGTTCGGTGTATTTGGTTAATTTTTGAGCTATTGTGTTTTGTAGATTATGTGTATTAGGAATACCTATATCTATTAAAAAAGCGGTCTTGTTAACTTTATCAATTACGGTTATGTCTGGGCGGTTGAAGTGCACGGTTCGGTCAGTAAGTATTGCGCGGTCAAAGTATAATTTGTGTGTAGGGTTCTCTAATATTGTTTCGGCTGTATATTTGTAGTAGGGAATGGGTGGTAATGAGATGAGTTTTAATTTGTGGGCTATATTTTGATGAATGATGTTGGCTACCTGGTCATGTCTATGTTTGTAGTCGGTTTGAATAATAGCCTTACAGGCACCTGTGATGTGTTGTATAGTTTCTGATCCACTATTGCATTTCCTACAGTTGTCGGTCTCAATTTGTGTTTTCATTATATATTTTTGATAATTACGGGTTTCGATTATTTGGTCTTGAATAGCTATCATGAATCCTTCAGTCTCCGGGAAGAGATCGCCTCTGTGCAGCCATGCGTTCGACGCATCCAAGTCGACATTGGGCTGGCACAGATCTTTACGATGTCTTCCATGAAGCGACTTCTGGTTCCAATCATCTATTTTATTTTGCCTTGTTACTATATATTCGTTCTGTTGTGTGCATGTGTCGTGTAAGTTGAGTGGTGTGTATTTTATGTCATTTTGAGTTATTGCTCTGTGCAAATTGGAAAAGTCAGCTTTGCTATAAAAATATGACCTCATAGTTGTGATCTGGCTATTATGCAAGTTAACAATATCTATTATTCCACGACCACCATCTGTTCGTGGTAATGTTGTTCTTTGCACACATGATCTAGGGTGATGTTTCCGGTGCTTGGTCATCGTGGTGTTAATAAGCCTTTGTAATTTTTTTAGTTCCGTCTTTGTCCATTTTATTATACCAAAAGAATAAGTTAGAATTGGAATTGCGTAACTGTTAATAGCTTTAATAAGATTACGGGAGTATAAGTCAGATTTCAAGATGGTGTCTAATCTTCGTTTAAATTGCTGGGTGAGTGAAGCTTTAGTTTCTTTATGGAGTATTTGTTTGAGTTGGTTATACCCCAAGTACTTGTATGCACTATTCTCGTCTATCGATTCAACAGTTTCTCCAGTAAGCATTTCATAATTGAGCTGATGATGATGTCCCGATTTTATCGTATTTACTTTACATTTATCTATTCCAAACTCCATCTTGATATCTAAAGAAAAGGTCTCAGTAATTTCTGCTAAACGATATAACTCAGGTTCGGAAGAAGCATACAGTTTTATATCATCCATGTAGAGTAAATGATTTAGTCTTACTTCCTGATCATCTGTCCTATTGACGTATTTAAGTGGATATCCTATATTTGACTTATTTAACTGGTTAGAGAGGGGATTGATCGCGAGACAAAACCAAAGTGGGCTAAGAGCATCTCCCTGGAATATGCCTCTCTGGATTTTTATCGGCTCTATGTGTAGTGACTTATCATTTGTATTTAATTTAATTTGAGTAGTCCAGCTGCTTACAGTGTTTTCAAGGAATGAAATGATTGTAGGGTGTATTTTATATATTTGCAGTATTTTTAACAACCAGGAATGTGGAACTGAATCATAAGCTTTTTTATAGTCAATGTACATAGAGAAAAGATCACGTTTTTGTTTTAATACTTGGCTCAGTATGACGGCATCTATTGTTAACTGTTCTTTGCATCCCTGACTAAACTTTCTGCATCCTTTTTGTTCTTCGTTTAACATATTATTGTCAATAACGTGTTTGAAAATAGATTTTGCTAAGCAAGATGTTATAATTTTGTAAATAGTTTGTAGGCACGTGATTGGTCTGTATTTAGCTGGATTTTTACGATCACTGAGGTCTTTAGGAATCATATAAGTTATACCAGATGTGATATAGTAAGGTAACGTGGTCGGGTTTTGGATGAAATTATTGATATGATTGTAAAGAAATGGCTGAATATAGGTAAATTTTTTGTACCAGTAATTATGTATTTGGTCTGATCCCGGTGCCTTCCAGTTATGTAACTGTTTGATTACATTATGAAACGTATCTATTGGTATTTTATTATATTCCATTTGTTGTGTGAGTCTATTATTGTTATCTTCTTCTGCTATCCATTCAGCTTCACTATTATGATCAACAGGAGACTCCCAAATATTAGCCCAAAACTGTCGTAGCTGTTCAGGGGAAGGGGTTTCCTCAATTGAGGAATTATCTGTGATTACGTTATTAGATTTTCTTAGATTGCGGTAGAAACTTTTCTCGCTATTTGTAAATTGAGCATTTTCTGTTTTGCGTTTGGTACACATTGTATAGCGATTTAATCTATTGACTGCAACTGACAGTTTTTGTTTAAGTGTGTCTAAAAAGTGTGGCATTTGTGAATTATACTGTTCATGTGTGGAATGCACTCTATACTGTCTAAATATTGCTTCTACTTTTTTGGAAAGTTTTTTCCCACGGTCTCCGTTAATGTAATGAGAAAGCCTGCCTATATTTGCCCTAAGAGTTTCAATTTTTCGTTCTAATCGAATTTGCCATTTAGGTTTTAATTTATTATTTAATATTCTATTTCTGGGTGGGATAAACAGCTTTGCTCCATTCTGTTTAGCCGCCGTCCATGCCGCACAATATATGATGGTTTGTAATGTATTAAAGTCGGAGTCTATATTAACATGTTCCCTAAGTACTACATCATTTATATATGTTACAATTTGTGATAGTTTTGTAGATGATTTTTGCTTTGGTATGTGGTCTCTTTCAGTTGGGTTTGTATTTTGATGATATTGTAGTGCTTGTACAAAAAGCTGGTCAATTTCTGGGCGTTTATCTGAATCAGATTGATGTAGAGCGTTTTGTTCTTGCAGCAGGTCTCGTTGTGTTGTGTCTATAAGGGCGGTAGAGATAACTTCTTGACACTCAGGTGTTTCTATCTGTATTCTTTGATTAGTCATCGTGTCGTTGTTTATTGAATCTTGGGTTTGGTGTTTTGCGTTAAGCTCTGCTATTACCTCTTGGCGAATCCGGTCAAGTACGTGTGTTTCAATATACCCGTTTTTAAAAATAATTCGTCTCTGATCCGCTACTCTTTGTTCAGTAACTTTTGAAAAGTTTGGAAATTTCTCAGTAAATTTAATGTGTAATATTTTACTGTAGGCTGTTTTATTCGTTTCTAGTTCTGTTGTAAGTAGATATGTTCTAGCTATGAACTCGTTGTGTTCCTTTGACCAATTCATACGTGAATTTGAGTGCGAAAGGGGAATATTATATTCATTCATTGTGGTATTTTTTGCGTCATTTAGTTTGTGGTTATTTATGGCAGTATTAAGAGATTGTATTTCTGTATTGACTTCTTGGTATATAGTATTAATTTTTTCTATCGATAGTAGATTATTACGGGTGATTGCTCGACGTTGATCACCAAGTCTCTGTCTTGTGACATCAATTTGTGGGAACTTTTCCTTAAATTTTGAATACAGTGGGGTGAGATAATCTTTAGTGTCACGTTCGAGTGAAGTTAGTTGAAGGTAGGTGCGCAGAATAAATTCGTTTTGTTCTGAACTCCATCGCCTGCGCGTGGGTTTGTTGGTAGGGGGCACCAAGAATTCGGCAGGGTGCGCCTCTTGTGCAACATCTACCAACAAGTAGTCGCTCATCGTTGAAGAAGTTGTTGGCGACACGGGGGTTCGAAATGACGAACCTGATGAGGTGATGACTGCTGATGGTAGTGCAGTGGCATTGTCATCGGCTGTAGCATTTTCCCGGAGAGCCCGCCTGCTCAACTCTCCATCGTCGGCTGTAGTAGATTGTTCGACTGGAACCCGCCTGTTCGACTCCGCGTCGCCGATGGTTCGCATCCTGTGGCATCCAGCATCGGCTCCAGATGCGCCCCGGCGACCCCCGGGCAGCGACCGCAAATTATATCGTTTTTCATTCATATTCTCCATGTTGGGTTGCCAGTGCCACGTTGGCCGTGTAAGTTCTAACTGTACACGTTACCGCCCCCTACGTGGATCGGATGGGTGACCCGGACGTGTGGCTGGACTTTAGGGGGCTTATTATTATTATTATTATTATCTGACCCAGAACTAAGCAGCGGAGCTTGTGCTCTGGAAAACAGATAATATATACTTCGTTTTCTTCTAACTACATACTTACATAGGTATTTACACCTAGACACAGAACGAACAGACATGTCAAAAGAACAGAACATAAATCTTTATAATGTCTGACAGGCCACGGAGACTTCTTAAAAAGCTAATATGGCAAATAGAAAGGCTAAATGGATAAAATTTACATTTTGTCCCGACTCCAAATAACTGGAAACAGAGCAGGGCTGATGATGATAAAAAAACAAGATAGACATGGAGAAAAATACCAGGAATTTAATATAACCACGGTACAAAGAACTTATAATTTTATTCTCTTTGTCCTGTGAATGAAACCTTAAACATGCCTTTATGAGCGTTTTGATTACATTTATACTTATTATTTATCGAAACATTCCGATAAGTAAGTGGTGCTTCAAATAAAATGTTTATTTTTTCATGATTGCGAGGAACGAAAGCGAGTTATTAATATTTTCATTAAAAATGTAATTTACAGTCTCCGGGAATCAGGAACTCGTTATCTATAAGTTCTGGGGCTCGATTCTGTAAGGAAAATGACTCTAACACGAGGATGTTTCGTCGCGGTCTCTATATGCTCTGTCTCTGTCACTTACTACGCAAATACTACTAATCACGTGAGAGATAAGCTCTCCGAGGCCCGACGAAGTTTGTATTAGCTGAATAAGGGGGCTGGTTAGGTCGTACCGTGTTGAATTCAGTTTTAATCCAGTAAGTCTTAAGTAGATTACTTGGCAAGACATTCTTGGTAATACATTTACAAGGCGCTTGTATTTTCCGTAACGATGGAGGGCTTGCACGCTGTACCTTACAAATATATTATAAACCGTCTCGCGGTTTTACCCGCCTTTCCGAGGAATCTCATGTGTCCCGGCATATTGAAATCGGTTGAGTAGTTTGGGAGATAACTGCCTACATCATTGCTTACAAAAATACAAACGTTATCTGTATGCAATATTAGTGTAGATGTAAAAGTTTGTGTGTGTGTGTGAGTAAAAAGTTTATTACGACTCTGGGGCTCGATTCTGTAAGGAAAATTATTAAAAAACGAAAAATAAATAATAGTTTAAAAAAAATCTAGAAAACACGCTTTATATAGAAAACCAAACTAAAAAACAGAAAATAAATTTTAATAAATATTAATTAAGAATAATGTAAAAAAAAAAAAAAAATATAAGTTATTAATAGTTTGAATAAGAAAAAATGATTTATTTTAAATAAAGCGGAGGTGCTTTTCAATATATTATCGAAATGATAATCCTTCTCATATCTGTCAATTAAATATTTATAACTATTGACACCATGCACACCACGCTTTTTTTTACAATAAAACATTTTTTCTTATTCAAACTATTAATAACTTATATTTATTATTTTTTTTTACATTATTCTTAATAAATATTTATTAAAATTTATTTTCTGTTTTTTAGTTTGGTTTTCTATATAAAGCGTGTTTTCTAGATTTTTTTTAAACAATTATTTATTTTTCGTTTTTTAATAAAAGCATTTTGAGTGCCCGAAAGAGCAAGTCTGGAACTGCACGCACGCGTAGTTCGCGCACTAGCTCTATCTCTCTTACTCGCATGCAAAGGATGCGGAAAGAAATTAATTAATCCTGGCGAATCTAATTAGGATAATCGGATGCTTTGATCGGATTATTGCATTGTCATCGATTTTTGACAGGTGTGCAAAGTTTGAATTAATTCTGATCGTTCAAAGTAGGACAAAATCGAGCTCAAAGGGCCGACCCCTTTGCATACATACACAGGTGAAGCTAATATAAAGCGTGTAAAAATTACACTCACTCGAGGATGTTTCGGCGCGGCCTCTATGCTCTGTTTCTGTCATTTACTACGCCAATACTACTAATCACATGAGAGGTAAGCTCTCTGAGTCCTCCGTGAAGCTCGCCGACGAAGTTTGTATTGGCTGAATAAGGGGACAGTTCCATTACAGATGATCGGATTTTAGTCAAACTAAGCATACAGACATGAAAGGTTCTGACACTTTAATCCTTCAATGTAGTATCCGATATGCTAAGAATTTTTTTAAATAATTTATAAGCCGATTCATAAAACATTCAAATTTCATAAAAAAATCACCAGGTTACATGAGATAATTCCAAATCTAAATGTTGGACATCACAGTTTGACCACCTGTATAGTCGCCTCTGTGAGCATGATAGTTATATGTAACATCGCTCGGTAACAAGTGGGGGACTAATATAACTTTCTTATTAATATATTATAATAAATACAAAAGTTTGTTTGTTAATTTGTTACGCTTTCACGGCTAAACGATTGATACGATCTTGCTGAAAGACACACATACACACTAGGTATAGTGAGGGACATAAGGACTTTGTATGTATGGATGTTTGTTGCTCTTATTTTTCTATTATATTCGGAAAGTTTTGCAGTAAAAGCGTATTACAAGGTAGTTCATTATATTGAAAATAAAAATGTATGGAAATAGCTACTCTCTAATTTTCTGGTTTTAGTTGTAAGTGATTATTGTTATTTTCTATTTTGTAATCTTATTTCAATTTTTTTTTTGTTTTTGAATGTTACGTTAAGTATTTCGTAATTGTTAAATATAAAATTCTTGTCGGTTTTTCTCAGTTGAAAGCTAATTTCCGAACCGGTAGTAGCTTCAGTAACTATAAATTTGACCTTCATAAGTACCTTCCGAGGGCCTAAACTGAATAAATGGTTTTGAATTTTAGATTTTTTTTTAATTTTTTCAAGCAAAAACTACCAAACGTATTTGGATGAAACTCTGCACATAAATAGAAAATGCCTTGGAATACATTTTGTGTCGGGAAAATGTTATATCGGAACCGCGGGGGAAACCACAGGGAACAGCTAACTTATAAAATTAACTTCGACGTTGTAACCGAGAGACTTGTACATGTATAATTCGGGTACAGGTCGGGAAAGGCACAATACCGTACCTCAGAATAGGTAATGTGCACGAGAGACGGAGACGGTACTCACCACATGTCACGTTGGAACATAAAATATCTTTGGTGAAATATGAATATTTACTAAAACCTCTGACTTTTTTCTTTTTAATACCACTTGGGCCTACAAACAAGCAGACGGTCCACCTATGGTAAGTGCTCACCGCCGCCAATGGATATTTGCTACACTAGGGGCATCGCCAATGCGTTGTCGACCCTAAGATGTGAAGTTGTTAAGTCTCATGTGCCTGTAATTTCACCGGCCCCCTTACATTTCTAACCGAAATAGTAATACAAGTGCTCTACTGTTTCACGACAGAAATGGGTAAGGTAGTACTTCCCCGGACGAACTCTGCAATAAGAGCTCTACTACTCCAAAAATGACTGTCTATCTCTTCGGAGATATTAATATTTATTTGAATCTATATTTAAAATATATTAACCTATATTTGATATCAGGAGAAACAAGAGATCCCTCTGGCGGAAACTACTATGGTTGTAGTGTGACGAAAGTGGTAAGCATTAGAGAATAATCAATCTGGATTCCCTTTCTCCCAAAAATTTCGTTGGTATATACATATAGGGTTAAATAATGACACTAATAATTTACATACACAAAATTCTAATTAACGCATTCAAGAATTGTAACTAAAAATAAAATATATATTTTTAGCGATTAAAAGTAGGGTACAATTAAATAAAAACATAAACCAACAAGAAATCCGTTTATTTACAATTTGAATCAAATTAAGACTAAAGGGGAACTAAACAAGTACAATCACTTTAAATCAATACAAAACAAAATACATATGTACTGCAAACTTCAATAATTGATTAAGGACAAGAATATCAAAATGTAAGCCGTGACCTTGATAACAACCAATACTGATTCCCACGAGACGTCCGTACACTGCAAGAACTGGCGAGCCAATGTGTCGCTGCTCCTAAATGTCCTGCTTATCTGGCCTGTCGTCGGGTGGCGGCATCACCGTTGTATAGAAACTCCTTACACGGCCTCTCCTGACGTTGAGTCGTCCTCGACGCAAATTCTTTCTTAAAAACAAAAGAACGATTACTTATAATTCAGAAAAACAAATTAGAAGCACTCTACCTCGCAGACCAGTCAATCTGTCTCCAGTCAATCAATTCATTCATCGTTCTTTATCATAGTTCTCACTCATGTAACACACATACATCATTCTCAAAAGAATAAAATATAATTGAGCCAAGGCATATTCCTGTCAGTGTCCAAAGGCCTGTATTCTTCAATCTTGCTGCTGCCAGTCGACTTCATCATTGGGTTACCAGTGAACCCTGTGACATGGCCTGCCAATCAGACCCATTCGTACGAAGACCGTATTCAAACGTACGAATGCATTCCACACGCAGACCGTATTCAAACGTGTGAAGCTTCCCGACACGCCGACCGTATTCAAACGTGTCGAGGCTTCTCAATACGCTGACCGCAATCACACGCACTGAGGCATCTCAACAAGCAGGGCGAATCATACAAGTGAGGAATACAGAGAGGGTACATCTGTGGCTCACCCAACAGGCTCACCACAGGAATTCGTATAATTTGAAACGTATCAGCTTCGTTTACCCTCAAAAAATGCGGCACATGCCTCACAGGGCTCCACTCACCCTACCACGGCACCATATACTGCGCAGCAGCTTGCGTAATTTTACCATAACTGCGCTGAGCAGACGTAGGGTATAACGCCCACCAGGTAGAATTTTAATCACCTGATGCGGACCACGCCTGCCGGAGTCAAGTTTACCTGCCGACTGAGAATACTTTAGAACAAGGTCATAAACATTGAACTGACGTGGTGTACATCATCGTTGTTTAGCTTGGTCATCTTGTCTGGTTTGGTTACTTCGAAGAAGCTTCGGTTCTACTCCTTGTGATTCCACAGAGAGCCTCAATGTTAGGTGTCGTACCCGTTTCACGTTTACTGGTGCCAAGGTGTTAACTAAGGCTTCTATTTTTCGAGGGCTCGGCCGAACCTGACCCTGTCTTATAAGTCTACCGTTCGAATCGCGATCCGATCGTCATTGTGGTCGCGAGCCCTTCGAGAAGTATGTCGAACTTGATTACGCGAATCACCCTTAGAGACACACTACCGTGGACAAGGCGTTCTCATACGCCTCATTATCACCGTTTCAATTAACGATTAAACACACAAAATAACAAAGAAATGAAGTAAGCAGTTATTGTAAACAAGACAAAATTCAAAGGTTAACGGTTTTCTTGTTGACAACTAATTAAAAAATTTCAATATAATTCCGACTATTCTATTTTGAACGATATTTGCAGCGCGCATTCTATCAATCGCCCCAACCGTTAAAAGACTGACAATAATGTCAAACAGGTAACATTAATAAAGTTGTATAAATATTGTCAAAAGCGCTAGTAAAGTCGTTAAGTTTTCTTTTCGTTAATTTTCCGCTCAACTTTATTATTTATTTTTTCATAAGAACCTTCTACTGAGAATAACAAACACGACAAAAAAAAGAATAAGCGAAATCGGTCCAGTCGTCCATGCGTGATGCCGTGACCAAGGGAAATAGGGATTCATTTTTATATATTATACGCTTTTGTATAATTTATTTCATAATGTTAATAATTAGCTTTTCCAATAGGTGCTCCTTAAGGTTATTTTAATGTTAATCTATGTTTGTCCCTGGTGGGAATCGAACCCACGACCTTCGGCCTGGTAGTCAGGGTCTCTAACCACCAAGTCAACTGGCCCGTCGCAATGTTCGAGTATGTGTGGATGTGACTTTATAAATTATAATATAATTAGACACATACTCGTATACCTACAACGTATTACAAAATACCCCCTAAAAATATAATGAATTATAAGCCAACAACCCTAGTAAGCTGTCATGTCAGGAAACCAGATTATTAAAAAGAAAGGCCTACGTACCTATTTTACCTAATAATTGTCTACTTTAATAGTTTTTCTATTTTCATTCATAAAAATCAGTTTTTTTATTTGTTTTTTTAATTACTTAGTTTGCTACATGACGAAGATAAATCCATCAAATCAAAGATGATTGAAATCTGTGCAGCACATCATGATTTATAAGATGTGTAACTAACACGACTTTGTTTTTTATTTATAGAAGATAGCTGTCCCCCGCGGTTTCACCCGCGTTGCCGAGGGATGTTACATTATTTTGTTCATTCTATCATCAATAGTTTTCGCAGCGCAAGAATGTTTTGTAATTTTTTCACACCTTGGGTTACATTATTGGAGTTTTATTAAGGATCCCTAATTTTTTTTTAAATATAATATACGTAATATATAAATATAAGTTACTCGGGGATAATGTAGCTTTCCAAAGGTGAAAGAATTTTTGAAATCGGTCCAGTAGTTTCGGAGCCTATTCATTACAAACAAACAAATCTTTCCAAAAGTATAGATATAGATAATAAATAACCTGGGACAGTTTACACGCGGCCATCAGATTCTGATATTGAACTAAGCAGAGCTTGTACTATGCAAACCAGATAACTGATATACAGCCTATAGTCGTAGTACTTATTTAATTCTAATTACATACATACTCGTATATAGAGTAGTGGTCGCTTAAAGATCACTTTCGACCGATTTTTGTAATTTGATTGAGTTTCAAGGTTATTGTGATTTTTTGTCTGAGTAAACTTCTGTAATGATTGTATAGAACTTTGTTGATTTATACACGCTTTATATTAGCTTCACCTGTATGTATGTATGTAACCGACCCCTTTAAGCTCGATTTTGTTCTACTTTGAACGATCAGATTTAATTCAAACTTTGCACACCTGTCAAAGACCGATGACAATGCAATAATCCGATCAAAGCATCCGATTATCCTAATTAGATTCGCCAGGATTAATTAATTTTTTTCCGCATCCTTTGCATGTGAGTAAGAGAGATAGATGAAGACACTCAAAAAAATGTTATTAAAAAATGAAAAATAAATAATAGTTAAAAAAAAACTAAAAAACACGCTTTATATAGAAAACCAAACTAAAAAACAGAAAATAAATTTTAATAAATATTAATTAAGAATAATGTAATTTTTTTAATAAATATAAGTTATCTGTTACGTCAGCTACGAGGTTGTTTAAGCACGACATTATGTGTTTTACATTGGCGGTATGGACGTAAACAATTTATTTAAATTCAATAAATGTATTTGTAACATTTAATATACAGGATGTTACAAAACTACCCGTAAAGCCAAAAGGTTAAATGGGGCCTTATAATGAGTCCATTACCAATATTTACGAACGGTAGTAACGCTGTACCTCAACGAAAATAAAATAAAATATTTTTATAAATGAAAAATACGTATGTTGGTCTGTTAAATAATCAGGTTCCCTGGCATGGCCAGTTACTAGGGTTTTTGGCTTTGATAATTAATTATATTTTTACGCGGTATTTTGTAACACGTTGTATATCAATTTAAGCTCACTGCACTCCTTCTCCATATAAACTATAACTATACCCAATCTCCCACTCCTCCGTGAGCGCAATATGGTTAAAAAGAGGTACGAAGTTTTTTTCGCGTATTAATATATAGATATCTTACAACCAGACACAGAAACATGGACAATACATTATAAACAACCAGACATGTTCTAGCACAAACATTTTTGTTCCGGGTGGGAATCGAACCTACAACCTGTGGCAGTCAGCAATCTTATTACGAAACTGGCTGGCTAGTCAAAAATCGATCAAAAGAGTCATTCAAGGGTTACATTCAAATTAAAACTAATAAGAGCGTGTTAATAACATCTCCTGCCACATTCCTTTATTCGCACCCATCACCAGGGGCGAGGCTCGATTCGGTAAAGAAAATGACAGTAACTCGAGTATGTTTCGTCGCAGCCTCGGTGCTCTATCTCTTTCGCTAACTACGCTAATACTACTAATCACGTGAGAGATATGCTCTGCGAGGCCTCCGTGAAGCGGCTCGCCGACTAAGTTTGTATTAGCTCAATAAGGGGGCTGATTCCAAAAAAAGCAGAGCATGCACGAGTACTATGGAAACCAGATAACTGACATACTACACATTACACATACTAAAAAAAACATACGGTTTTCGGACTGTTTGAGCAAAAGGACAAATATTTGTGTGCATGAAAATGTTTATATTTTGTTCTGTGCCTCGATTAAATATATTTACATACGGACAGATTCGTGTACTCTGCCTCAATCGGATAGACCGGGCAATACTCTGAATAACTAACAAACTTATTTACTCATAATACTCTATTGATATATAATACATTTATAGTTTTTTGGGGATACATATTGTGATACTATATGTAATAAGTTTTTGTAGGTAGTAGCAGATTTCTTAGTGTAGAGTTCGTACGAGACTTGTTACCACCGTACCCATATTCACCATCTTTTGAACCGGATTGTTGGCAGGCACCTATGGTTATCATCTTAAGCTAACAGAGAGCTAGAATTAGCGAAAGCTAAATTTACGGTAGGAAACTGCACGAGCTGGTTTTTTGTGCAAACTAAGCGGCATGAGAAAGAGCTGTTCGTAGTGGTGGGGCATCAACTACATACAGTAGTACATAAAACTAATTATTAAACAATGAATGAGAGATCAGAGACATTGTCCAGAGGAGTTTTGTCCATTAGCTTGATGAAAGGTAAAACAACGGAATAGTTTTGATGGAAAAAACCCTACTAATATTATAAATGTGAATGTAAGTTTGTTTGTTACGCTTTCACGCGAAAACTACTTAACCGATCATCATAAAACTTTGTACACATATTCTTGGAGGTATTAGAAATAACATAGGATACTTTTTGTGCCTGGAAAATGTTATTTCCCTTAGGAACGCGGGTGAAAGCGCGGGGAGCAGCTAGTGTTAAAATATACCACAAAGGTTGTATTGGCTCCTACAGTTACTGAATAGGTTATATATTTCCATTACAATTTTGCATTAACAAGTTTCCCTTTATATACCAGTGTGCGTTTGTTCGTAATTAAACGATGAGTGGCGCTGATGTGAACCTATGTGAATAAGTTAAAGCATACTTTATTCGATCTAAGAGCGATAGGTGGCGCTACAGTTAAGTAAATATTTCTGTGCATCTGAGGATAAATGGTCATCGCGGTCAGTAGCCATTTGCAACACCTGGGGCATCGCCAATGCATTGTCGACCCTGAGACATGTTGTTAATCTCATGTGCCTGTAATTTCACCTTCTTACCATTCTAAACGAAACCAAGTTCCTGCTTCACGGCGGAAATTGTTTGGGTGGTATACTTCCTCGAACGAACATAGCACTAATAACTACTTTTAGCTCATAGCGCCATTTACTAGGGAGAACAACGTCAGCTTAATTGTCCGCGGAAGTGTGTTAAAGCCATCAGTGGAAACTTCTTTTTCGTTAAAAATTTTATACATATTTTGTACTTTTATATCTGTAAAGTGTTAGGAAAATACCATTTCACTTTCCAATTATTACTAATAAATACGATGTATCCCATTCAAGAACTTAATTCTAAAGCCGTAAGTCACAAAATGAATAGACACAAGATTTCGGTGCGGAATAAACAATAGGTATGTACTTGGACATCATGTCGTTGGAAAATCTTTCAGCGCCAGGGTTATTAATAAAACTTTTTTGTTATATAAATACGGTACAAAATTACGGGCTAGTTTTTTTTTTTTTTTTTTTTTTTTTTATGCCACTTGGGCCGACAAACAAGCAGACGGTCCACCTGATGGTAAGTGGTCACCGCCGCCTATGGACATTTGCAACACTAGGAGCATCGCCAATGCGTTGTCGACCCTGAGACGTGAAGTTGTTAAGTCTCATGTGCCTGTAATTTCACCGGCCCCCTTACCTTTCTAACCGAAACACAGTAATACAATTGCACTACTGCTTCACGGCGGAAATGGGTAAGGTGGTAGTACTTCCCCGGACGAACTCTGCACTAAGAGCTCTACTACTCTTAATTAGTTGGTTAGAGAACCCTGAATACTACTTCATAGGTCGCGGGTTCAATTCCCACCAGGGACAAACATTTCTGTGCATCGCAAATTCGTAGAAAAAATATGTGTATGTATCTAACAGTGAAATGATTTTGAGAAAAGCTCAGCTTAGTTAGTTAGAGTAATTGTTAAACTATTGCCTAGTCTTAGTGAAAACTGACGGAGCGGGTATTAGTCTCACTATTAATAAGTGCTTGTGAAGGCCTATTTAAATAACACTGTTTATACACTAAATTTGTATAAACTTTTGAAATAATTTTCAAAAAATGTATACAATTTCATATCATAAAAAAAAATAGGTAAGTACTTAATTGTTACAAAGGTAATAGGACAGATACTACTAATATAATAAATGTAAAAGTTTGTATGTATTGATGTTTGCTCTTTCAAGCAAAAACTACTAAACGAATTTAGATGAAATTTAGCACATGTTAAAAAATGTTAAAAATAAATTGGTAACTTTTTTGCCAGAAAAATGTTACATCCCTCGGGAACGCGGGTGAAACCGCGGGGACATATAATATATTCACATAACAAAGTCTATTTTTAAGCTTTGATTTATCGAACTGTTTTATTTTTACGATGTAGTTTTTGTCTGTATTTGACCGGAACCTCACATGGTAAGTGATGATGTGGTCGTTAGTGGCAGCACAAGGCCTAGATTGGAACTAGCTCTTAAGTGCAGCTGTCGGAACACACCGACAGGTGCTTGGCTACTTGAGGGTGGTGTCTACCAGGCGGGTACTATGAAGTACCCTGCTGCCGTGCCATGGTTTCCTCACGATCATTATAGAATTCGAGCTCACGTCACGGCTAGCTTACCTTGTAATTATCCTTTTGAAAATAAACACACCGCAATATTCATTAACGTCGCTTTCATAATCTCCGACGCCACCTTGCGCTGCCGCCGGCTTGCTGGTAGTTGTTAGCCATATTTCATCCCACTATTAAATTATTACTTGAGCTGTACCCCGCGGTCGCATCCGTGTACCCGAGGGATGCTGCGATCTCCTGGAGAAAAACTGCATGTACCTATGTAGTATTATATACCTATATGTTATTAATAATATTATAAGGAAGCATTAGGTCGCCCAACGAAATTAAATGTTTACAGAAATTTACTGTTTTAAATATAATATTAATATTGAAGTGTAAAAAGTCACTTATAAGCTAACACAACATGCATTATTGACGGTTTACATTAATATATTGTAGGGTTAATGTAGGTGTACGATAACAATACCTATATAATAACTATGCAGAAATGATGAATCGTGGTAGCGTCAGTGACTCATTAGCTGGACTATGTAACGGTTTGTACAAACACTATCAATATATTCTATATGTGGGACCTTGGATATTTCATCAATCCTCCACCAGAAAGCACCTAAGCTAGTGACCCCGACAGAACAGCGAGCACTTCGACTGGTAATTTTTCTTCTGGTGCTTTTGGACTTACATATTAAACTGATATTTTCGGTCAAGTTATATAGTTTGTTTTTATAAGTGCGAGTGACTCACAGCAACCTTTGGTTCAGTACAGTGCCGCCATCGTCACAGCCCGGTAAAATGAAAGAGGAAAAATCAGAATCCACGAACTGCCATCAGCCTGTCGGTGAAGTTACCGGAGTTTTGGGTAGATATGCCACGGCTGTAGTTTGCCCAATTCGAGGCAGTGATGACCCCGCGGAAGCAAGGAGAAGCCAAATACAATATTTTCATATCAAAACTGGAGACAGATTTATTCAACAGGTGAGCGACCTGTTGGCGTCCCCACCGATACGTCACCTTCAAGGATAGACTGCAGCAGGTGTCAGAGAAGAGTGCCGAGCGCCAGTTCCAGAAGCTCGTATTGGAACTGGTACTAGGATCTCAGAAGCTTACACACCTACTGCATAGGATGAAGGTTTTGGGTCGTAAAACACAAGTCTTGGCACAAACTTTGGAGAGCCTGTGGCGTGTGTCAGGACCAGTTAGTGGACAGCTTAGCTGCTATCGCCGATAAGACAGTGGAAAATACCGGTACCGGCAACATAGCAGCTATAGTCGACGGATCGGCGCAAATGTCAGGAGGTAAGGAGTCATGAACGCTCACATAGCAGGAGTCGGCAAGGATACAGCCGGTGTCGCGTAAGAGTGGAACCTGCATAGCCAGTCTGCGTTGCCAGGTCACCCGGCGACTACCATTTTAAAAAGAATGCGAGACGCTGTGAGCAGTCCTGCACCTGGTCTAACTTTGGCAAGTGAAACTAAACGCAGTACAAACGCGGCACATGTAGCAGTGGACGAGTGTACTCTAGGTCTGGTATCCGAAAACTATCACTTGGTAGTTAAAGATAGTTCGTCTAAGTTAACCTTTTTGATAGATACTGGTGCTAACACCTCAGTAATTCCTAGCAATTGTCTTAAGAATCGCATTACAGAAAAGTGTGATATAAAATTGTATAGCGAAATTAGGACGTACGGAATATGTCATTTAGAAATAAGTTTTGGACCAAGAAAAGGTTTCAAATGGCCTTTTATTGTGTGTGATGTGAAGCAAACAATAATAGGGGCCGAATTTTTTAAAAATGTTTCGCTTGTCGTAGATTTAAATAGTAATAGATTTAGTTACTATTTTGTACGTTTGTGTACAATAAATATTATAAGAAAAGATTATACAAACTAAGTATAAATAAAAAGAAATTACTTTTAAAAATATGATTTAATAAAAGATAAAATAACTAACAACTAATATTATGACATTATACAAATATAAATGATAAAATGAAATAATATCCGACAACAACTTTTTTTTTTTCAAAATTCAGAACCATTTATTCGGTGTACGCCTTCGGGAGGCCCTTATGAAGGTCAAATTTCAAGTTACTGGAGCTACTATAGGTTCGGAAGTCAACCTTCAATTGAGAAGAACATAATACAACAGTCACCACTGTGGAGGAGCGAGGTATGATACCCCTCTATTTAAAAGGGAAGATCTTCCGCCAGGCTCAGATCATGCCTGGGGACCGCGGTCCAACTGTTGATGTTGGATACTTGTATATATGTCAAACTCTGAGAGAATCTTGACAGTGATAGTGTAGAATTCTCGCGTTTTATACTCGTTCATAGATGTCACCACATCACTGTAGTGCGGGCGGTGAAGGATTCTAGGCATGTTCATAGATGTCACCACAATGCCAAATGAAAATAAATTATAAATAATCCCTGCGAACCTTATTTGAACTATGTATTACAAACATTTAAGATAAACAAGAAGTCAAATTGCTCCCGCCGTTTACAATTGATGAGAATACTAACAAATAACATTTTATTGTGAGATATTTATTGATAAATTGTGATAGTTGTGATGCTTGTAAAGTCTGAAGTGTCACTTTGTGTCCAGCGCGGCGGTCGGCGGTGCTCGAGTCGGTGACAGCGGGTCTATTACGTCCTGATGATGCTTCGTGTAGAAGCGAAACGCGTGTAATTTTCCTGTTGAGTTTCCTTGACTTGATCTATCAAGTCATCTATCAAGGAGGAGATCCAACGGAATTAGTTACTAGACATTTGCTTTTTGTAAGATCTTATGATGGATTTCCGCAATGTTACGCTTGAGTCATTTACTTAGCTTGTAATGTTATAATAAAAATATTGTGTTGAAATATTGCGTTCAATAAAATTCATATTTCCTATTGAGAAGACGTTGCCATACGACAAGTCAAATTTCTCTGTCTTTTATAGAAAGCGAAATATAATTTTGGTAAATTTTTGTTTATTTTTAAACGTTTATGAAGTAATATATAATATATTTTTTATTTTTACGTGAATAGACCAGGGAAATACAGGGGTTCTTCTGTTCGTATCAGTTTCGTTGTTGAGGTATCAGAAAAAGCATGTTCCCCGAGAATGTTAGAAGCTCATATAAGAGGGCTTAAAGCCTTCAATACACAAACATTTCCGTACAAGTCGTTCAAATTAAACGTATACAATGTTAGCTTTGAATACTATAAATAAGCCGCATTTTACTCAAAAAAGGAACCTTAATCTTTTAACTTAAGGTCTATATTTGATTACCTAATTGTTATTTATCGATCGTCTTTGTCCTGGTATTATATGTGATAACGAATGCTGTGGAAAAATTCGTGGACTTCAATCCTACAATGAGCTATACCTTCCAGTGCCGCCACCTGCCAACAGTTTTTCGGGGAGAAAATATAAGTTTTTAGACCACTAAGTAAAACGAATTGTGTAGGCGTCAAATGAAATCCAACAGCTATAAAGCCTATCTATTAATGTATGTACATTGCCGGCAATATCACGTGGTTCCACCCACGTTCTCATTTGGTAAAAGATCTATTTTATTCTCCCATAAAATAGTTTGCAATAAATCACGTGGATCCGTTGCTCTGTTACTGCATGAAAGAATTACACAACCAACTGACAAATTGACAATTTATTTTAGATTTAAAGTAATAACGTTTAAAAAGTTTATAAATACGTTTTATCTCCTACGATTGAACATAATGAAAGAATTATGGCGAAGGGGTATTTTAGTAGGCCGGCTGATGAGAGGCGAGATCAGCCCCCTTATTCAGATAATACAAACTTCATAGGCGAGCCGCTTTCGAGGCCTCGGTGAGCTTGCCTCTCACGTGAATAGTAGTATTAGCGTAGTAAGTGACAGAGACCGAGTATAGAGGCAGCCACGAAAAATCCTCGAGTTAGTGTAATTTTCCTTACAGAATCAAGCCCCAGCTGGCAGTATGGCTCGCGGTTACTAATTATATAATTTTCTGTAATAGAGCAAGTTACAGAAAACTGTGCCCGTAATCCCCTGACGTATTTATTAGGAAACATGGAATAGGAATTTCATTGAAATGCTTTTATTTTTAATCGAATAAAACAGACAACATTTTTTCCCTAGATGGACGAACAAAATATGAAATATCGAGGCAAATTTGTGATGTTTTTTATCAAGCCAAATTTAATCTATCATATTCGAGCTCCGTAGTTCACTATCTGGTACATACATATATTTATTTTTATGATCTATAAAAAAAAATAGAATTCAGAATCCATGTCGGATATAATGGGCGCAGTTTTGCTTTTTTTTCCAAAAAAAAAAAAATTTTTTTTTGGGCATGTATTAATTAAAATGTGGCTTGTGTATCTTTTCATAATGAATGGGGATTTATGAAAAAAATGGTAATGAAAGGGAGTATTATAGGGAAAAAAAAGACCTCATAGTGTGGGACGATTGGCAGCCTTGTATTGAATACTATTTCCATACATATAATCTGCTAAAACATGTATAAGGCTTTAAATAATAAGATTCATTAATGAATTATAGCCGTTCAGACTTTTGATACGTTGATTGGCAGTACCGTGAAATGTTCTATTTATACGGATCCCAAGATACAGGGTCTGCCAATAGTAAACTACATTGATACAATATTACTATTTTATTCATAAAACAACTTTACGAGTCGCTGTCGAAACTAAGTACAATTGTGAGGTATAAGACTAGCGACCGGCCCCGGCTTTCCGTCACTTATACTACTTTTTAAATGAATACTTATATAGATATTACAGCCAGGTACAGAACAAACAGACATATACAGTACATGTACTGAACACAGTTTTTATACCTCTGGCGCCGACAAATAAGCACACGGTCCAACGCCGCCTATGGACACTTGCAACACCAGAGCGTCGCCAATGCGTTGTCGAGTTGAAAAATGAAGTTGTTAAGTCTCATGCGCCTGTAATTTCACAGGCTCCCTTTCTAATCTAATACAGGTATATTACTGCTTCACGGCGGAATTGGGTAAGGTAGTACTTCTCCGGGCGATCTCTGCACTAAGAGCTCTACTACTCAAAGATTGTTCTGCGTGGGAATGGAAACCACGCCCTGCGGCGCGGCAGTCAGGGTCTAACCAAGCCAACTGGCCCGAAAATAATAGCTTGTATTTCTGTCCTAATTATAGCTCGTAGAAAGAAACAATATTTCGTTACATTCTCTTGTCAATGAATGCTCAATGCTGCCATTGTTCTTGTAGGAATACAAAAAAGAAAGTTATGAAATTTTTGTTACTTTAAACATGCAGATAAATCTATGAAAAGACGATCAAACGTCGCCGCGTCCGTCGCAAATAAGTTGTAACCTTTTTGACGCTGCGGCGACTTTGCCGCTCAGTGCGCGCATTACAATTGAATACTTTTATGTTATTAAGTGGCGCGATGAAATGCCGCCCCAGCGCTTTGTTGCCGGCATGAAACGTGTAGTGCTTTATTAAGTTCTTTATTTGTTTTATTAAATATTTTTTTAATGAAGGTGTACAATATCTTAATAATCCTACTAATATTATAAATGCGAATGTTTGTGAGTATGTATGTTTGTTACTCTTTCATGCAAAAACTACCGAATGATTTTTTATTAAACTTGGCACATAGATAGTATTTATATAACCTGGATTAACAGAAATAATACTTTTTTTCCCGGGAAAATGTAATAATCCACGGGAATGCGAGTGAAACCGTGGACAGTTAGTATAAAATAAAATCAGTTATTCTGACTGTCTGTTTGTTTGCTTATATGCTGTCTATGTGTTCAGGCAAAGCCGGAGCGGGTAAAGAATATTTCATCCTAGCATTAATTTATTTATACAATATAATATAGCAAGGATGACTTATCTAGGTATATGACGCGCATATGGTACAGTTGGCCTAGTGGTTAGATACCCTGACAATCGCGGCAGTCGTAAAGGTGGCGTGCCAGGAGGCCGTGGGTTCGATTACCACCCAGGACAAACATGTGTTAACATATCTATTTACGTGCTTCTGTTTCTACGTGTCAACTTCAGCCACCAGTCATCTGGTAACTACCAGTATAAGCTCTGCTTTATGTAGGATCAGAAAGCCGTGTGATAAAAATGTCCCAGGATAGTATTATATTATAGTAATAATAGTAAATTTATTTATTTTCTCTCAGAATACATACTATTACAGTATAATAAATAAAAGAAACTGAACTACGGTAAACTTATTTAAATAAAAATATTATATTTATAGTTATAATTTTTTACATTACACTAGCTGCTCCTGGCAAGCTTTCATGCAACATATGTTTTTCTTTTTTTTTTATTTTTCGCCGGCATACGTAGCACTGCTCACTAAAGTTTCATCTTTCTCCGGAAAATAGTATGAGGCGCAAATTAAGACATAGAGTACAAACTCGCCCTATGCGCTCGCCGAACTTGACCGTTCAAAGGTGTAAGATAAGAACCACCAGAAGACGAATCAAAAAAAAAATCGTCTATATTTTTTTTATATGTACAGCTATACAATATGTAACAAAAACCCTGTTGTTCCTTCTAACTACGTTTTAAGAATCGGTATACATACGTAATAAAGGAAGTCATTTATAATAAACTGTAAACACAAATAATTCAAATAAATATTTAATTATTAATATTTGTAATGTTATTCTGATATCTTACCTCTGCATGAAGCGATGACCCGAAATCACAAATAATAGGAAGAAGTTCTACCCGACCCGACAAAGAGAGTGGCCTCTCTTTGTCGGTGCCGCCGCGCCGCGCCGCGCCGGTTATCTACCTATTTTTTCTACACAAGTTCACGACTTTGTCAGCTGTTGTTTATCACTTTAACGAATGAATCTTTGAAAATGTTGGTTTACACGATATTTTTATGCACAATTGATAATTGTTATAAGTACATTTAACACTTTTACATAAACAACATTTTACATAAAGTCCCCACGTCTGTCACACAAAACCTTAAGTACCTACTTGCATTTTAATGTATTAATTTATTATAATGTCTACTAGACGGCCACGGAGATGCTGTTCAATATGACCACCTTGTACCTCGACACATTTGTTGCAACGCCTAATAATATTTTCACGTAGGTACGCTTTGTAAAATGGAGGTATCGAACTTGATGTGGTCAAATGCTGCTACTATGCGTGAACGCATTTCGACCTCCGTATCACACGTTTTTTTGAACACCTGTTGCTTAACAATACCCCAGAGGCAAACAATCGAAGGGCGTCAGATCAGGTGATCTTACGTAAACAAAACACAAGTCACTCACTAGGTCAACAATAACAACCATTCGAAAGTAAGTTGCGCGGGAGACTAAGGAATTCGCTTATGATTCGCAGGGCGGCGGGTGGTGGGGTAAAGGGGTAGGAAGGCACGTGGCAGGGATACGAGGCACGCGCCTACGTTTTAGCGGCATCTTCTGTCGCATCAAAGAAAGCCGCCGAGCTCTTAGGCTATTTAGCGAAATAAAGATGTATTTGTAAAATCAGATAATCTAAACATTTTTTTGAATGTGTCGATTTTAATAGTTATTTGATTTTGACCTTTGTACTAGCCAATGTTTATAATTGTTAAATTCTAATATCATTAATGGTGTGATTGTAGGTAATGTATAACGTTCCTAAAAGGAACAACAGGGTTTTTGTTACATACTGTAGATACAGTGTCCAACTGGCTACCATCATCTATCATCAAGGCCTTACCCCACAGTGCCTGGCAGTTTCACTTGAAAGCCTGTTCCCTTCTAGCCTTTGTATGCTTGCTACAATCAGCACCAAATCACCATATTGTAGGTCCGTACATGTTTTATTATTTTATATGATAGTGATACTCAGTGCATTTTGTCGCTTAGCTCTTACAAAAATCGTCCATGGGACATTTTCTACTTCATTGAATATATTTTTCGGCGCACATCCAATGACGCTACACAAAATGCAAACTAACCTAATACAGCACGTTGCTCAAATAGTTCGGGCACCGCGCAATTCATTCGTAAAGCCAAAACCGCAAAACTCGAACAATCCGCCATAGAGCCTCGCGTCGGTTTGTGACTGCGCTGCAAATTAATTTAGTTTTTGCCTCGTGATATCTAAGTTAGTTTGAAATGCGCGGTATTGTTAGCTAATCGATGATTTCAGTAATTTTTTTATAGGTTTTATTTTGAATTTTAAATTTATTTCCATTCGAAACGCAGCTAACCACATACATATAGATAGATCTATGGACGTTCAGCGTGCACGTGGGAATGCTATACCGCACTATAAAAGTTTTCTTTTTTCATTTGAGCATCCAACATCGACAGTTAGACCGCGGTTCCCAGACGCGATCCCCTAGCTTGGCAAGAGATCTTTCCTTTTAAATGGAGGAGTGACCTTGCTCCTCAATACACAGATTCGATAACAGTAAGTAACCTACCTAATCGCCACGGTTGAATAACTAGATACGTTTGCTTTGTCTGAAGGTAAAAAAACTATTTAAAACAATAATAATTATAAACCGCAACGGAATAAACATAGGCGAACACAAACCATTCAACCGTCCCAGTAACGTCATTTATTTTTTAGGCTGTTGTTTTTCCCCAACACGAAGCATAGATGTCTTTTTTAATTCGCATAGAACTTGGGACTGAAAAATATTAACAACGGATTTTTTTGGTGGTCATTCGTAATTCCGTCAATTGTGTTCCGACAGAAGCCTAAATACAATAAAAACAAAGCGACCGAAGCGTGGAACCTATGAATGGGCCGCGCGGTCGCTCCACAGGCGTTCGATTCTATAAGGGAAATGAAACAGACTCGATGATATTTCGTCGCGGACTCCATGCTCTGTCTCTTTCGCATGCTACGCAATCACGTGAGGGGTCCGCTCGGTTAAACCTCGTGACACTGGCTCAACGCCAAAGTTGGCAAAGCGGTATAAGGGGGCTGGAACGCGCGTAACGGTCGACAGAATGCCGCCCTCACAGCGGGAGTTGTAGTGGCACAGAGTAATGTTGCACAGGACTACATGGCTTCTTACTTATATTATAAACGCGAAAGGTTTTGAGTGATTTATTGAAATATAGCACTTAGATACAATGATATTAAGGATACTTTAATTCTGAGGAAATCAAGCTGATATACCATATACTTCCATAAGAATATTTCATATATAATTTTTAGAAAATTTAAGAAAACATAACGATTATATGAACTTTTCTAATGTAACTTTAACGCTATTGACAAAATAAAGTCTTACAATGTAACCTTATGATGTTTGACATAAATGTCAGTCGTTTGACAATATCGTTTAAAACAGAGCCATGGGTCGGAATTTTATTGATAAAATAATTAATTTATCATTACTTACTACACATTACACGGTAGATTCAATCGGAAGATTCGAATTTAATATTCATTGTTAAGACAGGACAACGTCTGTCGGGTCAGGTAGTATATTATAATAACCACCCGTCGGACCGACTACCTGGTCAGGCTTGCTGTTTGCCGAGACCCGATACACCCGTTCAGTAGTGGACATCCTTGGGCTGATATGATGAAGATGATGATAATCATTGTGTTATTTTCGACGTATTGATAAATTTTAAAAGGTGCTATGGAACCCTTCAAGCCTGAGTCCGACTCACACTAGGAAGCAAGATAGGCTCTTAACTAGATATTTAACAGAGAACAAACAGACACGTCGATACAAATCTGTCAGGGGTAGGAATCGACCCCCAACCAGTGTCAGGTAGTAAAGGTATCAGCCACCAAGCCAACTGTTCGACAAAGATTTTACTAGTGCACTAAGTTAAACAATAAGAAGTAATTAAAATTCCTTTATTATTTACCTAACTAACTTTATAGTGATTGAAGTAACTCAATATTAACACTATTTGGCACTCAATTCGGCCTCTGTCGATACTGTAACAGTGTTAGCTATTTTAACAGAATTCAAATAAAAATTTGGTCCGCAATTAAATTGAAAAAAAAATATACGCAACCGAATTCAGAGAATCATAAGCCAAGTTTTTACGAGTGTATAATTGAGCGAAATGCCTGGAATTCATATTCACGCCCATTTCCAATAAATTCGATTACAGTTTGAAATTTAATATTGAGGGCCTACTGTTCAATGTACGTATATAATTATCGAATATGGACTTTAGTAGGTACTGTTCTATTCTACTAACGTACTAATATGTATTATAAATGCGAACATTTGTGAAAATAGATGTATATATGTATTTGTTACAGTTTCTAATAATAGATGAAATTTCGCTGATAGATTATGATCTGGATTTACAAATAGGACTTGAGCGACAGGCCAGTTGTCTTGGTAGTTAGCAACCATGACTGCCAAACCGCAAGTCCCGGCTTCGACTCCCACCCGGGACAAACATTTGTATGCATGTCTGTTCGTTCTGCGTCTGGGTGCAAATACATTAGAACGTTATGTAATTTGTGTAATTACTAGCTGTCCCCCGCGGTTTTACCCGCGTTCCCGTGGGATATCACATGTATTATACATAAAAACCTTCCTCTTCAATCACTCTATCTATTAAAAAAAAACCGCATCAAAATCCGTTGCGTAGTTTTAAAGATTTAAGCATACATCTTATAGGGACAGAGAAAGCGACTTTCTTTTATACTATGTAGTGATATCAGTTACCTGGTACACCTTCAAGCTCTGCTTAGTTTGGGATTAGATGGATGTGTGTAAAGAATGTCCCGGGTTATTTTTTTACTATATATCTTGAGAAAATGCAACATCCTTCTGAATCGCGAGAGAAGCCGCGAGGGACAGTTGGTATATAAAATTGGTCGTATAGTGGTATTTATAGTTAGTTATTGATTGGTGAGGTAGCTCTCGAAGGCCCGTATACTGTTTAAGGAACTGATTGGGTAATCTACAGATCGAATGGCTTCTATTTTGTTTAAGAACAAGGCAGTCGATCGTTACACGAACGTAGTTAAGAAATACTACAATTACTGCAGCTTCGGAAAAAGCTTTGTGCAATATAATTATTCCTACCGATCAGCTAATACAAACTTCGTCGGCGAGCCGCTTCACGGAGGCCTCGGAGAGCTTATCTCTCACGTGATTAGTAGTATTAGCGTAGTTAGTGAAAGAGACAGAGCACGGAGGCCGTGAAGAAACATCCTCGAGTTAGTGTCATTTTCCTTACAGAATCGAGCTCCAGAATGGCAAATGAGATTATTTGAGGGTTTGATTGCATAGTGTAGTATAGTGTCACGCGCGGTTTCACCCGCATTCCCGAGGAATGTAACGAATGTCAGAAAAATAAGTACTCTATGTGCTAATAAGATAACTAGATAGTTTATAACCTGGAGTGGATTGCAGGGTCGGCAACGTGCGAGTGATACCCACGGTGTTGCAAGCGTCCATAGGCTGCGGTAACCGTTACCTACTACATTTGTAGTATATAAAAAAAAATTAAAAGTAATTTTTGCGTGAAAGCGTAACATAAATCCAAAAGTCATTACAAACGTACGCGTTTATTATATTAGCAGGATAAAAAAAATATTTGGCTAGAAATTCATCATTGCGTTGAAATTGAAGCGAGTTGAACAGTGATTGATTGAAAATGAAATGGGAGGTTCCGGAAAAAGGGGAATTGAAATACAATATGAAAAATCGGAATGCTAGATTAAAAAAAAAACACAACCTGAGTTGAACGTTTTCATTTAACAATTTTTTTATTTTTTTTTATACCATATGGGCCGACAAACAAGCGAACGGTCCACCTGATGGTAAGTGATTACATCAGCCTATGGACATTTGCAACACTAAGGGTATCGCCAATGCGTTGTCGACCCTGAGACGTGAAGTTGTTAAGTCTCATGTGCCTGTAATTTCACCGGCCCCCTTAACTTTCTAACCGAAACACAGTAACACAAGTGCACTACTGCTTCACGGCAGAAATGGGTAAGGTGGTAGTACTTCCCCGGACGAACTCTGCACTAAGAGCTCTACTACTCGAAAAAATCTCGTTTCCGTACTCGGAGTAAAAATCTCTGATCGCCATTTACTTTAAATATTAATCTATTTTGTAGTTCAAACGGTAAATACATTATATATGAGATAAATAAAACTAAAAGTAATAATAACCTTTATTTGCTACTTCAGTGAGACTTACGTACATTAACATAATATTAGGTTTGATGACCATATGCAACGTATTATTAACAAATATGTAAATTAATACCTTTAATTTTTTTTTATTTAATAAAGCATTTCATTCATTTTACACACGGCCAATCTGATTCCAAACTAAGCAGAGCTTAACAAATCCAATAAACTAAAATAAAACTGTGCAAAAAATCTATTACATTACCAGCTGTCCCCCGCGTTCCCGAGGGATGTAATATTCCCGGCACAAAAAGTACTCTAGGTTACTTTTAATACCTCCTTAAATATGTGTACAAAGTTTTATGATGATCAGCAAAGTAGTTTTTGCGTGAAAGCGTAAGAAACAAACTTACATTCACATGTATAATATTAGTAGGGTTGTAGAAATTACTAAGTATTTTGTGCACTCATCTATTAAAAACTTGTTCAGTTAATCTTTAAGAGAATCGTTTTGTGATTATGAATAAGTTAAGCTCCTTGTGTTGCTGACTGGAGCATTCTTTATTCGTAATAAAACTTTATTTTTCCTCAAAAACAAACAAACTGCAAGCAGCCATCAAGTTCCCGAGTCTTAAAGTATTAAGACAATGAAAAGAATTCCAACGTTTACTGGAAATAAATAACCGAGAATGCTTCAGTTGAAAAGAGTCTGAGAAGTGTTCAAATAGGAAATACATTTAGAATGCTCCTTGAAGGTAACATTCTAGCTTTCATATAACGAGAATGGACAGGGCCGTTTGCACATAAAGCGCATCATCTGCATACGATGTATCTACCACATATGACCACATTTCAAAACTTAGTTATTGTGTTTCTCGTAAAATTTATAAAATCCTTACTATTATTAGAAATGTGAAATATTGTTATGCTTTTACTGAATCGATCTTACTCAAACCTGACACCTACATTGCCTATGGTATGGACAGGGAAGTCTTATACCGGGAAAACTTTATTACTTTTTTCCTTTCAATTAAAGGAAAATTACATCTCTTATCAACGCGGGTGAATCCGCGGGGCTGAAAGCTAGTCTCATATAATTTTTTTACGTCCATTATTCTCTAAAAAGCAGGCAGAGTTCTAAATTTTAAGCCACAATCCCCCCTTTTTTGGGAGCTTTATACTCCTGCAGCGTTTATAGATGTCATTCCAAATTTCAACAGTCTTAATTACGAATAAAAAGCTTACCAGCCTGCACATCGTTGGTAGCTTAATAAAAGAATAAACAAAACAAATCAAAACATTGCAAATTGTTAGTCTAGACTAGTTGATTCTAAATACGGTCCCGTAATACGTAACAATAGGATCTCCTCCCGCAGTAAACCAATTTGTCAACCAGGTAAAGGATATAAATTGTATTTCCTATCACTTTGTTGAAGTGGGACAGCGCTTGTATAGTGATTTCTATGCACGCGTTGAGTGAAGTAGCACTTTATTCTTGAATTTTATCGTTCACTGTCTGTCCCCGCTGTGTGCCGCTTTCAATCGAAAATCATGCAATCCGTTAATAAAAGACACATTTTTTTACAAAGCACTAGCTTTCCGTTGAACACGCGTTCCTCGGGATCTAATATATTTTTATATATCACATGGCCCAGCAAAACAGCAGACGATCCACCTGATAGTAAGTGGTCACCGTACGATCATTTGCAACACCAGAGCCAAAGCGTTGTTGACCCTTAGACCTGAAATTGTTAAATATCTTGTGCCCGTAATTCCAACGGCCCCATTATCTATCTAACCGAAACACAGTAATACAAGTACTAAGAGCTCTACACTAAAAACTCCGGGATTATAACATAGGCTATGTCTATGCGAAATACTGTAGCTTTTAAATGGTGAAATATTTATTAAAAAGTTGGCGTAGTTACAGATTAATCCTAAAAAATGAATGTAGTTTATATTGTAGGTATAAATAATTCAAATACAAACAAATTTATATACACCTAACACACACGCATATAAATAAAAAAAAATATACTCTCGCTTTAGAATATTAGTAATTAGTATGGACTAGCTTTCTGTCCATCTGTTTTATTTCCATTTTTTCGTTTACAAAAAATCTTGTTCAGACTATTAACGCCTATAATTTTTGTTATTTGCCAAAACGGTCGAGCTTTTTTTAAGCGATGCGATTACTTACGAATAGAATTAAATATTTTATTTAAGCACATATTGAACCTGTTAAACACTTCAAAACATTAAGTTAACAAAAACCTACAATGATAACTTGGTTGTCTTACGCGAATCGTTCAAACATACACAAGTACAACATTTATACCAGCAAATCATTGAAATGGGTAGATAGATTTAATACCTTACGCGAATGCATCCACAGTGTGCAAATATTCGCTCTATTTCACCTGTTAGCAATCCCCGGGGGCCTTTCGAACATCGAATCAAAATCCATTCATTAGACTTTGAGATACAGATCCTCCTGCGAGCCAGACATAAAGGGAAATTTGATAGATTAAGCGATCCGGATAGCGGCTAGACGTAAACAATTATCTCGCCGACTCAATTTCCTGAACAAAGCTTTTCAAAGCGGTATATTGTTAGCCGGTAGCAGCATGTTTTGGGATTAAACAACGCTGCATTAAATTCCGTGAATTTATGCAACTTGCAAATCCCCGTTTAAGGTTTACAAAGCTACCTGTTAACAACCCCTTTAGTAGTATTATGTAAAGTTGTAGAACTAGGCACTACGTGTATATGCGTTTTCTACAGCCTCTTCTCAGTTGTGCCGTCGGTTGCTCAGAATATATAATAGTTCCTAATAAACTTGTAGTTTGGGAGTTCACGTACATTTTAAGAGCCATCTTACTTTGGAAAATGCTTTTGAGTTTTTATATTTGAAAGAACTCAGTGTAGTTAACATTGTCTTGAAGTTCAGATCACTTATCATTAACACTAAAAAATCCATCACCGCCCGCACTACAGTGATGTGGCGACATCTATGAACGAGTGAGAGAGAAACACGCGAGAATCCTACATCGCACTATCAAGATTCTCTCAGGATTTGACATAAATACAAGCATCCAACACCAACAGCTGAACTGCGGTCCCCAGGCATGATCACCTAGCCTGGCGGAAGATCTTCCTTTTAAATGGAGGAGTCTCATACCTCGCTCCTCCATAAGAAAGAAATAAAGAAGTAACCAACTAATATTAAAAATGCGAATGTTTGTATGTATGTATGTTTGTTACTCTTTCACGCAAAAACTACCGGACAGATTTAGATGAAGCTTGGCACATAGATAAAGTCTGGAATAACATACAGGCTTCTTTTTATCCCGGGAAAATGTGACATCCCTCGGGAAGGCGCGTGAAACCGAAGGGGACAGCTAGTATACCATAAAACAATCGCTGCTTAGTTTAAAATGAAATAAAAGGCTTTGCGTGGAGTATTTTCCGGGATGGTCATACAGTTTTAAAATCGGCTTTTACAAACAACATATGACGGAAGCACAGAAAATTGAGAAATGTAATAGGCTTATGACATTATCTACTGTAGTTGTTCACCTGCAGCAATGAAACGTTCCAACAAATTAAATGGTAGACAAATACTTTATAGTTATTAAGTTACATATAATATCATTACTAATAAATCAACTGAAGTCGATTCACAGATAATGCATGAAAAATAAAATGAGTATTTTATTTACAATACATTTTCTTCTGTTCCAGGGTTCACGCGAGTTAGACCATATTCTAATTAGCAACTTCAAATCCGATCAGCTTTTATAAAGCTGGGTAACAAACGTGCAAAAACACAAACTTTTTAAAATATCCGTAAGTTTGATAAGATTGCCTGAACTAAGTTCAACATACGAAATAATAAGTGTCGTGTCTATCTATATTGTACCTTTCTATAGGCTTACATTTGACCACAATCTCATGATGTGGTCAAATGTGGTAAACACACAAAGCCTCCAAAGGAACCAGCTCTCAAATGCAGCTATCGAAGCACACGGTGGTTCCGACAGATCACTTAAAGTCTATGGTTTCATCGAAACATGAAATGCCTAGGCGGACTGAAATCATGAAATTTCTCCAGCTCCAATAGATCGTTCTTGGAATATTGAAAGCAATGGTCGGACGGCTGCTTTGAAATTCAAATAATGAAAATATATCTTTGAAATTGCAGTTGCTCCATACATTTTCTATTAGATATTCATAATTTTTACCTTTTTTCTTCTCAGTAAAACAGTGTCCCGAACCGGCATTAAACAGACCATTCATAAGTTCCCATATAAAGGCTTATGTAAATAATAATATTTTGATTATAAACATTTAATTTCATACTGAGAGTATATTTCTGTAAATAATTCTCACAATATCATAAATACGAATGAATATGGCCGATTGTTTGATTCTTTTTAAATTAAAAAACGGGCCGAGTAAAAACGGAAAATGTGCTGTGTGCCATAAGCTTTTTTAAATTCATCAACAACTTCTCGTTAACTGAAAAAGCCTTAGCTGTAATAGTTTCCCTTTTAACTCCACACTTTGTTGGCGTGCTTAATACGTATAACCATGGCAAGTTACAGCTTTTTGTGCTAAGAGTATCTGAGTTTATCCAATGACAGACGGACATGGCGGAACTAGAAAGGACTGTTAATATGAAACCTTAAAATATTTTGTCAAATATAAGAAATAATGACATGTTAAATTTTCTAATTTAATTTTGACTAAGTAAATTCACAAATTTCCATCCCGCGATTCCAACCTAATACCTAAGCATCGCTCAGTTAAGCCATTCACAAACTTAGCATTTATGATATTTAGTAAATTTGTTTTAATATTAATGAAACATGAGTAAAACCGCGGGCTATAGGTAGTATCAAATGTACCAGTATTCTAAAGGCAATAGTTGTATGGAATTCTTTACTTCAGGTGAGGCGTATCGTAGTTTGTATCGACTATGCGGGATATTGCAGCGTTGGAAGCTGCAACTGGTATTTCAATAGAAAACTGAACTAGAAATATTCTTATCTCCGGGAAAAATCTGCCTCTTGATATTTTTAGTTTAAAAATATGACATACATTTTGTATTAAATTCTTGTCCGTATAAAAGGTTAACATACTGCCTGCGGTTTTATTAGCGTATCTGTTAAGGGTAAAAATCGCGTGCTCTATTTGTCTAAAACATATTCCAGATTCGACTATTCGAGCTATGACCATCGCTTCGGTATTCGAGACTGTGCTGTAATTTTTGTGTATGACCACAATGTGATGATGGGACCTGCGCTTAACATTTTTTTTTTCACTTTTTTTTTATTTTGCATGGCTCCTAGTCCCCACGTTCCTAAAGAATTAGGCTATTATATGCACTAACCTGTCAAAATTATTGTTTTCCATACTTTTCTATGAGTAGCCTTGTTACTGGTAATGGGTAAGTACCTACAATAAAATACCATTTTGAATTTGATGGGCGATACTTACCAATTAATTAATTACTTACTGAAGCCAAATGCTTCACTATTCAATACCTTCGCCCGATGGTTTACCCACGGTTTCCCCCAGGATATCGATCTGTACCTTTGTTACAACGTGTAAACAGAAAATCATACTTTAATTTAATCTCTTTATAATATTGTTTCATTTAACTCTTTATAATATTGTTCTGGAAGTAGATTTCATGAAAATTGATTTTATCGTATATAGCTGTCCCCCGCGGTTTCACCCGCGTTCCTGAGGGATTTACATTTTCCCTGGGTAAAAAGTAGCCTATGTTACTCAGTGATAATGTAGCTTTCTAATGAAACAAGAATTATTAAAATCGGTCCCGTACTTTTTGAGTTTATTCGTTACATACAAAAATACAAATCTTTCCTCTTTATAATAGTAGTGTAGAAGTGTAGATAAATTGTTACGAACATACACGCGCATAAACATTCGCCATAGTATAATATTAGGATAAGAATTATTAATTAGTACAGTACTTATACGACTCGGTGGTCAAGTGGTAAGCTTGACTAGAAAACTGTTTCCATACCACTAATCTCAGGTTACCTGTAAGTCCTGTAACCCTTAATTGGAGACGACCACAATGCTCATAATATGCGATATCCGGACTTAAAATATCATAGGTTACATGTGATTTTTTTACTGAGACCGCTTCCTACCCCCTGCGTGATAATGGGCCTGAAGGTATGGTATATTGTTTCTTTAATGCGTAAATAATGTCCTAGGATATTTATATTTACTAGTGGTCGAAATTCGACTAAAATCATATTAAAATTTGGGACAAAAAAATATATTTTCCAATGTTTTTTTTATTGATAATACTAAAGTTTCAATAACTACTAAACAAAATAATAAATCCCATCCCGATTTGTTCAGTAGTTTTGAGGTGATGGTGCGTCAAAGGAACCCTATTTTCATTTTATAAATTTAGAGGATAGATCGAAGATAGATTTATCAAATTTGAAATGCACTACTAATTGACATTTCAACAGACTCGGATCTAATAACATGCTTCTTAAAATAAACACGTAAATAATTTAAGCAAGTTCCAGCGGGAGATGTCTCAAGCGTCAGTGCAATCAGATAAAGCAAAGATAATTATAGGAGAACGAATTTGCTAAGAGACAGTGCGATATCTTAAAACGGTTGCAGACATTTTCTTCTGACAATGACAGGATAAAGTCTGTGTCACACTATAATACGATTTCAGATTATGCTCATAATTATTGACCACATTCAGCATATTTTGTGATGTGACTGAAGGTTACCACACAAAACCCATGGGAATTGGGTCTCTATTTTCAACTAGAAGCTGGTACGTAAGCCAAGGGTACTACAAGTATCCTACCACCGTACTATGGTTTCCTCTTAATATTTTCCTACAAAACTCATGCTTAAAGTATCATATTGACAGTTGGCTTGATGGTGCCTGCCTGCCATGCACAATTCGTGGATTCGATTCCCAACCAGGACAAAAATCTATGCAGCTACTATCCTTATATGGAAAATCAATCATTACGCACCTGTCGGTGATAACATGGTGCACTTGAGAGCCAGTTTTCCTCGGCCACATCGACACATATAATAATTTAGTAAGTTCGCAGTTGAGCCAAGCGTCTGTTAAGTTAAAACTTCGCCCAGGTTTAAAGTCAAAGGTTTCTGCATAAAGTTCGTAATTTGTGCACAGAGTAATGAGTTTTGTAGTAGTTCTGTTTGGAGCGAATGAAACAAGACACCAATAACTAAAATTCAAGTGCCTCTCTGATTGTTTAAAAAGTATGAATTTAAGTAAAAACTCATAAAAATCATAAATTATCTTTTTCTGAATATTTTTGTCTGAAAGTTGTCCCTTCAAGCGGCTGATTACAATGAAATTAAGAAATGTAGTTTTTTATGCATTACCACATAGGATACATTACCGCGGAGAATAAAAAAGCCTTCGGAACGATACCAGAACGTTAACAGTTTTAAAAAGTTGTAACTGTTTATTTAATATTTTTGTTTGTTTCGCGTTCATAGTTTTAATAAATAGGTAAATCTTTACAAAATCTAAATTACCTGTAGCATAATTAAGAGTGATACTGTGTAAAGGCCACTGCAGGACATTGCACATACAATTTACTGTCCATCTTATTAAATAGGGTGTTTAGTAACTAACATCTAAAATGAAGCGGTCTCTCTTTACACACAGTACTACATAGTATCCTACTAGTTCGATTAGTAGTTCATTGTGAGTACCTATACTTACAACAATAAATTGCTAGGAATTGCATTTTATTTCCTTCCCCTTTTTAATCTTTTCGTCATATTACTCTTCAATTCATAAACTTCGAATTGGCTACTGAAAGTAAGATGGAAAATACCACGTCAACGTAGAAATTCTAGGAATGTTTGCACAGACATAACAAGTTTATGACTAGTGAGTGGAAACTCAAGCAGTTTAAAGTTATACCTGATATTCACTCGAGAGGTTCTCGTCTGCAACTTGTAGTTGTTACTTGTTTTCAATCAATAAACTTAGGAGTACTCGTACAGTGCGAGGGACGTGCGCACTGTTTCGCACAACTGTAGAAGTCGACCAGTGTGAGATTCCAATGGCTTACTTCGTCCGCGCCGAATGTAAAATGATTCGGTATTGTTCTTGCTAAAGTTTGTAATCGATAACAACGATGGCCTATAAGGTGCCAACCAATTTCAGTCATGAATGGATACAAATTGATTTGGAAGATTTATAGTGCATTTAACATTTTTTGTTCTGTGATTGGTTTTTATTATCTTTAAAAAAAAGGGTAAAGTCTGAATAAGAAAATCTCTGAAACTACTCATCCGATTTCAATAATTCTTCGACTGCTAGAAAGCTACATTATTCCCGTGTGAAATAAGCGATATATAATATTCTCGAGGTATGTTAGATCTCTCGGAAAAGTGGGTAGCTAGTCTGGTGGGAGCTACTCTTTATTTAGTTTGAAGTCTAATATTAGATATGTGGTTACCATAGTACATGCTTCGGCTAGTTTAGAATGATATAATTGTCACGTTTTGGGTATTTCGGCCCGCGTACTTATTGGTGAGTTTATCGAGCCTCATAGACGCTTCAAATAATAATTTCTTCAAGACAAGTAGGTTCTTTAAGGAGTGCTTTCAAAGCAGGATTATACGCCAGTTCGCTTCTTGTCTTTAAACAAAGTATTTAGACTTACCGAGCTCAGCCACTTCATTTCTTACCAAGATGAGACTGTAGTCAAACTAACTCGCCAATTCTAAACTAAACGCGGTGAGTTTATTAACTCAGATCAATGACTCGACAAACTTCAGATTAAAGTTTCCCTTTAGTTTTTATTTAAGTTCAATGAATGAAAATGCTTTGAATCGCACAGATTTCAAAAGCTTTTTCATTATGTTAATAGAGCAAAAGTTGGTTAAAAGTTAGGCTTTTGTTGGTGCACAGATACGAGAACATTTAGAGGCGCATGTAGATCACAGAGGATGTAACTAAAGTAGTACAGTCGCGAGTGTATGCTACAATATAACAACCAACGGTTCTGAAATAATATCTGATTTTACGATTCATTCATTCGGTTCTCTTCTTTCATTTGTAGACCGCTGCTACAACAACTGTGTCGCTGTATGTGCTCATAGTGATGTTGAATTGTGTGAAGGGTGTCGGATATTATTTCCGAACTGTCAATGGTTATATATTCATGCTCATGACTGTACGCCAACTAGGGCGATGATAACATTGTCTAAACGCTGTTAAGACCTCCACATATCTAGCCCGAATAAGCTTTTGTGCAGTGCGCTTATGTTGGTAGGAACATGCGTTTGGAGTTTACATTAATTTACTTTGTGGACTATCTATTACAAACTCTTTGCAAATTGGTATTATTTACAATACCCTGCAATACAGTTTCTCTGTTGTGTTTAAAAAAATATCAAGTGGCTGACGTACAAGCTGACGGTCGGCGTTAGGTTAAGTGGTTATCGCTATCTCGGGATATTTGCAATACTAGGGGGATTGCCAATGTATTGCTAAACTTGAAGAGCTATTTCCCGTGATATGGAGTTCACTTCACATCCTAATGGTCCGCAAAAGTAACGTCCGATTGAAGCGCTGTGACGAGAACCGAGGCCGCTCCAGGATATGAGGAAGAGCGGTCCGATGGTAGATAGGAGAAATGTACGGCCCAGTTATCGGAAAATTGTTAGTTGTAGGTAGTACAGAAGTTTTATTCCTACTTGTAATTTTCTTACAAATTGTTTGGAATTATTTTATTTTTATAGTAAGTATTACTATTTATTATTATGTAGACTTATAGATATGATATATTGATGATGAAGGAGTTGTAGAAATGAAATCATATCATGATTGAAATCATTGATTATAACGGAATATGTTCTATTACATGACAGAGAAAAACATATTACATCAATGATTCATTTATTAACCGTGTTTTTAGCATTTGCAATAAATTTCAATGAATATCTAGAGCGAATTCTAGTAATATTATTTTTGAATAGTAAATAAAACTCAAGTGAATCAATTAAGTCACCAGCACGTACGTGGACTGAGAGCAAACCGGCGCGGAATAGTCTTTGCTATTACTTCCCATTTTTAAATACGGTTGCATTTATCAAACAGAAAACTGATGATGGATTTTTATTCCCAGCGGTCGCCTAGCGATCGTAATTCGGCCGTAATTGTGTTTACATATATTGTAAATAACCTCTATGATAAATTGCATAGAACTTAATGATTATTTAATAATAATATGTTTGATGAATACTTGTGTATGTCAAACTTATAACAGTGGGTGATTTTTATTTTTTTTTGTTTCAGGTATATCTAAAGCATTTTATTTAAAAAAAAAGGTTTATGAACTTCTTCTCGTTATCTATACTAATATTATAAAGAGGAAAGATTTGTTTGTTTGTAATGAATAGGCTCCGAAACTACTGGACCGATTTCAAAAATTCTTTCACCTTTGGAAAGCTACATTATCCCCGAGTAACATAGGCTACTTTTTATCCAAGGAAAATGTAAATCCCTCAGGAACGCGGGTGAAACCGCGGGGGACAGCTAGTAGACTATAACTGTGTCAAATTTCACGTTAACTCGTGCGCACATTTTTTTTAAAAAGGTGTTTTATAATTTCACTTCAAGTATTAATATATAGATTACTTCACATATTTAATGTAACATATTTACATTAATATTTATATAGGAGACATTAAAATTGTTTTAACTGAAAATAAGAATATTAAAAATGTTTGTTCGAATAGAATTGTTTTCGTTGTGTGACTCTAGCATAATTCCTATTTTAAACCTAGCTTGTGCTCTTCATGGAGAAGTGCTACGTAAATATTATAATAAGGCTGACATTAGCACTAAAATTAATTCCAAAAGATTGAAAAATTTATGAGTTGGATTGAAAATACTTGTCTCGCAGTCGCTAGTGATTCAATTTAAGAGACATTTCTTAGTACGTATTATTCTTTATTGTCAAAACCTTGGATACATCGACGGGCCAGTAGGTTAGGCATCGTGACTGCTACACCACAGGTCTTGGGTTCGATTCCCACCCAGGACAAACATTGATGTGCATGAACATGTATGTTTGCTGTCTGGGTGTAAATATTTAGATAAGAACTTGTCTATTTAGAAAAAAATGCGTATGTAGTTTATCGGCTATCTACAATGGAAACCTTCTACAAGCTCTGGTTAGTTTGGAATCAGATGGCGTTGCGTATAGGATATCCCAGGATATTCATTCATCTTATTATAAATAATTCTTCTAACCGCGTGTATGTTAGTGAACTCCTAAACGGCTGGAATGATTTTGATGAAATTCTTTGTGTGTGTTCCACTGGATTCGAGAATGTTTTAGATTTACAATTAGACCCGGTAGGTGGCGCTGCAATCGAATTGTTGCATTGTTTTTTTCCGGAACTTTTGCATAATCTTATTTCGACACAACAATGTCTTTTGGAACAGCTAGTTATTATTTCAAATCGCCGTCTCTCGAGATGTATGAACTCCCGGATCGGAGGTCTCTAATATAAAAAAAATGTATTTTAGATATGATTACCTTTACCCAGGGATTGGTTATGTGGCTAAGAGACGATGACAATGTTAATCACATATTACAATGGGACTTAAAATCTTTTCAGTGGAAAGTGGGTCTCATTAGTGAAACTGACAAACTCTTCGGTGATAATTGGCATGAAGTAATGTTTTTGTTCCTATTTATTTCCTCTTTGTCTGCATGCTTTGTTCCCAATTATTTGGGGTCAACGGTATATGTATGCTTTCTGTCTGTCAGGTGCATTTCATATAATGATTCGGCAGAAATTTTAGGGCCGGTTACTAGCCCTTTTTGCGAATGCTTTTGTTGAGCCCTCGCTGCCAGGTTAACAGTGAACGTGGTTATCGGTGTTTTCTTTAGTCGCCACTTCCGACACCGAACCCTAAAGATGAGTGTGGGAATACTCCAATATTCGTTGCACAGCTTCATTGCGCTTTTTGGATAAGCAAGTATAACACATAGTGTGTGATAACCTTTTGATATAACACATTTCGACATGTTAATAGTATGAAAACTGGTTCAACGTTCACTTGTGCTTTTAAGCGGCTAAGATAAAGACGTTATTGTAACTTATCCGCATTACTTTTATCGGAGTATCCCATCGAATTCTTTTACTCGAGGCTATTAATAGTAATAAAAGGGCATTCTTGGGGCTTGTTCCGTGAAATTCTTCAAAAAAGAAATGTTGGTGATCTTTATAATGACACAATATAATATTTATCATATTATATTTTATTGTGAATACGTTTGTCCTTCACGGATAATAACGGACTTGATTTTTTAATTACAGGCACATGAGACTTAACAACTTCACGTCTAAGGGTCGACAACGCATTGGCGATGCACCTAGTGTTGCAAATGTCCATAGGCGGCGGTGACCACTTACCATCAGGTGGACCGTCCGCTTGTTTGTCCGCCCGCCCAAATAATAGTAGTCTAATTTAATTAGTAGACTTTACTTGGCGAGGAAGAATAAAATCCTCGCAACATAATATCGCCGTCTCTATCCCGCAATCGGACCACGAATGCAATTTCAAATTAATTTGTAGAGCTTGATTTAATTTGTGTTTAGAGATAAGTCGCTACTATTTATGCCGTTTTATCAATTGTAGAGATAAGATGTTATGTTACAATTCAGCTCTCGTATTCGATATAGTCGCCTCCGTTTTTGATTCCCCCTTTACATTATGATGCAGTGTTTAATGGTGGACTATTCTTCTTGAATATCAATGAGCTCAAGGTTAATAAAGCACTGCTAGATACATACAACAGTACAAAGGCATTCCTGACCATTTACCATCAGGTGTCCAATCGTCCGGTGGCTCAGAGTTTTTGTTAGTCAATTACGCCGTAATGGCTAGGTAAACGGATTTGAATAGACGATCGGGCTTGATAGGTATAGAGCATATCTATGCCCTGTGATAAAAAAAGGGGATACTTTAAAAATTGGTTAGCTAATCGATTCAACTACCTTGGGGGAAACCATGGGGTTGAAGTAGTGTTTCCCGGTGGCGGATAATTATAAGGTAGTTTGTCCGATGTCCCCGTGATTGTAGGGAGGTGTGGAAGTCCTTTCACTATTAAACGTTGCTTTATTATTTTAATATGTTTATCATTTTAAAGTTTGGTGACTCTCGATATGGTTTTAAACTGTTCCTCGACATATGATGTCACCAAATGCGTCATTAACACTAACTAATATATTATCCTCGTCTATTTTTATTTATGTTTGAGTGAAAATTATTGTTTTGACTATTTTCTAGTGATGCGTGTGTTATTATCTTTGAGTCCATACACAGGTTTGGTTCTCATCTATGCCTCGATTTTGGTTTAATGATACAAAATCGATACTCCCGACCCAAGATAGAGTTATTCGGTCCTTGCGTATCCGTACAAATTGGGGCAGAGCCCTCAGTGACCCAATATCAAAATAAATTCTAACTAATCGATTGAAGTTCTCTCGACAGAGATGGGGCCAGGGCCCAATTTCCAACCAATTTCGGATACAACTTGACAGTGACGTAAAAAATAACTATAAATCTTTTAAGACGTTATAAATCCTCATACACGAGGACCAAAAAAAGAGAAAGGAATATGTTATCTCTGTTCTTTATTAGTCTGTGCAGAGGATACGCGGGAGGCGCACTGCGGGTTGCGGGGCGTACCGTCAGTCGAGCGCGTGCCGTCGTCGTGTCCACACGCGCGTGGGTATTGTTCACAAAAAATTCGATCGGCATCATATGTTAGCGAAATGGATGTCCTGCCGAGCGGGAACTTATTTCGCGAACTGAAAGATGTCACTGACACCGGCTACTTCGAGTGGAAGCTGTCCCTGGAGGACTACTGGCACCAGGTGAGTCATGCTGCTGCGCCTCCAGCTAGGGTCTCCATCACCACCGCTGCTGTATGATAAGCCAGAGCGCGAATGTTTAAAACATTCTTCGTGTGGTCGCGCGCCTGCGTCGTCTAGCGGTCGATTTTCAATCTTAAACATAAACGATACGCGTAATCGTGCGTTTTCTAATGCTATGCGTATTGTAAGTCATCGCTGTAGGTTTACATAGCCGATGGCGTTGCTTACGCCACGACTAAAAATATCCTAGCGATCTCAAGAGCTAGTGTTTATTGCCTCTAACCGAGTAGACGCTACGTGCGGGTACGATTTTTAAATCCTACCTACATTTTAACATTTATCAAAACTACAGTTCGAATACGCGGAAAATGCTTCATTTTTCGGAGAATTTCGTTCGGAAAAATATTTGCAGCTCTATTTTCCACGTTCAGCGTCAGATGAACTTGGGTAGAAAGTGAAACTCTGTTTACATTGCCTACTATCGACGCCGCCGACCGGTATTATTAAATACAGTTTCACAGATAAACGTGACGGTTAAATTTGCCTTATTGTAATTTTATTTATTGTTCTATTTGTGACTAATCATTATGTTTATTTATTTGCTCTGCATTTTTGTTTATTGTGTTCTCTTTTGTTTAACGATTAAAATTATGTTCGCGGAATGTATCCGCCACCCTGCCTCAGCCTCGCGCGCATATCCAAAATCTGTTTTAAATTAATTATAAAATCCAATTCACATAAAATATAAATGTCAAAACACACGGTAAATAAACTCTTAAATCTGTAAATGTTTGAAACTTCAACATAATTTGCTAATAAAACCTCCTTCCACAACAACCGACATTCACGTAAAACTATCCGACATGAAAAGGTTCCCCGGTAAACTGTTAAAGCTATCAATGCAGAAAAACGGTGTACAAATACTTTTTTTATAAAACGAGCTCTCTCCGAGCTCTGTCCGATCGAGGTAATTGTTTGGTGTGTAATTAGAAGGCACAAAAAAGGTCCTAAATACATACACAACTGCATAAAATAAGTTCCTAAGAATTTCTACATCATTCTTTGCTTTAGATAACTATATAAAACAAAACAGCATATTTCCCGCTTTGCGGTCGATAATCACTTCCGTTGTAATGGACTCGGATTTAGTTTGTATCATAACCGATTCGGATCGTTAAGTATTTACTAAACTTATCTTAAAATTCTCAAACATGACAGGGTGTCAGTTTGATTTTTGAGAGACTTCCAGAAATATTTAAAAAAACATGAAAAATGACAGTTTTAATAACACAAATAAATAAATAAAAAAAAATATTTTCGGTTTAAAATATATCATTTTTTTATTTATAATATCATGTCAAGTTAAATAAAATACCGAATCAAAAAAAAAATCTTCAAACTCTACATACTAAACTACTTAAAATTGACTAATAAATAAAATAATAATCTATAATTAAATTAAATACTGTATTTAATTGTATACAAAAATCTTAAACTAGAAAACCGTAAAGAAAATACGCAAAAGTAACATCCAAAACAACACTTCATATTAAATGTTAAATACCAAACAGGTTAAGTGGTACGGTTAACGTACAAACAGGAAGCGGTTTTGTTTTCATTTTATTTTTAACTCTTGTTTATCGATATATTACGTTTGTTTTGTTTGTATGCATGCGCGACGAAACGTGTTGTGACGGGATGATGCTACGACTAGTTTTATTGAAACCATTTACTCTATGCCATTGCCAAGCTTTACTACATTTCTATTTTTAAATAAAATTCAATTTGTGCTATAGCCCAACACTGGCGAATCAAAACCACAAAACACATAGTATTTGGTCATTAATCGAACTATTTGAAATAATTCTGAAAATCACCAAATGCGGGTGTGAATTTAATAATGTAAAATATTTCACAGGTGTTACTGGCATGCATTCTCATGAAACCGCGGATTTGCGCATTGTATCGCAATTTAAATGAAATGGGATTTATTAAGCGCATATTGAGCGCTAATTGCTCGTTGGCGGAGGAGTGGTCAATCAATGGTCGTTGTATTATTGAAAAAGCTATATGGATAAAACAAATGTTATAAATTAGACGTACACCGCGGCTTCACCCGCGTACCCGTTCTATTGACAGGAGACTAAACTAAAAACAGAAACTAATATCAACGATTTTTTCAATCTAAGTTATTAGTTAAATATAGTCTACCTCCTGCGATTCTTGATGATCGGACGTGATGGAATATTTAACTTATATACCCACTCAGTATTGTTAAAACTGAAGAATAAAAATCTGGATGGAACCTCTCAAGTGCAGCTTATGGAACCCTCTGATCTTGAGCTTGAAACCGAAAAAAAATTCATGATAATGTTAATTGTCAATTTAAAAGTTATGCATTCGCATTTAATTCAATGGATTCTTCGTGGCGTATGAAACTTTAAATTAAAAAAAAAAAGAAGTCGCGCATTTTTTTAATAGTATATAGCACGGCTAGAAACCGTAGGTCCCGGATAAGAATCCCGGAACTGACAAGAAAAATATTAACGTTTCTTTCTTTACAATTGATTACCTGTAGCCCGGGACTTGTTACGACCGAGAGACGGCGAATGTGTTGGTTACACATCTTTGGTGGTATATAGATCTATTGAGCCTCTGCCTACCTATTCGGGGATAATGGGCTTGATATGTTACTAAATAATATTAAAAAATACAAATGTGATGCTAACATTTGGATAAGCTTTGAGGGATGGAGTGTAAACGAAGCGAAATAAAGCCAAATAAGACCAAGCTGAAATTCCAGTTTCTCACAATTACGGTTTTTGTTTCGAACTTTCCTTTAATCCCAGCTTAACTTCTATTCCAGCAATAAAAACAAGCATGAGATCATTCCTGTTTGCAGTGTATTCGTTAGGTAGGATAAATAAAATCCGTGTGCTCACATTGAAAGAGTTTGCTCAAATATTTTCCTTTATGTCGATGGAAATAATTTTTAAATAAATGCAAAATGTTTTTCTGCCTGCTGTAAGGGTTCACTTCCGTTGCATTTTCCAGCAGGAGGATTATTTTCAGTGACAAGAAAACATGAAAGGAACAAAATCTCTACCGAATGGCATCCGTTTCGCGGCTTAACCCGCGTCACTTGGGGGTTTTATGTTTTTTCCGGAATAAAGTAGGTATACCATATAATAGTTCAGAATATCTTTGTTCTTAATTTGATTGTATATCAGTAAGCCGTCAGGTAGAATTTGGGTGACTTGAGTCACAAATCGTAATGTACATAGTTCCGAAATGTCAGTGTTACAATGTTAGTAGATAATATTGGATGCAATTAAGATGACTTCTAAATTTACTGCTAATATAGTATAGTATAAAACAAAGTCGCTTTCTCTGTCCATATATACCTATGTATGCTTAAATCTTTAAAACTACGCAACGGATTTTGATGCGGTTTCTTTTAATAGATAAAGTGATTGAAGACGAAGGTTTTTATGTATAATATATGTGACATCCCACGGGAACGCGGGTGACAGCTAGTATAAAATAAGACTTTTACAGGCGAATATATAGGGACCTCTTTCTTCATTTTGGTCGTTTAAAAATATAATGCGTCATTTTAGAAACTGTCAAATTAACCAATTTGTGGATATAAATGTAATAAACATAGAGTTTAGTAGAAACTGCATCGAAATTGAATAGTTTAGAATAACTAAGTCCACAAACAGACAGGAATTGTCAAGTTGTTTTACTCTATTCAGAGATTCGTGTCTCACGCGTCAACTTGTAACTTTGTACGTTGGTAGTATTGAAAAGAGATAACCCAAATACCTTTGTAATACAGATGGTCCCTAACTAGTACAAGGGGTATGTAGGTCTGGCCTTTCTATATTTACGAGATTAGACAGGAAAATTTAAATAAACACAAGGCTGTATAAATTCGAACCTTTGTCTGCCTTCTGGCGTAATAAACAACAACGAACGAGGGGTATTAAAAAAAAGTTATGCCGCGTCAAATACGATCCTAAGTCTCTAGCTTTCGCGTGTCAGTATTGTATATGGAGTAACAGGAGTTGGCCAAACTGCATTATTTTAATTAATTGAAGTGCAAAAGATGTACAAACAAGCAGACTGTATTTAAACATAATGGCACTTGCGAAATAACGCTTGCAGTCACAGGCAAACGTAGTATTTATATGAAAATAGATAGCTTATCTAAACAGTGCATTTTCAAAGTAAATATACATTATCAGTATGTACGAAAAGGCGAAAAATAATTCATTTATTTTGTTATCGTTCTTATCGCGCCGGTGATAAGAGCTGTAGTAGAGTGGCGAGTGTTTACAATCAGCTGATTTAGCCGACTTAAATGTGATGTCATGCGCCGTGTGTAGTCACACAACATTACAGTTCAATTGACAAATAAGTATGGGCTTGACCTTTGAAATTAAATACCTACATATCTTCAAGCCATTTATCTTCGAAGAGGTAGGTCGAGGTCTCAGTAATGACACCTACATTCCTTAAGTTCCTATATTTCATCGTCACTACCAATCCCGGAGTACAGGTAATCAATTCTACACAAAGAAACGTGAATCTACGTAATATCGACCACGGAGGGGATCAAATTATGAAAAGTATGAAATCAAATCAGGTGAGGCCTATGTCCAGCAGTGGACGGAGATAGGCTGATGATGATGATGATGATGATGAAATCAAATCGCCCTTCAATGATAATAATGAGAAGTCATAGCAGCGCCGTTTTGGAAGTTTGACATTTGTTGAACAGTCGGTAAAAAACTGGGAAACTGATTAAACAAACTGCTTACGCCTTATTTTTCATTATAAGATCTTTTTTATTTTATTTTCTCTTTTTAAAAATCGGCTCCTACAACTGAGACGAATCAATACACACATACATACTATGGAAAACATTACCCCCTTTCGTGCCCACTCTGTGGATGATTTAGCTGTAAATATTTGTATAAAATTAAAAATGTAATAAATATATTAGTTACCTGATTGCAATATTACAAGCTTTATATAACCGCGTGTGAAGGAATACCCAGGATATTTCATCATTCATTATAATATCCTGTTGAAGCGAGCGCTACACCGGCACCGGAGCGTTGTTGTCTTTAAAATATTCGTCAATATTGTAGCAAGCCGTCCGTACTCAAGACTTAATAACTTCCTACGTCGGAAACACTGGAGAAATAATCAGGTAGCTAATGAAGTACTGATAGGCCTTTGTCGCGAGCGAAGGACCAAACTCACTTTTGCATTCATAATATTAACATCATTGAAATATAATTCATTTATACTAGCTTCCGCCTGCAGTCTCAACCACGTTCCTCGGGAATGAGAGCTTATACTTTTTGAGATAAAAAGTATTCTACATATTTAATTAGAACTTATTTTTACTGTTTATTAAATTTCATTCGATTCTGATCAATCGTACAGAAACTTCGCATAATTTAACTAGCGACCCACCCTGAGCTCGTCTTATTGGGATTATACAAAAGATTTATCGCTAAAGTCTGCAATAAAATCTATATTGCAGTTTAAAAGGACTAAGCGCACAAACTGACATAGCAATATGGACAAAGTTTAATATCTATTAAGAGATGGTGTCCTCTATGGTGCAAATATACGCCATACAAACAACTCATGTAAACCAAATAACACTCGAAAATTCCACACTAAACGGTCCGTTTGAGTCGGCCAATACGGTTAATTACTGTCAATTAGCGATGCACTGCCGAAGTGTGGAGGTCCCCATCATTTTTGAGAGCATTCCGTTTTGTGAACTTGCGAGGCAGGAATAACGTGTGCTTCTCTTTTCACCATAATGATAGATTATAATAAAAACCTGTTAAAAGTCAAATATTAACCCATTATAAGTTGGGCCGAAGTCTATGAGTTCTTTTTGTACCCGGTTAATATTAGCTCACTAGCGGGTTGGAAGCTGATCTATACTAATATTATAAAGTGAGAAAAGGGATTTTGTAAGTTTGTTTAATATGGGAAGAGTAATATTCTGAATTTGGAAGGTAGCTGTTTTCTTTGACTACACAAATAAATATTTATTAGTTAAATATAATCTATTGAAATTACGAAAATAACTTTGATTTCGTTTTCATAACATGTTACTGAGAGTAGAAAAATAAATGTCGCTACTTTTAAGTCATAAAAATGAGACTCAGGTTTTGAGACTTATTTATTCAAGTAAAAAGTTTGTGAGTTTTGCGCTTCTAAACAGGAATTAGAATTTAAACGCTCGGCTTGTACAACCACATCTCATAATGGTATGATGAAAGTGGTAAGCAGACAAAGCCTTAAAGGAACTGGCTCTCAAGTAGTTGGAACACATCGTCAACCAGGCGGGTAGTACAAAGTTCCCTTCCAGCGTGCCACGGTTTCCTCACGATCTTTTCCTTCCTGAACTACCTGAACCCACTACTCTCATCACGGCATTCGCGTTAGTACCTACCAACTGCTACCTTCATTCGACGGGTATAAGGCGACTTGACTCAACCGCCATTTTTTACGAAACTAAAATTTTTCTCAATGAATTATTATTACTATGATGATGGCCCATGCACAAATTCGTTGAAGCTTGCATTTAGTTTTAATATTCAACAGCTTTGATGTGAAATGTTAAGAACTTTAGATGCAGTACCTATCTGTTTTTGGGTTTTAACACTTTCAAATAGCTCTCCTGTAAAGTTTTCAAAATGGCGCTTGAATCAAGTTGCCTTTTAACCGTCGAATATAGTTTTGAATATTTAATTTCTCATTTAACGGGATAGCGTACGGGACACCACACAACGTGCGTGGTATGCCACCCAACTGACCGATTAATAAATTAAAAGGTTTTATTTTTAAGCTGCTTATTATTAAATTTATCGCACATTTCAGTATAATAAATGCACGATTTTCGTTAAAATTTAAGTAGGCTTTTAATACATTTTATTACAACTGCACAATACAACAAACTGACAAAATTAAACAGACGCGGGATCGACGGGCTACAGACCTGCTGCGAAATAAATAATTTTAGAGTTTATAAATATGAAATCCAACAATACATAATTACAATCACAACCGATTTAACGGGAAGTTTAAATGTAAAATATGGAATGTTAATAATTGTATTATCCTTGTGTAATGAACTTATTGTTCTTGAACTATCTAAAATTCGCAATCGAACTGACTCATTGCATAGTTAATAATATAGAAATACATTATAAACCTATTGAACCTAAAAAAATGGTCAAGTGCGAGTCGTACTTGCAGACGAAGGGCTCCGTACCACCTTACATTTTAATTTAAAAATCGCCGAAATACACCGTGTATTTCTTGTCTTAATCCACTTTATTTTAAATTTATTATTTTTATGGTTATAGGTGCTATACTGTGAAAATGTCATCTGTCAACAATAAAGCTCTAATTAACAGATAGATTGACGGACAGCGGAGCCTTAATATAATATCGTTGGCGACCTTTGGGTACAGAACCCTAAAAATAAATGTTAGTGTTTTCGTCGTTCGCTATGAAGCTAGAAAAATAACGGAATTGCAACGTTTTGCGGTAAATACCTAAGTTATCGATGAACGGGACCTCATTTCATTACTAAATGTAGGCCAACGTCTGGCAAAACGTCTGAATCGCTACTGAAGGTCACAAGCGGGGAATACGGACTAAATGAACTGCATAGTTCCTGTTAACCCTCAGCCAATACTCGGAAATGCATCCTCGATTAAATCAGAGTAAGCATTTCTCCGAACTCCGCAGTCTGGATTTCTCCAGACTAGAGAACGCGTTATTATTTATTTTTAGTATTAAAAGTTTTAGTTACCTGGAACAATTTCACACATTCACGATTTAAAACTTAACAGGGCTGTAATTATGGTAACCAAAAATGTAAATTTCTCAAAATACACTTTTAACAGGACGCAGAGAATTGAAAAGAAGAACACAAATGTTGGTACTGGTTGGGAATCAAACCCACGAGCCGTGGGGTGGTGGTATAACCATTAATTCAGTTTAGACCCGCTGAGGGCAGAGAAGGTCAAAGTTACTGAAGCTACCCCTGGTTCGGAAGTCAGCCTTCAACTGAGAAGAACAGCCAAGAAACTGAGCAGGGTTGCATTTTTATATTTATCTTCAAATAACTAAACACATTTTTTTAAATAAAAAACAAAAAAATTAAGTATAGTCCTATACATATAACCTAAACAAGCACATGAAAGGTGCACTCGTGCAGAGAGCAGCAATTTCCAGATATCTCTAACTTCAACGTAATGAGCTAACTTGTAATAAGCTCTTTCTTTCAAAACTTTTTTAATATGGTTTTTAAACATAAGATCAAACATCATGGGTACCGAAAGGGGTGTTTTATTATATAATCGACGCAATTACAACCACCAAGCCAACCGGAGATGGTAGACAAAATGAGGATGACCCAGATTTAAGACATCTGTACTTATTTAAAAAATACACTTGCATTTTTTGTAAGAGTGGTTATGTTACGTTATCGGTTTAAATAATATATTCTACAACCTTGCCCAACGTTTTAATAAAAAGAGCAAAGTTAAAGCATTCGGAGCACGCCACCACTTGACACCAGACCAGAGCTAGACTACATGTTACAATGTTATATGCATCCTATATTTAGACCTTACTTAATTAAATTTAATATAAAGTTAATAACTTCATAACTTTAGTTCATATGCTATTCAAATGCAATAGACAAAACAATTTGAAACACCGGATTTATGGTATTTGTCATACTTTTCCCGTTGCTAGTGACATCGAGTTCAACTAGTTTCATTTAGAGGATTGAGTACATTTTGCTGAATTCCGCTCGGTTTCAACTAGCAATATTAAATTCCTGTACGTGTAAAGTGTTATTTTTATCCATTTTCCGTACAGTCTTTGCTGCTCTTTGCTCTTGTCTGCTGGTATTAAAGCCGGGCTTTACATTTCACACTACCTTTTTCTATTTCAATGAATACTTAATAAATGTATTATAACTAACATTATAAATGCGATAGTTAGTATGTATGGATGTTTGTGACTCTCACGCAAAAACTACCAAACGGATTTGGATGACACATGGCACTTATATAGAAAATCCCCTGGAATAGGACATAGCATACTCTTTGTGCCGGGAAAATGTTACGTCCCTCGGGAACGTGGTTGAAACTGCGGGAGATAGCTAGTATCTAATATTAATAGCTTCAAGCTCATCTTCCATGTAGAGGTAGGCCTCACTGAAAACTGACAATGTGTTCTGGGTATCGATCCCGACTTGCGGTCTCTAAGCCGGGCTAAACAATGTTCGATCATCGAGGAGGCAAAATTAAATATTGCAACATAAAGATTACTGCACTATCTATTGAATCAATCCGTTATGATTATGTGTAATGATATTCTACGTATTATGTGACCAAAGTCAAGTATGTTTAGGAAATTTCCATATTATTTTTTTTATACTAGCTGTTCCCGGCACGCGTTGCAATGCGACTTGTTTTGTGTCCGGAATAACTCCCCAAAGTTCTTTCGATATCAAATGAATTATGTGAAATGAAAAATGATATAAGATTATATCCTAAATCCGCTTTTAACCATAAATTAAAGTTTAAGGAGACACCAACCTTGAGTATTAGTGCTTTTAGTGCATAGTTCGCCCGGGGTAGTAACCTTACCCATTTCCGCCGTGAAGCAGTAGTGCACTTGTTTCGGTTAGAAAGGTAAGGGGGCTGGTGAAATTACAGGCAACAGGTTGACAATGCAATGGCGATGCCACTAGTGTTGCAAATGTCTATTGGTGACCACTACCATCAGGTGGACCTTGAGATATAATAAAAAAAAAATAGGAGATGAGCCTACCCGACCTTCTTAGTTTTATGTGTGGCAACCGAATTCTTTTCTAGGATATAATTACAGCCAATATCGAGTTACATAAAATATTTAAATCGCATCAATCTCGAGGTTGTAGTAAAATTATGGCTGGTTTTAAAAATATTTTTAGAAACCTAGAGATTTTTACAGCGTCGGCAACCCGCCAGTGATACCCCGATTGTTGCAAGCGTCAATAAAAAGCTCCAATAATAGTTTACAATCAGGCTTAAGTTTGTTTGCCAACTTGTAAATATCATTTATTATACTTTTTAGAAGAAAAAAATTAGTTAATGTAGTAGTATCAGTTATCTGGCTTCTTTAGTACAAGCTCTTTAATACTATTTTACGTGCAATTCTTTTATATTTTTATTAATTTTACAATAATTTGAAATATATCTTTTAACATTGTTCTAGGTAATGGCTCCGACTATTTAGACGAACATTTTCGTTTAGATATAGTTTATCTTTATAGGTAACTTCTGAAACACGCAATTTTAAACTAAAAGTGGTATAAAAAGTGAGCCGCGACAATTCTTTACTTAAGTAACTTAGTGGGTTCGTCATGAGTCAACATTTTTGCACAATTCACCTATTGCTGTATACACAAAACATTGCTATCAGCTTCATTATCTCGAGTTATTTAAGATGTATTCTACAACTCTACGATGTACAATGTTACGTCAAATCAAACAAAGTATCATTCGGTCAATTGGGATTTAGACTATTTCCGGCAATACCTCAGTTGATAGTGACGTCAAATCAGCTTTACCTTTCGGTGAAGCAACATTGTAAGTAAATCAGTAGGATGTCTACTAAGTAGTAACTGCCCGGCTGACAACTACACTCAGGTTAAAAATATGTCCAAATCTAACTTTACAGCTAAACTGGGTAGTTGGGTACTGCAAAGTACCCTATCACCGCGCTGTCCTAACGATGTTTATGTGGTGTATGGACTACGACGCTTGTTAAAAGTTACACAGATCTAACAACGTTCCGTTCTCTTGGAAAAACATAAAAACTTTAAATTTAATTTATAAGCATTTGTTGTTTGTTTAAAAATACGAAATGATATATAATTTTGTAGCACGTTTTTTTTTTATTCATACCACATAGGCCGACAAACAAGCGGACGGTCCACCTGATCGTAAGTGGTCACCGCCGCCTATGGACATTTGCAACACTAGGGGCATCGCCAATGCGTTGTCGACCCTGAGACGTGAACTTGTTAAGTGTCATGTGCCTGTAATTTCACCAGCCCCCTTACCTTTCTAACCGAAACACAGTAATACAAGTGCACTACTGCTTCACGACAGAAATGGGTAAGGTGGTAGTACTTCCCCGCACGAACTCTGCACTAAGAGCTCTACTACACTAAAAAACGTGGTATAAAAATGAAAAAAAAAATAGTTACAAAGATCTGATGAAAACTATAAAAATTCTCAAAGGTCGTATCGCATTCTCCTGCGTATATTTATCAATGCAGCGCCGTTACGACTGATCGATAGATCAAATCAATATTCCAATTGACACGTCCGCATTGTGTGTTGTACTAAGTACACATTGTTTATCGTTTGTCAGCCGTTTTCTCAGTAACTGAGTCATACACAGGTATATTATATATAGTCAATAATGATTCATGTTGGATGGTGTTGTAAATCAGAAACTATAGTTTTTACTGTAACCGATATATTTAATTAATAAATAAATATCTTGGGACATTCTTTACACACGGCCTTCTGATCCCAAACTAGCAGAGTTTGTACCAGCTATGGAAACCTGATAACTGATATAAAACATTTTTTTTTTCTTAATACATACTTAGATAGATATTTACACTCAGACATTGACCAAACAGATAATAATATGTTCATGTAAATAAATGTTTGTCGTGGATGGGAATCTAACCCACGACCTGCGGCGTGGCATTCAGTGTTGCTAACAACCAAGTCAAGTGGCCCCTTAAAAACTTTCCAGGCGTCGTGATATATTATAATAAAAAAATTGTCATATGACGTTATGGTTTATCAGCAACATCATACAAATAACCATTGAAAAATAAACCTTACTATAAAAGTAATAAAGGCGAAATTTATTAATGACATTCGTAACTGTCAAAAATGTCCTTTTTTTATATTTGGAAGTGTCAAAGGTACATGAGAAATAAATTGAAGATATGTGTTAGCTAGATTAATGTTCAGCAAAATAAAGGTCCATTCGAGCGACTTTACTTAATTACCTACAAATAATGAATAACATCATATGATACTTATAGATGTATATAAAATGATAGAGTTCCAAAGAATATGTCGGTCACCTTGACATGGTTTTTTACGTATTTTCAAATAATCTTCTTTATAATGATTAGTGTACATTCAATTACACCAATTAATGTTTTCTACACTAATATTATAAAGAGGAAAGATTTGTATTTTTGTATGTAACGAATAAACTTAAAAACTACTGGACCGATTTCAAAAATTCTTTTGCCGTTAGAAAGCTACATTATCACTGAGTAACATAGGCTATATAATATTTTCAAAAAAATTTGGAATCCTTACTAAAACTCCAATAATGTAAACCCAATGTGTAAAAAAAGACCTTACAATGCGCGCGACAACTATTGATGATAGAAAGAACAAAATAATGTAACATACCTCGGGAACGCGGGTGAAACCGCGGGGAATAGCTAGTATTTAATATTTTGTCACTACATACCTTTCATCAATGGTAATTATTTCACAGTGCTTCTATTTAATACTACATCTACAGATAGATAATAGACTGACTGATACTACGTACTTGCCACTTAGCACCGTAATATCCTTTTAGTTTGTGAATATGCTACTAACGGTAAAGCGAGTTCCATCTTCGGCCTCATCTACCATTTCTCATTTACCATCAGGTGAGATTGAGGTATAGCAATCCTGTCAAAAAAAAAAAAAACAAAAAAAAGGTTCACTTTGATCTTGACTAATCATTGAATCCCTAGAACACAAATCAAAATAAAAGAGAGCGATCTCAAATCCATTTATATTACACAACCAGAAAAGGCAGGTCCTTCCTCTACCCCCATGCCATTGTAAAGTATATCAGTAAGTGAGTTAGCTGCAACAGAGTTACATAAGGGCGTACAGTTGACCCCACTTAATGAGTGAACCCGTAGGGAAGCTTTGAGAACATCGGTCACTGTAAAGTTCTATAAAGATAATAGGGACTTGTATAACACATGTTAGATCAGCTACTTTTTTATTGAAAGAATGTATGCAGTTTTGAATGGAATAAAAAGTTCTGACGTCATAGTAGTATAGCTACAAATGTCTTTGAGGTTAGATCGTAAATTAATATTCATATTTAATATATAAAAATCTATTTCGTTTGTTCGTATTTTACGCGCTACCATACCGTGCATTCGATTGAAATATGACTTTGACAACTTATTCCTCGCGCTTGCGCAAAGGTTATATATATAAGCTTATAGAACAATAAAAAACAAATAATAAATAAAGATGCGCATAATAATTCTAATTCACTAGTTGTCCCCTGCGGTTTTACACGGGTTTCCGACGGATATGACATTTTCTCGGGATAAAATGTATGCTATTTGTTATTCCAGGTTATAAATGATCTCTGCCAAATTTTACCTAAATCAGCTAAGTCGTTTTTGCGTGAAACAGTTGTTACTGTTTACATCTACATTTACACATCCAACCTCACAAAATCGGATTTATGATATTAATAGGATTGGAGGTCTGGCCCGCACTTCAAAGCATCTTAGGACCTCCCGGCGACCTCTATGTTCTGCAGTGGAAATACCCGGCATGATATGATGATAATGGTACCTCATAGAATGATAAAAACCCTGTAACAGTTCGGACTACGGAGCGTGCTAAAATAATATGCACGGTTTTGCGAAATGTTACTCTCGGCAGTCGGGCAATAATGGAATGTAGCATGAATTCCTTAGATGAATTACAGTATGCAAAGCGGAACCTCTGAGATGCGGTAAATTCAGTTTGCTAAGTCTCTCGAGTGCTGCGTTACCACACCTGATGCGATTCGTAGCCTTCCTAACTCAATTACTTGCGCCTTAGCTTCGCAGAGACATTCCAGTTTGAGGCGAGTAGAAAACAGAAATTCAGGATAGCTTAATGAAGTTGACCTGGCTGGATCCCAGAGCAGTTACTAAAATGTTTTGTTTAACTTCAATTTAGCCCAGCTCAAATTATTATTCGCTCAAGAATATTTTCGCGAGACGTTATTTAAACTAGTTTTTTGTCTTCATTAATTTCTAATTGGAACTCCTTGTTGATGTGTTCTTAAAGGATGTCTTTCTTAATTTGCGACAGTCACCGAGCAGAGAATGCTCATTATCGGATATCCATATTCATTCTGAGTCAGTGCTTTTCTGAATATATTATGTCAATGCACTAGGTCATATGAAGCATAATATTTTCGTGACTCGTCCATAGAATAAATTAAACCAATAAAAATGATTACTTACAAACTTGCAGTTTTAATTTTATACTTTTCCAACCTCCCAACCCTGTTGCTTCTACAAATACGTAAAATAATTTTGTACCATAACATACTTTGTCATATTGTAAAATTTGTGACGGAGGTAAATAGAGATGTTATGATTATCGGTTCTATATCGATATACCATCACAATTCCAACCTCAAATAATCTCGTTTTTAAAAACATTAAATGTAATAAAATAAACATGAATCTAGAAAAGCTTTTATTTCCAACAGCGTTGCCACATTATTCTGTTTGAACAAAACCAGTCTATAATTGAGTAAATACATTGTTAGTTTAGTACACAACTAGTAACTGTTAACAATATTCTATAACACTGTAATGGCCCGCATCGCAATAGCCGGAAAACAACAAATGTTTAACATTTCTGCCTCTCCCGTAGTCTATTGTCCTCGAGCAACTGCCCCTGTGCACTTTGAAGGTATAATCGGGAAACAATTCGCTGACACAATGCAATTCAACGTGACCTGCGTATTCGCCATCCCTGGAAAGTAAACTTTGATAATCCGACGCCGTATGAATATTCAAACCGTACGAGCGATCACCGATGATAAAATCTTTGTATCGATTCCAATTATCGACAATCCTATCGACGACTCTAATACGAATTTCCCTGTGACGATCCTGTGTTCCGAACACGCAGTAAGATACCGATCGGAACATGCAATTGCCATCGCCTCGAATCGGTATGATGCGTCTCGCCATCCTCCGCTTTCTCTTACCAATGGGTTTTTTAATCGATTTTTTAATATCGATTCTTCGATATCGACTCATTGATCATCACGCGGGCGGTCTGTCACTTGTAAGTCAATTTAAAGAAGAAAAACGCGGTGAGAAAACATAAACAAAATCCGGTTTATAATAATAACTCTTTACTGAAATATACAGGAATTCAATAATTGTAATTGACGTATTCAATCATTTTTTTTAAACTAGTAATTATACGCGTAATTTCTTTTGGCCATCTTTAGTCCGGCCATTTTTACTAAATAATCGGCTGTTACTTGACTTTTGCATTGTAGTTTGCTTTTTTACTTTGACAGATTCAAACTCTAATGAGGTCATTATACGTAAGTTATATTTATGGTTGTTTATGTACATATAAACAGTAACTGGAAATCAATTGAAGGCTGAGCTGTGCGTAGTTTTCGTACCATGCATCTCACCCGCCAACTGTTGGTAGCACATCGTAAGGTAAGGTGATAGGTACATAGTTCCTATAGCGAAGCGATCCTAGGAGTGGTGGTCCAATGAACTGAAAGACTTTTGAGAATAATCTTTTGACGACCATATAATGCATTGTTTGGGAACAAATACAGTAGCTATTAAATTCGCGCGCCGATGACCCGATTATTTCCTCAATAATCTGGCAATAAAGTTATTTTTGCAACAACATATCTCAGTTATATGTAGTAAGTTTCTTTGCCCGAACCTGTCGAACGAATAAGACTTAGTTTATACCTAAACACAAACTTAAAATATATAGTTTGAGTATCTAATGGCTTTACTTTCCCCAGCGAAGTTTCAGCGTGCAAGCTAATTTAGACTTTCCGTATAGTTAAAGCTTAGACATTCTAAGCTCAATTTCAAACTCGATTCCAAATATCTCCACAAACTCAGCTGTAAACTACGCTGTGCCAATGTCGACACATCGATCGGGGAAGTTTCGTCTCCAAGTCCCACATGGGTCGTTAAGGGGTGCGAAGATAGTTTCGCCTCTCCCTCCCCCCATCGTGCCAGATAGTCTGTCACTTCTCGCACGTGTCTACAATATTCTAATAGAGAATGGCCTTGTATTTGTGTGATGTAAACATTGTACTCAATCACTATTACTTAGTTGGAGAGATTTGAATGAAACTCGGTAGTAAATATTGCTAGTAAATACTTTAGTGAAAGATTATTCAATTTGATTTTATTATTCTCGAAGTTATTGAGATGCTTAGAAATTTCACTAGCTTGCACGTCACATTTACGCAATAGTTGGGATCTTTACTATTGTTTTCGCATTTATAATATTTGTAGCAATTTTTATTTAACAAACTCAAGCATTAATGTTTATTAAAATTGTAAATACATATTTTTTCACGCGTTTGCCAAAACGGTTGCTGCCCAGCACCTTTTAGCCACAGCGCACACATACTTTACTAAACCTGCGACAGCTGCATTTAATCTTCTAGAAAACATACTCTCGACCCTATGTTGGATCTGAGCAATTTTTACTATTGTGGGGACTGTGGTTAATTGAACCGGGAAATTGACTGTTCTCGTTCCCTGGAAATTTTGCTCAAGACATGTCGGGATGTCGCGGAATTATGTCGGTACAATAAAGCTGGTGGAATCCAGTTATCGGCTCTTTTGCTGTAGAGAAATGTTCTTTCTTTCTTATCTTATACTTTTGTACATTTTTTTTACAATATGTATACGTGCTGTTGTATTTAGAGATTATTTATGTTTGAAAAGGTCCTAATTAATAGCTCTAGTAAAATATTATCTTCGAAAGGCTATGATTATTTTTGTGAAGAAAAATATTCTTAAGTGGTTCGCAGTTGCCCGACTGGTGAGAGCCGGGAGCAGCGTTGTGGCCGCAATTAATTAGTAATTAATTGAGCAATATTTCTTTAGAAAATAAATTATACTCGTCATCTCCTGGCGTATTTAATAGGGAACATGGGGGGGGGTGAGAATATAATTAAAATGCCTACATTCATAATCGAATCTAACTACTTTTTCCCTAGATGGACGTTGGGTATGTCCATCTAGGAAAGAAAATAATATATTGAGCCAACTTTGTGGTTCTTTTTATCCAGACTACTTTAATCAATCGTGTGTAATGTAATATGTAATTTTCACTACCATTAAATATAAAAGCACAATCCACAGGCTCAACGTAAGAAAAAGGATCTTACGGGTAAAAAAATCACTTACTTTGAGTCCCACTTCACCATAAATGTTTTAAGTAGTTTGGAAGTATTAAAACCTGGCTTGCGACCCGCAGTTTCACCGGCGTTCTCAAGAATATCTTTGAAAGTATACAAGGTATGATTCCATAACTTTTTTTTCTATATTTGTCGTTTGTATATTAGTTTGACAGTAATATTAAATGTTGTTGATTGTTGTCCTTTTTAATTAATAAGCAGCACAGGTAAAGTATTTTAACGTAGGTATTCTTTATTAAAAAAAGAACTACAAATAATTTCGTAATGATATCGTTATGATATTGCGAAAAAGAACGAAGTGTTTTCGTTCCAAAAAGACGTTTTAGGACTATATCTTTGAAATTACTCGATCTCAACGATGAATCAGCGCGACTTTTATGTTTTGCTTTCGTTATCCACGCTGACGTGGGAGTTCGACTCTCCGAAGCCGCAACGGCCGCGCCGGCTAGAAGACTAAGTTTGTATTAAAGTGCGCGCTGCACGTCCACTCGCCTGGGAACCATTATATTTTAAATTAAATACTTCTACACATTTTCATCATATAATTGAAGAAGGTAAAACTCCCCCTTTTCGAGTTTTCTCTTGATAAGAATTTCTATTTCGCATCGAGCTTCCGTTATTAAACAAGGGAATGTAAATAAAGTGGTATATTGTTGAAGGAATTCGAGTAGTATTGTGGTATTTTTAATTTCTTCCTTCGTATGAGAACTGGGCGCATTGTTTGCTTTATTAAGTTCAATATTTTCTTTTGGATTAGGACTTAGAACTTTTATTTTACTTTGGATGTATACGTTGTGTATATAGGCTTATCTTTGACCATACTCGCAAGTGGTGAAGTAGCCGAAAGTCGTTACACTAAAGCCTTGTAGGGAACTGGCTCGCAAGCGGAACATTTTTTACATGAGAGTAGTAGCCAGACTTTGTGAACAAAACTTGAGCACTTATATATAGTACCAAAAGTTTATTTTTAAACATTTCCAAAAAGTGTTGTTATTATAAACTCACGTCAGGTTTGTAGCAACGTGCAATTAGCTAAGTGACGTCATATCAAATTCAATATGGCGGACATGAAAATGTGGTAATTTACAATTTTCCGTAATGGATATCAACCAAAAAGGTATGTCGGGCGATATACGAGGCGTTCAATTTAATTAGTTCATGGCTAATATAGGAGATAATATAATAGCTGTCTTTTTTGTATATTTAATTTTGAATACTTTTTGTAGAGTTTAGTTGCCTGAGGGATGGGGCCCGTCTATATATTGAAGGGCAAGTTGCAGTACTAACGTCTCAGACAATGTTAAACAGGCAAAAGGTCAAAGTATGACATTCGGTCATTGGGGGAGCAGTACCTATTCATTTCAAGTACCTACAATTTCATCATCATATCACATTGAAGTTTTATAACACTAATACGAATAATATCTTCACCCCCATAATCAGGCAGAAAACTCCGTTCGAGACCCGCATTTCAAGAGGATATTTGTAGTCACCGTGTGATGTGGTAAGCAGTGTCGGCGTCTCTCGAGCACGTTACCAATCCCGGGTAATCATTTCTGATATAGAAACATACACAAGAGCTCCCGGGTCATGTCAAAATGTAAAAACCAGAAAGTAAATAAATCTGTTACAAAATCTTGTCAAAATAATTGAAACGAATGAAATTGACGTCGCATATGCTGCCCGGCAAACCCTTTCATTTGATACGCATGACATGGAGGTGGTTTATGAATTAGTAAATCGCCACCCTGCCACGTCCGCCATATTGGATTTAGGATGACGACACTCAACTAAATTTGCCCAATTATCAACACCGAATGTTCGTGCAAAATTTCAGCTCAATCGGTTGGGAGGAAATCGTTCTAAATTCAAATGAATGATTTGTCCCAAACACGCTCACAGGTGAAATTAAATTAAAGCTTGTAATTAAAATATATGCGAACTAAGTTGCCGATAACAGCAATTAATAACAAATATCTAATAGATATTATAAAATTGAAAATGAGTTGTTTTGTTCTTCTTAGACTTATTTCATGGATTCTTTTACTCGTAACGGAAACGGGTGGCACCGTGGGGGACAGCTAGTTAATCATAATTATGTAATAAACATTGCTGTATGTAATCTTGCTAATATTACAAATGCGAATGTTGTTGTGTATGTTTTTTATTACTCATCGTAACTGCAGGACAGATTATAAAGAAATTTATTAACTTGAAAGTGTATTACCACATAAGGTACTTTTTATTATTTTATCGAGAAAAGCGTGAATAGGCTGCTAACGGGAAAGTGAGCTCCATCTTTGGTCTCATCTTCACTTACCATCAGGTGAGATTGAGGTCAATCGCAATGCCGTCATAAATAATAATAAAAATAAGAAAAAAAAATGCATATTAAGCCGCGGCAAGGAAACTCGTTGCTAAATACTAGTAATCGTGACTATCTACCTTAGTGTTTAGCTGGCAAATCTGTTAACAAATCAATGTCCAATAAATTTTATTTCTAATTTAATCGTCTTGAGTGGCCACGATATTTTTATAACTACTTAGATAGCTGCTCAATAAAATGTGGGATTGGCTTAACTACCGATGTCAAGGCTTTGAACCCGAGTTACCTTTCTGCCTAAATATTCATTAGATACCTAATTAATTATGAAAAACTAATACTACATATACAAAATACCCCGTAAAAATAAAATTAATTATCGAAGCTAACAACCCTAGTAAGCTGTAATTATCTACTTTAATAGTTTTTGTATTTTTCATTCATAAAAATCATTTATTTTTATTTTTTTGGGGTATGTTATACAGCGTGACTACGGTTCTTAAATATTGTGAATGGACTCGTTATAAGGCCCCCTTTTCGGCTTTACGGGTAGTTTTGTAACACCCAGTATGTAAGCAGAGTTCTTAGTAATGAAACTCACATTCCAACGGGATATTTTAAGTCCTAACGGGGCATGTGGTGCGCATTGTCGCCGTCTCTCGGACAATACACCTATCTCGAGCTGCACTCGAGTAATTTCAAAACAAAGAAACGTTATTATAATTTTGCCTAATCTGGGAATCAAACCTAAGACCTTGGGGTCAGTATCCGAGCTTAATTCAACCAACTTAATCTAAAATTCAAATCTATACTAATATTATAATGGGGAAAGATTTGTATGTTTGTTACTCTTTCACGCAAAATCTACTAAACGGATTTGGATGAAACTTGCCACATAGATAGATCATATTTCCTGGAATAACATATAGGCTACTTTTCATCCCGGGAAAATGTGACATCCCTCGGGAATGCGGGTAAAACCGCTATTAAAAATATAAAGATTTTAAAGTCTTGTGTTTAGCCCGAAACACATAAAGCCTTGAAGGTCTCGGCTTTAAATAGCAGCTACCAACAGCAATAGGTCCTTGGCTTTAACTTGAAGCTGGTTGTCAGACAGGCCTACATCTTGTGTACTGTGTTCTCTTTACCAGAGCTCAAGCTAATTGAATGATTCGTACCCATGACCATGGCCATGGTATTTGACGTCGCCTTAAAGTGGTGCGGCCTCCAGTTGATTAACATTGTAGATATAGACTAACAAATAGGTTTATTATATAAGATAAATCTGAAAGAAACAAGGTTTTATATTAAAAAAAATCACACCCCTGTATTTTCTAGTACCTCAACCTCAACGAGCCCGCGGTCCTCTCGCTTGATTGCGTAGTTAACGTTAGAGAGACAGCAAAGAGCGCTGATAGAGTGACATCACATTTACCTTACCGATTCACCGGCAGTTAGACAAACAGGAGTTTCCTCTGTGCTCTGTGTCTATTGCTCACTAGCTAATCACGTGAGTGTTCCGCTCTCCGAGGCCTCGTTGCGTTGGCTCGCCGACGAAAATGTATAGCAGAGAAGGGACCTAAAAAAGATCTATCCTTATACGAGTAAATGTTATTTTTGTTTGAACATAGATACGATCTACAAACCGTATTTCCAATATTGCTGTGACTCGAAACTCCATGTCAAATCCCTATAATGATAGTCTTTTTTATGGACTTGAAGTTTTTAGGGCTTTTACACCCTTGCGCGGACGAGGGCTCTCAACATGCTACTAACATCTACTGAGGGTAGTAAAATTATATATTCTTGAACGACGCGCCCCGCCGTAGCGTCGAAAACGGTTCATTCGATAAAATCCCAGCATTAGATTTTCGGGGTCTAGAATTTTAGGAAAATCGTTTTTGCACGGTATTATAATAATTGAGTGGATCGTCTGACAGAGTTTCAACCTTTTGACATAAAAAAAACGATTGCACGATCGTGTGTGAACGAACTTGCCAATGTCAACGATTAGCATTGCCTACTGAGAGAAATTGATAGCGTCGCGTGCCTGAGTGATAAGATACAGCGGGGCTGGGAGCTCCCGGCCGGAGATTGCCGAATACACCCGAATGTTGTTTGGTGTTTATTGTATGATAATAGGTACGAAATAAAATGAAAAGAACCATAGACGCCTCAGGATTATATAATAATTGGCACTTACCTATTGAAGTTAAGCACTTGGCTGCCAAATACCCAATAAGCTTATATACGATGTTGAGTTGTCAAGGTTACATGAGGGGGACGTATAATTGGCTAATTTAAAATATATTTTATATACATGAAAAGAAATAGGAAAAATCTGTGAAAAAATAAAATATTCGAGAAAAATTTTTAAGAGTGCTTTTGAAGCCAGGTAGGTAATATAATGATATACTTTTTTTTTTTAATAACACAAACACGATCTTGTTTTTGTTATTGAAAAAATAATGTACTGATGATTGTTACGATTATAAGCCGTAATCTAATATTATTAATTAGATGTAGGTATGGATGTTTGTTACTCTTTCACGCAAAAACTACCGAACGGATTCGGATAAAACTTGGGACATAGATAAAACATGCCCTGGAATAACTAATAGGTGTTTTATTCAGGGAAAATGAAACAACCCTGAGGAACACGAGTGAAACCGCGGGGGATAGCTACAGCAAACCCCGTCAACGTGTAAAAGACTTCTAAAAACCTCACTCGATCTATTTAATATCAATATGAAAATGCAGTCAAATGGGAAATAAATCTGTACACAACAGTTCTGTAACAACCCATAATAGTAATGTGAAACTCCAATACATTTCAATTACGGCCGAGTTGCTGCTCGCTACATAATTGATGATTGTGTAATAACTTAACCTATGGACGAACAGGTGTCCGCGTCGAAACCTAGCTTGAACGTTGAACCATATTAAACTCATCAATGGACTCGGAACATTTCTAGCGCCCGTCGGCGGTAAATTGCCCCCCTACACCCCACTACTTCCACCACCCGTGTAGTAAACGTAGTAGTAAAGTGCTTAATGGCTGTTAGTTTTAACTTGCATATTTGCTTTGAGTTCTGATTTTAAAAAATCATTTTTTTTGCTGGTTTGTTTTATGTGATTTCTTTTTTGTTTTTGTTTTTAAAAGATAAATTTGTTGATTTGCGTGGCTAATTATGGCTAAGTAAGACAGCATATAATTTCAGTTATGAATCATAGTGTCAAATAACCGTAATCTTATATTAAAAATGCGAGTTTTCGTGTGTGTATCTTTTTTTTTATTTGAGCCTAACAAGTTGACTCCACCCTGCCTGATCTGAAGCAGCTATGGAGTCAAAAAATGAGAACCATCGGCGAGGTCCGAAGTCACAACGCCGATCAGCCTCACCTTGTAGGCCTGCAGATATGTTTTTTCACGCTCCGTTTCCGTTTTCCGGGATCGTAGGAAGGGTGGAATACGTGAGCCTCTTTCTTACCACTTAACTCTGTAACGGCTTATCAGATTTGAAAGAAATTTGGCATTCATATAGAATACGTTCTAGAACATCATAGTATATTTATATTTCCCATGATATTTATTTATCTATAAAATGACTCGGGAACGCAGGTACAACCTTATCTAATATCTACAAAAAAAAATGTGTGTGTATTTTGAACTCAAAAGTGGACCAAAGAAGTAACATAGGCAATATTATAATTTCAGGGTACATTAGATACTTCAAGAATGCGGTTAAAACATGCAAGATGGAAGCTAGCCCTTAATATAATATGATTTTTAAACATACCTGTTGTATTGACACACATGAAACCCTTTAACGAAATCCTTATTAACACCGTATTAACATGGAGTCGTAAATATAAATAAATAACTAGTAACTCTGCACTTGAATATGACTTCTGGTTGCCCAATATTTGAGGTCTCTGCAGTTGAACCTTCATAAGTGGGTCTCAATCGCAACGGACCGGTATTTTTTGGAAATCTGCCATCTTTTGAAAGTCTGCTAGTCGAAATTGGCAACCGCACAGAGCAATGGAAACAGCGAGAGCAGTATGCGGGACGCTTTACTTAATCATTTGTTTACATTAAATATTTTGACAATAGTTCGATGATTGCAAATATTTTGACAATAGTTCGATGATTGCAAATATTTTTTCACGGTTGAATAATTTTATTAGCTGGAATATAAATTTACACAGCTTTATCAGCAGCTTTCCGTGCCGAGGTTTCAGCCGCATTGCCGAGAGAGCTTGTGTATCCAGGGATTATAATATAGCCTATGTCAGTAATGAAAACTAAACAATTTTGCAACAAGCGCCGTGGTCCCGGAGTTTACCCTCCGCATACATAAACTTTCAAAATAGGCACGCTCTCTTTTTAATAGTATCTCAAGATAAATGCACAAGATACGCAACTAGTTACCGATTACTTAATGACTATTATTGTTATCTAATAATTAGATATAGGCAACAAAAAGAATAATATATTTATGTCGATTATCCCCGTTCTGAGCATTGCCGCCATCTCTCCGGCACTAATATGAAATTAGTTATTTAATATATAGAATCCTTAACATTATCTTGCCTAAGACCTAACATTCTTTATCCAAGCTTTGTTCCACTCTACCACCGAGGCGTTATAGGAAATTACTTAAAATTTGCCAGGTATAGTGTTAAAGAAAAATATACTTTATGTCGATATAATAAGGATCATCAGCATCATCATATAATTTACCATTGGATCAATAGATGCACCTTATATCTACAGGAAGAAAGATTTTTGAATACAGAATCGACTCAGACCTGGACGACTAACAATATAGGTAGGGCTAACATCAAAATTCATAACCATTTATTCAGTTTTGGCACGAAGGCACTTATGAAGGTCAAATTTAAAGTTACTGAAGCTACAAGTTGAGTTGTTACTACCATCTGCGTTTCTTCGGAATTTTTCCAAGTTTAGAGGGTGTCCGGAGAGCGTCTAGATGGGGTTTTCAAAAGAGTCCGGCTGAAACCGGGACACTTCCCTTACACAAAAAATGACAAGAAAATAGAAGCAGTAAAAAATTGTTTCGTAATCGTAAACCGCATTCAATTAAAATGTAAACTATAAGTGTAAAAATAGTTTAGGCGTGTCCGGGATAAAGCCCAATTTCGTCTAAATGTCCGGGGTGTTTTAAGGTTTTGTCCGGTGTTGGCAATTTAGGTGATGGCAGCCCTAAATGATGAATGAGTTTTACACATAAGAAAAAAGGAGGTCATTAAACTGGATTATTCATAACACACCGTAACAATCTTAGGCGTCAATAATTGTGTGATTATTCTGCAACATTTAAACGCTACAATTGTTGCATTTACATATTAACATTACGACTGTATTGACCCAATTGCCATTATCAGCGATCCGGTTCATTCGTCTTGTTTTATTTCATTATAGAATTCATAATATTATGCAGTATTCATAAATTGCATCGAAAAACACTGCCTAGATTAAGTTCATTGAAACAGACTACCAAGATTTCCATCGCAAATGTCACATTTTATGCAAAAGTGATTTTATGCCTCATATCGGGTAACTATCTAACAGATATTGATGAAAATTTGCCAGCGGATAGCTTGGAACCCGGACACATTAAATGTTCATGAATAAAAACATAAAATGCATTTTTTATTTGACTCAAAAGCTATATCTTTTAACTTGTCCCACAGCCTTAGATATAAAAATTTACATAGAATAGTCTCACACTAAAAATAAGGATGAGTAGTTATCCAAACCGGTCGTAACAATGCTGTTTGCGTCTTCTTTCCGCGCGCGGCGAGTGAAAGAGAAAGATAGGTTAAGGGCGAGCGCTAATCGGCCCACTCACGGACCACTTATGGGTTATTTAGTAAAAAAAACTGTCACATTCCAAAATCATTACGATATGAGCACAAACAGTTTGCTAGCAACAAGTTGATGAAAAATAGCTTCTATTGGTTTCACTTAGGTCGCTTTTCTGTCTGCCATGTTCCCAATAATTATGTGTCGGTGCAACAATAGATTTGCAGGATTATCACAGCCAGCCGCCAGCCCGACGTCAACCCTCTCGGTAAAAGCTATTATTGACCACTCGGTGCAAGGAGTAAAGTGCACGTGGTCATCGGTGTACTCTCTAGTCGCCTCTTACGACACTCTAGAGGTTGGAGTGGTAGTACTCGGCGCCTACCACAGACCATCTTCGATCTTAAATCACTCTTATTTAAAATAAAATTTAATTAAATTTGCATGGTTTGGATGGATATTTTTGGAACGTATGTTTTTCCAAATTTGCAATCTGTCTTTCTTTAGTCAAACACTTCAATCACTAAGTTCGGGGACAATGCAATATTATTGCACCATCGTGTGAATCTGATGATGAAATAGGAAAGGTGCTCCTAAACTACACCTAAATTCATCGCGTTTCGGCTCGTGTGATTTATCTTGGAAATTTTCTGTAATTTTAGTATGAACTTAAGACCTTTGGAAGGAACTAAAGATGCATCGCAACGAATGCCGGTAATAGCTAGATAAAATAACAAGAACCTTAAACGTTCGGAATATTCTGCGAGATTTCTTTGACGCACTGCCATCTGATCGCAAACAAAGCAAAGCATGTACTGTTATAACGAGATAACTAATAAAGCTACTGCACAGCAACAATACAACTTTTATAGATCTTTTTCACCCAGGCACAGAATGAACAGACTTGTTCATGCATTAAGTTCAAAACCATTTATCCAGTTCAGGCAGAGAGTTAGGTGCAATTATCTTAAGACTCCTGAAGTTACCAGCATTTAGCAGTCAAGTCTTCAAATGAGAAGAGCAAGACTCAGCAGGGTTACAATTACATGTAGACTTTCATTTTTTACACATTTCATTGGAATCTGTGTTTCATTATCAAGAACTCTGCCTACGTCATCGGGGATAGTACGCATGAAGATATATTACGTAACGCCTTTTATAAAATAACTATTCAGGCCATGTTTTATTACACAAATTTTAATCCTGCTCAAACGTAAACATTCAATTTAACTGAAATTGTATTGCTATTGTCAAACTATTAACAGAATTGTCGACGCTCCGTTTTACACAAAATACATTGCAATTGTGAAGCTATTAACCGAAATGTCAACGTTTGCCTATATGACAAACAATTGAATGGAATGTGCGGAAATTTACTTTAAATGAGCTAGAGTAGTAGAGCTCTTAGTGCAGAGTTCGTCCGGGGAAGTACTACCTTACCCATTTCCGCCGTGAAGCAGTAGTGCAAGTTTCGGTTAGAAAGGTAAGGGGGCCGGTGAAATTACAGGCACATGAGACTTAATAACTTCACGTCTCAGGGTCGACAACGCATTGGCGATGCCCCTAGTGTTGCAAATGTCTATAGGCGGCGGTGACCACTTACCATGTTGTCGCCCCACCTTGTTTGTCGCCCCACGTGGTATAAAAAAAAAAAAATTGTTAGATGCACACAAATTAACTACATTGTAACGTCTGTGTGATGACAAACGATTTGTTATTAAATCCTTCAATGGTACAGAATCGATCACATCCGACGGAATAATTCACATGGAGGTTAGATCCCCAAGTACCTCGCCACATGTGCTTTGATTCCCATCCAGGACAATTATTTGTATGAACATGTCTGTTAGTTCTGTCTCTGGGTGTTGATCCTAATACTACTTAGGATATATGGATGTATGTATCGAGGAGGTACGAGTATGTTTGTAACCCTTTCACGCGAAAATAACTTATTGGATTTGGACGAAGCTTGGCAGGTAGGTAGTTGATAATCAAAATTAACTCATAGAATGCTTTTTATCTCGCAACATGTACCAGATGACCGTTAGTTATCTACTTGCGTCTGGTTTTTGAATAGCAAAAGAAGTATATGTTGCATATCAGTTATCGGTTTTCCATAGTACAAGCTCTACATAGATTAGGATCGGAAGGCCGTGTAGAAAAGACCTAAAGATACTGATAAGTAGAAGGATACAATGTTCCGGATATGGGATATGATAGAATCCCGGAATACATTAGCATACTCTATGATTTGAAAAAGGTTTTATTCACCTTCATATCATAACAATGACTCGTACTTATAAATGTACTTCTAATATAATAAATGCAGTCGATTGAGTCTATATTTGAAATATAAGTCAAATACTGGGCTCAAATATACTCATAGGGCTTTATGGCCTTGGTGGTCGAGTGGTATAAAACATAGCTCCGGTGGTCCTAGATTCGAGCCTGAGGTCAGGATAATATTAACGTTAATTGAAAAATAAAGACAAGAAAATGTTTAATATCTGCGTTGGAATGAGGGTAATGAAGATATGTCGTATGTATGATCAATTTATCCCGGGAAATAATAATTTTCGAGAACACGGGTAACAATGCAGGGCGGATGCTGGGTATATTTTCTTTCACCGGAGAAATGGTCGTTAGTTATTTGTCCATTTACCGGCTGACAACGTATGTACTGATCGGAAATGCGACTTCCTGTAAAAGGAATAAGCATACTTTTAAATAAATATAACTGGTACAAAAGAAAGTGGCTCTAATTATTGTAAGGTCCTATTTACAAGCGATGGTATTTATATTTCGGGGTACGGAATACTTTCCGTATTCGGTGTGATTCTGAAACATTAAATACAATGTTCCTCATCGATACTTCCCATTGTAATATTATAAATTGAAAAGCTTTTCTTTCTGACCGCCTGTTTGTTAGGTTTCACCTACCACATTCGCCTACACGGCTGGATGGTTCTTGATGAAATTTGGTAAAGAATACAAGCTACCATTTGTCTCACTATCTTGAAGAGTGTAGAAAGGGGATGTAAATTTGAATGGGCAAACATTTAAAATTTCTCTGCATTCAAATTCTAATTTTGTCTTAATTCTAAAATGTCATTGTCATTGCACGAACATGGACATATGCTACTTTTTATCAGATTAAATATAACTAAAAACGTATTTACCAATCACGAGAAAATCGAGACATTAATTTATAAGCTCCGGTAAAACAGGATTAAAATAAATTGTTCATTTCACGCTTTCATCTGCAGTATTTATTAGGAATACAATTGATTGGCGATTAATATAATCCCGCTCCAGCACAAACAAGAATTTAATCCTTTGTAAAATCTAAGGGAAAATATACGCTACATAAAGTGTTGCCAAGCAGAAATTTAATAATATTATCTAACTCTTACTTTAAGGTTGTTAAAAGGAAAAAAGTTGAGTTCATACTGTTGCTTTTTAGTATGCTTTCTCTATCATCGCCTCTTCGATCTTTCCATTGCCGTAATTCCTCTACTTTATATTCTTCTCTCTTTTATACGTGATTGAAAACGCAATGAGAAAATATGATTGGAAAAGGACTATTAGATCATTTCATAGATTAAAATCGCCTAACTATCAATGCCACTTGTTGACTGCGCTCATATGTCAGTATGGTAGGGAGACTGATGTGTGGGTAAAAGACGAGTTGAATGCCTCCCGAAACCCTGCCCCAGATGGCCGAAAACAGGGAGAAGAAGAGGGAGGGAAGTTAGGCCTTCACATTCCGGTGAAATGATTTGGTCTGCTAATAGTTTTAAGTTAGAAACTAATTAATAATGTACAGAGCCGAAATTATTAGTGAAAATCATTAAATTTAAGCACAATATATTTTAAAATAATAATTTGAATTTAATTTAATAAATGTAGTAAAATCTATCTGTTTGGCAAAATTATTGAAATCCGATCATCAAAACATGCGTTTTTATGAGTTTTATTTTATTTCACCTGTCAAATCTTGCAACTAGATTTAAAACTAGGTCCGCCATCCGATCGAGCTGAAATTTTACGCACTTAATTGTTTTGTAGACAGCATGATTAGCTATGTAACGTCACTCCAAATTCAAGATGGTGGGCGTGACAAGATGGACATTTGTTAATTCATAAGCCACCAGGACATCATAGTTATTTAATTAAAGGCTTTGCAGAGTAGATACATGACGTCCATTTTATGGTTCTCGATCAAATTATCTCAATATTATTTGTAAGATGTTGTGTTAAATCGCTTAATTAGATTATTGTGAAAGGCATTGTACTGATACCAAATCAATGGGAACAGTGCAGGCCAATGATGATGCTCCCAATGGAATATTACATAATATCAAAACAACTCACAAAACAAAATTCTATCAGAAAATTAAACAACAATTTTGCCAGACGTATTAAAATATATTACCATTGAGAATAAATTTACCTGACAGCAATTTTGCAAGTTCATTTATTCCACAGTTTCCCTCTAATATAGCTTAAATTATGATGAACCATTAATTATTGACGGATGACAAACGTAGTATATGGGAATAATACACAAGCTGTGTAACTCACAAAATATTGTTTTACATTTCTATAGACGGGCCTTCGCTTCAATCTCAACTTGGTAACTGATGCTGTAGAAGAGATGGAGGAATGCCAAGTGACGGAAAGAGAGACGAATATAAAGGATGGATACACGAGAGGAGGAAGACCGGAGAAGAAATGGATGGACTGTGTGAAACATTATATGAGTTGAAAAGGGGTGAATGCCGAGATGACGGATAAAAGGGTTGAATGGAAGAACTCACGCTGCGCTGACCCCAAGAGATTGGGAGCAGGGCAGGCTGATGATGATGGTAAGTGATGTCGTAGCCAAAGTTGGTGAGCACACAGCCAGGAAGGGATCTACAGTCGAGCCTACCACTGTCCTAAGGGTACCTTACGTTTACTGAAACCTCTAACTAATTCATAGAAATCGGACCACAGTATACCGCGCTACGTTAAGCATCGCTGTTCATTTGTTTTTAGAAAATACGGAATATTTGCAATGTAGTTACAACAATCAAGTCTCGACAATGTTCCGATAAATTTAAACAGACAAAATTTATTTTTGTTCATGTTCATTTATGTTATTTAATAATAAACAATTTCCTGTGCTTAGGATGCTTTGCAATACACCTTTGTTTTTTCACTTTTCATCGTAATCTGATTGATAGAATAGAAATGCATAAAAGGCGAACCAAGTAATATCTTTATTATATTGCTTATCGCAACCGGGTTAATTCTATACCTATGGTCCGAATAAGAGTTATAAAGTCAATATCGGTTTTGAAAATAGGCAAGCGAGTTTAATTGGCTACGCAATGATAGATGCTATAAAAATACTGTAGGTGCCAGTAACAATATTTTTTTATATGATTGCAATACGCTCCCTGCGCCGGCCAATAAAACATTTTTTTTCATATACACTGGAGCACTTAGTTCCAATATTCATGCATAAGCCAATAACGAAAATATATCCTTTATGGTTTATCATAGCTGTGGTAGTTTAGTACGTCAAATACAGAGGCGCGGTTTCGAATTTAGAGCTTTCAGTAAAGGAAACCATAGTATGATGTCTACTCGACAAGTCAACCGGCGTGGTACGGTATCTGCACTTGAGAGGCAATTCCTCTTTACGGTATGTGTGGACACCTCCTTAGTATAGATTACCTTTTACCCATCTTGCCGTGGGTTCTGCTGTTTTCAGGATGAATGCATCTTATGTGGTTATCCAGTATATAATCTATCAACGTGCCATCTTAATCTGTAATTGTTCCAATGAGTAACTCACTTCCGAACATAAAATGTTTCACATTCATAAATTAGTTTTACTTTAAATTTTACTACGAAAACTTATTACAATGCAAATTTGCAATAGTTATTATCTATATATATTATTCAGTATACACCTCATTTAATAATTTGATTAATATAATGATAGCTCGCCCGTAATACAGAACAAACTAATTTCCAATCAGGATTCTCAAAATTAAATAATTGCATGCTAATTTGGACACAGTACCGCGCGTAATCACCTGCGTGTATTTCAGTTCAAATCTCTCTATTCGAGAATTCTGCGAAAATGCATGCAATGTGAAATATCTAAATAATTCTGGAAAATGTACTTTGAATTTGCTAAATTGTTGATTTTGCCATTGAATTAAAACTATACTATTTTTAAACATAATAAATTTACTACATTAACATCCTGCTCAAATTTGTATTATATCTGAACTAAATTAACAATAAACGTCAAGTTTTTACACAGTAATTTGGGACCAGATGGCCGCGTGTAAAGAATGTCCCAGATATTAAATAAAAATAAATAATAAATAAATAAATTATAATTATAATAATATTTTAGAAACATATATACTTATTTTTCAAATAAATCTATCTACAAATGTCTAATTAAGGCTTAAAATGACATAAAAATATATACAATAACATCCTCACAAATTACAAACAGTTTCAGAATTTATCAATGATAGTCAAATGTATATTCATAAGTATTTTACACGAAATATAAGTGTATTTCAGTTGAAAATGCCTTTGAGGTGCTCTCATTGCTGTTTATTATGTCCACACCCACAATGTTCAGGTTATTGCATGTCAAAAAGGCGAGCCGGCTCTTCCGATACCAAATAAAATATGAAAATTGTAAAACGCACACATTTTGTTGCTTAATAATTCCAGTTTGCTGCATTTTTATTGGATTTTTCAAAAGTATTCAGGATCGAGGAAACGGTCACGATTTTATTTTCGATCGTATTGGAAATTTAATGTTAATATTTTTTAGACTTTTAATAATATCATATAAAAAAAGACTATTAAATGTTATTGATTGTTTTAGATAGAATTTTTGAAGAGAATCTTTATTGTATATTTTTTTACCTTTTAATGCTAAGTAAGGCATTTAAAAAAAATGTTTCAAAATAAATTCTTTGTATTGTGATGCCTTTTGAGTTAGGGGATTGCCTTGTGAAAGTTTGATAAAGAAGCCAAGTTATATTCGTGCCGTCTCTTTTAAAAAATGTGAATTTCTTTTTCACTGTAATAGAACACGATTTCTTCGTTCTCAGAACACAAAAGGCTTCAGTTTTTCTCCGACACCTTGACTATTTCTGTGCAATATCCCATATCAATGGTTCCGTAACTAAGTACAGTTACGAGCATAAATATAAAACGATCTAAGAATAAAAGAAGAGTAATAATAATCAATTATCAAATTAGATATTATTACAGAACTGTGTGTAGATATACTCGTATATTTATACTGATGGCTGCACAGTACGAACAAGCTTGCGTTTCAGATACAGCAGGACGGGCATTTCAATTACAGATATCAATTATATATATTAATCTCGACAATTTCTCACCGACACTTCCGGTTAGTTGAACCGAGGAGATTAGCTATTATTGGCTGTCTTAGACCTGTAGATAACTGCCTGGTAATTCGATAGCGAACCAATTAATATCGTGCGTTTATGTGGAATGGCGATTGGTGTAATGACATGTTATTAAACTATAGTGTTAGTGCATTGTGGTGCACTACCGGCACCTCAGAGTACCTATTCAAAAATACGCTGTAGTTTAGTCCAGAGATTATATATATATATATTGTTTTTAGGTACTTTCAGGAATTTCAATAGACGTTTTTTTATGGTTTCTCTAAGATCTCGATTTTCTATTTCGGTCGATTTTTGATTCAAATCCGGAAAGTTTCGGAAAGTAGACAAACTTTCGCGTTTTTAAATATTACTGTGTTTATTATTTCATATCTTCTATCGATAATAAAACAGTTCAATGTAACTTATAGATTTCAGAGTCAGCGGGCTTGTAGTATCATATTATAATAGGCTTTAAAATACAAGTGTCAGAGCCTTTTAACATCGCAAAAGAAACTAGAACCTCGCCGATTCAGCGAATAAAAGTTTTACTTGAAAATTTGTTGTTATCAAGATTTTGTAAGGGGAGAAATAAGTTTTCCTAGCGACCTTGTTAGGTCGTTGAGACGTTAAATATGCAGAGCTCGCAAATATCTCGAGCTCGCGAAGTTTTGTGCTAAGGAGACTTTACACAGCCGAGCAATAAGTGGCGTGGCTCGTCGAACATGACTTTCAAAGCATATTTTGCTAACAGCATTACTTGCCTTTAACAAGCGACTCTTGAGCGAACTACCAGCCTACCTATGATGGTTAGAAGCTGGATGAAAACTATCCGGGAAGCGCTGTGATGCAATAGAAAACTGGTTAAATAATTAGTTTGTTCTTTTTAAGGGTAAGTTAATACCAAATTCAAATAAGGCGTTCTAACATTTATAAATGATTGTTTGACGTGAAATATTCATAGCACTGTTGTTATTTGAAACTTGAAGAAATGCAAAAGCTACACAACAATGAGATAAACGTATACGACTTTAGGATTACGCTGCGAGAGAATACGATAGGAGGTTTCAATTCAACCGCGTGTGAACAACATAAAATGTATGAAAACTCAACATGGAATTCAAAGAAAGAATTCTAACAAAGGCTGGTGAAGTTGTCAATGTTTCTCTTACCGACACACTATTTATTTCTTTATATTAGCATACACCTGCGATTAATAAACTCGTGTGTTGGTACCTTAATAATTAACATTCTTGATACCTTCTGTCAGTATTCTAAGCGGTCGCTTTGATCTCGCTTATAACATATTTAACTTTATACGAAGGGCAAGAATACTTTCGTAATTAATAACTAGCTCTCCCCCGCGGTTTCACCCGCGTTACCAATGTGTGGGATGTAACATTTTCCTGGCACAAAAATTATCCTATGTTACTTCTAATACCTCCAAGAGTGTGTGTACTGAGTTTCATGTTGATCGGTTAAGTAGTATTTGCGCGAAAGCATAACAAACAAACTTACATACACATTTATAATATTAGTAGGGATTGTTATAATTTCATAATTATACCTTAATTTTATAGATGTATGTAACCTCGTCACGGCTTTATCAGGGTTATGTATAGACTTGTGATTGACTACAATCTCAGCATGGTAAATATTTTGTGACCGAAAGTGTTGAGCACATGTTTCCTAGAAGGCTCTCAAAAGCAGCTGTTGGAGTACAATGCCAGGTGCTCGGCGACAAATTTACTTGCATTGCCAACCACACGGGTACTACAAAGTACCCTTCCACAGTCTCCATCGGTCATTGATCTCAAATTTTGCAATTAATATAACTATAATAAAATAAATAACTCTAATTATGATGTTAACTCATGTTCTTACATGCCAGGATCTTATATCAATAATATCCTAATACGTTTTCTTTTTATCTGAATATCCTGAGAATTTACTTAAATGGAACTGGGCACTTTCATCGAATAGTGTATTACTGACATAATTCCTATTATATACATTTAAATCATTATAATGAAGTTTATCCATGTTTCCCAAAACAGATTTTCGATTTAGCGGTTTATCGGAAATCGGCTTTTTACTTTTTCTTTAAATATTTTGATTGCGAGGGTATTTCCTAGTATACTCGCATTGTACTGTGCCTTTACCATGAGTTTTTAACGTACGTACTCGCTAGCGACGGCGTAAAACATTTCTATGGCAAATGTGTACAGCGCCACTAGCGGTCACGTAAAGAACTAAAATCGATAGTACGAGTCGATAGGTAAAAAACCTATCGAAATGTAGACACCAGCGAGTAACGTTTTTTAGCCTTTGCTATAGAAATTCGGTACCATGAGTCATAAATTTGACAGTTGCTATCGAGAAATACTGTATCGATAGTAGTTTACTCGCTAGTGACCAAAGTAAGTTTCGATAGCAACTCATGGTAGAGGTACTGTATTCCAACTTAGCTTTTAATTGCATTGTGAAGACTTTTGTGAGAGAAAAATAAAATAAAGTTTTATTATTTATTTATTATACTTTCAAATAGCTTGAAAAGGATTTTATACATAGTTCCGAAAAACTGGTATTCAATGAACTGTTATGCCTTGCTTACGTGATATGTGTTATTCTGTGAACTTTGAAAAAAGCTTCCGATTAAAACACAATTTTTTTATCACATATGCAGGCCAACGCTACTGCAGTTATCACCGGTTACACTAATAAGTTGGCAAGATGATTTTTTAAAATAATAAGTTTGACTTACATGTAAACGTATTTTTTCTGAAATCGTAGATACATGACAATAGATCCAGCCTGTATAACATGCTTATAACTAAAAAGATATATTTCAAGCCACGTTCCTCCACATAAGAATTATACGTCAGTGCCCATAATAACAACTCTGTAACAAAAGTGACACTAAAATAGATGTGGTAACTGAGAACCCATGGAATCGATCCTTGACCCCTTTACCCGTGTGCCCGCACCCACAGGGATCGGTTTGTTTAACGGTAGGAAATAGGAAATTGCTATGATACTGTACATACCTACGCATATTTATGAATGGGGATTGCATTTTACATAAACCTAGTCTTAAAATTCATAAAATGTTATTTTTTTCTATGCCAAAGTTTTAATATCTTAGCAAGTATGTATTTGCAAAAGCAGTAGGTACTAGTTAGTAGCTACCATGCTCTGGTAAGTGGAATTAAATAGTAGTGTGAAGAATGTTGCAAAGTATTTTATTTTTTAATACTGTAGTATTAAAAGCGTAAAGCTGCTATTTTTCTCACAACAACTTGTAGACAGCTCAATTATGTAGTCTTTCTGTGCATTTGGCGTGTTACATGAGGTTTGGCAGATCCGTACGGCCGACCACCAACCCTCTATGAGATCTCTTTTAGACCACTCGGTTCATGGTGGACAGTAAGAGTAGTCATCGGTATGTTCCTTCATCCTTTGACACCCTATAGACGATTTTCTTAGGGTCTGTTATCTAACATTCGTCAATCAGTAATGGCATATATCTAGCTCCGATCCTGTTCATAAAATACATGCAAAAAGAAACTTTAAAGGTACAGAAATCGCTTCCTAACAAATTAGAGGGGGAGATCAAAGGTGTCGTTTGTCCAATGGAAATTAGCGAACCCCGTTTCACAGAGGCAGGATACCTGAGCTTCACACGACCCCTCCAATTGGCCAAGAGTACACAACCAACTAAAATGAATTACCTGTTAAAGGAACTTGATTATCTCTCAGATATTCGAGATCACGATAGAGGTCGCAAAAACTTGCAAAGTATTTTTATTATTGGTTTTTAATTATAACTAGTTAATAACATTAATAACAGAGCAATACGTCTTGGACTTGCGAGTTATGGTTTATACGAGAATCCCATAGAAACAAACTCTTGAAATTTTTCAAGTTTTCTTATTTTGTTGGTACAATTTTTGTCTTTAAACGTGAGATGAAACCTAGTTCCAAAGAAATTTATGGTCCCGCATTGTACCTAGTGTTAGTTCAAAATCAAATTCAAATTGACTTAATTATATAGAATTATAAATTATAAATATTTTTTTTAAGACTCAAACCTTTTTGATTTGCAAATGAATTACGAATGTCATATTGTCATTTATAGTAATTTCACAGAAAGCTGGATCGAAGAGTACATTTTTACCGGGCAGATATTTGGAATTCTTTATAGTTACCGCCTGGCTGGACTGGCTTACCCTTTAAAATTGAAAAGGCGTCGGCAAATACCTATTTCAGCCAGCGACGGAGCTAGTTGCATTTATGGGCTTTATTTTGGTCAACACAATAATCCCTTGCCCATCGCCAATGTCTATAGGTGACGGCGACTTACTGCTCGCCTGGTTTTTTGGGTTTCTGACATAAATCTCTTGTTCGTAGTGAGTTTTCACAGATTGTATTGGATTTAGAATTTCCCGAACTACAATTTTAGCTGTTCCTAACTTTGTTTTGTTATGTACATAATAAATACGAATGTTTATGTGTGTGTTTTATAAAAGGATGGTTTTTACGCGAAACTATTAGATGAGCTAAAAATTTTAGATTATATTACAGGCCTCAGACTCTATTGTTGTATAATATTGTTATAATTGGCAACCATAAAAATACTCGGCAAAAATATTTATTCAATCAGTAACTAAGTAAGTGCCTGCTTTGTAATATTAGCTCCACAAATTTCATATTTCACCATAATGCTAAACTTATTTGGGTTCATAATAATTATTTCGGAGAATTTGGTAATACTGATTTAAACTGAGTGCTTATAAAAACGTTTTGGTTAATTAATTAGTTATTTGACTTGTTGCCTAACAAATTAAACAGGTATACTACCATACATATATAACTATACAGGTTGTTACAAAACTACCCGTAAAGCCGAAAGGAGGATAAATGGGGCCTTATAACGAGTCCATTCACAATATTTTAGAACCGTAGTAACGCTGTATAACATACCCGAAAAACGACAAAAACTGTTTTTTATGAATGAAAAATAGAAAAGTATTAAAGTAGACAATTATAAGGTACAATAGGTACGTAGGCCTTTCTGTTAAATAATCTGGTTCCCTGACATGATAGCTTACTAGGGCTGTTGGCTTTGATAAATATTTAATTTGATACATATTAATTTATTTTATTTTGTAGCTGTAATTGGACGTACTTCAACAAGTTACCATTATTAAAAAGATTATTTTATAAATGTTATCATAACCATAAGTTTTCCAAGTAAACGCAAACTTTTTTGTTTTAGGCACATCGGTGAATGATAAATTAAATTCCACGAATGAATTTTCAATCCCGTCAAACCGTAGGTACCTACAGTTTATTTAGTACACGCTTCATCGAAATGGCAATTAGAAGTACATTTTCAATTCGCTCGTACTATTTACGTGTTAAGGCTTTGATGATAGTCCACAAAGGCTTGCCTTTGCCGAAACTGGAGCTTATTTCCCAATGCTTTTAAATTAAGGATGGCTCATGTACAGGTTTAAAAATGGAAGCTAAATACGTCCTAATTGAGGTCATATTCTAAATCCGGAGACATGTTCGGCAGAAACTTCACCGAAGTTTTAGTTGCGAACAGAGGAAGCCACTTTGCTATTCTTGTTATTACAGCCTCTTGATTCTAAATCTATATTTAGGTTCTACTTTCGTAGTTCCAATAATACTGTCAGTTTTATTCTTTGGTCCATTTCGGAGTTTTTAAAACTTGTTACTTATTTACTGCGGCCCTAATTTTTGAATTAGTCTTTTTATTCACACTGGGTCTTCGTCGTGGATTATGTCCTACTCCCTTTTTCAATGTGTGCCTCCGTTGCTTTTATGGGCTAGTGTAGTCATATATGAACCTACTAGCTGTCCCCCGCGATTTTACCCGCGTTCCCGAGGGCCGTAACATTTTCCCGGAACAAAAAGTATCCAATGTGTTAGGTTAGTATCCGGGTTATAAACTATCGATGTGCCAAATTTCATCCAAATCCGATAAGTAGTTTTTGTGTGAAAAAGTAACAAACAGTTCAACAATTAGTAGGATCGTATAAATATTATAATCTATTACGAAATACCTGAATAATAGCATTGCTATAAATAAAACCTCACGACAAATAAAAAGTGAACCAAAATATTAAAAAGATAGTAGAAAACTTTACAAAAACACTTCAGTGTTAATAAAACCTTACAATACGTATAAAAAACACAAACCGTCCAACTTACCATGAATAGCGTTAAGTAATTTTAAAAAGGATTTTCATCACATTTCCGGCAGCACGCTACAGAAATTGTTCACAATAAAAATTTCTCTGCAAAATCTATTATGTGAACTTCAACGTTCATTTTATTTGTTTTCTTTTTTCTCAGCAGCTCTCGCTCTTTATTTTACGATTAAAAAGTAATAAAACAGCTGATATTATGAGGTTTTCCCAGTATTAATATATCCTTCTTCTTGAAACTAAAAAGTTTTTACTTAGCTATTGAACTTCCGTAACATGGTATACTTTGAAGTTCCCATCTGGTTAGCGACCCACATTTTGATAATCTTTTATGTGGTAGTACTTCCCCGGTCGAAGTCTAAAAATCTTCGCTTTATAAAATTTTACTTAAATTGCCATATATCATGAAAAAAATATACCTACAAATGGTATTTGCAATACCACAACCGCCATTTTGTTGTCGACCCTGAGACATGAAATGAGGTCTCATATGCCTGTAAAATCACCGACACACTTACCTTTGTAAACGAAACACACTAATAGAGTTGCGAAAGTGCATCGCAAAGTAGTAGTGCTTCAGACGAACTCCACTCCGAGTTAAACTCTGCCTGACTTACATAACCCCTTAAATATGCACTCTAGCATCTCGCTATTTGTCGCCTCCTAGTTCAGACCAACAAATTGGCAATCATTTACAGCGAGTAGTATTGATTTGAACCAAACTTCATCTCCGCTAGTACGCTCAAAGTGCGCTTCCATAGATCTAATAAATTGATAACGTGTTGGTCTCTTCCCAGTAAATTGCTTTCAATCCAATAAATTAAATTTGGAACTAAATAAAATTCCTTTTGTATTTGTAATTGCTACTATTACTTTTATAAGTGTTTACTGGTCCGTTATTATTCACTGAAAATACTTTATGTTGGTGGATTTTGGTAAAATTGCGGTGTAATTAAGTTGTTTGTTGATTTATTGTTTTACCAATATTACTGATTTCTCTTAAAATTTAGTTTGTTTATATATTTATGAGCTTACAACTCTCTAGAATAGAAAACAATATGAATAGTCACAGAAAGGGACAATACCTGTTGCATTTTTATTTCCACGCATGCCGCAAAAGTTCCGGTCTTCGGACCGAGAATTCCATGAGAAAATATGCAAAGAATCGTTTTTTTATGTAGTTTGTTATTAGTATTTTTAAGTCAACCGTTGGCCATAAAATCACTAAAAGACATACTAATTATAATCTATAGCATGTATGACTTCAAAAGCGTAAATTACCTTAATTTTGTCCGTCCAAATAATTCACCTGATTCAAATGATAATGAATGAATCATTTAAAACAGTTGACCACCTGACATTACAATATTCGAAGGTCACGACCTGAACAGCTGAGATGTGTCATCTGTACGACATGCAAGGCATGACTCACCGTGACACGAGATCTTTGAATAATTCAGTTTAAAAGTATGAATGTTCAAGTCGTAAGGAAAATGGCATATGAAAATGATCATTGTATATAATAATCGTTTCAAATTTCAAATATCAAACTCTAAAAAAGAAACTATAACTTATTAGTTTTTTTTTTGGGATTTATTGGCCAGCGTCGAGTAATATTTTATGTATTATTGTCACAATGTCAAGTCTGTCTGCGTTCGCAGTCTCCGCACGAAAGTTACGTCTTGGTGGCCTTTCCTCTTAAACTTTTCACAGACATATCGTGACAACTTGAAAAGCCGCGAAACTCTCATTTATTTCACTTCACTGGCGTACATGTATTGATCCGTTTTTCATTAAGACTCCACTGAATTTAGTCAGTCCAACTCAATATCCGACGTAACATAAATAAACAAAAATATGAAGTTTTTTTAAAAAGGATTTCATCTGCTCTTTTAGCGTTAGTCAGTCGATGTAAAAGGCAGATATGGGATAGGAATAACCTAAAGGTATTTGCGAGAGCAAACAATTCTCCGTAGCCAATATCAATGCGCTGCTTTCACCGTGCTTGCATACGTGAATTCGAAATGTTTTTTTATTCCCGGTAGTTATTTTGATTCGTACTCATTTCTGGGAAATGATAATAAATCTACGAAACGAACAACAGCTTCACAAATTGAAAAATGTGCACAAAGAAGTCCATAATGAAAAGCGCCGATGAGATAACAGCTTTGATAAATTTCCATCGAAAACTATTTTAAAAACAAAATATGTTCATGAAGTTGGAAGACCTATGAACTTTGTTGGCATTTAATTAATAGTTATTTACCTATACTGATTGAACACCAAACGAACAAAAGTTAATTGGATTTGTAGCGCATTTTTGGACGCTGCTGTGGCCGTCACTCAGGCTTTTATTTTTTTGATGTTAGGGTGACAAACAGGCAGGCTGCTGTGATGTGGGCTATGCGATAATTCCGGAATACATTCGTTCTAACGAGTAGGTTGTGGTAACGTAGGTGAAACTGCGGAAGTGCGGTAGTGCTGCTGACATTATAATTCCAAACTTTGTGGAGATGGATGGATTGATTTATTAGTCTTTCACGCAAAACATGAGGGTTTTTAAAGGTTAACATATAGACTGTGTTTATTTCGGAACAATGTAACACCCCTCGGGAACCGTCCGCGATATATCATATATAATATTATAAATGCAACAATTTTAATCTATATTTTGGAATAGGAAACCTCTGGATCAACAAAGGATTTTAAGACCTCGGATATATCAAGTCCCTCAGTAGCGTGCTAGAAGCTAGCTATTAATAATGAATGTTTAAAAAGCAAATACAGTTAGCAAAATGGTTAAATTTAATAAGCAAAGTTGTGACTTATACAGGCATTGAGGCCGACAACCACTCGGCTCTGAAGAATTCCAAAGCGAGGTTTTAAATTTGTTGGGCTTCGAGATTGTCGGAACTTCTTGTTTATGTAAATAAAAAATGGCGTCGATATAAATTCGTTTATTAAACAGGTTAAACTCAACACAGTTTTATGTTTAACTTCAAGAGTGAATGTAATGAATGGTCATTATTTGTCAAACAATGCTATTAAACCCTATTAACAGTTCATTTTAATTTACTGATGGACTTTTTACTTGCATTCAAATAAAAATAAAACAATACATAGATATAATTTCTATCGAAGATTTTTCTTTTGTCGGTGTTAGTGCGAGCTTGTTTTAATTGCACAAATCCCAGCGTGCACTAGTTTGAAGAGCACTTGCCCGTTTTTATTTCCAAAAATGTTCACGTAGGGTGCAATAAAAACGTTTCGGAACTTAAAGCCCTGACAGCTGCAAAGCATTGACCTGAATCAAAATAGATTTATTATCCATGAAACTTTACGTCAACTATTCGGACGTCAACCATTCCAAGACTTTTGAGCATTTAAAATATGACATAAACGATATTATAAAATAAGTATCTGATATATTCTTTTGGAATCCGTATGCTAATCGCGTTCATTTATAGAGTTCCGTAAACGGAACCTCGTTACTCCGCTGTCCGTCCATCCGCCTGTCTGTCTGTCCGTCAGCGGGCTGTATAGCAACAACTGTTATATGTATACAGTTGAAATTTTCACCGAGTGTGTACCATGCGACTATAGCGATTCAGCAAATTAAGAATTAAAGGGGTCACCACATAAGAAATATACATATTTCCGCATTATGTTAAATTTTAATATTTTATGGAGGCACGGAACCGTACGTGTGCGAATCTTACTGGCACTTGACGCATTTTTATTTTTGAGTACTTTTGACATTCGTAACAAACGTGACTGGGTTAAGAATGATAATGACGCAAATTTGTTAGTACCTTCTAGGGATATTAAGAAGCTGTAGCTAAAAAAACATCGTGCAATTAGTACCCTAAATTAATAATTACGATGAATATCTTTGTATTATATACATTTATAATTTTCCATATTTTTGAACTACCGACCCGTTTTTTGTGGAACTAGTATAAATGTAATAAACCTTACAGTACAGTTACAGTAACGGTAATATTTACATTAAAATCTCTGGCATAGTAGGAACACGGATACAATAAGTACGTATCAAATAAAATATGGGATATTCTTAACACACGGTCATTACATCCTAAACGAAGCAGAGCACGTTCTATGGGCACCAGATATATTTTATTAATTTTTTGATATTTTTTTAAAATAAATATTTAAACAAACATGTTCATGAACTGTCCTGGGTGGCATTCAGTCTCAAACCACCAAACCAATTGACAGGTCAAACATCCCGTCGGAACTCAAAAAGAAATTTTGTTACTGCTAAAACTGTATCATTTTTGTAGAGGCTTGGTACTTCTAGGATAACCTAAATACAATGATTTATGTACTTTACAATCTAGGTTAAAGATAATGGTCTCTAAGAACCTACGGAACCAATTATCAAAGGGCCTTAAAGGTCAGACAGTCAATCACTTCTCGTTGGGAACGATTTAGATTACTTAGTTACTTATACCTACTGCGAGGCACAGAATTACTTAGATTAGTCACGTATTGAACTAGATAAGCAATTGAGACTAAAACAATATATTTCATAAACCAACATAATGACAAATACATTGTTCATTTTGAAAAATGTTTTAACGAAGTTTTGCATAGAATTCATCGCTTAAGTATGGAAGAACAAAAGTGTATTTTTAGCATAAGCCGTACCAATTCTTAGGTGAGAACTTAGCAAACAGATAGTGCATTAGATACTACATGAGATTTAGCTAAATTTAGCAAGGTATTAAGTGCACGTGGTCATCGGTGCGATCCTAAACCCGTCATCGTCTTTGAGACTTAAAGTTGGGAAGTCTTATGTGCCTGTAATTTCACCAGCCCTTACCTTACAAACCGAAACAATAATGAAAGTGCATACTGCTTTATTGCAGAAATTGCTTTGTAGACCCATTTTTCAATATCCCGCGGGACATAGAGCCTAATAAATTGATGTAGTATTTTTTAACAAACACTGATGCCATGAAAGGTATTTAATATCTGACATAAATTCAATTATTTAGGCTACAGGTCGCCAGTCAATTATAGCCTTGCCCGCCACCCCATATGACAACGCACTTGCCGCACCTGTCTAATAAAGTGTCATATTTATTTCCACAATGTGAATTTTCTCGCTGGAAATAGCCAACTCGAAGAAGTGAAGTGTCGTGTTACACGTCGTACTTTACACTCCGGTGCACTATTCTCAACTTCACTTAGAAGGCACATCTTCCACCGGTCGCACTTTATCGTAAGATTTCTCTGTAAATCGCAACGACAACTTAACGGTACCGCAGTAGCATTTTTCTTCGCCCCACAATAAGGAGTCAACGAGGTATCTTGTTTCTCAATGTTGTTATTTGAAAAAGGATATGTTTCCTTTTACACACAACCACCTGATCCTTAACAAAGTAGAGCTTGTTATCATTGTGCAATTAGATAACCGATATGCAACATAAAACTGCTTTAATAAATATCATATTCGTACTTAGATATTTTACAGTACAATAATATTCAACAATAAATGTTTGTTCTGGGAATCCACGTCCTGTAGATAGAATAGAACATTTTTTGAGACATCTATTTGTTTAGTTACCTATCATTTGTCGACCACAGAACAACGAGGACCTACTTATGACTTCTTTTTAACAATTTATGCCTTCATATTATCTTATGACATCTTTTTTTGGTCGTCCCACCCCAGGTAATGAGGATTGGTCATCATAAAATTTGGTATCTTGGTACGGATGATCTGCCGCCTCCAGTGGCAATCCATAGCATTCATCACTCCTTAAACAAGTCTTGCCTTCTTACTGTGAGCTTGCTCGTAACCGGCTGCTGTAGCATAAACAAGTCTTGCCTTCTTACTGTGAGCTTGCTCGTAACCGGCTGCTGTAGCATAAACAAGTCTTGCCTTCTTACTGTGAGCTTGCTCGTAACCGGCTGCTGTAGCATAAAATACGTTGTTGAAATATAAATGAACTAGCTTCCGTCTCGCGTTTTTAAATCAAATGTATTCCGGGATTAAAACATAGCCTTTGGTACTTCTGGATTAAGTTATTATATTAAGTTAAGTAAGTTAGTTTTCTAATCTAGTGAATAAATTATTAAAATTTGTTCGGTAGTTTTTGCTTATTAATTACGAACAAAATAAATATTCGGGGACATTTTAATACACACGGTTATCTGACAGGGACTAAGCAGGGATTGTACACAAATATTTGTCTGCGGTGGGAATGAACCTAAAACTGCTGCATGATAGCCAGAGTATCTAAAGACCGCAACGACTATAAGAAATAAGCCAAGGCATTTTATGTTTTGGATGGGCCCCAAAACATAAAATGCCTTGGCTTATTTCTATGAAAATGTATGATTTTGACATTGATTCGTTCGCCGTCCATGGTGCATGGATAAATTGCGGCGGAATGTTTCATCTCTACCCTTTTACCGAGCTCACTCAAAGGCTGATAAATGATATCATAGAACCTTTGTGCGTCGTCGTCCGCCACTAACTAGAGTAGGTAACCGTGTCATTCGACGGTAATGTATCAAAGGGTGCATCGAAGTGGTCGCTCTATTGGGGCATTGTCACCTTTGGCATGGCGTGACGTGTTAATGGACACTCCAGGGGTTCGTTAGAGCCACGTTACCTGCGGCGTAGCTTTGTGCATCGATATAGCCAATTATAGCGGGGGAGATGTGACCTAATTGTGTTAAGATGGACAGGATCGGCCAATTATCCTCCATTAGTGCACCGCTTGCATTACTACCCTTTGCTTGTAATTGACGTTAGGTTGCCTTTGCTGAAAAGTGATTGGGAGCCAGCCCCGGTATTAGATTTTGTTCATGATTGGGAAGGAAGTTGATAAAATGTTATTATAAAAGAAATCTATTAGAGCTGGAGTTAATTGGAAGTAATTAATTTCGAGTGAAGTACTGATCAGTCGATGTAATCTAGGTACTTAGTTAGTAATGAGTTAATCACTATTCTCAGTTGAAGGCTAACTTCCGAAACGTTGGTGATTTCAGTAGTCTTGGCCTTTGTGAATGCCCTTCGTCGGTCTTGAACTGCGAAAACAACTTTGTCATTTTTTCAATTCTCGTAATCAGTTAGGTTATGTAACATTGTATAATTGTTGTTTTATGCAAGATTCCACCCATTTATTATTTTTTATTATTATTTTAGATTGAAGAAAGAAGAATATAGGTAGAGTGAAAAAAAAACAATATTGTTTAAGCTTCTAAAAGTCCTAAATTTAGAATAGTCTTCTTTAAATCAATTAGTAAAAAAATCCATTGATTATAATCAAAATCTGGTAAGTAGATAATGGTTTCATTTCCTCACATAAATACATTTATTCATGTACATGTCTCTTTATTATTTTACTGGATATAAATCTATTTTAAATTGCTTTTAGAGAAAATGAAATAAATGAAATAGCTTCTGTAATCCCTCGTTTGTGCACAATCCTATAAAGCTGTTACCTCAAAGCGATTAATTCTACCTGCAATTTTAAAAAGAGTTTCATCAATTTATCGATAACGAGTGGCGAGTCGAGAATCTACCAATTAGGATCGTTTTAATTTACTAACTTTATAGCTTCGTTCAAAGCGCAAATGGTTAGATAATAGTTTTTTTTTCAACCGAGATTTCTATCAAGGACCGCACGTAATTTGCATCTTGATTAGCTTTTTTTCCCAGCTCTATGGATCTATTGTTAACGCGATAAGCTGTTTATGCGTGATTGATATTATACTGTAATAATATTAATTAAAATCTTAGGACATTCTTAATGCCCATCTGATCCCAAACTAAGCAGATCATGTTCTATGGAAACCTTTTAAACTATAATATATAGTACCTTTAGTACTTATTCCCCGTTTAAATATATACTTGACTAAAGATATTTACAGCTAGACACAGAACATATAGACATGTTCATAGACACAAATATTTGTTCTGAGCGGGAATCGAACCCACGACCCGTGGAGGATCTTTAATCCCCAAGCCAACTGGTCCGTTACTACTATAAATAAAGATGTTAATTTGACAAACTAAAAAAAATTCAACACTTATCGAAAATAGTGTTCTTTATTACGCGGAATTCAAAAAAATATCTTATGGATGAGGCGGACAGAGGTTTCAGTACAAAAGCCCACATTTCCCTGGAGATATTTTATTGATGCAGTAACCATTGTCGCCGTCTTTCGGGCATATTGCCAATCTTGGGCTACAGGTAAGCATTTCTAACAAAGAAACGTCAATGGCACTTTTCCCGATTGAACCTGGGACCTCCCGACCACCGAGGCATTACCTACCTTTTTAATCAGGGTACCTAAACCATATAGATTACATTAAAACCTACCAGCCCAAAACGAATATTGACACTATAGATACAGGACTCAAAATGTCACAGATAAAAAATTAATATACGACCAAACATTTTTTAACCCATTTTATAAATCACATCACGGGCTTTGCCAACCCCTACGTTTGATATGGAGGTGGTTAACAAACTAATTAATAACCATTTTGCACGCCCCCCCATATTGGATACACGTTAGTCCGACGTCAATTAACTAGTCGTGTATTGTTACCAAAAACAAGCCCGTGCATTTCAAGTCGATCGGTCGGGGGAACTGATTTTTGAATTCAGTTGCAGGAAATGTTGAATAAAACTTGTATCTAATAAAAAGGTACCACTATAAATAGGTTATATTAATTTATTAAATTGAGGATAAATGGTCAGCTGCTAGTTGATACAAACCTAACGTTATGCGCGAGGTACAGCAGTGGTTTTCCTTTGACTCACTGGCTAACATTTTAAAATTCATACACGAGACATCTACATATACAAAATACTATAGAAATATCCTGATTCTTCATACTAAGCAGAGCTTGTATTACAGTAACCAGATCACTGATAGGCATACATATTTAAACAGACATGTTCGTATACAATTATTGTTGAATGGGAATCGGCCCTACGACCAACTGGCATCTTAACAACATTTACTAATCTGATTTTAAATATATTTTAAGGTATTTACACGCTTTTTCTATAAAGTAGACTTTTCTAAATTGGTTTAGAAGTTTTGGAAGGTTTTATAAATATTTCGGATAAAAACAAAGGTTACGTATATCTACACTTTATAATATTAATCTTAAATTTAGAAACAATCAAAATATATAGTAACCTCGATTTGAAATGCCTTTTTCGGGAGGTTGTCTTCTGTCAGTTTATTATTTTCTATTCGTCTTCACTCATAGCTTATCTACAACGTATAAAGCTGTAACCAACTTTATACGTCGTAGCCTTTGCATTGGAAATATTTACCAAAAAACTGTGTATGACGTAATGTGTGTAACAGAAAACAATAAGACAAATTTGAAAGTGTTCACAGGAAACTGGAACGTATTTTAGGGCAAGATACAGGCTTTATTTCTGCAAAGAGGATACCTAAATTATTTATCACAAGTAAGAAGTTGCGGTGACAGCTATTAACAAATAACAATTGAATCAATACGCATAATTACGATCTTACTACTGACATTGAAAAATAGCTTGTTATCATCCGATAAGAATATCTTAGATCGGTAAATAACTATATAAGAGTGTATATTAAGAGACGATGGCAACTCGGTGAAGGCCGTGGGTTCGAATCCTGTAAAATGCTCGAGCATTTCCATCGAAACAATTAGAGAGAGAAGTCCTACGGATTAGTAGAATTAGATTCGATCAACTCCTCACAATGTAGGCCACGGAATCGAACTTAGACCCTCACGGATTACATGTTATTTAACGTACAGATACCAACTGCTATAATCGTAATCTGTCAAGCTTAAAAGATAAAAATATACAATTTATCATTGATTTGTATTAATAACTTACCAAGAAATTCATCTAGTGATTTTAACAACAAAATAATCGCCTTTATTTTTGTTTATGTACAAATTGATGAACATTTTATTCTAAGAAATTTTCTTTATACACACGTTCGTCTGATCTGAAACTAAGCAGACCATTAGCATTTTATATACTTATATGCCTAGTTATACAAAGGAAAAAGATAGATTCACACAAATTTTGTTTTGGATGGAAACCGAACCCCAACCTGTGGCATTGTAGTCAGGGTATCTAATCACCTATTAACATAAAGTGGTAAAAAGTCTGCAAGAAATTATCAAAACTCATCCGATTTTAAAAGTCTTTTACTTATAGAAAGGTACTAACTAAGTAATAAAAGCTTAGGAATATATCGCACCCTCAGTTCAATAAGGGTTTTTCTCAAAATTTTGTGAAATGGAGTTATGATCATAGAGAGACTAAACAAAGTACGCTCTATCCGATGAATAGTAAAACATAGTCAATTTAATGATGGAATAAGCACTCTCCCCGCTCAGTGCAAAAGTGACAGAAAAATCAGAAATGTGCCAAAAGTGATTTTTTGAGTTAAGCCTCTATCGTTCTGAGGGTGCGATATATATAATAACTAAACATCACCCGGGTAAAATATTAATTCTCTCGGAAACGCGAGTAAAATAATTAACTGGCAATAATAATTATTAATAATAATAATTAGCTGTAATTAATCAATGTTGTGTTTTGCCTCTTTACAACAAATGTAACCGTGAAGGTCTATTTAAATAAATCATATTTTTATTTCATTTTACATCTCAATAGTCATTGAAGATAAGCCTCATTTATTGAAGTGGAACATTTTATTTTGAAAGGAGTCTGGAAATGTAGGTTAAGTCGAAGTATCGGCTGGTACCGATGAGATCTCTTTGATAAACCGACAAGCGACTGGGGAACTCGATGCAATATAACGCTGCACTTCACTCAAGGATCTTGTTCACGGGAGCCTTTGTTTACTCACATTGATTGTACAGTGAGAGCATATCCTTAACACATGTAGGTACACTGCAGTCCTCTGCGCTATGAATATTTAAATATGGTATTTGAATTGGTACTGGCCCAAAATTTGAACGTTTGGTTGACGAAATCTATGAGCATCTCGAAGAAGAGTGAGGATTTAAAGTACTATCTGATTGAAAAGCAAAATTTCAAGAACAGTATTATAACTATAATAAAACTGTCAAAAACGTTTGACAACAGTTAATTAAAATTATGAATCATTATTTATTCATCTTAAAAATGAAATTGTGATAATTAATAAACCTTCAACCAAAAAACTTTTAGCAAAGTCGGAAGCCATTTAGAGAGTTCCGTTATAAAGGAATAAAGGACCCCTTAAAGTTAATCTGTCAATACCTTCTTTCTTAGGAACGCTTGGAGCAGGTATTTTAGTAGGCAAATTGAAATGAAATGGTAAATGAAAACCCATAGGAAAGTACCCTTTAGTGTAACTCGCGTATCGAGAAGCAAGGATTCACAGCACAAGTAAAGGAAATTGTTCTGTTGTAATACGATACCCTCAGTACGCGACTCTGTCCGTTTTTGTTACAATTTATATAGCTCCTTTCTTTATTGAACCATTCAGTTCGTCAAAGCGCACGTTTATTTTCTTATCAGAATCTTTTAATTGAGTAATTTTAGAGAACAAAGAAGATAATTAAAATATTTAACCTCAGTCGTAAAAGGAAATTCCACGAATTTTGTGATTTTCGATTAAGGTTTTTTACTCTGAATAAAGTAAAAGAATATGTATTCAGAGTTTATAAAGTTTCCTTGTTATTCGAAAACTAATTTCAAAATTGTTTTCACCGTGCTGGGTAATAACGATGAGAAATAATTTTATATAATTTCATGAAACGCCGGTTTTGGTAATATTCAACCATCAAGAAAGTAATGAAATGAAATATGCAAGTGGTTGCCCGAATAAACATACCCCACAAGGTACCTGGAAAAACGGTAGAAGTTGTAGAGCTCTTAGTGGCGAGTTGGTCCGGATAAGTACTACCACCTTACCCATTTCCACTGTGAAACAGTACTGGCACTGGTTTAACTGTATTTCAGTTAGAAAGGTAAAGCTGATTAAGTTACAGGTATATGAGAGCTTAGAATCAAAACACAAAAAGAACTGTAATTTTTTAAAGCAATTACATGACAGCTCAGGCATTTTGACGTGAATGGCACCTGCAATGAGCTTCCGGTGATGGAAAATATCGTGCGGGAACCAAAGCACGGTTGTAGGGTAGGTACTTTGTAATAAATAATCAATCGATATGTATCTTTTGTGGGTTTTGGTAGCTGCAAGTAAAAGCCGTTTCTTTTATACGCTTATATGCTTACCACCATCAGACGTCACACCTTGGTTGGTAAACCTGGGTAAGATTGATGGCCAAACACAAGAATAAAATAAATTAAAAATACAAGCCAAAATCATTAAATTCCCTTGTGATTTAGCTCGTAATTCTTCTTGGCCGATTTTGATGATTATTTCTACTTATGTCACTTGGCAGGTTCCTCTAGGTATCTTTAGTTGGAGCCAGTGGCACTGTAGTAATATCTTGTATTTTTTTTAATTTTCCAACCGTTTTCTTTAATTGTTTACCAATAGATTCGGCTGTAGTTAAATTACTTTTAGCTCATACCTACTGCACAGAACAACGGCTGTCGAGTCAGAGATTTTCGTTCTAAAACCGCAATGTCCAAACGTGAATGGTCGGTAAATAGAGAACGGAAACTGTGGAATGCAGTTTCGCTGTGCTTCCGCCGCCCGTCGCTGCCGTTATAGCGATGGAGCAAATTATTTCCTTTTCAATATAAATTAAAGCGAGTCCTTAAATAGGACTCTACAAATATGCAGATAGGAATCAAAATTATTTGCTGCAATTGACTGACACAGTGACACAAAGCAGGCCAATAAATTTAAATAAGCTTAATAATCCTTTCATTTAATTCCTTTTTTTATACGTTTAACATTAAAATGAGTTCCCAAATAGGAGTCGAAGGAAAAAATGTAGATAGAAATCAAAATAATCAGCTGCAATTAAATGACACAGTGATACGAAGTGAGTGACAATTTGGGAACAAGTTAAATAACCCTTTTACCCGTATTAATTTTTACACATTTATATAGTTTTTATATATCTTCTATGCATAAATAAGGAAAATAGGGTTCCTTTGACGCATCATCACCTCAAATACGATATTGATAAATGCCTGTGAAACCGCGGGGGATTAGGAGTTAGTATTATTATAATCGCCTAGACTAGTTGTGGCCGGTTAGCGCGGCTAGTTTTTTTCTATTTTTCACAAATACGTATATTTACCTGCCTACATCCGGCAACACGCCACTTATTTTAATCAGACATTTGCACGTACATCTCTCTGAGGCTTCATCATAATAATCATATAGGAACGCATAGAACCCTAACGAGCACCTAACAAATATAAATGTGTTGTAATAGGACTACTTCTTTTCCAATTCTCTGTACGTCTTTTGCCCACACCCTTCTTCTCAGGAATGAGTGAAGGTATCAAGTTGTAATTAATATCAAATACTTACTTAGGGCTCCAGTTCCCTGGTGCCAATAAAAACAATTAAGGTTTTAAGTCAACATCATCAAAAATTACGGCCTTTTTTTACTTCCGTCGCTTTCATACTTTGAGCTTCAGGGTAAAATACCCAAGGGTACTGGAAGGGTGCTTGCTCTCTCATTGACCCAGGGCTATGAAATTTGTCAAGAAAGTATGTTCGCCTGAAGTTGAAGAATATGAAATGGCGCACATTTATTCAATTACAAAGTAAAGTTTATTATTCTATCCGAGTAATCATTTCGTTGAAGCACGAGTTGGTGTTAGTGGAACGGTTGGATAGGCTCTTAAGTGCAGCTGTTGGAGTACACTGACAGGTGCTTTGCGACAGATTTTCAACCTTATGGTTAGCTAGCCAGACGGGTGCTACAAAGTATCTTCTTGCAATGATTTTCTTACTATGTCTTCATATACCCCGAGTCTCGTCACGGCATTCAACGTCATTACCCACTTACTTAAACTTGTTACCATTTTGCGTGACACGAGTTATTGTACGAGTATGTTACCCAGCATAACATAATAATCGTAACCCGCTGTCGCGCATCCTGCATTGCTTTAGAATCGGTCATAAAAGTTTTGGTCGAAGTAAGGTACTGCCACTGGATCGAAGATGTCGAGCGAACTAATGTTGAGCCGCTGTCACACCGACAATTCGGCAAATAGCCTGACTAAAAAAGATTTATACACTATGGTAATGTTACAAAACTTGGCCTGACGAATCGCGTTTGGTTACGCGTTTACTAACAAGGCCCTTTTTATGGCTGAGCAAAGCATGACCAGCATGCAGAGAAGGTTAATTTTAAAGTTACAGCGGCATAAAATAAATTGAAATAAATTGGACGATGTTTTATTGTTATTTTATTGAGGCTATACAAAACTTATTCTATGAAAAGTTAAACAATAAAGTATTGAGATTACTGACGCAATGTTTGTGCCGCTCTATATATTATTCTGTAAGTTATTTATTTGAATTTAACATCTATACTATCAGATTAAATCATGAGAAATGATTTTTTATTTTTCAGGTATCACTTACGCAGCTTCCGAAAATGATAACATAACTGAAGTAGACAATAATAGGCTTGAAAACAACAAAGAAACAGAAAAAAATGTGAGTTCTCATCGCATCAACATTGAAGCAACAGTTAAATCTGATCACGATAAACAATCATGTGACATTAGATATTGGAATACGTTTCTCTCGGTGCTAATGAATATATCTAAAGAACAATTAATTAAAATACCAATTAATATAAAAAACAATTACATTCTAAATACCGCTGAAAAAATTGTTATCGATGGAGCTTTCATTAATTCATTAGACGAATACGTATTTGTGCTACAAGTGAATCTAAAAAAACTTATGGACGATAAAAAGTTTAATACCAGCGAAGAATTCATGTTAGATTTTATGGACTTGTCGAATTCGTTGGTAGCTAAAATTGTTGAATACAACTTAGGTAAAGTCCAAGGCGCGATGTTTTTACCGACGCAATGGTATAAGCAGACGCTAAAACATAAAATTCAAAGGCAACAAACTAAAGTGGCAATCAACAATGTAGAAAGCTACGTTTGCGATGTTCTAGACGTCTGCAAAGAGAGATACAGATACTCACAGTATTTAGTCGATTGGATAAGGCAGCTTATGGGTATGACATCAAAAAATCTGAAAGATTTCTTTAGTTCCGCACCTGAGACACTTGAAAAACATAAATATTTTGTTATATCTAATATTAAATTTAGACAAACAATCAAATATATAACTGATTCTATTGCTGCAATACAAAGAGACACTCTTGACTTCGTCGATGAAGTCATAACAAACCAAGTAGAAATATACAATTTGGCACCAGACGCCTTAAAGAAAAGCGTTGTTCTATTAAAAGATTTATTCAAACTAATAGATGGTACTTACAATCTGAGTGATGAGAATGAGCAACAGCTCAATGCTATATCGAACAAGCTAACAAAACACACCGAAGGTAACAACATTGATTTGAGACAAGTGCTCGATGCAATAGTCGAGAATATACATTTAAATTTTCAAATTTGGCCGTTGGATAAACAAAACAGAATGTATTACATATGGTCGAAGGTGATTCTATTATAAAAATGTTCCTATTGTGTACTTTTGTTCCACCAAACCTGGCCTCAAACAATGACAGCGATGACGTAGTTCTCCAAAAATTATATTAATGTAACATTCAAATAACGACCCTTTTTGATTTTAACGGAGGATAATATTTAAATAAAAAACTTAGAATTAGGTTTAATATCACTCACTACTTACTATATCCGATGACGTAATGATGGTATTTACTTAAAAAGTGGTGTGTTAAATGCAATGCTCAGTAATTTATTACAATTTGGTTAAAACTTGATAAAATAAAAATAATTCACAAAATGTTATTATTCACCAAATTTCTTAAGTTTGTGTTCGCAGGGCTTCAGTTTTACTGAAGCCCTGCGAACACAAACTTAAGAAACTGCTTGACTTCGTATAAATTTGGTTCAAGTGTCGTAAGTAGTAAACGTTGAAACATTGTCTGTACCCACACTACAATGGTTGAAAACGACGCTATGTGACGCGAAAACATTCCATAGAGGTATCCACAATCAATGCTATTGTACGTATCTACGTGACTCGACTCCGTTTGGATCGAACAATCGAATATAACCTTTATTTCACAGCTTTTAGAGTTTCAACGAGCACTATTGTAAAAAGGGCTCTAGACAAATATTTGTTAAGTGATGTTGAACCGATTGCAACTATTTTTGTATTCACTTGCGATGTGATGGATTGCGGTTACGCTGCGGTTAAGCTTTTCATTGTTCAAATTGAAACAAAAATCTTTGTTCATTACCAGTGCTTTCCGATTTTGTTCAGATAAAACGTGCAATATGGAATTTTTATTTATAATGGGTGTGTAGTGTGTGCACTCCAGGTTCTAATATTGTTACAATATTACCTTGAACCATAGCTCAACTAGGGGCTCTCTATGACTGCCCTTTTGGCCTATCAGAATTCGATACTGCTTATAAAATTTCGTAAAAAAATACAAGTGTGTTAGAAGAAACAATTGATGTACTTTATTCCTACAAAACGCAATGGACAAAAATTACTTTATACGCAACTGCAGACAAATGACAAAGACGTTCTTAACATGCTGCTAGTTTATTCGTGATGCAAGCCCAGCATATTCGCTAGTCATTTCTGAAGTCACCACCGACACGGAAATGTGCCTTCAACTGAAAATAAATGTAATTTGTAGTCTCGCGATAGAAGGGAATGCAAGCGTCTACGTACAATCAGACGCCTCGTTATGTTCATTACCTCATATTGAGTTTCCAACTTCATTTAGACATATGTTCAGAGAATATGCACGCTTGAGAAGTATTTCAAAGGCATTTTATGCTTTAATCAACGGAATGGAAATGTACCTTGCAGATTACCTTAAAGTTTTTAATAATAGTGAGTTTCTTATTAGAGGTTTTAAAAATCTGGTTTTTCCATATAAGTAATAAAACTAGACTGCATTAGTCATATCATCAATATACCTAAGCTTAGGTATTTTCAACGTCTAGCTGTTAAATATTGGGTATAATATTTAAAAATTTGCACAGTTCTTTAACAAAGTAAAAAGCTTCAAGCTTCTTGCATCACCACTGAGTCAACGTAAGTTTTCATATACGGAGAAATGTTAACATTTATTTGTAAATATTATAAGTTTCCTTGTAGTATTTTCCTCGTGTATAAGGTGCAATAGTAAATGAATTTCGTAAATTACTATTAAATTTATATAAAAGCAAAATATCACTGAAATTAAATATTTATTTAGATATGCCATCACAGGCACTTCTGAATGTAACACCGGTTCGGAAGGTTGCTTTTACTATGAAGAGCCGGCAATAAACTCAGTGATTAATCATAAAATCCCAGAAAGTATTGATGCTATAAACAGTTGGTAATTAGGTTCCTCGTATGGGTGTAAAGAACGTTTTTTTAAATGCAACTCTGGGATAAAAATCGCGGGAAGGCAGAAACGAAGTCGTGAAAACACTTTATACAAAAAAATATGACTAGCTAGCCAAGAAATCATACCTTTATAATGTATTTAAAATGTATCAGCAATACTTCCTCATTCATAAAAACAACTATTTTTAAAGGTCCATAATGCACTCGAACTAAAATTATTACACAAACCTGTTCCTGTTTACAATTATTAACAATTGCCCTACCATATTTATATAAAGATTTCGCACACTGAATGCAAACTCGTAGTTCGACATTCCTATACTCGGGTTACGTCATTTTAACGGTCATCGAGAGTAAAGTTGATAATCGCTCGGCACAACCTAGCGAAGCGAAGGTGTCTTGGAGCCTTTGAGTGACCAATGCTCACACATTGTCGATTTTATATTTATTCAGTTGCATTCGACTCCGCATGTATCGGTATTATATATACTACATTTCTATTTAAGTGATTGCATTTATGGGATTTAATTTAATTTCATTTATTGGCTATTTGTTTGCAATGTTAACTTTATTAGCTGTAAATAAGTTCGACTTTACAACGAATCGAAAAAAAATGTCTTTTCTTACTCAACTAGCACAAATTAATATACAGTATCAAAGGATCTGTTTAGATCGTATGTGACTGAATTAAGAGAGAATCAAGTTACGAATCCCCCGCTCTTCACTGTAATTAAGTTAATTTACACATAGTTGCATCCTATGACGGTTACTAACTTAATTTGATAGGACGTTATATATGCATGGATGCTGTCGTATGTGTAACATATGATACTGTGCTGGAAACAGTGGTGGCAATGAATGATAAATTGAGTTAGGGTGTCGCGATGGGGAAGCGACCTAACTTAATTAATAACATCGGAGATGAATCAAAGGGATACCACAAAACATACAGAGTTGGAGACTTATATTGATCAATTAGAAACTGCAATACAAGTGAATAATTCTGTGCTATTGTAAAATGGTCTGTATTGATAGAGATATAAATTCTTCGTTTATGCAGAATTTCACAAGTTCTTACAAATAAATTTTATTCAAATAACTGACAAGCTACAATTGAATTCCCCGGATTTAAATACTTGCTGGAAGCAATTGTATTTCAATTGATGTCTTATTTTATTGAATATGCTGAAACTAATTGGGGATTATGTAGCAGGTTTTTCGCCTAAAGGAACATAATACTCGCCTTACTTCTCTCGTTTTTATTGATACTCGTAACAAAATACCATTTATTTTCAACCGACATCTCGTCCACATGATAGTTAATAATAGCATCACCTGTCGACTCTGAAACGTGAAGTTGTAAAGTCTCATGTGTCTGTAATTTCACCGGCTCCGTTACCTCTCTAACCGCAACGCAGCCATGTTTTCAGTAAAAAATATTTCCCCAAATACTGATTGGTGAATTCATAAAAATAAAAATCTACGTACCAACGTACAATATTTGACATAACGCCAAAAAAAGCTAGCTTATATTTCAAAAGGATTTATATTTTGGATTGTTTCTAAAGGAAAAACATAAATAAAATAATAACACGAGCAACAAGCAATACTGTGTTTTATCTAGTAGCGAATAAATGTCAAATATTTTTGATATTTAATTTCATAAGCATGTCTGTCGTCAACTTTTAACATTTAATTAAAAAAAATTATCTAAATTATTAATACTATTTAACGTTTTTAATAACCACATAGAAAAATAATCTAGTAAATACTTAAAATTAACCAACCAGTTTTTAACCTTATTATTTTTTTTAATGCAACCGGCGTTTTAATATCTACACCGAATGTGTCAGTTCTACGCATATCTAAAATTAAAACCTCTGCTTTACGGTTTTAAAACTTATCTACATTGAAATAAAGCTCAAAGAGACGTATCGGAGTAATTTCATTTTGCCATAATATTCCTTGCGAAGCTCGGTCAACCAAATCCTGATTAAAACCCGCTAGGGGTAACTTTAGTCTGAAGCTTAATGCGAGATAGAACCGACTCTCACTCCGGGTAATAGAGTACAATTTCGTTCGGATAAGAATTACTTGACTTAGTTACCTACTAAATATACATATAGGTAATTTCGTAAAATATATCTGTTAACTGAATTATCCATTTTACGGTTAGCGAAAAATTTTCTTAACTCGTAGATAGGTCCTCATAACAGATATTGACAACTTTCGGTGTTTCTTTAAATAAGACATTAGTTTGTTAGATACTCGTATATATACGCTTCTAAAACTGCAAGAAGGGTGTCCCCTAACGTTTCAAGTAAGCGGTGGAAGATTATGAACTTAATTTTATAGTAGAAATTTAAAAAAATACTTCTATCAAAAATTTGTCGTATCAAGATACGTTTTTTTTTTTTTTTTTTATATAAAAACTTGAGCGCATTTGACTAGATCTCACCTGATGGAAAGTGACGATGTGGTCGAGGATGGTACACGTTCAGTAAATTTTAGAGAAGTCTGTAATTTTACATTACAACTGACTTTTTTGAGACATTAAAATATTTAAAATTCGGTCTTATGTCATTGAGCTATGTCGCCAATTTAAGACTCCAGTGGCTTGTTCAGCAACAACCCGCCAAGTAGGGCTGTCACAAAAGTATATTTCAACTGAAAATGGTGAGCAATTCAACTTGAATGCAACTTGCATACTTTAGGCACTTGTATAGTTATATTTATATCCTATCTTATGTTACTCTATAACCGCAAAACGGATTAAAAAGAATTTTGACACATTAGAATATATACTGGATTACCACATAGGATGCTATCCCGGGGAAACATCAAATTCTACGGGAACACAGGTTTTAACCATGGGGCGGAAGCTGATGGATTATTATAAATCCCAAAGGAACAGGTTTTATCCACTCACGATGATTTGAATGTTTTTAGAATAATTCAGAGAACAAATGAAAGATGATTGAAAGCAACAAATTGATTGATCTGTGACGCAGGAGTGGCGGAATAGGAATGGTAAAAAATAAACCTGGAATATTTGGTTTTAGCTACACACGGACGGCCATCCATCAAACCGAGCAGATCTTGCGCTAGTATATAGTTACTAGAATTGTGATATACTATTTTTACTACATTTAAAAAACACCGACGCAACAAACGAAATGAGTACACGAGGGGAAGTTTGAGAGTAAAGTTGAGTGACCGCCTAGTTGTGGACCTCTAATGAGGAGGGATGAGGTACTCAAGAAAGGGGGTAACATAAGAAGTCTCGGTGAAACCCCGGGGCGGAAGGTACTTGTAGGTATTATAAAAGTTTGTTTTTTTCACCAAAGCGTGTAGGAATGTCGCTCGAGGTATTGTGTTATGAATACTGATTATTGTAAGGTAGCTAGTCAATACAGTCACAATACTTATACAGGTGATGATGTCTGACTTCGAGTATAATTTAATACAACTGTCAAGTTTTTTTTCTTTAATTTTTAAAAACTTATATTTCCTTATATTGTCAGACAGAAAGTCGAATATTATAAATGCAAACGTGAGTTATTTTGTCCATCTTTCATGTTAAACGATGAGTTCGACCTTCATGCAAAGAGAGAGCTAACAAGACAGATAACGATATAGGGTTAAAATGCAGATGGAATCACGAAATAGAGATAATATGATGTTATTACAAAAATATCGAAGCATTTCGTATTTCACAGTATTGTACATTTAAATGAAATCATGTTTCGTTCGAAAAATAATAGATATAGGTAATTGAATAACCATACGTGAAAGTCAATAAAATGATTTAACAATTTTTTATTTGAAAACTACCGTGTGAAACATTTTCAAAGCAAAATATGCTTTTGTACGAAAGGTAAAGTTATCAGGAATTCAGTTGATCAAAATGTAATAGTAAATATGATATTGCAAATAAATTTGCCTTCGTTTATTTACATTGATAAATGGTACTTATTGAAACATATTTTGCAAAAGGGAGTAATATAATAAATAAAAAAAAAAGAATTTGAATTATTTTTATATGGTTTTCATTTTGTGTTACAACGACTATAACTAACAGTATATAAAAATATTGGAGCCTTATTTTATATTGTTATTTTAAAATTGTTTATTCCATAAAAAGTATATTTATTTATTATGATAAAAAAGTACACAAATACATACATGTGTGCGTACTTCCTGATAGTCCACGTTTAAGGTACCTACTTGTTTACAAAAAAATTACGAAACTCATTTTGCACTTAATATTTTCATTTATAAAGTTTATTTTAGGTTTGCTATTATGGCATTCTTAAATAACAATAACAGAAAAATAAAGTGAAAAATATTTACAATTAAAACGATGATTGACGAAAATGACGGTTTTATTGGTTCTTTTGTCGAATGCTGTCCTAAGATTGGGGATTCGAATTTTATAACAAGTTTGTCCTTTCGCTGAAGGAAAATTATTCTTAGGATACTATTGCGACGTAGGGTACTTTATAGTACCCAGCTGGCCGGCTAATACCCTCAATTTTAATCTGTCACCAAGCACCTGCCGGCGTGTTCCGAACCCTTCACTTAGAGTATGTTCCTTCTAGACGTTGTGCACACAAAGTTTTGTGCAGCAATGTTAAGTTTGCTGCATAAAACTTTGTGTACAGATTTTAAAATTGAGGTATTAGCCAACCAGCTGGGTACTATAAAGTACCCTTCGGCTATACGATTGTGATCATATACATAGTTAAAGATAGAATATATGTTTTATGTTTCTAATTAAAATAAATACAAAAATCACTAGCTTAGATTTTACATAGATTTATATTTTATTTGAATTTATAGACAAGTGCGTTTTTTTCTTATTACTATGTGTGCTATAAGTAGTAAGAGAATTATCATCGACAACAAACTGTTTTGATTTTTTATTGAATAAATGAATTTAAAACAAATACCAAAATTTGAGCCACATCTTATTATTGAAACTCCAATATAGTTAATCAAAGCGCTGGTAATTCAACCAAGTAACTTAGTAATTAGACTAATTTGTGGCTAATAGTAAGCAATATCAGCCAGCATCACAGGTCAATTGCTTTATTACAATTGGTATTGTATAAGGGCAGTGTACCTGACGAATGTATGGTTGAATGTCTAATAGTTATCGGACGTATCAAAGGATCAATTGCAATCAAGTCTCCCTTTGTGCCTTTGATGGACACCTACAAACAAAGCTTGTATACCTGCATAATAGGGAGGGGATATGAGGACTGTCATGGTGTCAAATTCATACAATTAGTTTGTATTTTTATTTTTTTTATTCAACTGATATTATTAGGAGAGAGTGCGGATTTTGTGAGTTTGGAGTGTAATCTCCGGAAACCGCATCAATTTTAAAAATTCTTTAACCAAGAAGGTACTCTATTCCCGGGCGATAAAGGCTATGTTATTATCTTGAGATACGTAAGATCCTCCGATAATGCGGGTGATATCGCTGCGTGGTTAACTATAAACTAATTATGAGTGGGTATTTAAAACCCTAATGAGATTTTCATTCATCTTTCTCAAATTACGAAATATCACTTTAATAATTAAATAAAATTAAATATTAATTGATATCGGATTGAATATTGCGAATTCCTTTAAACACGATAATACTCAAATTATTATTATTTACAGTTCACTAAATAGATAATCAAAGCGTATTAACTTTTCCATCATTTCATATTTTTTAATGTTATATAGCATTTAATCTACTAACTACATTAATTGCAAATTCGATAACCACAAAATGTTATTCCACCTATTAAACACGTTGGATGAAACATTTCTCATTTGGGTATTTCCAACAAATGGATACTTTACCTAGGCTAGTGGAATTGTAAATAAAAAGTTAAAACTGTACGCAGTAATCAACAACTGAAATCACATTACTGTAATGAATAATAAATTATTATGGGTAATTGTGGATCGGACGAAGGAACAGGAGTGGCTATTGCAACCATTATATCTTTGTGTTTGTCTTTAGTGATTGATTTTATTTACTTTGTTGAATTATTTTGTTGCTCCTTACACATTTCTTATTAACTTTATTCTAAAACTTTAACTAAATTGCATTTTTTTTATTTAATCTTTCGTCGGGGATTGGTAAGGACTATGTACTTATTTTAAGAGATACAAAATATTAAAAGGATCCTTCATCTTGCGCGTAATCACGATTTGGTTACTTATGCAAAAATATATTATTCTAGCCATCCCCCGCGGTTTTACCCGCATTCCGGTGGGATATCAGGTTTTCCGGAGATAAAAATTTGCCTATATGTTAATCAAAGATATACTCTATCTATGTGCCAAGTTGCATCTAAATCCGTTTGGTAGTTGCGTGAAAAATAAACATACATCCATACATAAAAACTTTCGCTTTTATAATATTTGTAGGATTTATAAACAAAAAGAATATCCTAAATGCGATATAGCTAGACTTTACAGACCTTAACTCGGTGTCTGTGGGCTGACAGCATTATCTCGTCGTAGAGCCAGGCTTATCCTTTGTCCGAGGTAAGATTTAAATCTCTGCAATTTCACATTAGCGTGTATTATTTTCAGTACAAAACTACTTTGCCAACCTCAAGTGCTTTACTTATTCAAAGGCTATTGTTAGAATCTAAGTTGTTTACTTAACGATCAATAATGAGGCTAGACAGCCTGTGACCTGTCTACAGTTTATTTAAAGGCACTATTCTATTTTTAATACTATATAATTAACTTGCAAACAGCTTAATCAAAACATCGCGAGGATAGTATAGCACGTGGGAAGGGTACTTTTTAGTACCCGCCTTACTGACTACCACGCTCGAATGAACATCTGTCGTCAGCTTGAGGCTCTTGAGAGCTAGGCTTTGAGTGTAATTCTTATTTGTGTAATACTTATGTAATCTATGTAATCCCCATATCATCACTTATTACAATAAAATTATGCTCAAAAATAAGGTATTAAACAGAAACAAATATTACCTATTTTTAAAATTGTTCTATCAATTTGAATCCTTCCAAGTACTGTTATCATCCTTAGGCCTTTCCTTCAACCCACTTTTAGAGTAGTAGATCTCTTAGTGCAGAGTTCGTCCGGGGGAGTACTACCTTACCCATTTCTGCCGTGAAGCAGAAGTGCACTTGTATTACTGTGTTTCGGTTAGAAAGGTAAGGGGGCCGGTGAAATTACAGGCACATGAGACTTAACAACTTCACGTCTCAGGGCCGACAACGCATTGGCGATGCCCCTAGTGTTGCAAATGTCCATAGGCGGCAGTGACCACTTACCTTCAGGTGAACCGTCTGCTTGTTTGTCGGCCCAAGTGTTATAAAAAAAGAAAAAACTAATTGCAATCCACGTAAGGCAGTATGAATCAGTTTAGATTAAAAAGTGATGTTTGACAGAGAAGTTAATTTGAATCACGAGTTGAGCTTCTTAAACGATCATATTAATTATCTGTATAGCTAGGAATTTTAACATAGTAATTAACTACGAGCGCCACGAATTCCAATGCCCTGTTATGGCGGTGTTTATCATAATAAGTACAATCATTGTGCTGTACCCACAACAATATAGGTACTGTATGTTCGTACCAAGTGGTCGATGAGTCACCATTGACTCACTCTGTTATAGATTGTGTATATATAAATAGAGTATGGAATTTCGTTTAAGTTCATTAGTGCCTAATGCGATAGTGACAATTAGAAGCTTGTATTGAGTGTGATAAAAAATAATACCGCACATTTTTATTGAATAAATCTTTTCATCTATACTAATATTATAAAGAGGAAAGATTTGTATATAAGTATGTTTGTTACTCTTACACGCAAAAACTACTAAACGGATATGGATGAAACTTGGTACACAGATAGAGCATATTTTGGAATAACATACAGGCTACTTTATATCCCGGAAAAATGTGATATCTCTCGGGAGCCCGGGTGAAACCGCGGGGGACAGGTATATTAATCAATCTTAAATTAAACTTTTGTGGGTAACAATTATATATCTCTGTATATTACAGGTGGTTAATGTTTGTGTGGGATTCAAATCCACGGCCTGTGCCTTCCAGTCGGGGTGACTAATGACCACGCTGTCAAAGAATTGCAATGGTAGAAATGTATCCTGATAAATGTAATTGTATTGTACTGTTAATTTAAAAAAATGTACCTAGATGGCCGAGCATTGCTCGGGATTTCTTTACTAACGTGACTTACTACCGTATTCTCTTTTTAAAGCACTGTCATATATGCCTACCTAGATACGAATTAGATGCGATAATAAAGGGCTCCCAATAACAGTATTTCTCACCAACGATGTAACTTAAAAACCTTACCTTCTAATGACATTGTAGCAGTTTTCATTCCGTAAAAACACGGATAAATGACATTTTCTGAAAATGAATCCTAGCTAGATTGATTTAACGCCCCCAAAACCCCCACCATACTAAATTTCATAAAAATCGTTGGAGCCGTTTCCGAGATCCTAATTGTTCGTTCCATTTAACAACAAATCATTTATCTGGAATAAAAACACGCCGCCAAAGAGAAATGCATTCGAAATCAAAAGCTTACTTGAATTAAAAGTTTTATAAAAAGCCTTTTGGATAACAAAAAGGCTTGCTTGGATGAAAATCTTGGGGAAATTATGAGGAAATTCAATTTGCCTTTGCAGGCGACAATTTTCTCGTAAGTAGTTGGAGTTTGGTCTATGTAATGCTGTTATGTGCCGTTCGTTTGTGAAGTCTTATATAAATAGAGAGGCTGCTTTTAAGTTATTTACGACTCAAATCTTTCTGGCCTTTAACACGCTTTTGAAGGCTTCACTTGTTATATTAAAAATAGATTTTAACTTACTTAAAATTGTGTAATCAATTTGGAACTTTATAAATATGTTGGATCCGGAAGATTCGTCCAACATATAACATTTGGTATCATGGGTGTGATGACGGAGTCATGAAGGGGATAAGCGAACACTTCAGGGGCTACTTGTAAACCCCTCGAGTTCGGGCTCAATTCTTTTGTTTTTACAAGTACTATACATTACATAGAAACAAGGGCCTAAAGTGTGATTAAGAGTCTTTATTATTGCATACTTTGATTATTATACTCGTATAAACGAATAAGACAAAGGTTCGACAGAATTGGCTTTGATCATATTAGTCTGATTCAGGATTATAGGGAATATTTCTTTTTAAATTTGGCCCGGAATATTGGATAATTCGGGAGAAAGTGCTTTTTACTGTAGGAATTTCGAATCAACTCAAGATTCTAATACGTATATATACAGCTTGCAGACTAATACTACGTACCTATCTAATTTGGCTGTACTCGTATATGTACACACGATAAAGATTGCTTTGAGGTGTAGAAAATATACTCACGCACTTAATTGATGATAATATATAATTAAGAAACATAATAGATCGAAGAAAAAGCGGACAAGTGCGCATCGGGCTCGCACACAAAGGGTTCTGTACCTTCGTACAATATTTAACAAAACCATGATAATACACGTTTTTCAATTATATACATTGTTTTAGTAGTAATAGTACAGTCTATTTGAAAAATTCATGTGTACCTATTAAGATTCAAAAGAACGCAATAAAAAGCAGATGGACGGACGATTAGTGGAGCCTTAGTGCCCGGTCCGTATTAGCAGCCTTTGACTACCCTAAAAAATAAAAAAGTTAACTGCTGCTGCAAAACCGACAGTATTTTACCTACAATTTGAAGCGATGTCAAAGCTTTCTGTCTACCAATAAACCACTGAGAGATTTACATCGAAGGTTTTAGTTCCTTTATTTTAGCTTTGTGGTCACACAGACTCGTCGCAAGGGATGAAGTAAAGTACATATATGAGTAGTACTTATATATATATATATGTAAGAACATATTAATTATATTATCTTTATATATTAAGGTTCGATATTTTTGCATATGGCATATATGCCTATATCTGGGCGCTGCTATCGAGTACCAGGTAATTGCTTTTTCCGACCAACATTCTAAAATATTTTTATATGGACTAGAAAGCGATCGGTTAGGTGGCTCCGTAGTTAAGTTACGTTTAGCTCATAACGCCAACTACTGGAGAACAACGTCTGCCGAGATAGCTAGTTAAATACTTTGGAAGTGCTATTAGAGCTCTTAGTGCAGAGTTGGTCCGGGGAAGTACTATCACCATATTCTGTCGATAAGTAGTGCACATATTACTGTTCCGGTTAGAAATATAATGAAATAAATAGTCTAATACCGGTAAAAATAATGAAAGGTAAGAAATTGTTAGTTTAGCTTCCACGGGTAGTTGGAAACTATGACTCTGTTGGATTTTATATCGTCTGAGAGCCCTTTGCGCTCTCCGAAATTGTCCGTGTAAGGGTGTAAGAGCCATCAGAGGCACCTTCAACACCTTCGACCCTCAAAAAATCAGAAGTTATACCCGAAGTTCTCGGTGAGTAAAACTGCACTAAAAGCATTTGTCTTTACCATTCAGTCGTGAAATTGTAGTGTCCAAACTCTTTGCACCTGTTTGTAGCAAGGAATAACAATTTTTGACGTTGTTAGGTTATTATTGACAATAATAATAATAATAAATAATAATAATAAATAAATCCTGGGACATTCTTTTACACACGGCCATCTGGTCCCAAACTAAGCAGAGCTTGTACTATGGAAACCAGATAACTGATATACTACATATACTACTTTTTTTTTTAAATACATACTTATATAGATATTTACACCCATTAAATTAAACATCATTACTCACTCATTGTCACTGACAGTTGCGATTTGCATGTTCCGGAGAGACCGCTACCAGCTAACTTCTGCCTGTTACTTTTGTGTTACAGTGATGCGCGCGCATCTTAAAATTTCACTCTGATATTTTTTTCATAACGCGCCTACAGAAGTATAACTTAAAAAAAAGAATGGATTCAAACCCACGGTTGTCGACGTCACAACTGATCTATTTCATAAAATTCATTCCTATTCATAACATTTCTACAACAAGACAAACACTTTTACTTAAGTTTTCAGGCAGTCACTTTGAAGCTTCCTCATACGATCCCGAGAGACATGTATTCCGGGGCTAAAAATAAGGTACATATACACAAACATGTTCTTTCTGTGAATATTTTATTAAACGCCTTATCCTGAAGCAGACACTCACTGACTGTTGCATTTCTAATTGCTAAGGTAGGAAGATAAGATTATGAAACGGGGTTTTAATGAATTTTCTAATAATTACTAACATTTCTTAAAACCGTACTTTTGCTCTTACTCATAAAATGGAATTTAGCTGAAACCAAGTTTATATTGTCACGTATTTATGGACCACCTTCATGTTATCGTCAAGAATGGAGCGGTATTTATGTGAGAATTGAAAATGTTTTTTGGTATTAAAATTGGTTGATATATCTATACAGAATATATGTATTTATGACATACATATATAAATATAACGAGTATTTTTCACAAGGCACTAACAAAAGGCGGCTTTAGGCAACGTAAGTTTATTTGAACTAAATCTGGTTTAACACTAAATTAACTTTAAGAACATTTTTACTATATTACCATTTTTCCACAACATTAGTTATATTCTATATCAAAAATTAAATGAACATAAAAATACCTAGATTTAAAAAGTTTGTTTCTATGGTATTTGGATAAAAATTAAATATTACTTTCTGTTTCATCTGTTTGCTGCAATAAACACGACGGCTGCAGAAATAATCACGTTTAAGTTAATTAAATTCCTCGTCGCAGGCTTTTGGCCGGCGGGCGCGGCTCTAGTTTTACATTACTCTGTGCATTTTGTTATAAAACTTTTCACGACAAAGTTTCTGTACAGAACTAGCTAATTTTAATCAGTGAGCGGTGTCGGTTGTACACAAAGTGAAGTTGAAAATTAATAGAATCTACCATTCTGCAGAATTCATTTGATATATTGCGAAACATATTACGCTGAGCCCAATGGGATTGGGAACAGTGCAGGCAGATGATGATGGTTTTGAATATTATATTTAAATTGTCAAAAAATTTAATAAATACGATAAATATTTAGATATTAATGTTACCTGCTTGATTGTCTTAACGGTTCTTCTGAGTTAAAGGCTGACCAAACTAAGTACGATCACACAGCCTTAAGCTTATAAATAAATGCTATATACTATACTTTAATCTGTAGAATACCATTTTCATTACTAAAATTGTATGACAGAATCAAATATGATGAACCAGAATTCTGCCTGTTATTACAATTGTCAATTGTCCGCAAACAAGTTTTTAATAAAATCCCCATTGAAAATAAACATCGGCTATTTACGTGTTAGACTAACGAATGCAGTAAAAAAATATTGACGCATGAAACGCAAGAGCTTCGCCAATATTCCTGTTCAAACAGAACGCTACAGCCTCACCGGCACCGGATAACCAACGAAGCGTTTATCCATGTTACCGGGCTGGTCAAACATTGCGGGGTCGATTGTCTTCCTATTTGTATACTATAGTTACTCGTGCCGTTCGCATTGGGTTATCACACCAGCGTGAATTAATAATTATAATTTCAGTAGTAGTGGAGCTCTAAGTGCGCCCAGAGCAAACCTATTTGTGTCGTAAAGTAGTTGTAATATTGTTTCAGTTAGAAAGGTAAGGAGGCCGGTGAAATTACAGGCACATGAGACTTAACAACTTCATGTGTTAACGATAACGCGTATTTGCGGTTAGATACCAACAGGTCTCCTCATATTTATTAACACATGCAAATGAAGTAAAAATATCCTACTAAAATATAACAAGAAAAATGATATATTATCTTCCAAAGCTAAGCAACCGATGGTAAAATTTCGGATTGTAACGTAAACAGCAAATACTAAATAATTGAAGCCATGTGCATTCGACATCAAAGTGAAGATTTCGTAGTAGCAAACAGAATTCCCTGCGGTAATGTCCAGCGTTGTCGTGAATCCCGCACAAAAGGCCGCCCAGTTTGGATCCTCGGAATTAAAGCGTTGATTACTTAATTGTTTGCCTTTATATTCGACATGTCCCGTGCATAATTGAATTATCCCATACATTCTCTACTTGCACTGGTGATAGACTAGAGACATCACTCCCTATTTCCGTGTGCCGTCCGGGCCCCGATTCTATTAACTGTCACATGCAATGAAACGTATGTGGCTGCGGTTTTGCTTCACGTTGATCACATTTTGTAGCGTACCAATCTTTTTAACGGAAATGATTCAGCTTTTGTCTGGAAGATACGTTCGTCTAGCTATTGTGCGAACTTTTTTGACAGTTTTGAAACTAATAGCACCTGTCAAACGAAAAATGTCGTCCCTTTATAATATATAGTTAGTAGAAACGGGTCCAGCCCGATGATTTAGATTTTGATGACAACTGTCAACCACTTTTATGTTAATATCCTTGCAGTTCTTACTTAAACTTACATATAGATTCACCACAGACCATTTCGTGGAAGAAATTTAAATAAATTAGAACCTGAATGGTTAAGGCATCACATTCGAAGGCATATAAAGACCGCCAATCGGCACTAGGCCCACATGGCGGACTATAGCCTAAATCCCCTTATTGTTAGTTGAGAAATTTATCTTGCAAGTGCAGGAAATACCGCATCTAGTTTTGCCTGTCTTTTGTTTGTGGGCCTTACTTGGATTTGGAGTTAGAACTCTGACAGTCGGACAGACGGAGTTGCCACGACAATGCATCCATTCACCGACAGATTTAGAACACTCGGAGCGGAACGGTTCTAGAGATGTAGCTTTGAACATGCAATTTGTCACAAATGCCCAAAAGTTTTTTTTAAGTGACTTTTTAGAGAGGGAATAAGTCAAAGATAGATATTAGCATTTAATTAATTTACAATATAAAAGGCGAATATCGACAGTTTATTCTTCGTAAGCTATGTAAACAACAGCAAATTAATTAGTTCTCGTTTCTATGCGAGCTGCGGGAGGATTTATTTAGTCGTCCGAAAATTTACAAACGTCTAATTGTGCAAATTACCTGAATAAATAAAATTTATTATTATTGTAAATTTTCGTATAGCAAATTTTGAATGAATTAGTAGTAATTGCCACCGGCATTTAGTAATTTCTCATGCATCCAGACTCCATAAATTTTTTCGGCCCACTCAGGACAAACACAAATCGCTTGTATTTTCTCACGAATCGAGTCCGTTAGTCGGCTAGACTGCTGTAACTAATGTCCGAGGTTGTGTAGTATTATTTATTTACGGCGCCAAGTGAACGTTTGCCACGTTCGGGTTGTTTCTACAAAGTTCCGGTCGGTTTTCGTTCAATCATAAATATTTTTAGCCGCTGAGTAGACGCCGGATAATAAAATTGTGTCAGAACCAGCACGTTTAATTCGATTGATATGGTAGTTTGAAAATCTTCTTATTATTGATACAAGCATGCGTTGTAATACGTCTTTTCTTTCAACCTCAAACCTCACAACATCCCCAGTTTTACATTATCCGATGTATGTTATAGAAACAGAGGACAAACAAATAATCATAAAGTTATTATATTATATTATATTTATTTAGTCATATAACTGAATAAATTTTTTGTGGAATATTCTTACAGTAAATTTAATACCATACCATAGCCGGGTCAAATGACCCATTTTGAATTTTGCATTGAAAATGCACGTATCATCTTATTGCTTTTACACATTTCACTTCAGGACTTCTTCTTACTAATTAATATACAGTAATACTATTTATTTCCCTTCCTAACAACCATATTTCATACATTCAAGCAGGAAACATAAAGTCACATTTGACCCGCTATGGTAGAAATAGGTACCTAGTGAGTATTGGTATGATTAGTTAAAATAACAGATTAAAATTTAGTGAACTCCAGCCAATGGTTGGAATAGACGTTTTGATTCCTCAGATATAGCCCAGAGGGAGTGAAACGCTTCTAAATCATCAAGAGATCCCCTGATAGCTAGGCAGTGCTATTGTATCATCGTAGAACCAATTCCTCCAAACAATATTACCCGTTTAATCTCATTTTCAATTTCCATTTGCAAGTGTTCGTTGGAATTGACGTTTCAAAGGACGAACATACTTATCTAGATTGGAACGCCATCTTATATATATTTAGGACATAGACTTGTATACTGATTCGACCTATATAGAATGGGAATCAGGCTAGGAGTACCATGACGACTGTTTCTTTATATGATCTTTGGTAACAAAATCATCTCGTCCAAATATAAACGGCGCCCGTTCTTACATCTATGTTGATATCAATTCACTGGCAAATAAGCGTCGATCTTTACTAGGAACCGCAAATAAATACTGACGCCGTTTGAAGTAATAGGTCGATCTGGGCTGGAAATTACTCATCGAACTTTTTATTTTCCGTGTTGTTTACCTTAATACTTATTATGTACTCGCCTTTTTACCGTTCTTGAGGGATCTAATATTTTCTCGGAATATACTCTCGTTTTTTTATTGAGTCTAGTGTTTGACAACAATGTCACTGTAAGTGAAGGAAACTAGAAGGAGAGTGGCTTTCAAGTACTGCCCTAGCACTGTGATACGGTTTCGAGGGGTTCTCCTTACTGAGGGGTCACAATCATTTTTGGATTTGAACCTACAACTTTAGCAACAGTCCTTATATGTAGTATCCTTTGTTAACCAGGGATATTTCCTATCAGTGTGCCAAGTTTCATATAAGACCGTATCCATACTTTTACATATATAACATAGTGGTTTTACAATTTTTGTTGATTTGTTCTTGATGATCTGCAGGTCTGTAGTAAATGAACATAGTCTTTAATTTATAGAGTTTATGGTGTAGTGAAACGGTCTATCGAGCTTGAAGTTAGCTATGAATATAACGAGTATAATGAGTGCCACTTTCCTTACAGAATCGAGACCCAGCTTGTTTTTCATTTAATTGAATTGTTGCTACCGATCGGGGCACCCGAGAAGGTCTGAGCAAGGTATAAAATATTCTTAATACAATAAAGTTACATAAGGTTAAAATTTAAACCATTTATTTAGTTTAGACCCGTGGTGGATAAGAAAGAGAAAAATTAAGTTATCAACAGTTCGTGTTAGCCTTCAACTGAGAAGAACCGGCATAAAACTCAGTTAGGTTACTGGTTGTATACTTTAAACTTGACTTTTGGTCATTAAACATTTTTCTCTAATGTAAAACATATTTAAAATGAATTTAAAGCGAAAAATATCAGAATAAGAACCTCTATATGTGTACTTAAATAAAATAAAAAACATCAAATTTATTTCTTCATTTGCCATGTTTTGTGATTCATTTTAATGACTGTATTTCGGTTTTTTCATCTCGCAAAATGCAACGGTGGCCTTGCCGGCGCGCACACGTAAGTGGGTGACGATTAGCAAACGTTAAGAGTGTCTACATACGACGAGTGGTTCAACGCTGCGTTTTATAAAGTTCATATTTGTTATATACTTACTTTTTAAGTGAAATTCTTATGGGAGGGCTTTAAAACTAATTTGCAACCTGTTTGTATGAAGAATAATAAATGAATGATAAACACAATATATCCTATTCAAAAGTGATTGATGACTAATTAAAATATTTTCTTGTAAATCGAAAGTATCACTTCTACCGTGTGGATTTACGACATCCTATTTTTCAGGCTAAGTGGACAAAACTCCTTAAAATATTTTATTTGATGAATTTGAAAATAGATTATGGTAAAACTACTGACGTGCTACTAAATCTTCGTAACGTCTCAATAATATAGAATAACGTGGCGTCATTCCACTATAACAATAATACTACTTATACGACTAAAAAGTCAGGAATTTAAATACAAAAGCAAATAAAGCCTCTGAATTAATTTCTAATAAATCTACGGAGACTAAGGTGGTTGAAAATTACAAATTGTTCATAAATCTCGCGCTTTGCGTAAAAAGAAAATGCCAACTTCAATATAGGTACAATTTAAAAATCGATTCCACCATCAATTTTCTTGGCTGCGAAACGTTGCAAAAGTTTGCGAAACGCAGTCGTCTATGTGTTGCAGTCATGATAGCTTCGTGTGAATGGCGCATATTTTTGTCCTGCCGGTGACCCATTCAATGTTAAGGGTTGTCGCTTCTAAAATCGGTTATTAAAAGTGATATCGATAAATTTTATTGGTAATTTATGATTACAGTAATAAGTTTTCAGTCAGAATTTATTTGATTGAAGAGTTTGAGAGATTCCATAAGAAATTCTAGGAAGATGTTTTTTATAACATAAGATTAAGGTGAGTGAGGGTCAGTAGGAAGCTCTCTAGTACCCATATGGTGGGCTTCCATTCTCAAATAAAAAATCTGTCTCCAAACCCTTCAAGGCACATGAAAACTTGCATTATTATAGATAGGAAAACAACTCCATAGAAAAATAATAAATAAACCTTAAAACAAGATAGTTCTAAACGTAAATTTCTTTCAAACACTCACAACAAAATAATGGATTAAAAACCGGTAATTTAAACCGGTTTTGCGAGCCAGCCCTACTGGCATTATCTCTGGCATCATTCAGATGAGTCACCGACAGAAATACGATAATAACCTACTCCGCGTCCTTATGACGTAATGCATTTTAACATTTTGTATCCACAAAATACACAATGTTATGCTTCGTTAATTGGACACCAGACTGGCGGGACGCTATGTATACCGTTTAGACGTAGTATACGAATGTCACACAAAAATGAACCCTATATTTTTTTTATTATGTATAGGCTTGTGTTTGACCATAATCCTGTCATGGTAAGTTATGATGTAGCCGAACGTGGTAAGCACATAAGGCCTAGAATGGAATGACTCTCAAATGCAGCAATCGGAATTCACCGATATATTTTCAAATATCAAATATTGAAAGGTAAAATACTGAAATTTGGCACGCACATAGCCTGCGGCATGGACAGGAACATAGGGTACTTTTTTTTTTGCTGCCGCAGTATCACTCATACTGCGGGTGGACGCCGTGTAATATTATACATATAAAAGCTCGGATTCACAACCCAATGGATTCGAATGAAAAAAACACAGTTCGAATAGAACTGGGGAATATTTTCTGAAACATTTCGTCCCGGGAAAATATTAGCTCCCGCGGAGAATAAAATTTGCACGGACAAAAGCTGAACGTACGTTTAAGCAAACAGTCTAGTCGTAAATTATGTTATTATAAGAAAAAAGCAAACAAATGCGAATTTAAATGCAATAATTGCAAAATGCTAAGACAATATTTTTTAAGTGTGTATTTTAAATTTATCAAAACCCTCAACACAATATTTAATTATTTATATCAGTCGGAGTAGAATCGAAAGCCGTAAGTCAAAAATAACATCATATTAAATTAAAAAGTTATTCGACCCCAATTTCAAACTTCATTTCCGATCACTTTAAAATGTACTGCAACCGAACGAAGTCAATAGCATTTTGTAATTGCTTGAGAAGTGGCAGGCAGAGAAGTCGCACCACAACTTTATCCTCTCTCCATGCTCCGTGCTCGTACAGAGCCCTTAGAACCGCCAAGAAACTTCACTTCAGTCAACATAAATATCAATATTTGAACCAATCGAGTGACATTGAACTTCGAAGTAACTTGTTCCACATTATACTTTTATTAACCTACACAAACTTATGCCATTCAAAACATCTGTTTATTCAAACAAGTTTACAATAACTGTTAATAATATGAAGTAATAATTAACGTTCTTATGAAAACATTGGTATATCGTAATATGAAATAATTAATTGAAATTCTGTAGTCGATTATCAGATTGTTAACAAGTATACCTTCGATGCGCCAATGTTGTGTACGATACCCTGGCTCGTGGTGTTCTATTCCCACCCAGGACAAACATTTGAGTGGAAAAATTACTGTTTTTTCCGTGTCTGGATGAACATTCATAAGTATGTGTTTAAAAAGTAGTATTATGTCGATTCCACTCTGGTTGCCATCGTGGAGACTCTGCTTAGTTTAGGATCAGCTAACAGTGTGTGATGGACCTCGAAGGATATATATAATATTTTTCTGGTAGGTATTTCAAAAGCTTTAATCGAAATTCGAGTAATCTTGACCGTCAAGACAGCAATTTTATCAATAAAACTATACTACTATACTAATATTATAAAGAGGAGAGATTTGTAAGTATGTTTGTTACTCTTTCACGCAAAAAGATAGAGCATATCCTGGAATGACATATAGGCTACTTTATATCCCGGGAAAATGTGATATCCCTCGGGAACGCGGGTAAAACCGCAAGGGAAAGCTAGTTTATTAATAATCATAGTCAGTAATTTTTTCTCGTGTCAAGGTTTTAAGTCGCCATTTTTAAACTAGCTTTTATCCTACGCTTACAACCGCCGGATGCCGCGTGCCGGGATAATAAAAAAGTTTATAAATGTCACTCGAGAATAATGTAGCATTCTATTAGTAAAATAATTTTTCAATTATGTACTCGTATCTCTCTTGACTAAATTAGTTAGGATGTGATTTAGGGCATAATTTTAAAACAAGTTAGTGGAAACAGTTTTTCATTATATACAAAAGTACTCTTTCACTTCCAGGACCCATTACATTAATTTATACAACCGCTCCCACTGTTAATGAGTAACAAACATTCACACAGACCGACTCATTTATAATGTTCAGTAGAATAGAAAATCGGGCATAGTACTATTTCATAAATAAATAACGTACAATGCATAGCCCTGTTACGGAACTTCGCGTACAAAGGCGTACTTCATTCAATGGATTTACGACTGGAACCTTTCCTTGTCTCGCGTAACTGACTCCTGTGGGTGCGAGAGAGAGGCCCAATCGACCTAAAAATAGAACCGTTCGAAGGGAAGACTTAGATCGTGATAGGAATTTTAATTAATGTAAACAAGCAATGCTATTTGTATAAAAAATACGTTTTTCATTTAATATTGATGCTGTATTTATTTATAAATTGAATCTGTTTAGTTAGAATAGCCCGTGGGTAGAAAGCATATTTTCATTGAAATTTGTTGAATACTAAAACATAATAGAGGTACAATACACTTTGATAACAATTCTGAAGAGATTGTTCATTTTGTTTCCTTATTTTTAATGATAAAACAATAGTATACTTAAAACCAGACACATTTGTATTTTATGTTTATCATAAAGATTAAAATGATGAGCCAAAATATTGTTTAGTTTTAAATAACACAAACAAGAGTATCTATAATAAAAATTACGTTCATTTTCATACACGAAATTCGGTTTCAGTTCGTGAATATTTAAAAAATTATTAACTTCGTGTAAATACAATCTCAAGTCAAATTTTCTGAACATAATGACATTAATTATACTTTTATAATGAACCAATCCAGTTCAAGCTTCGTTATAAAGCTTTTGCGTAGTAAATAAAAAAATGTATCTCTTGTCTTTTAATGACCACTTTAAAATCACTGCAGAAGACCTTTTATATGGAAATTTGGGCCTCTATCGGATGAATATGGAACTAATTTGACGGTATGAATCCCAGACTCTACTCAACAAAATGCTGAACTCGAATTAGCATTCCCATCTCTACCTAGTAAGTACGTGCTCAGATAACTTAACAGTTAGATGATGAACGCACAAACAATTTGTAAATTTTTACGAAGCTTCATGAGCGGAAAAAAATCAAAATGGCTGATGTTTTGCCGTTTGGTACTCGGAAATCATTTTAGAAGTCACCACCGGCTCGGAAATGAGCCTTTAAATGAAAAAAAAATTACCGGAGATAGGAAATGCAAGTTCTCGTACAAATCAGACGCCTCGCGATGTTCGTTTCCTCTTAAGTTGAATAGTTTATTCACCTCATATTATTCAAATCGTAAGAATATAATAATGTCGACTGTTTATTTAAGTCGGTTTAGGCCTTACATACTATATGAAGGAAAAAGCTACTTCTAGAGATAACCCCCAACTGAGAACTGGCAATTGATTCAACAAGATATATTTTAAATGTTAAATAGGAGCAATTAAACATATTTTATGTTGTTTTATATATTATATCTTAGTCTCAGTCACCATAATCAGTCCTACTTTCATGCCGTTTTTGCATTGAGAAGATTTACTCCAAAGGTATACGCGTATAATTCATTTATATTTCCTTTTTCACACTCAGACGAAGCCGCATCTTAATCCGCGTTCCCGAGGGATCTTACGTTTTCTCAGGATTCAGATAATTCTTTATTATATTCCAGGACATACTCTTGCTCTGTAGCAGGTTGTATTCGAATCCATTTAGCCATGGGGCGAGAAACGGTAACAAACATGAATACATCCTCACAAACATTTGCGTTTTTAATATTTAATAGGATATTTTTTTATTCATAGTTTGCTAACAAACAAATATATTGGTTCAATCTTACAATGAGCTTAGAAGCGTATTTGGCAGCGACTTTTTATAATAATAGTTTTATGGTCTGTAAAAACAAGAAATACGTTGAGGTTTATATGACATGGATATGATTTTCTTTCTTATAATAAACGCAAAAAAACAAGTGAATATTATTAGAAATAAGAGAAGACAACACTCTCTATCTGGCTACCACCGCGGCTTAGTAATTTGATAAGCAGGGGCTCGATTCTGTAAGGAAAGTGACACTAACTCGAGAATGTTTCGTCGCGGCCTCCGTGCTCTGTCTCTTTCGCTGACTACGCTAATACTACTAATCACGTGAGAGATAAGCTCTCCGAGGCCTCCGTGAAACGGCTCGCTGACGAAGTTTGTATTAGCTGAATAAGGGGGCTACATGTGTTAGATTGTCGTTAGAAGCCAAACTGAACGAAAGATAACGCAGTCGTTTTGTGGATTTCTTATTAAGAGCACCCTTTTTTACATAGCAAAAAGTAATCAAATGTCACAGTGTTGTATGTAAGTGTAATAAAACTCACATGGACTTACTTCAGTTAATCATATATTCCAATCGTTTTATAATGCCTCTTATTTTCTTTCGTTCAGACTCGATGCTCTAAATAATAATAATCATCATTTCCAATTTTCCCGCCCGCCAAGTCATATCTCTCCCTTTTTTTATTTTCTTTATTTCTGGTGTTGCCGTTTTATTGAAAAATATCGGCAGAGATCCAACTAATAAATTGGTTTTATTTAAAATCAAAATAAACCTAACACTCGACCATCCTGACGCTGTGCATGTCCTCATGCACAGAGACAAAATGCCCGAAGTAACCTAACACTCGGCCAATTGAATCACATATAGCTCGCATCGAATCCAAACTTACAATAATAATCTTCAATAACATGCGTTGTTTTCGAACCCTCCTTCTCAAAAACAACACATATATCATTAAATTTTGTTGTCATTATGGTTGTGAACCCTCTTTCTCACAGATCATCATGACAAACTCAAGTACAAAACATACGTAATTATTTATATTTTATGATATGCGTTGCTTACGAACCCTCCTTCTCGTAAACAAGACATATCCTTAATGTATTGCTGTCTGTATGGATGTGAACCCTTCATTCTCACAAGCCATCATGACAAACCCTAGTCCAGATATACAATTATCGTTTGTTTAATGATATGCGCTGCTTACGAACCCTCCTTCTCGTAAACAAGACATATCCTTAATGTATTGCTGTCTGTATGGATGTGAACCCTTCATTCTCACAAGCCATCATGACAAACCCTAGTCCAGATATACAATTATCGTTTGTTTAATGATATGCGCTGCTTACGAACCCTCCTTCTCGTAAACAACACATATCCTTAATGTATTGCTGTCAGTATGGATGTGAACCCTTCATTCTCACAAGCCATCACGACAAATCCTAGTCCAGACATACAATTATCGTTTGTTTAATGATATGCGTTGCTTACGAACCCTCCTTCTCGTAAACAACACATACCCTTAATGTATTGTTGTCAGTATGGATGTGATCCTTTCACAAGCCATCATGATCAACTCGGATGCAAAATGTACAATTCATATTTTTTAAATAATTATGCGCCACTTGCGAACCCTCCTTCTCACAAGTATCTAAAACCTAACACTTCTTCTTAAAAGCTATGTCCTATTCACAAATTATTGTTTTTATCAATTTACTATTTTACGTCGCCTTCAAAGTTAATTAAGATAAAGAGAAAATTATCAATCTTCGTTAATTTCCTTATTTTAATACAATATTTCATATATTGAAATATTGAAAAGCGATATAAACTAAAAGTAACTTACACAAAAATATAATAATAAAAATTATTAATGTGACTTAAAACCATTACAAATGTTCTGCATCATCTCTGTCCGAACTATCTATCTCATTGTCATCGTCGTTACCCTCGTCAACATTTAAGGCGGCTATATGAACCCAAGGCGACATACGATCGGCGGCGACAGTAGTTGTGCGTTTATTTTTGGCGGTGGTTAGACCTGGAATTGCAGCTACTTTATAGCGGTCATTACCCAATACTGCAACTACCCGATATGGACCAATGTATGCCGAAATAAGTTTTTTGCTCTTTCCATCATAGAAAAAGAAGTTCTCGTAATTTTAACATGCTCTCCTTCTACATATATACGAGCAGGGCGCCGGTTCCTGTCATAATAACGTTGTTGCTTTTCTTGTTCCTCATCAATTTTATCTTTAACGGATTCCCTTATTTCCACCGTATCTTCGATTTCTCTAGTTTCGTGAACTATCTCATTCAAGCGCGGATCTATTACTGCGTTCATACTGATTCCGAACATGACTTCAGCCGGTGTCCTACCCGTTGTCTTTTGACATGTATTATTCATCCCCCATTGTACTCTACCAACCTTGTCATCCCAGTCTTTCTCATCATAATTTAAATTCTGAGCAGTTAACGAGTTAAGAATGGTGCGGTTATACCGCTCTACTTGTCCATTCGACCTTGGACTTGCAACCGCATTTAAAACATGCTTTATGTCTTTATCTAAGCAAAATCGCCTAAACGCATGAGATGTAAAACACGTGCCGCGGTCACTAACAATCCGGTCCGGATTCCTAAAAACATAAAATATATCTTCGAGAACCTTTATAGCTGACTGTGTTTTAGTATTTCCTCTTTTTGACCTTACAAAGGGCCCAAGGTGGTCTACGTGTAGAGTATGAAATGGCACTTCCACTTTAGTAATGGTATGCAACAGGCCTTCGTTTGTAGAAACTTTTTTTTGAATATGTGCATTCTATACAAGCCTGAACGTATTTTTTTACAAACTTCGATATTTGGGGAACCAATATGTTTTCTTAATACGTTCTAAGGTCTTTTCTACTCCAAAGTGTACTATTTCGTCGTGGTTCATACGGCAGAGCTGCCACCTAGCGCCCTTCGGGACTACCCAGCGTAATTTGGTTTTGTCCCCGTTTAAACACCTATAAAGCTTATTATCTTTGATCAAATAATTATCTTTTATATATTTAAGACCATCCGCATCTATATTATTTGAAAGCATATCACGTATCCGACAGAGTTCCGAATCCCCTAACTGCAATGTGTGCAACCAGTCGTCACCATTGATCAACATAACGCTTGGGTATTGATCTGGATCATCTACATCCTCGACCGGGTTCCGCGACAAAGCATCTACGTGCGCCATTTTATTACCGAAGCGATATTCCACAATACATTGAAACTCCTGTAAAAGAAGCCACCAACGTGCTATACGTGGAATTAAGTCCCATTTTGCAAAGGTAGATCGCAAAGCACTACAATCCGTGACGATTTCAAAATTTAGCCCCAGCAAGTAAACTCGAAATTTCTTTAGTGAACACACTACAGCTAAGGTCTCAAGTTCGTATGAATGAAAGTTCTTTTCTTCTGGAGAGGTCTGTCGACTGTAATATGCCACGGGCTGAAACGAACCACTGCTATGTAAACGCTGCAGCAATATACCTCCAATACCTACTTTGCTGGCATTGGTGTGCAATTCAGTTTCAGCAGTAGGGTCGAAAATAGCTAATATCGGCCTAACAACCAACCTGTCTTTAAGCATCCTAAATGCAGTTTCCTGCTCATTGGACCAAACCCATTCAACATCCTTCTTCAGTAACTTGTTTAATGGATGTGATAATATTGCAAAGTTCTTTATGAACTTCCTAAAATATCCGATCAAACCAAGAAACTGTCGTACCGAATGTGAATTGGTAGGGCAAGGAAAGTCTAAAACCGATCTTACTTTCCTATCACCAAGCCGAACACCATCAGCACTGATTTCATACCCCAAGTAGTATATCTTATCTTGGAGGAAGAAACATTTGGTTAAATAAAGGGTAAGATTAGCTTTTTCAAGCAATTGAATCACTTTTTCAAACCTTTCCAAGCATTCCTCCACAGTTTTACCGTAAATTAGCACATCATCAATGTAAGCAGTTGCCTCTGTAAACCTAGCAGACCCGAGAACTCTGTTCATCATTCTTTGGAAAACTGCAGGGGCATTTGCCAGTCCGAAAGGCATGCGACTAAATTCGTACTGGCCGTCCGGGGTGACGAATGATGTAAAAGATTTGCTTGCCTCCGAAATGGGCACCTGAAAATATCCAGATGCCATATCCAAAGTAATGAAATACGCCTGTCCTGAAAGACGAGCAATTTCGTCTTCAATTATAGGCATTGGATATCGCTCTTTAACAGTAACTGAATTTAATTGCCTATAATCAACGCACAGCCTCTGCTTGCCATCTTTTTTACGCACTAAAATAATAGGACTGGCGTATTCTGAAACAGATTCCCTCACAATACTAGCTTCTAGCATCTCATCAACCATATCCCTCACTTGCTCTCGTTCCTTAAGTGATAATCTGTAGGGTCGATACACAATAGATCGTTTGCTACTTAATACGATATTCATAGTGGTGACGTTCGTGCATCCCAAATCTTTTAATGACGTCGCAAAGCAATGTTTATACTTTTCTAACAGCTCTCTTAACTTCCACTTTTGGGACTCGTTTACTGTTTTACCCACGTTAACCTGACTTAAATCTATTACACTATTTTCGGCAACATCAGAATTTTATGATATATGTCTCACCACCTGAACTTTTACACCGCGACTTATGATTGTTCCTTCTCGCAACTGACATGACTTTGACTGAGGACTAATGTAAACAAAAAGATAACCATTTACAACCTGATACACACCTCCATTAACTGTAAATTGTAGATTTGGTTTTACTCTCATTTTACCACCTAATAAAATGCTTCGATCTGTGACTGCATTAGTCCGGGCCCTAACCGTAGCTGGACCATAGATTTCAATATCGGCAACAGACAATATGGCAATGGACATATCTTCACAAATATCAAATTCTGAAAATGGAAGCTCAACGTTAACATTGTAAAACTTTAATTCCTCAGCATTTTTATACACAACGATGTTGATAAATGCTCCGTGAAAGTCTGCCCTATCAGCAATGGTAATTCAAGAAATTTATCTTCTACTACCTGGCATGGAACACGAGCACAGACACCGTCAATACATACATCCAAATCAACTCCACCATTGGATTGGATAACTTCATTACCGAAACCCTTTAAAGGTATAGGACATTTGTCGCAAACTAAACCTAAGGAGGACGCAGCGGACTTTATAATTAGCGTCACTTCACTTCCAAAGTCTATGAAAGATTTCATTACAACGTCATTTATTCGACAATCCTTGATAAATTTAGAATTAGATTCCGACGTAAATATACGCATGGTTTTACGCACATCATTGGGGCTATTGACATCTGACTTAATCATACAATTTTCAGCTTTGTGACCGAACCTACGACATGTAGTACACTGAATTAACGGTTTGGGACATTTGAGATAGGGGTGCCCTTTCTCTTTACAGTTAAAGCAAAAAAAGTTCTCTACTAAGATTATTCCCACTTCTAATAGATCGGCTATTCACGTTATTGTTTCGAGAATTTAATTCTAGCGAAGATTTAACCCTTAAATTAGCACGATCATACGACGAGGAAGAGACGTCACTATTACTCATAAGAAATGGTAACAGCTGGTCGGGCTGTGTGCAACGTAATGCATTAGCACTAGACCTCATGGTTTTGTCAATCAAGCCGTGAATTATGCAATCAACTGTCCGTTTGCCATCGATGTCGCATTGGTTCAAAAGAGCCAGTTTTTCATAGTAATAAATCTCAAGGGGTTCATTATATCTACTTTTCGGTTTTACTTACGGTTTGGCCATAATTTTGTTCAAACGGAAAAGCATTCGTCAGCTTTTGCTGCCACTCAGTCCAACTAAATAGAATTGAATTTAAACTTTCGTACCAGGTTTTGGCCAAGCCTCTGAGTTTTTGCATTGCGAAATGTATAATTGTCTTTTCGTCCCAGCCGTAAACAGTAGCACATTCGTTCACTTTCTTTCAAAATCCGGCAAAATATTTTTGTAATTTAATTTGCCGGTACTTTGTGAAGAAGTAGCCAATGCCAACGGCTGAGACTTAGCGTGATTTAAAGAATTTATCAAGCTTATAAGATCTTTTGAGGTAAATGTGGGACTTTCTGACCGTCTGACCCGCCGAGTTGCCGCTGCGTTGTCATCACTACTGTATGCTGTGTGTAACCGTCGTTGATCTTCGGGGCTGCGTGTCCGGCGCGTGCCACGTTGCCCGGTTTCGTTTCCAGTCGGTTTGTTGGTTTCACGGGATCGTATTTCCCGCCTTGTACTCGTACCACGTCGCAATTGGCTGCGCTCTCGGCGCAAATCTTCCTCAAGAGCGCGTAATCTATCGCGTTGTCGTTCTAGTTCAAGAGTCCAGTCGGGAAATCTTCTGTCGCGCCCTTGCTCTTGATGGGAACTAGCTAAGGGACTGCGACTACGGTAGCTATGACTTCCTCGACGCATACGACTACGACTACGCCTCTCAGATGCACGACAAGCTCCAGCTTCATCTCGGTCTGGTAGTGGAGTCCGCACACGCCGCGGTTGTGAATGTTCACTATCACGTGGCATGATTCTGTAACTTGTAAACGGAGACTATGTAACCATTCATTATAATATAATAATACTACAGCTTTTATTATTATTCAATATCTTTTAATTGTAGTTATGCGCTTAAAATGCAAACAAAGATGAAATATCTCGCAACTGCGTTTTCTAGCTTTCGCATTTCACTCCCACATGATATACGTGACCCTAAACTATTTTGCCTGCATTATACGATTAAGCGACCATAGGGATTATCTGATTATTTCGTTACTTTAATAATCAAGTAGGAGTAGCACCGAGTATCTTGCTATGCTCTTACGTTCTTAAATAATAAAATTCAATTTATGTACTATGTATTTAATTTAGATAGCCTTTTTGGCCTATTTACATAATGCAACTAGCAAAGGCAAATATTGTTACTAAGAGTACACCAAAATGAATGGTCCAAACAGACAATACATATGAGTATTTACTTAATCGAATTAGTAAGCGATGGTATCCCACTTCTGAAATGTAATAAAACTCACATGGACTTACTTCAGTTAATCATATATTCCAATCGTTTTATAATGCCTCTTATTTTCTTTCGTTCAGACTCGATGCTCTAAATAATAATAATCATCATTTCCAATTTTCCCGCCCGCCAAGTCATATCTCTCCCTTTTTTTATTTTCTTTATTTCTGGTGTTGCCGTTTTATTGAAAAATATCGGCAGAGATCCAACTAATAAATTGGTTTTATTTAAAATCAAAATAAACCTAACATAAGTAATTGAAATTATTTGAAATGTCGTGTCAAACGATTGTCAATATTAACAATCCATTAAGCTTATTGGAAAAAATTACAATGTTTTGATTTAAAAAATTGTTTAATTATTCATAGTAGTAGTACTTCCAGGTATCCCATGTTTTTGTCGTTAGTCAATATTTTAGTAACAAAATTTTAATGCCAACGCTCGCAGTGTAAAACATTCAAATTAATAATAAAAAATATCCATGGAATTTAGACACACAATAACATTAATTCAGTGCTATGGAAAACAGATACCATCAAAGTTTTATTCTACTTAAAATATTAATACACCCAGACACATAATAAAGAGATTTTCATGCACACGCATGCCTGCCAACTATCACCACGAAGTCAACTGGTCTGCCTTTAAAATTATAGCTTCGAACTAGTCTCGACACGTCACAAATGGCATTCCCGAGAATGAATTGGCATATTGATCCTTAAAAACGCCAATTTTGACGTTAACATGCAAACAAAAATCAAACTCAAAATTTATCAGAGCATTTCTAATTTCCATTTAGAATGAGGCGGTCGATCGAAACGGCTGCGGGTAACTTCGGCGTCAATATCATCAAACAACAATCGGTATTGACCCGATAAATAATTAACAGCACAGTCTCGGAATTCCCCATTATTCAAACTACTCAGCTATTCCGATCGGTAGGGCAGTTTATATTTACGGTTTTCCACGATACGCTTTTTAGTTCGCGTTGATTTATACCTTAACTAGCTGTCCCCCGCAGTTTCACCCGCGTTCCCGAGGTAAATAAAATTTTCCCGGCACAAAAAGTATCCTATGTTACTTCTAATACCTTCAAGAATATGTGTACAAAGTTGTAGTTGAAGTTGATGATCGGTTAAGTAGTTTTTGCGTGAAAGCGTAACAAACAAACTTACATTCACATTTATAATATTAGTAGGGATTGAGACATCGGACAAGTATATAACATTACCTGTCAATAATTGAAAATACATTTTAGTTCATTATCGAAAATATAAACTCTTGTAATTCGGTGTTGTTTTCGAAACAATACAACGGTTGAGCTTATTGGCAGGAATTTGCAGTTCAGCTCCTTTTATTTTAATTAAAACGTGTAAATAAGACATTTATTGAATAATTTCGGTGATGATTTATCCAATAAGTATAAAATGAAGTCCAGTCACTTGCATAAATATAAACCCACTAGGTGTGCTCTCCGGCTTTTCCCGTGTCGCCGAGTGAAATTAAATTTTCCCGGGATAAGATTTATGTTATTCTAGGACATGCTCTATGTTTGTGATAAATTTCATACGAATCTTTTTGGTATTTTTTTCAGGTAAAAAATTTCCACACATCTATACATTCAATCTCGGATATTTCACATTTATGATATAGTAGGATGGACACTTCACACAATTCTACAATAGGTACTGTTGCAGAATTACAGTAATAATTGCGCCGTCTACAAATGAAAGAAGTTATATAAATTTGTTAGACTTTTATCACTTTTATGATGGAAAACTTACTTTGAAAGTCAGCGCTCATTCTTTTTCTTCTTACTTTAAATAAAGGCACCCTGCTAGTTGAGAAAATTGCACTGTTTCTACTTACAGTGATAAGGTTGTTTTAAAAGTTTTGCCGTTCACAAATGAAAGTAGAGAAACTAATTAATGAATCATGAAATCAAGTTTTATTACAAAACTTACCGTAGTTATAGTACATTTATGGTCATGGCTGCAAAGTGACCTTTGATTTTGTCTTAAATAGCCTGAAAGTACTGGCAATACCATCAAAAAATTATTAAAATCATAATTTTGTGGGGATGGTGACTTACATATCTAATTTTGAGTTAATGTTAATTGATATGATCACAATGTTATATTATTCGAATTGGAAGAAACGCATAATAATAACAATGTTAATCCGGGGACATTCTTAACACATTTTTATCTGATACCCAATTTTTCTTGTACTATAGCATGCAAACTGAAAAACTTCATAAAGGAACAACATTTTAAATACATACTTGTCTCGATATTTACACCCAGACACAGAACAAACAGACTTGTCCAAACAAAGACTTGTTCAAACAAGGACTTGTACATCAAAAAAGACTAGAAAAGTGGTTATTTTACGACTATTATCTACTAAAATACCTGTCAATATTAACACTTTAAATCGTCGAAATCAAAAACCCATATGATCCCGGAATAATCACCATACAATCTATCCAATAGGTTTCCATCCAATCGGAATTGGGTTAGCACGGAGCAGACTAATCTCCCCATACAATCTGTTTGCAATACCGGCCCATTGACATAAGCCTAAATCGTGTTACACCAGATACCATCATTGTACTTCAGTGCTAAGGTAAACTGCGATTATAGCCCTTAATAACATCATTGTTTCATTTCAGTATGTGGGGATCAGTAAATACCAATTGCTTTTTTTAGAAAATGTACATTAGTATTAGGTATAGATGTAAAGTTTATAAATACAATCCGATTTTAAAAATTATTTCACTGCTAGAAAGCTGCACTATTCCCAAGTGGGTGTAGCGCTCGTTCCAGCAGAACCCATCTTTATGTACAAAATCTTATTTTGAAAAGAGTAATTGCTGAGTTTATTGCCTGCTCTTCTCAGTAAAAGCAACCTTCCGATCCGTTGTGAGAGTCTGACCATTCATAAGTGCCTATTTGAATAAATATTTCATTTTATTTCATAAGTAAAATAAGCCGGGAAAATATTAAATCTCTTGGGAACGTGGGTGAAACCGTGGAACGGAAGCAAATCGCTTTTATGATTGACTGCAATAAAATTGTTTTTAAACCTATCCATATTTGGACTAGAGTTTATAGTTGAAAATTTTACTGCTTACTTGCTCTTTTTATAATTTTTGTTTTAACTTAGATATATTCATGACTGTTATCTTAGAAGAGGATTCGGTAATACGACCCACATTACAGCAAAGATATTTAAAGTCCCAACGTGACATGTGGTAAGCATTGTCGCCGTCACTCGGGCAAATTACGATGATTAATTTTAGTATTCATTCAAGAATCTATTTTAAAACAAAGAAAGATTTCCCAGTCTCGTATTAAAAAGGTAAAATCGAGTACGCTTGCCCGTTACATAACTATCTACAGGTATTTCATTAAGAGATTCCGGCTCCTATAGACAATAGCATTCTGGCTGAATGACTCTCTGTGACTAAAGAAACGCTCACAGAGTCTAACTCCACTTCGATGGTGTAAAACGCGCTACATCGCAGCTGAAGTTGCTCCGAACAACAAACCGCTGTTTGTTCTAACAATAAACTGATCAATTACCACCAGCTAACTGGCGCTAAAGAACTTGTAGTACAAACGGTGGAGTTTCTAAACGCTCCCAATGACACGACCTCTTTTCAAAAAGATCGGCAAAGTGCTCGCTTTAAGAGACAAGCGAAGGAAACAATAGAACCGTGCAAGGCTTACATTTCGCCATCTCTCTTTTCTAAACGGACCTTAGTATAGAAGGCTTAGATAAACAGATCGTTTAATGGTTGGCGCTCGCTTTTACAGGATACATTTTATTGTGTTCAATATTGTTTCAAGAAAGTAATTGCTGGGTATTTTCGGCTTATCTCTTCAATGGGCTCCAGAAATAAATCAATTTAATTTCGTTTCATTTATTTCCTTGAGAGTATTATTACATTTCACGTTTTATTCACGTTGGTACAGTCATTTATTTCTGTAAATACATCTATACTATTTCTGAAGAAAGAATTCATAAAGCGGTAAAGTTTGTAAGTTTAGATGTAGGAGGTAATGTCCGAAACTACTCATAAATAAAGATCACGGCTGTGTTATAATCCCGCGATACAAAACCACCAGATTAAAAAAAAAATTGCCTAAATCGGAAATTGAATCCACGACCTGTCGCGTAAAAGGAATGGACGTTTCAATTTCCACTATACAGACCCTTGAATCAATGTTGACGGCCACCGTAACCGATTCGCAGCAAAAAAAATATTCTATCTACTTAAGTGAAATTGTATGATATTGTTCGTAAACATAATGAGTGCTGGATGTTTTTGTATGTCTGCTCACTGGGTCGTTTATAATGACAGCTCCATAGCACGACGCGGCGACGGCTCGACCTGCATACACCGGAACAGCGTTATATATAGATTTTTAAATGCGCTACTCGTGTGTAGTGTTTATCATAATTATCTAACGTGTCTTTGTTCAAATCAACAATTGGATGCGTACAGTAAATACTACTCCAGCACTGTAGGTAGCCGTTATAGACTAAAAAGTGTACCAATTACATATCGTCTATGTATTTAGTTTTTTTTTGTATCTGGTTCCCATGGCAAGCTCTACTTAGTTTGTCAGTAAGCCGTGTGTAAGTGTAAGGAATGTCTCAGGATATTTATCTCTTTATTTTTATAATGATTTAAGTGATTTTAAATCCTTAAACATTAGAAAGAAAATGCCCAAATATTTTTTTTTTTTAGTCGATGGTTGACTTTCAAACCGATGGTAAAATTTGTAGTTTTGACCCTAAAATAGGTTTTTTTTTTATACCACCTTGGGCCGACAAACAAGCAGACGGTCCACCTGATGGGAAATGGTCACCGCCGCCTATGGACATTTGCAACACTAGGGGCATCGCCAATGCGTTATGGACCCTGAGACGTGAAGTTGTTAAGTCCCATGTGCCTGTAATTTCACCGCCCCCCTTACCTTTCTAACCGAAACACAGTAATACAAGTGCACTACTGCTTCACGGCAGAAATGGGTAAGGTGGTATTACTTCCCCGGACGAACTCTGCACTAAGAGCTCTACTACTCTAAGTATATTACCATCGGTTTCCTACCTAGGAATAGCTTCGAATTTCGTCCACTTTATACCGCGCAAATTGGCCAATAAAGGTATTTAAGTACCCCGTAATTTCTGCCATGTCTATAGTAGGTAATATGTAGTTAATGCGGGAAACGTAAACGATTGGAAATAGGCCACGCAAATGATGATAGATTATTGAATTCCCTCTTTGTAGTGTTCGTCATAATTATCGGAAGTCCCTTTGTTCGAATTCACAATAGCATGTGTAATTAACTCTGGAGTCTTTATTATTTTATGTTTAGTTTGACACAAAAGAGGTAAAGTGTTTAGTGTTGAACAAAACCTGAGTACAAATGGCCATTTACAGTGACTATTACACTTTTCACTTGTTTTATATTGCAACTTACTGGACGAATAGATATTTGTCACTCTTTCACGCAAAAACGGGCAAAACTTGGTATATTGATAGTTATACTGATAGATAACCTGGATAAGCACATAGGACATTTTATCCCGGGAAAATGTGACTTCCCTCGGGAACGCGAGTGGTACCGCAGGGGACTGTTAGTACATCGATAAACTGTATTTCATGAAATGATGTCTGTTTTATTTGGAGTAAGAAAAAAGTTAAGGCAGGTGAAACTACGGAGAATCCATTATCGGTTCTTGCGTTCTCTTGGTAAAAAGTAGCATTATATTCTTCTCCCCTTTGGGCTATCCTCATGCAAAAAGTCGTCCAGTAAAGCCGGGAAACCATGTACCTACCCCCATATCTTGATATTTTTTGCTATTTAGATGAGAGGTGGACTGTATGTAAGTAATTTGAAGGGCCAGTTGGCTAGGTGGTTAGTGGCACCAATTGATACGCTACAGGTTGTGTGTTCAATTGTCACCTAGGACAAACACATGTAAGCATGAACATGTCTGTTTGTTCTGTGTCCGGGTGTAAATATCTATATAATTATGAATTTAGAAAATAAAGTAGTGTATGTGGTATATCAGTTATCTGGTTTCCATAGTACAATTTCTGCTTAGTTTGGGATCAGATGGCCGTGTGTAAATAATGTCCCGGGATATTTATTATTATTAATGAGGGTAAGAGATGGAAAGAAAATTACAAATTTGCTCAATGTGCTTTTGTGATTTTAATAATATAAATTGGATTTTTGATTAAAAACTTTTTTGGTAATCTTACCTATCTCTAGACAAATAAAAGTATCTGATATCAATAAATGTAGGTGGTTAAGAAACTAATAAATCCCCAAAAAGCGACATATTATTATAACTATATTTTTTTTTTTCAATAATAATAATAATTTAAGCATAAGGTTTAGCTAACCCCTTAACAAAATACAAAAGTTGGTAACAGCCACTCACTCAATTGCAGAGTAGGTAATAGCTCATTGGATTTAGATATCGAGAACTGTGAATTAACCATTGGCGGAAGCTGGATGGCAACCAATATCAAACACCAGCCATTTGTCTAGCTGGAAATATCTGCACAATCCGAACGGATCAATTAATAGTTTCTACATGAGTAGGAGAACTGGGGTTATCGATAAATAAATCGTTTTAATAACTTTCCGATAGCAAAGTTGTTGTAAACTGTTTAACATTTGATTGTTTTGTTGACCCATTGGCACGTGATGTGGTAGAAATTGGCATGTTGAATGTGGTAAATTATGTGGTAAATAGTGGTTGAATGTGGTAAGTGAGATGGTTGAATATGGTAAAAGATATGGTGTGAAGATGGTAGCATATAAAATATTTCACAAATCTACTAAGCTATTTCTTCTTATTGATTTTTCCTTTGAAATCGTTAAATTTAAGATAGTTAAGCTATGACTCGACAATGACTTAAGAAAAAAAATTGTTAATAAATTTAAACGAAGATTGAAATCTCAACTATAAATTTATAGGACATATACAGTACAATGCATTTTCTCGGAGCGTGGAAAAATAAGCGAAACTGAGAGAGGTGGTTGTGAAAGCCACTCATGCGCAGCGACGCACACCGATTATGTAGGGTGACCGTATGTGAACACTGGATGTTGGACAAACACGAATCGAAACAAAAAAAAGGACTTGCGTTTGTGCAACGACTCACTCTAGAAGTTATGCTTTAAAAATATCTATCTCTAGGTTGTGTTGAGAAACATGAAGCATGTGTACCTACTGTTACAGATAAATCTTGAAAAGGCTCATGTTTATGATTGTCACATTACAGGATGACATAAAATTATATCAAAATAATAAACCATAAATTAAAAAAAAATTATAAAAACGTTTTGTACTTCAAAAAGATTTCTTTTTAAGATTTATGAGAGACAAAAACATTTTTGGATCCTACATTTGTATGAACGCTTCAAATGCTTATACTCGTATGTTACTATCATTTGCGAATTTACCTATTGCAAAGGCGATTTATTATTTAAATAAGCTCTGCTATTTATTTTCATTACTCAATAATACAATTGCATTTAAAAATATTTTCAATTTAGTATTTTACGTAAATGTGTGTCCATAACTTAGTGCGAGGATTTTTTTTATGAAGTTTCCGTAACCGCATTTAGAATTGTAGTTTTACGAGCATGTCCTCAAACTTTCCAAGGTATTGGCGCCGCAAGAAAACCGCGACAGGTTGCGTATGCGCACGACTCATTCGTATGACGAGAACGACCTCTTTTCATTTTTCTCGCCAATCACTTCCTCGACGCCACCTATTTATTACTACTACGCATATTAATTTTTGATTGAATGGTTATTTCTTACAATCTCGTCAGTACAGCTGAGAGGATCTAAATGAAATTAGGCATGTAAGCGACGCGTTCATTCCTTTTTTATTTTAATCACATCATAATTGTTTGAACTAAAGAGGTTTCTTATAATTTTATTAATGGGTAAAGTTGTTTGGGCTTAAACAGTCGCCTTTTGTTTTCTGTTTAAATACAGTTCTATTTTTATCTATATTATTTAAATTTTTATTATTTTACCGTGCTCTTGAAGGTTACAAGGGACAAATATAAATTGTAGACTGGAATAGCAGTTAAGCTATCAGTGGGGGTCGACTAGCTTCATATAAAGACGTTAAAAGCTATCGTAAACAATTTAACTTTATTTTCCTATCCCACTAATTGCAGATGCGAAAATTTGTGATGATGTATGTATGATCGTACTTTTTCACGCAAAATCAACTGACCGGATTTGGATGAGAATTGGCACATGTATTGTTTATAAAGTGGATTACCACATAGGATACTTTGTTTTCGGAGAAACCGTAAAACACGGGAAAGCTGGTGTATCCGCGATGCCAGCTAGTCAAAAATAAATATGGATCTCTCAATTTACACTAACATCTAACATATCACAATCTAAATAAGGAGTAGGAGAACAGAAATATGTAGTAAATACATGATTATTTATATAGATTACTAGCTGTCCCTGCCACGCTTCGCTGTGGCACATTGTGATTGAATGGTTAAGAAATGAGAAAAAAAAACAAAGACGGTCGCAGATATGTGACTGATGCAAAAAATAGCTAAAAACAATCCTTGATGCGGATTATATATCATGCTAAAATTTCAGCTCGATCGGTGCAGAACTTTTTGAGTTTTTGAAGCGTACACAAACCAACATTACATTTATATATCTAAATCTGCGGGTACAAAATCCTATTATACAAACATACATAGAGACAATGAAATTTTCAATTAGTACACGTTTACTTTCAAGGTCCTGTCTAGATCTTTGTGTGTTTGTTATGCCAAAATTTCACAAAGCTTACTCGAAATGAGGTATCAAAGCACAAGAAATATTAAAGTACCTACACATTACATAATAATCATTACAAGCAGCATATCAACGTGTACCTAAAACCACACCTTCTCACAAAGAAATAAGGTGCATACGCAAGTTTGCCGAGGGCAAAGATAATTTGGTTTTATACCATTGAATGTACCGTTAGGCGAGGCTTTGTGCTTAGTACCTTTAGAACCTTGGGGAAGGGCGATGACCCCGATAGGTGAAAAAGTTCGGGTTCCTACCAACCTTTTGTTTGAGGTCAATGACTGTATTACCTATATTTCGACGTAGCGTAGTGCGTGTGTAAAGCCCATTATTTTGGAATCCCGCGGGATTGAATAATTAGCCGCGGTTGTAGAATTTGAAAGGTAAAATATCGCGTTCCTTTGTCATGCTTGTTATCAGTCAGGTACTACAGATATTAACTTGAACTATTATTTTATTGTTATGATCTTAGCTTAAGCATTTCCCAGATAGAAAACCTTTTCCACATTAAGCCGTTTTAAATCTCGACTCCGTACAAAGTCACCACTTACAATCTTCTCAAATGGGAATTGCATTGTAGAATAAAATGACGTTTTCCGCAGGCGGGACTTAAATGAAAAGTCCAGTAGACATGCGACACGGCTAATCCCTCAACAAAAGGACATCCTCAACATTTAAACACCTGGTTCCGGCAGATATAAATGCTTTAACAATACTCGGATTTTTGCCGGTCACTTATTCAATATCGCGGATTATAGCATAGTTTTTTCGAACGAAATCCTGGAGGTTTCAAAATTCCTTAACGAGATTCCGAGTGGAGTGATGAATGCACTTTCAACTAATCCGGTTCGTTTTAAAGCCCATTCTATGAATTTTCAGCGAGCTTCACATATTTGCAATGGCCTGGTATGTGTGTCTCTCTTTGAATTTGAGTGAATATTTAAAATGGGTCCCTGAAATGTTGGTGTAAAGCTCTCATGTTTATTCAAACATGGTTCCCGCTATGCTTTGACACAGCTCTGTAATTGGGTTGATGCAGTTGGTTTATTCCGCCTATCTACTTCTTTTATTTGAATTTACTTGTGCTGGTGTGTATTAAAAGCCGTTAAATTAAATAATTTTGTTCAATCTAAAAACCCTTTACCAGTTATGGAACCGGAATCAAGACCATTGTCTTATAATGATGGAACATCTATAAAAGGGTGACTCTAGAAACACGGCAATGTATCAGGGTATATTAGAAATAGTCAACGTCACGCATAACTACCCCAAGGTACATGTTAGTCACGACACCTTTTTCCAAATCTTTCGCCTGTATTCATATAAAATATTTTTTTTTGTTTCTAAAGTCCCACTATCCCACATCCTAAATAAATTCAAAAAATTCAAAATTCAAAACCATTTATTCAGTTTAGGCCTTCGGAGGGCACTTATGAAGGTCAAATTTAAAGTTACTGAAGCTACAATATAAATACATAGATAATTCTTGAAAACTACCTCACATATCTTTACGCATATTATCCCCGAAGTGGTAAACAGAAGGGCTTAGCCTCGAGACCTGCATTAAAACAATTTTTATTGCAACGTGACTTTCTCAGCAATTCTCGGGCACATCACCAAGCGCAGGTCCTGGCAATACTTTCCTATAATAACTTCCTCCGACCTGAGAACCGAACTGAGGACCTCTAACCATACTTTTTACCACTCGACCACCGGGACCATTATTAATTAGATATACCTCAATAAAAGTTATTAACTACCAAAATGCCCTTTTTAATTAAGTAGTGTAGATAGAGATGCGTAAGTATTACCTTTCAACTAATTCTAAAACTAGCATGAAGTCAGTTAGTTCCAATTTTAAAACAATGCACTCTAATAAAACAGAATGAAAACCATTTCATAATTACCTGCACAGTCATTATAAAAACAGATTAAAGTCGATAATTGAAGCCATTGGTTCTTTGACACAGACGGAGTATTCTTTTGCGGACGGGTGATACCCACAAAGGGAGCGCGCCGTATATTTGTAACCATCTATTGTTGTGACATTTAATTACGAGTGAGAAACTAGAAATGTACACTGACTCTGACCTAATATATCACACATAGGTTATTTTTTTTTTATATAAGATTTTATATTAAGGCAACATTATTTTATTGTTAAGATGAAAGAGACTAGTCTCCACGACACAGGGAATCCTAGTGTGGAGGCTAGTGAAATACCTTTGTTAACACTAATCATACCAACGCTTACTAGGTACCTATTTCAACCATAGCGGGACAAATGTGACTATGTTTCCTGCTTGAATGAATGAAATATGGTTGTTAGGAAAGGAAATAAATAGTATAACTGTATATTAATTAGTAAGAAAAAGTCATGAAGTCAAATGTGCAAAAGCAACCAGATGATACGTGCATTTTCAATGCAAAGTTCAAAATGGGTCATTTGACCCGATTATGGTATGTTTAGTGTAAACAACATTTATTTTTGAACAATAAAGTATTATTATTAAAGTATTATGATTATTAATAATATAGGTTAAATAATATTTGGTATAACATTATCTATCTATATTGTATAAGCAAAATGGGGTTCATTTGACGCACCATGACCTCAAAACTACTGAACATCGGGATGCGACCGCTATAGGCTATATATAGGAGTATGATATATATAGTATATATATATATAGTATATGATATCGATAAAAGTGGGTGAAACCACGGTGAATTTCTGTAATTGTCAAATATATTGTCGAAGCAGTTACGTCCCCACAGTAAATAAAATGTTGCCTATGACTTGAAAATTGAGAAAAAGAACTTTAAAATAAAAGCGGTCATAATATTTGAGCGTTTATATTTTCAACATTTCTGTCTATAATTTGAAAAACGAGGTTGGTTAAACATAAGGGGGCCGGTGAAATTACAGCCACATGAGACTTAAACAACTTCACGTCTCAGGGTCGACAACGCATTGGTGATGCCCCTAGTGTTGCAAACGTCTATAGGCGGCGGTGACCACTTACCATCAGGTGGACCGTCCGCTTGTTTGTCGGCCCGTGTGGTATAAAAACAAAAAAAAAACATACTTTAGCATACAAAATATAATTACTGAAAAGGTTTTAATGAAAGCGCAATCATATTAATGCAGATGAAAGTTAAGCTCTTTTAAATGGATGTTTGTGATAATATTTAATCCCTTTGTTGTAGAATGATATGAAAGGGTATAATTTATATCATTATATTAATTTTATGTTCTCTCAGGCCTCAATCGAACTCATCGAACCAATTGTTTTCACTTCAATTAATGTCATCATCGCTAATGCGATTACGAGAATAATATGAATAAATTTTCATATTTGCATGTTGCTTTCAGTAGGTATAACTTATCGGAATTTAAAGGATTTTCTTCCAGTGTAGAGTTATACTGTGCATCAGTAAATAATCTTTATGGACATAAATGTAGTTTTTTTATTTATTGTAAAATTCGTCACAAAATATGTATCGGACTGTCGTTTGTGGAAATGTTCCGGGATATTTTTAATCATTATTATAGAACCTTAACTAAAAGAAAGGTTTGTTTTAAAACTTTATTTTTGATCACTATTAGGTACCGTTCTACGGATTGCATCAGTATTTGTAATATAACATTTTAAAGTTAATGAATACTTTTTTTTTATACCACGTGGGCCGACAAACAAGCGGACGGTCCACCTGATGGTAAGTGGTCACCGCCGCCTATGGACATTTGCAACACTAGGGGCATCGCCAATGCGTTGTCGACCCTGAGACGTGAAGTTGTTAAGTCTCATATGCCTGTAATTTCACCGGCCCCCTTACCTTTCTAACCGAAACACAGTAATACAATTGCACTACTGCTTCACGGCGGAAATGGGTAAGGTGGTAGTACTTCTCCGGACGAACTCTGCACTAAGAGCTCTACAATACTTACAAAAGCAGAACTTCATCTCGTTTAATGCAACAAAATCACTACATATTATAAAACAAAGTCGCTTTGTCTGTCCCTATATCCCTATGTATGCTTAAATCTTTAAAACTACGCACCAGATTTTGATACGGTTTTTTTAAATAGATAAGAGTGATTGAAGAGGAAAGTTTATAATTATTAGTATCTACATTGCACCTGAGCGAAGCCGGGGCGCGTCGCTAGTAATGGATAAAACTGAGCATGTTATTAAGATGTTTATACTTAGCGAAGTTGAAGGCAATGACGTTTATTGTACACGAGTATGTACATATTGGTGAAATTTTGAGACAATATCGAGATAGACAATATCTCAACTATGCGAGAATTGCATGATCAGATTTAGTCGGGAGGGTAGCTACCCTACCTCCATAAGTCTCATTAAGAGCTCTTAGAGGAGAAATTGTCGTAATAGACAGGAACCTTTTAATCACGAATGGGTAAAAGTAGGCTTGTAAAAAAAGAGCAATCTGAAACCTCTCGATGCTCGATTTAATGGAAGCTTAATAAATGCCACAGGAATATTCATTGCAGCTTTTTTGTGCTTTACTTAATCCAAACTTTTAGCTTACCATTGTGATTTCAGTCTTAATATACCCTATTTTAAGGTTGCATTAGCTACTGAATTCGTTAGTTTATTAAACTTTACTACTTATTCATCATAAATTGTCTTTACGTCTACACCAAACTGTTTCGGTCAAAAAAAAACAACTGGAGACCCAGTTTTGGGTGCTTACCACCGTTGGTAATACCACCACGTACCTTGGTCCCATCGTGGCCATAATCTTCCAAACCACATTAAAAAAATACCTTAGAATTCAATTCAATCTTTGTTTAAAATTGTTCAGCTAAATTAAATTTGTCAGGGACACGGTCAATATCGTGTACATTTCTAATTTATGAAGGAAAACCACCTTATTATTATAATTTCTATTGCAGACATGTTACGAGATGGAGAGATACCTCCGTGAGGAGCCGCGCGGGAAGCCTCAGGAAGAGGAGGAGGACTGGGGCATTTCCTCGGACGCATCGCCCCCCTCCGTGCTAACATCGCCTACCCCGCCGGCTTCTCCCAGGCAGTTCACCGTCGTTGCTGTGAAGAGCGAGCCTCCAAGTGAGACTGATGAGCCCAAGGGTGTGTAGAAACTCTTCATTATCGTTTCCATAAACTTTCAGCAATGAGAAACAAAACCTACCAATAGTCATCTCTGTGTATTTTGCAGCAGATTTGTGTACCTACCACCTTAGGCCATTTCAGTTTTCACGGCCCAGACCCACAGGACAGACAAGTAACAAAAGCGAATAGCTGTAGAAAATTTTATATATGCCTGAAAAACACCAAAAATACATGAACGCGCGTCTAAAACATCACATTTTCTTATTTTCGAAATTTAAATATCGAATACTTGCATTCCAGAAGAGCCTCCGCCAGCCCCGGCTCCGATGCGTCGCGCGATGCCACCTCGCGTGACCCACACTCTCACTCTCACAAATGCGATCCCACTCGCTCTGCCGCTCCAGAACCCGGTCCCGGCCCCGGCCTTGCACCCGGTCCCGCATCCTCACCCGCTCCCTCACGTGACTGATCCGCGTCGCCGTGTCCATCGCTGCGAGTTCCCCGCCTGCGATAAGGTGTACACCAAGAGCTCGCATCTTAAGGCGCACAAGCGGACTCATACTGGTAAGTTTCTTCTGTCCCGAAATACAGGCAGTTGGTCCATCTGCTGGCAAGTAGTCATAGCGGCCAAGACTTTAGAAATACACTCACTGTTTATAATACTCCTTTACGTAACTCTATGACTCTGGTGCAAAATTTCTTCTTTCTAGTTTCCTGCCAGCCTATGCGCTGATATGTAAATCAATACATTTCTTAGGGTCCCGTAGTCAAAAAAACCTCTAATAAATTAGCCATGTCTATCGGTCCGCCGATTAACTCAGAGTTTTGTTACGAAAAAGCTGTAATATACAGAATGATCTTAAAAAATGATCAATCTTTTTTTTTACTCAAGTGTTTTTCTAATATTTTACGAGAATATCAAATCGTGGGTTCGATTCCTATTCAGGATAACATTTGTGTGCATGAGCATGGCTGTTTGTTCTGTGTTTGGGTGTAAAAGTTTTTTAAATAAAACTAGCATAATATGTAGTATATCAGTTATTTCGTTGTCATTGTCCAACCTCTGCTTAATTTGGGATCAGACAACAGAGTGTGAAACGTGTCCCAAGATATTATTTATTTATTGTTAAATTTATCTCAGTTCAGTGAGCTCAATTTAACCTTGCGTGACAGCGAAATTTACAAAGATATTTCCTGTATCTGTCAGCGCTCGAACATCCCTTCCGTAACCGATCGGCTCTCAATTTCCTGAATAATTGAACCGTTTAGCTTTGCATCTCCGACGATGAAATTAATGCAGATATATTTATCGAAGTGAATAAATTCAAACAGGGAAATCCGACTGTGACAAATCTATCAATAATAGTAAAAATAGTGTTCGTTAAACATAAATACTATATTTAAATTATTTTAGTGTTCGCAGTTGTTTAAAAAGGAGGTCAACACAATTTTAAATTATCTCTTAACAAACTATATATTCCCTTCCCTCATAAAGTACGTGCGCTGACCGCAACGATATCTTATTCCAGGTGAGAAGCCTTACAAGTGCTCATGGGAGGGATGCGAGTGGCGTTTCGCCCGCTCCGACGAGCTGACTCGTCACTACCGCAAGCACACTGGCGCCAAGCCTTTCCGCTGCCGCCACTGCGAGCGCTGCTTCTCTCGCTCCGACCACCTCGCACTCCATGCGAAGCGTCACGCGTAGCCCGCGATCCCACCGCCCGCTCCCAAGAAACGCAGAAACCGCACTAAGCGCACTGATAAACCAAAGTAAATCAGATGCGCAATTTTACCATCAATAGAGTGCACGTCTCATTTATAAATGTGTTAGTAATTCCGTTTTAATATAAGTTGTCGTGAGTTGTGATCATACGGAATTGAACGTTGTGATTGCGCGTTAGCGTTAATTTGCTAATTTTGCGTTCGCTTTAAGAGACGTGCGCTCGTGCGGAGCGGGAGCGGGGGGTATGCGCGGTGCGCATGCAAGCCAAAGATATGCCGCTACTTATAGTAGCCGAGTCATCACTCATTGCACCTAATGCTTTAACGTTATTTTTATTATGATATGTATATTTTATCTGTATTAAGAGTTTAAAAAAAATTATGGTGAAAAATCTCTTATTTCGGCACCGGCCTGTTAGCGTTACGGTTCTTCGTTGTAATCAAAAAGCGATTTTATATTAGCCGTTGTTTATTGTGTAATGTTTTGTTTGTAAGCTTCGTGTGTGTATTACGTGGCCCGGTCGCATGGCGGCCGCGCGCCGACACTTGTGCCATCGCGGGCGGCGGGCGAGCGGCCCCCGGCGCGCGGCGCGCGGCGGCGGCTTCCATCAGGGTCCGGCCGCCGCCACCGCGCCGCGCGGCCGGCCTCTTCTCGCCGACCTGCATTTTCAAATCACGTGACATAATTATTTATTCGTTCGCGGGATGTTCGGCAGACTATCCCACCGACGCCGAGCACAATCTTTTATATAAGGGCTTATAGGATGTGCGTCGCGTTACCTGATTTTAAGTCGGTGTTACGGAGGAATTCCTCGATTTATTTATTGTATAGTGATACAGATCACAATTAAGAGCGCTGCGTTACCCAATAGGGTAGGCCTGCAAATGTGCCGTTTACCTGTCTATTTTAAGTGTAACTTCTTCGTATCACCGACGAAAGTTTCTTATGTTTACTTTGTAGTAGTTTTTTTAGTTTTAAGATTCGTATAGATTTTAATCGGTATATTTTATGTTTAAGCTGTCTCTTACTGTTTCATTCCGATGCTATTGTTCTATACGTGTAATGTGCACTTACGCCATTTCGTTAGTATATAAGGACTGCATTTTATTACATGTGCGCTTCTATGAGATTAGATTCAGAACCCTACGCGCGCAGTGATTCGTCGCTCCGCGTGTAGGGTCCGTAAGCAAGTTGATTCGTGGGCCGGTGACACCACCTCCAGCAGGCGACGGATTTGTTAACCAACACTAGGTCTTGATCTCCGTCTTCCCGAGGACGCTGAACGGTTAAACGCATTCGATATACAAATCTGTAGAGACGCTGTCACGGGCCGCCAACACAGTCGCTGTATATTAGATTAAAATGTTTGTAAGCTGGTTTTGATGTGTGCCGCGATCTTTCGGTACGTTTTTAATTAACCATACATTTTCTGTATATTTGCGGATGCGATTTTTATGTTTTTCTATTACACATAAAATACCGACGTAATTAAATATTATATTATATCGAACAACAGACGCTCAAACGGTAGCTTTTTAAATTGATCGAATTGTCAAATTGGTAACTTGTTTTTGGAAGCATTTATTAGATTTAAATTATGTACAACGACTGCGAAATAAAACAATATGAAGATAAATACTGCCATATTAATTGTATTAGATGCCAGGTGAATGCTCAGTTTAAATTGAGACTAACTATAGTCGGCGTAAGGTTTGAAATGCCCTGGTTTTAAGTGAACCCGGGACCAATAATCTCTTACCGAATTAAATGAGGTTGTTGATTTTAAATTTCCACATTTACTCGGGATAATGATGTTTTTTATGACATTATGACAAGTTCTTTATTAGCCAATATCTGATATAAGAAATTCTGCATATACAAACAAATATAGGTACCTTCTAAAGTTGATGAAAACGATTGAACATTTTTATTTAAAAAAAAAATAAGTAAATTTAAAATTAATCAAATGAATAACGTATGTAGCTAAATAGACCCAATTTTACTAATTATGAATATAGATCAATACGAAACTGTGAGTTTATAATAATGTGACAAATGTCAGAAGATCTATAATCTCTCTTGATAGAAAATATTCTAATGTAAATCAAATTAAATAATGATCATATTCTCTGTACCTTTTGCCGACAATATTTTTTTCTAATTTGCTTAAAAAGCAATTTCAATCAGAATATCCGGACGTACAATTTTACTTTATTAATGCACAATAAGTATTCATTAATTGTTATTTGTCATTTTCGCATCACGTTTAATTATAATGTGTTCGTTTATTCAATCGTTTACAGATTTTTTATTAATTCAAATATCATAAGTTTTTGTTGACACGATAAAAAAAGCTTATTTGAAAAAAAGTTTATTTAAAAAAAACAATATCATACGCCAGCTTAAAACATCTTCATAAACTAAAGTTGATATACTTAAAGTGAATGTTTTTGTGGATGTTGTATTCAAGGAAAAAAAAAGTTTATTCTATAAAAAAAAGTAGTTTCAGATATCAACATTTTGGATAAAAAAAATAGGACCTTTTTCCGAAATTCGAATGTACATATTTTCTAAAAATATGCAATTTTTCGTCTACATGAAACACGACAATTATAACTTCATAAAAAAAATACCCTACTTATTAAAATGTAGTGTTGTGCTCTAGAATATCTTATACTTCCTTGAGTAGATAATAATATTTAGATTGATGTATACAGGTGTCGTAATTACAAGTAAAATTAATGTGATTCATATGTTTATTCAGCATATAACTAAGGTTAATAGGTTAAATTATTATGTCCCTAGGTACGTGTTCCCTCGAAGGAATACACTTACGTTATCAACTATTTATCATAATTTATGCTTCTAAGGCGGACGTTAGACGTGTTTAGAAAATATATATTTCGAAAAATTATTTAAAATTCCAAAATGTTCTGTTTTCAAAAAACCTGAAATTTAGCCATAGAACAAAATTTTAGATTTTCCTCGTAGTTATCTCTTATATAAAATGTAATTTAAATAATATATATGCACAACGGCTGGTAACTGCATATTCGTAGATTTGTAGGCAATTAAATTATAATATAATATATGCTTATGTAATTTATATTTGATTCAATATAATTATTATGGACGTTTTCTGATGTATGTTAGTATAATTAAAAGTTGCGGCTGTGTATCAAAGAATCAACATGTATATTCTTTTCCTGATTAACCTGACTATATTGGGAAGCGTACTATAATTATTTAAAATAGATAATAAGATAAAAATTTATTTTAAATTCATATCTTTGTAAGCCACGAATTAATTACGGTAAATCAACAAAGAGTTAATTTTAAGGTTATTTATGTAAAGTATTATTTAATTTAGGTTCATTCATTACACACCTGATATATTACTTTTTTTACTTTAATATTTTCCCATCAAAATTTTATTATTTAATTCATGTTGCGTTTACTGCTTCACGCAGATCCCCGAACTAAAAACTTTCGATGTTTCTATCACTTCGATGCCAATATACCACTAATTTAGTTAAACCTTGTTAAAAAATATGAGCAAAGTTTTTATCTGTGTTGATTTATATTTTTTAAAGGTATTTTAAGTTTTTGAGTACATTCCAAAAGGCTTCCCAATTTTGTCGGCTTATAGAATTAAAGCACGGTGTTTGAAAAACATTACAAGTATTTATAACCGATAGGATTACAGTGCCGCAGGTCGATTGTATGCATAGTTACAAACCGCCTAGTTTAAAAAAATATTTGCGCTTTTCAAACCGCGTGACAATCTTCCAGGGCAAGCGTGAACGCATTTTGCATAGATACTAACGCTTTTACACTATTGCACATGCTCATAAACGGGCGGGCGTATTTAACAATTGACTTGTGACTATTCATTTTTATAACATTACGTATTTTGAACCACTTTGTATTTAAAATATATATTAATACATTCTACTATAACCAAATTTATAAATCTGTTTACAATTAAAAGTACTTTATAGGCAGATGAAAATAAGTTATGTTTTGAAATAATATTATCGTCAGCAATTTTCTTTTATTTATTTCCAATAACTTAAAGTGACTATTCGAATATTTTAAATACAGTCTTACCTATTTGTGGAAGTAGATAATCGGTGTCTATATATTGTGCTGTTAACAAATTCATAATTAATAATTGATATACTCACCTAATTAAAGAAATATTGGACGTTTTTCAAATAATAATCAATCATGATAGTTAGTTGCGAGAGATTAGTCACTTTGAATAATACGCTATATAAATTGAATAATAAATCACATAATGTCAAAGTTTTTAATGTTCGATTTGTCTCGTAGTATGAATAAATATTTGAATTGTAACGGTATGTTCTAACTACACGTCGTACGCATGTATTGCGATTATAAACTTATTACTAATCATGTATTTACATTTAAAAAGTTCTTGATTATCTAAATGGTTATTATTTCTGATGTAACGATGTCTTGTAATGTATAGACGCCCACTCGGTGGGGTTGTGTTTTAGCATTATTGCATTTTATATTAATAAACTTTTCTTATATGTGGTTATTGTTGTTTTATTTTATACTAACCCTTTTTGTCATAAGCGGTACATTTAACACTAAACATACCATATCCGGGTCAAATGACCCATTTTGAACTTTGCATTGAAAATGGATCATCTTATTGCTTTTGCACATTTGACTTCATGACTTTTTCTTACTAATTAATATACAGTTATACTATTTATTTCCCTTCCTAACAACCATATTTCATACATTCAAGCAGGAAACATAAAGTCACATTTGACCCGCTATGGTAGAAATAGGTACCTAGTAAGTATTGGTATGATTAGTGTTAATAATAATTAAGAATGCAATGCATATTGTTTTAATTTTAGGCTTTATTTGTCGATTTGTATAGTTAAGTAATTATCTTTTAACTGCAATAGCTACGCCAATTTTGTACTCTATACTCTTTTGCATAGCGACTATATTTGTTTACTTGTATTGTACTTTGAAATTCTCAAGCGAACATATTTTTGAAACATTTTATCTATTTTCTATTTGTAGTAGAAAATTGAGTAAATATGAGATAAGGCATTGATAGATAGGCTGATTGAAATTCTAATCCTACAATGAGGCCTCGGTGAAGGAAACCATATCGTGAGGAAATCATCACTTTGTAACCAGAATACTTTGTATCTACCTGGCTGGCGATCAATCTCACCTTGTATTAGAAAGACTTCACTAGAGATCCAGTTCTCTTCTAGGCTTTTTGTGCCAACCACTTTTGACCACACCATTACCAATGATGAAATTGCTAGGTGCTGCAACTCAAGCCTCTACGAAAAGTACGTGATTACAAAATTCAATCGATTTACAAGCTAAAGCTAACACAATGATCAAATGCCAAGCGAATTAAACAAACTGAGCTGACGCAGCGCGAGTGAAACTGCTGGCAAATTAAATTTTCCGACAGGTAACTTTAAACTTTTGACTCGTGCTGTGCAACTTTGCTATCAAATATAAAACTTGAATTCAATTTAAGTCAGGGGTTCTCTCTGGGGATGTGTCACTTTGTTGAAAATAGTCCCTACTAATATTATATTATGTAAATGTATGTTTGTTTGTTACGCTTTCACGCGAAAGCCACTTAACCGATCATCATGAAACTTCGTACACATATTCTTGGAGGTATTAGAAGTAACATAGGATACTTTTTGTGCCGGGAAAATGTTATTTACCTCGGGAACGCGGGTGAAACTGCGGGGGACAGCTAGTTAAGGTATAAATCAACGCGAACTAAAAAGCATATCGTGGAAAACCGTAAATATAAACTGCCCTACCGATCAGAATAGCTGAGTAGTTTGAATAATGGAGAATTCCGAGACTGTGCTGTTAATTATTTATCGGGTCAATACCGATTGTTGTTTGATGATATTGACGCCGAAGTTACGCGCAGCCGTTTTGATCAGCGTCTAGGCGAGTTCGGCGATGTTCTTCTGTCTCAGTCACTCATATTCCCTCAAAATCTTTCTCTTTCAATTACATTAAAAAATGAAAAAACAATAAATCAACATAAAATTCTCACGATCTTGACGGATGACGAATTTTTTAATGCAGACGTCAGCCCAGAAGTGTCCTTAGCAATTTTTATGAAGTTAGTATTATATTGATCATCGCTTTCAGAGCTCTAACAATATTGTGGCGATCTCGAAAATGTGTGGCGCTCACGAACAGAAGTCGTGAATCTGTTTCCTTTTTTCCTATGAATAGATAGCAATTTGTGTGAATACACTGAGAACTTCAAAGGTTTTAGAGGTATTTAACGAGCGCGGCAATGCCGCTTTCGAAGGAGATTGAAAATATAGACATATTTCTCGAACCACTGCAACTCTTGCCTTACAGTCGTTGGATTCTTGAGAATGGATATGCCTAAGGCTCTAACGTATTGAGAGAGACTCGACCATTTTATAAGCATATAAACAGAATTAAATCAAAATGTAATGAAGCCCAAACCACAAAGCAAATCCAATAAATTAATCCCGTTACGAGTACTATATCCAGGTCACTAAGCTAATTAAGTAAATCAGTAGATCCATACATTCTACCTAACTTTATTCAATGTAACATTGGATTTGGATTGCTCCGCCTAATTCTGTCACTCTAGTAAATAGCGGAAAATATATTCCTATTTTAGCGGCTTCTTTAAATAAACCCGCGCTATAATTAGTTCTTTAATAATAATAATAATAATTTTAATTTATTCAGGTAATTTGCACCCATTAATTACAAATATAATCTCACCTCTCACAAATCACACATCAATGCACAAATATATAAAATAATTTAATTAAAATAAAACAACAACAAAAACCTATCAAACATTAAATAATCATAATATAAATGAAAATATAGAATCAAAGATAAATACAGATAAAATTATAATTCTAGACCAAATTAATATTATATAAGGTATAAACTTTACAGTCTTCTCTCCGGCACTGGTACAGCGACATGTCTCCTGGAACAATGCCGAAAAAAGGGCAGTCCAACATTCGCCAATCGTCGCCAACACAGTTGGAGCTGGCCCGCACTCTATGCACCAAGGACGCTGCACGCTCACGCATTGTCATGTTAAATTAATGTGCTGATAATCTTGAGATAATCGTGCCATCAAGGTAAGACATACCTTGACTGAAAAGAACAGGACAGAACAGACAGAACTATATAAAACCAGCTATCTAAAATACCATAACACATATCCTACTTTTATCTCTAAATTCATACAGTAGATCTTACCACTGGTGGTAAGGCGGTAGTACTTCCCCGGACGAACTCTACGCATCGAGCTCTACTACTTCTAAACCCATATATAAAATTATCGTTCTTACCTGTGTTAGCGACATGCTCTGAGAAATTTTCAGCTTTTATAAAATAACGAAGGTATGGCGCGGGCTCTTCGGCTATATCTGTGTGCAAATTTTCATCTAAATCTCTTTATTGTTCATGCGGGATTGACACACAATAAATAATCAGAACATTGATAATATGTGACGGTATCATGGCACCGTTGAGTAACCTGAAAAACGAAGTGCGTGTCGGATACGCACGCGAAGGGTTCCGTCCCACCGCACAATTTTAAACAAAGCACGTTTGTTGTATCCGCATTTTTTTTATTTTACTTAATTTTTATTTTCTGTTGTTATAGTGGCCATAGTAGACACACTGAGAACATTTGAAGTGTTTACCTACTACAGCATGAGATACAGCCCATTGACGGACAGTTGTACGTTCGATTCCCATATTAGAGTAGAATATAATGTATTAAAACATGCAGCATTATCACGCAGAATATACATAATCTGGTTTCTGTATGATATTATGTTACAGCGCCATCTTGCACATTGGGGAGGCAACGTTGTCACGCCTACGTAGGAACCTCTTCAAACGAAAACATTTCCGTCTCCAGCAGCGGTCCTGACTGCGACACGATGGTTCAACGCTCAGCCGCTAGGAGGCGCTTATATTATTTCACAAACTCCGCAATTTTCTTTAATCCTTAGGCTATAATATTAAAAATAGAGAGATGGAGCGCATTTTGTAAGTATGTTCACATGTAGAGGGTAATCCGCGGGATGGAAGCTTGAATTATTGAAAAATACAATCTAAGGGTACATTTTCATAGTCGCGGAGCTGAGCGGAAAAGAGCAGTAACAAGTGTTTGTTGAGTGGAGATTTCGAGCACTGTGATTGGCCAATTCACGGTACGCTTCTCTCCACTCCGCCCAGCTCCGTGGCAGTGGAAACGTACTCTGAGTCGGATGCTTCTTTTTCAATAAGACATGCTTCTATCCCGCGGATTACCCTCCACATATACCTATAGCAAGTATCCTTTAAGTGTTGATAACCATTATCTCCAACATACTCTTTATTATTTTATCATTTCAAATCTCCATGTATCTAATATACCTACATGACGGCGCGACACCTTAGAAAGAAAATCTAATATTGGCTCATAATCCAGTTACATCTTGTGTTTTACGTTATATTATGTGTGGAAGTGTATTGGAATAAAATAACTGATTGTTATTAATTGCACACGTTGTACTATTATAACGTTTCTGCTACAACTGACTGCTTCGCTGACATAATAAAATAATGAATATCGAGAAACATTAATTGAATAAATTAATCCTGATCGTAAACTAGGCAGACATGTGCCGTGGAAACAGTACAGTTATCTAACTAATGTATCCTCTAACCCTTTAAATGGCTATCGGAGAACCGCCTGACTCTTAACTTAGACAAAACTACCTACCTCACCTTTTCCATTAAATCCTTCTCACTCCCCGTATCCTTTACTCTCAAAGCCCACACATGCTCGTCGGATTCCCATAAATTCAATTGCTCATGTCCAATAATAGGTAGTATGTCCACTAATGTTAAATACCTTGGGATTCAAATTGACAACCTCCTAAGTTTCAATGGCCACTTAGAAACCCTCACCTCTCGTGTGAGATTAATATTTATCTTTAAAAAACTTAGATCTTCGACAGACCTTGATACACTCAAGACTATATACTTTGCCCTATGTCAGTCTATTATTACCTATTGTGTCTCTGTGTAGGGAGGGGTGCCTAAGACCTATCTCCTATCATTGGAACGTGCACAAAGAGCTGTACTTAAAGTAATGACCTTTTAAACCCTATAGACATCCTACAGCTAAAGTATATGCGGATCTCCAAGTGCTTACGGTGCGACAGCTCTTTGTTCTACAAATCATCCTTCGGAAACATTCCTCATTACAGTATGACCCTAGGCAATTATATATGAGACGCAAATTTCGCATATGCCCCTCTCTAACTTCAAGAACAAGTCTAGCTCAACGACACTACACCATTATCAGCAATCACTTATATAACCTCGCAAACAAACACTGTAATATTTTTCCTCTCACCAAAAAAGAATGTTTGTAAACTAAAAACTAAAAAATGGCTACAAACTCAAATGTATAGTGAGACAGAAGATCTCATCAAACTTACTACACTTTAGTCACGTTCTTTTCCTACTGAGTATTTTTGTATTTTTATTATTATTTACTTGGGTTTCTAGTTTATGAACCACGTACTATGAACACATTATGAACCATTTATACACCCAACGCCACCTCCTGATACCAAATAAATTAAGATAAAAGTTAATTTTAAATATGAGAGCGCTGATACCCATAACACAAGTTAAATCTTATTTTGGGTACCAGAGTTCAATGAAACACAATTTATTTATCTACCAAATTTGTTTGTTTAAGGAACAAAATTGATTTCAATAAATTATTATTATTATTATTATTAAATCTGGGCTCATTTGTTTTGCATTGACAAATCCTCTATGTACTGCACATACTTTATATCTTGAAGTAATTGAGCTCTTTTGTGCACAGTTCGCCCGGGAAAGTACTGCCTACCACCTCACCCATTTCCGCCGTGAAGGAATAGTACACTCGTGTTACGGTGTTTCGGTTAGAAACCTTCGTTTACTCGCTCTCGCGCCCATATGATTATTTGTGAATTGTTTGTTTCGTAGTAAGAGTGTTATTTTACCAGTTAAGGTTTTAATTTGTAAGAAAATTTGGGTTTGATATTTTATAATTAAGTAAAAAGTTCGCGTAGGCGCAAACTGATGATTTTCATGCTATTATTAGAAAGCGGAGCGCCTCGCTACTAAGTCGCTTGCGGTGCAACACCAACAGTATCCTTTTTTTTTTTTTTTTTTTTTTTTTTTTTTACGCTGGGAAAAATGCGTTCCGCATTCCCCCCCATTGGAGGATGGGGGGGGTATGTGGGACTCCCGGACCCTAGTGGCCCGGTTTACCCACTAAACGACCCAGCGGCGCTCAGGCATCGTCTATGTGGAGAGGGGCTGGGAAACCGGCAGAGCCTTGACGTCCAGCCCCCCCCCCGTCGACCGCCCGCCATTTATGGCGGGGCCCGCACGCCCCTCCCCCTGCAAGGAGGGGCCCGGAAACGGCAGCGACTTTACCGTTCCCGCCCAACGGAGATGGTGAACGAGTGCAATGCGGGAGAAGACGCCTCCACGTCTGTCTCCCGCCGTTCACCACCACAAGAGGAGAGAGAAGGCGACTATAATCGCCTTCTCCAACCTCTTCTTCTCCGCCTGCACAGCGGCGCAAGAGGGTCCTCCTCCCGTGCGCGCTCTGCCGCCTCCTTCTGTGACATCACATCCTCACAGAAGGAGGCGACCGCGGCCCAGCCGGCCTCGCCCCCCAGCATGGAGTTGACCACACTGGGAAGCGAAAGGTCCGGCCCGACCACCGCGACCAGGTCGCGACGCGGTTCGTTCCACGACGGGCACACCTCGAGGGTGTGCTGCGCCGTGTCCTCCGCCGCGCCGCAACCGTGGCACGACGGGGCCTCCTCCCGCCCGATCCGGTGCAGATACGATCCGAAACACCCGTGCCCGGACAATACCTGCACCAGACGGAACGAGAGGAAACCGTGGGGCCGCTCGAGCCAATCCCGTAAGACTGGCCCGACAGCGTCCAGCGTTCGGCGGCCGAACACGGCGGAGGCGAGGTCCTCCGCCCAATGGTGGACGATGGCATCCTTCGCCTCTCGCCGGACGGCCTCCCGCACCGTCGGGTCGCCGCGCTCCCCGAGCGCCTTGCGCCCCGCCGACCACTCGTACACTCTGGCGAGCACCCAAGCCTCGAGCTCCCAAGGAGGGGTGCCCGCCAGAGCGCACGCCGCCGCGAAGCCCACCGAGCGGTAGGCCCTCGCCACCCGCTGACCAACAGTATCCTGAGCGTGTTGTCCGAGCGGTGGGACTCACCGGTGTTGGAGAGGTGGTTGCATCTACATGCCAGTTCCTCACCATTTATTAAGTGATTATTGTTTTATGAATGTAATACTTATTTAATTTTAACTGTCAGACATTTTTTATTTTATTTTTGACATTACTGAATATTAATATCTAATTTAAAAATTTAATTGACAGACATTTTCTAAATCTTGACATTGTATTTTTGAATGAATTTATTTTAATAACTAAGTATTATTGTATTTTAATCAAATGTATTTTAATATTTCGTGTAATTTGTAATCGAATTTTATTCTTATGGGAACTTTCCTGAAATAAATGATTATTATTATTATTATTAAAAATATATCATTTTAAAATATTGGAGGTTTAATTTATAGTGCATGAATCTTCGTTTTATGTCAATGAAAACAATGGTTTTCTCTCGCTTTTCTTTATTTAATACTCTATGATATTAATTTTAATTGTTGGTGACCTTTACTGCCAAGACGCAGATCGCGGGTTCGATTCCCACCCAGGACAAAAATTTGCGAGCATGGGCATGCTTGTTTGTTCTGTGTCTGGATGTTAATATCTATAAAAGTATGTAATTGAAAAAAAAAATAGTATATGTAGTATATCAGCTATCTGGCTTCCATAGTACAAGCTCTGCTTAGTTTGGGATCAGGTGGCGGTGTGTAAAAGAATGTCTCAGGATATTTATTTATACCTTTCGATACATTACAAAACAAAACAAAAAACATCAATAAAATCAGTCATTTTATTCGTGTAAAGTGTTGCCAAAGTACATAATTATGTCACCCGGCCTACAATAATGAATCGATTGACAACTTATCAATTAAAACCGGCTCAGTAGTTTAGGCGCTATAGATCGAATACTACACCTACTGTATATTATACTAATATATTATCATAAAATCTGATTAGAAATAAAAGCGCCTGCAATAAGAACTAAAGCAACGTCGTATACGTGTGCACTTAACTGCGATGCCATTTGTATGTCATTTTAATCAGTTAGTTTTTATTACCTACCATTCACATACTCCCCACTCACATTTAGGTTATTTATACAACACTGTCAACAAAAATACTAAAAACACTGATTGGGGATCATACAACGATGACTGTACTTGCCTGCTTCTAGAAGGAAGTATCACTTTATTTAACTGTTATGCTTACTTACCGTTCTTATGTGTTTCACTTCTGCACCTTACTTTTTGTATTAGTTAATCTAGGAAAACCTATAATTGGCTTATGATAAGATGTATTTCTGATTGAAAACATGTTCTGCAAAAGAGCTGTTGGTTTACTAAAATAAAAATAAAAAAAATGCTATTAAAAAAAAAACTTTAGGTACCTGCTTAGCTGTTTCCATTTAAAATGCAAAATATTAAATGGTTTACTGTCTCAGCGTTGAAAAGCAAAATACCTACGTATATTTTCAAAACATTTTAACAAAATATAATAATTACAAATTATAATCACAGGAGGTCCAATTAGTACTTATGCAGTGATATTATACAGAGAGAGTTTTGTAAGTTTGTTTGTACGCGAATATTTAACCATTTAATGGTACCTATTTTACTCCGGATAGACATAGGTTATTTTCGTTACGGTATTAGGTCCCTCAGTACGGAAAGCTAGTAAATATAATAAAGAGAGAGCGCAAATTTTGTGTGTGTTTATGTCTATTTAAAAAATGATTTGATATTGCTTTTAGCAAACGTAGCACAACATTAATTTGAAGCTACATTATCTACGTAAGGACTGAATAAGGTTTTTTAAGGAAAAATATACTGAATCGATGCCAGGAAAAATGGAGAAAAATTATTAATGAATGAAACCAGGATCAAGGTTATAGATAAGTCACGCTAGTAAGATTCCCGCGACATTCGAAGACACGCATACCGGGAATAGCTAGCGTATAATATTAGTAAAATAATATGACTCAGCGTTAGGTCGCAGCTAAGAGTTGCTTTAAATAAATAAATAAATATCCCGGGACATTCTTTACACACGGCCATCTAATCCCAAACCAAGCAGAGTTGTACTATGGAAACCAGATAACTGATAAACTAGTTCTTTTTTCTAAATAAATACTTATATAGATATTTACACCCAGACAGAAAAATCAGACACGTTTATGCAAATAAATTATTGTCCTGGGTGGGAATCGAACCCGCAACCTTCGGCTTGGCAGTCAGAGTCGCTAACCACCAAGCCAACGGGCCTACCTCCATTATATTACAGTGAATTAGTTGATACAAATTTTGATACGATTTAGCATTCGGGGATAATATATTAAAAATATGATTAGCCTCTGGTTAGCCAATAAAACCTTATAATTATTGCTTAGTACCTACTGAGTAATAATATACCTTACAAGCATAGTTTGTAATATAAATAAACAACAAAACTTGAGCTTGCGATCAAGCTCATATAAACTGAAACTACATAGGTGCCATATAAAATATTTATCATCCAAGACCAGACATTATAGATGTTTCTTCAAAAGGTTACCCCTGTATTATATTTTTTCGGCATCAGTAATTTTATCCGTTAAACATAGCACGTGGTCCTACACGTCAGTAATAGGTTTATTTAACTACTTACGTATAGATTCGTTAACTACTACAATGTTACCATGATACGTGATGAAGTGGCCGAAAAATCCAAGAATATAACTGGCTCTCAAGTACAGGTGTTGGAACTCACCGGGAGGCCTACTACTGAGAAGTGGTACATACATGTATTTAAACATGTCTCTCAGTGACAATACCTCAAGGAATTAAACACAATTCCAAACAAACCACTGAATTTATTGCCTTAAAGCATTATTAGTGACAAATTTTCTATCCTCTCACATTCATGAATTCCACGGGCAAATCTGCTGCCGTTATTCTCCCTAGTAGGTGGCGCTATGAGCTAAAGGTAGAGTGATTAGTGCTGAGTTCATGCGAGGAAGTACAACCACGCTAACAATTTCCGCCGTCAAGCAGTAGTGCACTTGTATTACTGTGTATCGTTTAGAAAGGTAAGGGGCCGGTGAAATCACAGCCCCATGAGATTAACAATTTTACGTCTCAGGATTGACAGCGCAGTGGCGATGCCCCAGGTGTTGCTAATGGCTACTGACCGCGATGACCACTTATCGTCAGATGCACGCTTCCAAGATCCAAAAAAATATACTTTAACATAAATATCAGGTTCACATCAGCGCCACTCATTGCTTAATACGAATAAACGCACACTGGAATATAAAGGGAAAGTATGTTGATGCAAAATTGTAATGGAAATGTATAACATAATAACGTTTTTAGTAACTGTATGAGCCAATACAACAATGGAAATCCAAGAAGGAGACCTATGTTCAACTGTGGACATCCCTGGGGTGATCAAAACTATTCCGTTGTTTGAACTTTCATCAAGCTAATGGACAACACTACTCTGGACAATGACTCTGGTCTCCCATTTATTGTTAGTTTTATGTACTCACAGTTGATGCCCCACCACTACGAACAGCTCTTTCTCGTGCCGCTTAGTTTGCACGAATTTAAACCAGCTCGTGCAGAGTCCTACCGCAACTTTAGCTTTGGCTAAATCCAGCTCTCCGTTAGCTTATGATCATCACCACAAGTGCCTGCCAACAATCCGGCTCAAAGTCTCAACGTTAAAACAAACGTTCAGCTCTAAGAAAAATTATTTAATGATGCCAATTTAAATGTTGAGAAAAATATTTTTCATCTACTTATCACACTAATATTATAAACGCGAAAGTTTGTATGTATGGATGTATTAATGTTTGTTCCTCTTTCACGCAAAAACTACCAAATGGATTTGGATGAAACTTGGCACATATATAGAAATGCCCTGGAATAACATATAGGATACTTTTTATGGCGGGAAAATGTTACATGAACGCGGGTGAAACCCCGGAGCGCGAAAAATGCGAAAGTTTGTGAGTATGTATGGATGTTTGTAACTCTTTCACCTAAAAACTACCAAATGGCCTTAGATGCAACTTTGCACATAGAGCATATCCTGATATAGCACATATGCTACTTTTTATCCCGGGAAAACAATCCCTCGGAAACGCGGGTAAAACCGCGGGGAATAAGCTTGTTATATTATAATTGAGAAAGTTTATGAGGCTGGGTGGATGTGTCAGGTACTCTTTCGGATGATTGATGGAGATTTGGATGAAACATTATCATCATCATCGTCATCATTTCTACCGTAAGACATCCATTGCTGAACATAGGCCTCCCCCAATGACGTAACATTACACGAACCACTATGCCACTTTTGACCCTTCTATAACTCAAAACCTCTTTAACGTAAACACATACAACTACTTGGAAGACAATTAGAGATAATTGACTTACATACAGATTCGTAGACCATGTGAAGACTATCGCCATCGACGGAGGAGCGCAGCCTGTTCATCACAAAAATTTGTTTCCGAACCCTGGAGCGGTGCTTATTTGCGCATGCCATGTTGCATTAGATTAAAGAATAAATATACATCATTATGCAGCTCACCATTGGAGCAAATTGCTCCAAGCAATTGTAATACAGATGCAATATTTCTACTTGGTCCATATTTAAGTAAATTCAGTTGTGCTTTTTTGCTGATTGTACTCTACAGGTCGGGACTCGATTCCGAAACACGTTCTTAGCAACTGACTACCACTTATCAAGTTAGAACTCTGTCGCTGGGGACTCACCAGTGTGCTGCACTTGAGAGCCAATACCCTTCTAGGCTATGGGGGCTTGGCCCTTCACCCACATCATCACTTACCATGAAGTGGTCAATTTGCTTAAATAGCAAATATTATTTATGTGGAACAAAATAAAATCGAACCCAGAGCTTGTATTTATATGAAGCATACATTTGAACAAAGCAACGGTGTAAATGGAGCGAATGTTTGTAATAATATTACACGCCCGTGTAATCGAGACATAGGTCTGAACTCGAAAGATCCATTAAGATTCACTAATGTAATAGATTAGATGGTGACAAAACTTGTTCGAATTAATCAAACAACGATATCCTATAAGTGTTTGAACAAATTTTGGTTATTGTTACTACTTTTAGATGCAGGTTAGTATTGCGTGTTATGTTTTTTTACTTAACTAATGATAATGCGCATAATGACTAGCATTATGCACATTTTGGACCTGACTTGTTTATAAAGCGGTCACCTCAAACCGATAGCAATAGGGTTCCTATTTAAATGCGCATATCACACAGAATCTATTGGAAAAACACTTCTCCTTCAAGTATCCTACTTGGTTTGTTTTACGGTACCTATATAGTAGAATGAAAGTTATTTTTCAATTCAGTAGCTCAAACATGTAGGTTTTGCTTTTTGTTTTTTAAAACACACACACTCTATCTCTTTCCCGCCATTAGGAAGAAAGAGAGACAAAGACCAGCCCTTTCGAAGTTCCGATTTTGAATTCGACCTCAAAGACAAACACGTTCGGATATTCGCACTAATTAAAGAAATTTTGCAAAAAGAAAATTATGTCTATAAAAGTAATTTATTGAATTTTTGACTTATTGTTCTATTTAAACGAATATAAGTATTTACTGCAAATAAAACAGATATTTAACCTGTAAATATTTATTTCTAGTTTCAATAATGTTACGTAATATAGGTGCTATTTCCGAACACGCCTTAATTTAAATAAAAGAGCGGGAATAAAATTACGTGGCTGGCGTAAAGAGTTGATTTAGTTGATTTTGAAGTTATAATATAATATTTTTTATATTAAAATATGAGTGAAACTAGCGACGAGAGCAGTATTTGAACACCGAAAGAGTTAACACAACAAGTTCCTATTTATTATTTTATCTTCTAAAGTGTTCTCGCATCTGAAGTGAAAAATTATGTGTGTAACACGAGAGCAAAGTTTTTTGCATCTCGTGCCTTTGAATCCCTCGCCACACTCAGGATCCAAAGAATTCTAAAGTTCGCTTGCTCAGGATTCAAAATCAGCACTCGCAGCAAAAAACGACTTTGCTCTCTTGTTGCACAAATAACTATTGTCTGTTTTGTGAGGCCTGCTAGTAGGCAACTGTAACGAATAGAAGGGAACTGGTTCATCAAAATCAAGGTTTCTACAGCATGGATATTCCAAGTTAGATTGCATAGAGCTAGCGACCCGGCTCGGCTCTGCTTGAGTGGGATATTATACGTAAGCGTATGCCGCAGAAGCAGCACCCGAGCGGCTCCGGTGCGACATGATATTCTTCGAGGGCCAACTCTGCCGCATCAATAGACAATATTATTGATGTAGCGCTGCTGCACTGTGCTGCATGCTGTTATCATAATTCAAAACTGCTTAAAAACCCTATATAAGTTATTAACCAAAGATATGAATAGGTACATCATATCTGACAGGCGGTTGAGCTTGGTGGTCAGACACTCTGATAGTTTACAGCACAGGTCGTGGATTCGATTCCCATACAGGACAACGAACGAAACGAAGGATGTGGGCGAACATGTATGTTAGTTGCCTATCTGTAGTACTAATTAGCCACAGTTTTGCCCGGCTTTACCGTATCCCGGGATTATAGTTTGTCCTATGTCCATCCGGGATAAGATACGGTCGTTCAAATGGTGAAAGAAGATAACAAATAGGTGAATATAATTATATTATAATTGGCATTAATACGTAGTGATTTATTTGGATAAGTTTTAATACCTAAGTACGAGTAGCATGGCAAAGCACTATTTTTTCTTATTTTAAATCCAACAACAACAAATCTACGGAATTACAATCATTTTTACTTTAGTTATTAACGAAACTCAAAGATTAGATTCTCTTCCTAAGGTGTCGCGCCGTCATATATCATTATTACTATTTAAAAATAATAATGGCAGCCGATTAACTCCAAGGTCGTGGCAGACACTTCGAACATTGACAAACCAGGTTTCCGGCTAGTGGCTCTTAGGTTATATGGTTTTGCGAAACCTTTTGTAAAAACTAGCATGTTCTCCAAAACTGCAGAACATTATTCTGTTCTATCATCCATATTTATCGCAGCGCACTACATACATTATTGAAGTTTTCGTCAGGATATACCATATGCTGCTCAGTGATATTGTAGTATTGTGACTGTGCTACAAACTAAAATAGAAATCTACAACAATGTCAGCTATCTGGTTACCATGGCAACATTCATTTGGATCCAAGACAAGTAATCATAATAAAAATATGTGCGTGTATCAGAGTACACAGGTAAGAATTGAATCTTCTTTATGACATAATTTTTCTACTATTGACAACTTCTAAGAAATCGGGCAGATAAGGCTTAAGAAAAAAATAAAATAAATTAAAACTATTTTATTATTACAGACATGCATACGAATAATATGAGAAATTCATTTTATCATTGCTCTTTATTATAATGATTGTATTTCATCAATTTATGATCGCACCATTATTATCATTGTTGTCATTATTTGATATTTTTGTAATTAATGGCTTATGGCAGTTAAAATATGAAATAATTGTTTTACATTCTACGGATTCTAGTAGCCTTGTTGAAACTGCGTCGATTGTAGTACCAGATCTTGTTGTTGATGTTTGTGGACTGTTTTGTAGATAACAATAAAATTTGTCTTTTAAAAATTCAACTAGCTGCAAAGATTTATCTAATCCGAAATTGACATTAAAATTTCCACATTAAATTATACGTATTTTACCATTACTGTGACGGAGTAAGGTGGCACCTCCTTTGGTGAATGGCAACAATGAATGATGAAGAAACATAAATTATGTCATATATTTATTCCAGATCCCCTAACAGAAATCAGTAGAGCAATGCTTGTAGCACATTGTGTAATTGTTTATTCGCGTGTAACGTTATGCTTCGGTGTAACACGCGGCCGGTTACATCGGCTCTGGCGGGGTGGGTTATTATGTGGTCGACTTCCTCGAGCCGCTCAGTGAAAGCCTGGTTGCTCATTTTACTGCTTCTCTAAGGTAACAAGTTATTCTAGTGCAAATGTTTTAGAACTATATTATTTTTGTATTCGAAGGAGCTTAAGACGCCATGCGAAATCAAACCTAAATAGCATCGCAATTTTATTAACACGTTATGGTTAAAATGCTCTCTGTGACCAACATCTACGCCCCAATTAGTAAAGGTTCATATCGTCAAGTATTTATTGACCACCTCCGTGTCATTGTTACAAATATGACGCTATTTACGTGACCATTTAAAGTGTGTTTGTTTGTGTTCAATAGCGCGTTTTTTGTTTGACTAGTTAAGTGGTAAGTACGTGTACTGAAAGTTATTTGCAATGATTCCGTTTAAGTAATGCTTTGCAAATTGTTATAATGTAAAAATATTCAAGTGTTCTCATAATTGGGTTGATTATGTGTTTTATGCTGATTAATATAGAACATAGTTATTAATTCTGTGTCTGTAAGTACGTTAAAGGTGGTAGGCAGAGGCGGCCTTAGGGGGCGGCGAACGGGGCCATCGCCAGGGGTCTCGCTCTTGCAGGGGCCTCGCACTATCCAAGCAAATAAAAAAAAATATGGATTTCAAAATTTATTTATTTGTAAAACTTTTGCATTTCTTGTCAAACATGACAAATACCTAAACCAAACAAACAGACTTACTTTCGCATCACATACTTTTCCCGAAGGACAAAGGGCCTCGCAATGACCTACCGCCCGGAGCCTGGCAATGAGTTAGGCCGCCACTGGTGGTTATTGTATGTCTTTTAAATTACACACTTATACTTACACCACCATTTGGCAAATTTATTTTGAAAGGATTATGTGTATAATGTGTGCTGGACTGCCGGGGCACCACACCGACCGGCCCGTTATGTGCTTACATTTAACTTGATCAGAAAGTTGTGCAATGTTTTCCATTTCACGAACTATATTTCCTGAGCGGTTTATCATAGCAATACGCTGTAAGCCACAATTTTGATCACAAACCAACCCACAAGCATTTAATCGAATGCAAATAAGTAGGTATATTAACCAGTTGTTCACGTAAAGCGACACGTCGGCGTAGCCTGCACTTACTCAAGGCGTTATCGTTTTGCAATAATGAAATAGCAAACGCATTTAAACTTTATTATTTTATACGAATACTTCGATAGTATGCTTTAGCAGCGCCGATCCCTCACCTCTGGCGTGTCGTAAGTGGCGACTCGTAAAGAGTACACCGATGACCACCTGCACTTTACACCTTGCCCCGTGTGGCCAACAACAGCTTTCGCAAAAAGGGAAGTCTGACAGATGGCCATCCGCAAAATGATTTGGAACAGAGCAGGCAGATTATGGATAAACGTAATATGAAGTCAATAATAATCTATACTCAAATGATGACTTCAATACGTTTAAATGTGTATGATTAAGCTATTGAAAATAAAACGTTGTATATTTTGTATTTTTATGAAATCAATCGAGTGGGATGATCCTTGTACTAGATGCAACGACTACCCGGTCACAGTCGCAGGTATACGCTGAATGCAAGTGGTGTTCGAATAGGCTTAACATATGACTCCTTTAATCAGGATTATAAGTATGTTGAACTGGCCATGTGAAACTAACTTGTACTGTATGGTTTTTCAGATGTGGCTAGCAGTGCTAGTTGTCGTGCTAGCGATCTGCATCTACCTATACTTAGACACAGTCAAACCAAAGAGATTCCCACCGGGCCCGAAGTGGCTGCCAATCCTAGGTTGTTCTAACGAAGTCTACAAATTACGGGAGAAAACCGGCTACCTCTACAAAGCGGTGAAGGTTCTGACCTTAAGGTACTGCCAGGATGCCGCCTTGATAGGTCTCAAGATCGGAAAGGATAAAATAGTGATGGTGAACAGCTTAGAGGCCAATAAGGAGATGTTGTTCAATGAGGACCTCGACGGAAGACCTAAAGGTATATTCTACCAAACCAGGACTTGGGGCAAGAGGCGAGGCCTTCTATTAACAGATGGTGAGCTCTGGAAAGATCAGAGGAAATTTATTATGAAGCATTTAAAAGAGTTCGGCTTTGGTAGAAAAGGTATGAGTGAGATAGCGAAGTCAGAAGCCGCACACATGATCAAAGATATATTAGAGACTATTGACGAGAGCGGTGGCAAGTCAGCTGTGATAGTGATGCACAATTTCTTTAACACATACATATTGAATACTCTCTGGACCATGATGGCGGGAATCAGATACCAGCCGAGTGACCCTCAGATGAAAATTTTCCAGAGTTTGCTATTTGACTTGTTCGCCGCAGTTGACATGGTTGGTACCGTATTCAGCCACTTCCCAATTCTTAGCATTTTGGCGCCGACCCTTTCAGGCTATAAGGACTTCGTCAAAATCCACAAGAGGCTCTGGAAGTTTCTTCGTGAGGAAATTGCGAGGCACAGAGAGAGGTTTGATCCGAATAAGGACGATAAAGATATCATGGATGTTTATATCAGGGTTTTAAAGGAACATGGGGAGGTGAATACTTATTCTGAGGGCCAGTTGGTGGCGATGTGTATGGACATGTTCATGGCTGGCACCGAGACGACGAGCAAGAGCATGAGCTTCTGCTTCAGCTACTTGGTGAGGGAACAAGAGGTACAGAAGAAGGCGCAGGAGGAAATTGACAGGGTCATTGGAAAGTATCGGATGCCGTGCTTGACTGACCGGCCTAAGTAAGTTTGTAGGTTCAACTTGACCAACTAACTAATTTTCTTTCCTGTGAAATGCGACAATTTTTGCGAACATTTCAACGTCCATTGCCAGCAAATAAAGTATCGCCTAAATGGCATGCAGACATATATAATAACAAATAAAAAACCTATATATAAGTGATGCAAAGAGAATCAATGAATATATTTTTTACCCTAACTGACACGACACAGTTCGAGAGCACGATTCTTACCTTGGATAAGAATGTGAAACGTGCATAAATGGTTCTTTTCTATATCTGTATATACATGAATATGTACTTAAAAAGTAGATTAAGTATAAATCAGGTGTCTGGTCACAGATTAGATACACGCACTTTGCTTGCCATCAGATAGCCGAGTGTGGCGAAATATCTGAGTACCTTATTACAAATTTAGTTACAAATCGGATGTGCCACATATCCCATATTTATAGGGAACATACATTTCAATAACAACAATTCCACCCACGGCAGTCCACTTAAATACTACACGAAACCTATTTCAGTATGCCTTACAATGAAGCAATTGTCCACGAGTGTGTGCGTCACTTCATGGGCCGGACATTCGGAGTGCCGCACCGAGCTCTGAAGGACACCATGTTGGCTGGACATTACATACCTGAGGTAAACCTTCCCTTTTATCTTTGGTAACATGTTATCAAGCCTTCGCCCCAACGTGTCACCCTCCCTTAAGAGGGATCTTCTAATTGTTTGGAATAAAAAATGAACTAGGTATTTACTGCGTCCCTAGTTATAACCTTTTGAAGCCGTGGTAAAAACATTGTTATACGTATATACATACACAATAATACACATCTTCACGCCAGGACGAGGCGATATGAATGTTTCCCGTGCAGTCCGTGTCCGGGTGTAAATATCTGAAAAAGTTTGTATTTAGAAAGAAATGGTATTTGTAGTATATCATTTTCCTATCTGCTTTATGGAAACCACTACAAACTTTGCTAAATTTAGGATCAGATGGTCGTCTGTAAATAATGTCTCAGGATATTTATTTATTTATATCTCTATCAACATTAGTAACACGAGAGCTTGTGCGTGTGTTATCAATTAGTCACGTAGCGACTACTTGATCTAATTCAATTTTTCACGCAGATTGTCCGAGTTACTTAAACGGGTCTATGATATATAGATACATCTACGTAAATTCCTACAGTCCACTACTTACGTTAAAGCCTGTTGCAAATAAATTGTCATCGAGTCAATACCCCTTTCAATTAAAGAAAACCCGTACAACCAACAACAAACCTTAAAGTTATCAACACAGATAAAATACATTATTCTTCAAGAACGCAGAAAGAAACTATGGAATGGAAGATTAAAAGTAGAATGGTGACACTTATACTAATCCTCTTTAGTGTTAATAATAAAGGACTAAGACTGTTATGCGGTTTCCCTTCGTAAAAGCTTGTCATAAAGTTTATGAATGTTTTTACATCTTTTGAGATTGTTTCTAGTACCACTTTGATAATGGTGTTTGTACAAATAAAGCTCATTAAATGATTGTTTGAGAATTTTGTTAATTATGATATACTGTGCTGTTGTCAGCTGATTGGAATGAAATATTTTTTACGCATAGATAGAACATGTCCTGTATTAACACTTAGGCTGCTTTTCTTATAGAGTATACTTAGATATTGCTCAATCTTGATTTGCGTACAATTTGGCGATTTGACTGATACAATATAGAGCTCTATGCGTTTTAAGTGAGTGAAAAATGTATTAATCTTTACTATGCGGAAAATACATCTATGAGAAAAATCGCGTTATTTTGACAGGTGACTGATCTGATCGCCAATCAATCAGTTTAGTTATATTGTTATTTACAATAAATATTGGGACCAGAAACTGTTACCAACGTTTGGTTCTGGAGCGTTCCATTAAATTCCAATTCCGTAGATTCCAAATTGTCTCCATAATCGAAAGCCACTGTTGAGTTTTGTGATCTTCATAAAGTAGTATAAAAATAATTATGCAAACTGCAATTTGTCAGTCTAAGCAAACTAATTAACGTTTTCCACAGGACACTATGGTAGTCAGCAACTTCACCAACATCCTGATGGACGAGGCTCTATACCCTGACCCTTATTCGTTCAACCCGGAACGCTTCATGGCTGATGGGAAGGTCAGCCTGCCGGACCACTACTTCCCCTTCGGACTGTCCAAACATCGGTGCCTGGGCGATGTCCTCGCCAAGTGCAACATCTTCGTATTCACCACCACCATGCTGCAGAGATTCTCCTTTCTACCAGCTCCTGATGAGCCACTGCCTTCCTTGGATCACGTCGATGGTGCTACGCCTTCTGCTGCTCCATTTAAAGCTTTACTTGTACCGAGGATTTGATGTTAAGGTCTATAAATAGGTACTTACTTATAAATAACCCTGTGTTATTATCTCCGAAGAAGTAGGCAGAGGTCAGACGTTCCATTCCTGGCTGCAGGTGCACATTTCTAAACATGAAACTTGTACTGGTACTTTCCCAAAATGGGAGTCGATACTTGGACTTTCAGTATCTATCTGAGTTATTTAACAAGTTTATCTTTTATCTCAAATACTTTTATAAAAAGTCATGTTGTAGCTTATTAGATATATTCTTTAGGTATCTTAGTATTTCGTAAATTTTATCTTCAAAAGTATTAAGAAGTTACATATTTTGTATTTTTAGTTCCAGTTGTAGTTTGTAGTTATGAAATCTTCTGTTACCAACCAACATTCATATTTAATTTTAAATAGGATTTATGTGTAGCAAATAGAAGGTTAGCAGATGGATTAAATATAAGTTTATTATTTATGTGATTTTATTGACTGTCCCTGAAATTTACGAAGGAGTACAATAGCGCGGCTCAGAAAGTCTATTTTTACATAACTTTATCTGTACCTACCTATGTCCACGTCTTGACCATGCGAACGTGTTAAGTAATATGTTTATACCAACACATAAATCGACACTGGCTTCATAGAGGTGAGTCTTAGAGGTCTCTACCTACTGCAGCGTTCCATACCACGACCGTAGCCGTACCGGCACTCGCAACTAATTATTCTTATGAACCATCGCTTACGAGACACTTCTGCATTACATGGATGTACCTTAAATATAAATTGAATCGTTCAATTTAAATTAATTTTTATTATCAGCCCGTAGTACCTATTAGATAAAGAAAATTAATAAAAAAATGTGTGTGTAACCTTTACGCGCGGTTAAAGTAAAACTTGTTTGACTTTCATGCTAGATATAACCAAAAAGGTTTATATTATCATAAAATAAATATGTCGAATTATAGTTTTAAGTAGCATTTATTGATAAAATTGCAAATACATTTAATGGGCGTTATCGAAAGTGAGTACATTAGGTGTTCCAAAGTCAATTTAAATATCATATTTAAATGAAAGTAAGGTTTGTGATAACTAAAGTGAGAAACACAAACATTACAACAACTTTTTTACCACGACATTACAACGACTCTACCATCAACACGAGCGTGTGCATCTTGCCGCACTGAAATTCGACTAAGCTTTAAGTTGCTTTGTCTTGTCTCAGGGGCGTAGCTACCGCCGTATTTGCCGTATCAATTATACGGGGCCCCCGGGCCACGGGGCCCCCAAAGTGTGTAAGGAAAAAGAATAAAAACTTTCTAATTTATTTTATTTTACAAATAACAAAATTCTATAAAGCAATTCCTTTTTTTCCCGTCTTAAGCGTGCGTTCAAAAGTTGGCAACACTCTACTTCGTTATGGCGGGCTGCGGGACTTCCCCGTTTTACTTACTTCATCTTCAACTCAGCGGGGAATCCCCGGGAATCCTTCATCGATATCGCGATGTACGTGTACGTTGTTGTACTTTGCATTGGATGTTAAACCTCGGAGTGCAGTGCACTGTTTATTTACGCGCTTTATATAAATGTGCATTACATTGTAATTCAGTACAAACAATATTGTTCTTCTGGTTTAGCAGTATTAGTAGCGGTTTGTAAAAGAAATGAGTGAAAGGAAAAGAGATTATCTCAGCGGCGCTGAGAAAAGAAAAATTAAATGATTAAGGGAAGAGGTTATAAAAAAAGTGCCCAAAATTTCTTCATATTTTCAGAGACAAGATACTGTGAGTGATTTAGATTGGAAAGGTAAATACTACCCAACCCATTTATTAGGGGCCCGTAGTGATAAACAAGGAAATCTTTTAATTTAGGATCCATCCGTCCGTCACAAAAAGTTGTCTCCCCCCTCGATTTTCACAATTATACTGTTTTTAGGGTTCCGTGCCTTGATTAAAAAAAAACAAAATTATAACTTATCTATAGGATCGATTTGTTTTGTTGTTTGTCTATCAGTCCGTATCGTATCGTGAATTGCGTGTTGAGAACTTCAGATGTGCAGACTCGCTTTCGGGTTCTCGTTTTGTATGGCCACTACTATATAGCAGGTGTATAGTAATGCACGGACGGGCTGCAGGTGATTTTGTATCTACTAATAGGTACGAGCACAATCCGCGTAGAGTCTGTGTGCGTCTGAACTGAACACTCTCTAACTGTGACCCTTAGTAACGTTATTTATTTATATATAACTCTTTTTAGTTTAGTATCAAAACATTCGTATTTATTTATAACAATTACTCGTTTATTTTTAGATTCTTCTGAAGCATGTTCTTCGTCACATATCCATCCGGAAATAGAAGAAAGCCAAGCACATACTTTATCGGATGTCCATCCAGAAATCGAGGAACCCCAAGTCAACGATTCTGATATATCTGCAGATTGTAATATAATTTCATCAGATAGAGGAAATTTTGGTGACAATTTAACTGAATGCGAACGAAAAATCATTTTTAAATTGGGTCCATTTAAACCACAAGGACCATTTCCAAAAGTTTCAGAAAATAACCGACCTTTTTCGGCTTATTATTGTTCATATTTCAAACAGGCAGGCATAAAAATTATAAGACCATGGTTATGTTATTCTAACGTTTTAAACAAACCGCACTGTCACTTCTGTTGGTTATTAGCAGATCGTCAAAACAAATCGTACTCCTCTGCTTGGGTTAACGGTGTTTCGGTTAGAAGCAATTTCACACAAACTATTCTTGACCATGAAAAGTCACAGCAGCATATTAGTGCCTCACTCTCTTATAATAAGTGGTTGCAAGGAAATACCATCGATACTCTATTGAAAAGTGAAATCGATAGTAAAATTACATTCTGGAGAGATGTACTGCATCGTATAATTAATGTTATAATTACTTTAGTATCTTGTAATCTACCTTTGAGGGGGCATGATTCTGATTCTGGCAATTTTATGGCAATTTCATGTCTGCTATCTAACTATGATGCAACTTTAAAAGAACTTCTTCTAAAACCGAAAGGTGAAATAAATTATTTAAGCCCTACGATTCAAAACGAAATTATTAGTTTGCTTGGACCACCGTTAGGAACAATATTATCTCAGAAATTAAAAAAAGCTCCATTTCTGACAATAATTCTGGATACAACACAAGACTTGTCAAAAATTGACCAACTATCTGTAGTTTTTCGATATATCTCGGTTACAGAAAATGATGATAATGTGCCTAAATAAATAAAAATCTGTGAGTCCTATTTAGGATTTATAGCAGTAACCGATTGCAGTGCTGCAGGTCTGAAAACTGTCATTTTAAATTTGACTAAAGAATATGGAATTGATTTGACTAAATGTAAAGGACAGGGATACGATGGAGCAAATGTTATGTCGGGTGTGTATGTAGGATTACAAACCCTAATAAAAGAGCATGCTCCAAATGCCGATTGTGTTCATTGTGCTGCACACGCTTTAAACTTGGTTTTGAACGATGCTGCGAGACATGTTCGTGAAGTATCGACTTTTTTCGATAATTTAGAAAAAATATATACTTTTTTTGGCAATAGTATAAAACGCTGGGCTATGCTAAGTGACGATTCATCTGAAAAATATTTGATTACCCTTAAAAAGGTATGTCCTACCAGATGGTCTTCTAGGAACGACGCTTTATTAGCAGTAAAGAAAAATGTTTTACTAATCATGAAAACTTTGTACCAACTAAATTTAATTTCAAATAAAAAAGATGAACGTGAAGAATGTAAAAGTATAATTAATATTTTAGAGAGTTTTGATTTCTTAGTGCTCGTTACATTTTTTTCTTCACTATTTGAAATTATTAATCCTGTTTCTAAAGCTCTACAGCATGAAAATAATGACTTACAGAAATCTAGTATTATATTAAGTAATCTTTTAAATAGACTGTGCCAATTAAGAAATCAGAATCCATTTAATAGTTTGCTAAATGAATCCAAAGAATTTAGCAAAAGAGTGGGGGGTAACAACTGTCGAGAATCAATCCGTGTTCCTCTCCACCATATGCGGCGGCGCGGCACCGCGACTAGCAGCTTAGACGCAGGTGCGGGGTGAGGGCGGCGCGGGCGTCGACGCTTGCGCCACCAATCGAGACGCAACGCACTCCATCGATGCCTACGCTCGGGACCACCGCTCAGTGCATACAATCTTGTCAATATTAATAAATTAGCGATTATCGACATACAGTCCATTTTATTTCACGACCATCAAGAACCAACATTTTGGTCCTTCGCGATATTAAAGATTGGCAAAAACCTATGTACGAGAGGACTTTGGAACCCTTTGTTCGAGTATCGCCGGCGACGTTAGCGGGCATTCGAACGACGAAGGACATTTGAAGGACAAGGCGAAGAGTAGAAATATTAGTGGTTGGATAAGACGGTGTTGTGAGTTTGTTCCATTATTCCTTATTATTCCTGCTTATCTCTTGTTCCGCATATTTCTGTGCTCTGTCATTAAGCCTTCCTTTCTTCAAATAGCCAATTTGTACTTGCACTGGTAGTCATTTTCCTACGATAGTTAGAATCTATAATAAGCTTGCATTAGTATTATCTTTAAACATATAGTTTCTTGTTAAATCAATTAACGCATAGTACCGGTTTCCGTAGCCGGCCAGCTGGCCGGTCGAGCGGCCAGCTGTTTTTTTTTTGTTCTATTGTGTGGCTTATTACGCTTCTAATTTAATAGATTATTCATAATTTGCTAAATCGTCAACTCATATTCATTTATTTTTGTCGTAACGACATTCATATAAGCGCACCATGACCAATAATAAGCAAAACTTTAATTAGGAAAAGATCGGCTTTAAAATCCAAGCTTACATCATTTAATAAATATTTATCTGTGCTTAAAAGCTGTAACAGTCTCAGTGATTTACAAACTGCGGAATTAGAGTGCCGTCTGGTAAAATCGAAAGTTTAAACACTGACTTTGACGCGTTACAGGACGAAATCGAGGCGCTTTGTGACGAATCCAGCGGCGATGAAGACGCGCCTTCCGAGCGCGAGCAGTTCGAAAATGATTATTTTGCTTTGGTGGCTGCCGCACGCTGCTTACTAGCTTCGACTAAACGTCAACCAGGGTCTGTAGCAAGCTTCGATGACGCATTATCAGGTCAGGCTTCCAAGACCAGCAACGTCAGATTGCCTAAAATAGATTTACCTCATTTCAGCGGCAGTTATCAGCATTGGCTTGAATTTAGATATTTTATAGATATTATATGATTTATTTAATAGTTCTAGTACTAACACTGAAGGTATTGTCCTTACAAGCGATACCATCACAGATACTACTGCGTCGCGTGTTTTTCTATCCACAGCGATGGTACGTGTGATTGACGGCTACGGCAAGGAACATAACGCGAGAGCTCTGCTGGACAGAGGGAGTCTCATTGAACGATTTGCAGATGATGGGGCCAACTGTCCAAGACGATATTTTATCTATTATTATACGTTTTAGGCAGCATAAATTTGTAGTAACTGGGGATATCGAAAATTTTTACCGTAACATAAAGATACACCCAAGTCAACGACATTTGCAACAAATTGTTTTTCGATATGATTTAACGCAGCCATTAAAAACTTATACTTTAAATACCGTCACGTATGGTACGACTTCAGCGCCATATTTAGCTACTAAATGTTTATCAACTCTTGCTTCAGATGCTACCGACGACGACGTAAGAAATGCTATCAAGCATGACTTCTATGTCGACGATTTTTTAAGTGGCAGTTCTACTATTGAAACCACAATTAAAATATGTAAAGGTGTAATTTCTACATTAAATTCTGCCATATTAAATCTACGAAAATGGCAATCAAATAATGTTGATATTTTAAAGGCCATTTCTAGCTCCGAGTCGTCTTCGATTCATAATTTCACAGATCCTAAATTAGAAGGGGTATCTAAAACATTGGGTTTAAGTTGGGACTGTAGTTCAGATTTCTTGTCATTTTCCATAAATATTGAAAATAATATTAAGATAACTAAAAGGCATATTTTGTCTGTAATTAGCCAAATCTTTGACCCGTTAGGATTAGTCGGCCCATGTGTAGTAGATGCAAAAATTATCATGCAAAGGTTATGGATAAAAAAGTATACGTGGGATCAAGAATTACCTAACGACATAAAAGATTTATGGCGTTCATTTTCTCATAAATTACCCTGTCTTAATAGTTTACGTATACCACGTTGGGTCGTGGGTAATAATTGTGGAATCATTGAAATACACACTTTCACAGACGCGTCGGAAAGTGCATACGGCGCATGTTTATACATAAGGTCTATTGATAGTTTGGGTCATGTTCATGTTCAGTTAATAGCGTCAAAAAATAAAGTTGCCCCCATAAAACCAGTCACCATTCCCCGGCTGGAACTGTGTGGTGCTCTGTTGGGTGCGAGACTGTGTGTTTAAAGTAATGTCCGCACTTACCTTGCCTATTAATTCGTGTCGTTTCTGGTGTGACTCAACAATAGTGTTGGGATGGCTGTCGTCTCAGTCTAATCAGTGTCAGCCATTCGTTAAGAATCGCGTAAACGAAATACAAGCAAAAACAGTCGGTCGATCTTGGAACTACGTACCTTCAAAGCTTAATCCTGCTGATTTAGTATCGCGAGGCTTACCAGCAGATCAACTAAATAACTCATATTTATGGTGGTCTGGACCTGAATTTTTAAAATTAGACGAGTCTCAGTGGCCCAAAACCCCAAAAGCAAATCAAAATACTAAAACAGAATGTGAATCTAATATAATATGTGTATGTACAAATAAAACTACACATATAATAAAAAATAATAATCATAACTACAGCATAATTTCTAAGCTTATACATAAATATTCTAATTTTAAAAAATTACACAGAATCGTTACTTATCTACTGCGTATTACAAATTGCTTTAAAACTAAAAATAGATTTAATAAACTTACCGATGATTTCACCAATGAAGAATTACAAATTTCTTTAAATGTTATGCTTTGCCAAGCGCAGTCTGAGATGTTCCCAGCTGAGTCACTTATCCTAAAAGCTGGCAAGGCTCTACCGAGCAAAAATCGACTGCGATCTTTGTCACCTTTTCTTGATGAAAATAAAGTTATTCGAGTAGGTGGTAGATTAGACAATTCTCCATATTGTTATGATGTAAAGCATCCCATAATAATTTGTAGCAAACACCATTTGTCTATATTAATATTTCGGATGTATCATATAAAATTAGTACATGCAGGGCCTCAATTATTGCTGTCAAACATACGTCAAACATATTGGCCATTACAAGGTAGAAACTTATCTAAATCTATCGTACATAAATGTTTAACTTGCTTTAGATATAAGTCTCAGACTATTCAACCCATTATGGGTCAACTTCCGTTCAACAGAACCAATTTAGAATTTCCCTTCTTGCACTGTAGTGTCGATTACGCAGGGCCAGTGCTGATAGCTGACCGCAAAGGCCGAGGTTGCAGGCTCTTGAAATCCTACCTATGTATTTTTGTGTGTCTTTCCATTAAAGCTGTTCACTTGGAGCTTGTTACAGAACTCCCAAAGGAAGCTTTCATAGCCGCGTTGAACCGGTTCATTGCTCGCAGGGGGAAGCCACAAAGCATCCTATCTGATAACGGCACTAACTTTGTCGGTGCATGTAATGAACTTAACAGATTTCTAGCTGACGCTAATATTCAGCATGACATGGCACAAGAAGGTATAAACTTTAAATTTACTCCTCCATATAGCCCTCACTTCAATGGGATGGCTGAAGCAGCTGTCCGCTCGACTAAACATCACCTTAGGCGGTTGTTGCAGGTAGTTCATTTTACATACGAGGAGATGGCTACATGTCTAGCTCAAATTGAGGCTATTTTAAACTCTCGTCCCCTCACATACCTATCAACTGATCCTCTTGACTTCACCGCGCTTACTCCCTCCCATTTCTTAATAGGACGACCACTCATGTCAAATCCTCATCCACAACTATTAGAGAAAAATATTTCTAGCCTTGATAGATATAAGAAGGTTGAATACATAAGACAACATTTCTGGGCAAGATTCAGAGCGGAATACATCTCTACTCTACTACTGAGAACAAAATGGCTTACGGATTCAAACAAGGAGCTCAAGCCTAATGATTTAGTTTTGATAAAGGACAAAACTCTTCCTCCTTTATTGTGGATGCTTGGCAGAATCATAAAGGTTTACCTGGCGTCGATGCGATCGCTCGTGTTGCAGAGGTGAAGACCAGAAGGGGCATTATCCGGAGAGCCTATAATAACATTTGCCCTCTTCCAGCTCAAGACTATTAATCCTTTCATCCTGGGCGGGAACATGTCGAGAATCAATCCGTGTTCCTCTCCACCATATGCGGCGGCGCGGCACCGCGACTAGCAGCTTAGACGCAGGTGCGGGGTGAGGGCGGCGCGGGCGTCGACGCTTGCGCCACCAATCGAGACGCAACGCACTCCATCGATGGCTACGCTCGGGACCACCGCTCAGTGCATACAATCTTGTCAATATTAATAAATCAGCGATTATCGAGATACAGTCCATTTTATTTCACGACCATCAAGAACCAACAACAACTGTTTTTAAAAACAGTAGGCGAAAGATAACGAAACGTTTTTTTGATGAGTTATCACAAGATGAGAGAATTTCCGACCCGGAATCCTATTTCAAAGTCAATGTATACTATTGCTGTTTAGATATATTAATTTCTTAAACTAAAGAAAGACTTCAGAGCCTTTGCAACCTGAGTAGTATATTCGAAATATTACAACCGGAGAAACTCCTATCTTCTTCAAGCGAAGAGATATTAAACGCTTCCGGAAAACTGTCTGCTAAATACAGTAAAGACATCTCACTTAATCTTTGTGACCAATTAAAGGCTCTAAAAACATGCTTAAATTCTGAAATTAAAAAAAAATTATTCCATTAAAGAACTCATTGAATTATTGCTAGTAAAATTCAATAGTCTTGCATCCAGTTTTCCCGAGGTAATCACAGCATGCTTTTTATTCTTGACCCTTCCAGTTACAACCGCAACGGCAGAAAGAAGTTTTTCAAAATTAAAACTAATAAAAAATTACTTAAGAACTTCGATGGGACAAGAACGGCTGTCAGACATCTCACTATTGTCCATAGAGGCAGAAACTTTAGAAAAACTAAAATCATCATCAGCCATAAGTGATTTAATAAATCAGTTTGCCGAAAAAAAGGCAAGGAGAGTGAATATTTAAAATTCGATTTTTATTTGTAAAATGGGTAAATTATGTGATAAATAAATATTTCTTTTCACAATATTTTTTTTCTTTTGTGAAAAATCTTTACCTCCATATAAGGGCCTCCAAAAAAAATTTTATACCGGGCCCCGACAAGGCACGCTACGCCACTGTCCTGTCTAGACCTGGTATAAAAATGTATCATGAAACCATTAGTAGACGTCTCAAAAAAAATCTTTACTGACTACTTCCAGCAAATAAATATACGAAGTTCAGTTGAATATTTGGCGGCTACGGTACATACTACGGACGAGGATATATATATTTTATTGATAATCACACGCAACAAGGAATATACACACAATAAATTCACCTCCTTTATTTAAATTTCTTCGGAATCAAAAAGGACATAACTTTTACGCAGTCACTCACTAGATGGCGCTGACTCGTTTTAAAACGCGCTATGGTTACGTTCTCAGCAAGCTTTCATCTTAAATCGACGCACACATTTACTTTATCACCTGTAGCCTGCTTGGAGTCATTATCCAAGCTAGCAAAATAATTTTTTGAAGTGGTTTTCTTGGATCTATTGTCCAAAAAAGCTGCATAACATTATATTATATGATATCATTGTACGTGTTATATCTACACGTTGATGTGTTGGTCGCGAAATGATGTAATTGAAGCATCCAGTTATAAATTATTAAATATCCGGTCGGTCAGGAACATCATCATCAGGAATTGAGTATGCATCAAAATTGAAGTATGAAATTAAAATAATAATGTGGCAGTTTATGTTTGAATAGATTTCTCTCATTATTTATAATGTTTTTTCAGCAGCACCATTCCCTTGCGGTCTATACGGTGACGTTAAGGAATGCAGACCACACCAGGATTCTTTTTTCAGAAGAATTTTATTGTTTCACACGCGTATTACGTACGTACCTATTTCCTCAGCTTCCAACCATTTGAGTGAGTATCTATCAACACAATATAATATTTGCCTTTAACTGTGCAAAATCTGCACGTAGACGTCGCCAAGGAGCTGCTGTAAATTACCACGGGTGTATAGACGAGTGGGGGGTGCATCCCTAAAATTTCTACAGGCCTTATAATCCCTACAAAAACCTTGCATATCAATCATAGGCCAGCATACATTCTAGCAAACGATATCATTTTGACAATACCTACATGACCAGTGTAAATATCTATTTTCGTAATTTGGACGGAATAACCGCTTTATATTCATATGAGAGACTTCTTTAATTAGACTAGACTATCATAATGTTGACTTCTTCACATTCACATGAAAAGGCCATGATTAGCATTACAAGGGCTCCATATTTGAGCTATTATACCCATTTCTATCAATAATAAATCCTACATATGATACGGTTCCCTGTAAAAATGTACATTTTTAGGGTTCCGTAGCATCACTTTGTTGTCGGTGAGGTATCAAGCTGACATTTATATCTAATACTCAAATCTACCGTAATTTAGAGCTCTGAAAAAATCAGACTTCTCAGCCAACAAAAGATACAGCCGTTTATGCAACAAAATTCCGCAAGTTTTTGACATTCGCAAGGGAATCAATTCCTACAGGGTACTTCCCGAGAACTCAGAATCTTAAAATTTGGTTCGATGCAACGTAATAGAGCACAGATAAAAGAAAAATTGCGAAAGGCATACATTTTTATATTCCATTTATTTCATATAATAAAAATAGGTTTAATAATTTTAAACTTCGTACCCCTATTCTCATGAACGCGTAGTGATATTAAATTGAAATTCATATCAAATACTCAGGTCTATAGGTAATACCTTTAAGCTCTAACAAAATCAAACTTCTTTGGCAACACAATCAAAAGAAACAGCAATTTAAGCCGCATATTTTAAAACTAACAACTACTCGCAAGGGAATCAAAACCTAAAGGGTACTTCCAGTTGACCTAGAATCTTGAAATATGGCGTGAAGGAATGTTTTGTACCACATATAAAGCAAAAAATCCGAAAACCTTAAATTATTAGCGACATCACTTTTTTTTAATTAATATAATCTTATAATATTTCCTCATGAACGCTCAGAGATAGCATGTTGAAACTCATATCAACCACTTGGGTCTAATTGCTTTTAAGCTGTGAAAATAAAACAAATTTCTAAGTCAACTCAAAAACGCAATGATTTTTCGAAACTCGCAACTCCTTGCAAGGGAATCAGAACCCAAATTTATATTCTTATTTTAAACATAATTGTAGTTACCGGAATGACCGCGACATATCTCCATGTATGGGTAGGGGACAATTTTTTTTCAAACAAATTGTCAAATTATATTATAATATTATATAGTCAAACATATTATCAGGCACTGTCCAATTATATGTTGCAATAGAATGCATAAATACAACAATATACGGCACTTAGATTTTTATGGCGCGGATTTTAGAATGAATTCCCAAAATAGAATTTCCACATATTTATCATTCATAAACATGTTTCCGTTAATAAACACCAGCACTACACGAAGTAGTACAACTATAGATAACAATTTAACTTCAATGTTCAATGTGGTACTATTCATACCTTTCAGTAACTATTTACAGATCAGGTTCATATTTAATACTTAATTAAGACATATGAAAAAGTATTTTATATGATTTTTCACATGCTATTTGTGAATCATGCCATGCCTAGTGCTAGGAGAGTAGGCCAGTGCATATTTGGCTCACCTAAGGACTCCAGGGCTCGCGAACTGTCATTTAATAGTGCAATTACACGTTTAAGACCATAAGGGGATTCTTTGGTAATTGAGTCGATGTTAAATAAAGCCGTAACCTAATTTTGTATCCACAATCGTTATCAACGCGCTCGCCTTATAAGCTCCATGTAATTTTATCTTCAGTATCTATCATACAGCAGATAACTCGGTACAATGAATTACCACATGTGGTTTATGACGTGTGTATAGATCCAGTGATGCCCTAAAATAGTAAAATTTGTTTATTTCATCAACGGAATGTGACTAGAAAAAAAATCATAAAATTCCAACCAAATATCATAAATGATCCACAAAAGTTTAGCCATTAAATGTTGTGTAGTTTAACAAGCCTATGGTTGTTACGATAGGAAGTCCCATTAGTGACAGAGGAACCCTTTCAGTAAATATCTATTTACACACAAAGGCAATTTAGGCACAAATCTTTAAGAAGTATTAATTATTTAAGAGTTTATGATAAATCGCAAACAATGCCAAGAATTATGTCAATTATTTAGTGATTCGGGTTTATGAACATACAAGTGCTTTATAAAAACGTTAAAATTACAAATTGGTAAGAGTAGACAATTGATGTTAGTGAAGAAACATATTACATATTAAAGGTATTACTATAAACTTGCTACACTTAATCCCACAAAAGGTTCCACACAAAAACTCGTAAAGAAAACCTATGCACAGGTACAATATATAATATACAGTAGGTATAACAGGTAAAATAATAATATCTAGTGGATAAGGAACGTTGTATATAATTAGTGTTTTAATTATGAGTATTTTTGACTAATTAAACTTAATAAATAAGCCACGACCTTGCTTTTTATGAGCTTTAATGAAATACCAACATAGGCATACTTTAAAATTGCAAAAATTATTCAAAATAAATGTGTTATAATTATATATTTCCTTCTTACCTTAAAAAATTATGAAACTACACTAAAATACAACCTGATCATGAGAGTACTTAAGAAGAAGATTTTTTTAATTTTATTTTATTTGCTAAAGATGTGGTGTTACATGTTACAAAAGGTTCAGCTCATCTAGCTTTTCATAAGCATGCAAATACAATTTATTACAATACAAATAAACAATGTTATGTCAAATTAAAAAGAATTTTAAAATCTACTATCATGTCACATACAAAACAAATACTAAAGAATAAACAAATCAAAATATGTCAATTAGTTCCATAATTCATTAACACTGTAGAACATATGGGCTTTCAACCAATTTATTAATTTTTGTTTAAAGCGTGTCAGTGGGAGTGCTTTTATATCATTTGGGTTCGCGTTATATACTTTTATACACATTGCAAAACTCTGTTTTTGAAAAAAGAGCCATGCGAGGTGGAATGTCAAAAACCAATCGATCCGGATTCCAGGTTTCTGGGGTAATTATTGGGTAACTTATGGGGTTCCATTGAAAATATGATATCTGCAGAATCGTAAATAAACCCACAATTTCCGTGACCCGATGAAGTCGAAGAAGTGAAGAAGACCAGACGAACCAAATGTTGAGAAAAGTTCAAGAAAACAAAAATCACTTTCATAAAATTAAAAGTGTATTATCTCAAGTAATGGTTAGGTATAGCAGAATGACCAACTAAAATCAGTCATCACTGTTGGCAGGTAACGAAAATGTCATTGATTAAATATGCATATTATGTACAAATGCCATTGCATTCAAGTGTTCGTATAACGTTGCTGATAAACTTATAGCAGGCGCTATTATTTCTTAACAAAGCAAAGAAGATTAGAATATAAGAGAAACAAAATAAAGCATATATTGAAAGAGTATTATGCCCATTAAAACCCTATTAACGAAAAAACAACAGCTATTAAGAGTAAAGAAACCTCTGTATTTTAACTAATGATAATATTGTTTAGCAGCCGAAATGCTGCACAATATAAAAAACTGTTTTTCCTTATTTATTTCTAGTTCAGAACAATTATTAGACATGGTATTGACGTCATATCTTTTGCGACAATCATTGACAAAAAACTCGCAAGTATGTTTTATCTGCAATGTAGCAGGATCGTATAACGTTGAAAAATGTATGTAGCACATGCAATGAGAGTGAACCAAGACCGATCAAGACGGTCGATTTATCGATAGCATATATAGCCTATCATTTTCATCGACACTGTTTATTGTTCGTTTGTATTTTATTTTACTATCTATTGTTGCCTTACCCATCGATGTTGGCGTTTTGTAGGTAGTATTGAATAATATTATAGGCTCTATTTATCGGAGTTGATATGTTTGATGATGAAACATTTAGATTGCAAACCCAGTTTGTTTTATTTTTGGTTAGTTTCTCAGGGTTTGGGAAATATGAGTATGAATGATGGATCACACGGCATTGGTGCATTATGCGTCTCACACATTATTCATGTATCGTTTCATAGAAGTCATCACGCCATAAAGAATATAATGGTTTTACTATGCATACGGTGGTCAGTGGAATAAAGGACGGCTACACATCTTAAGTCCCAAGTTCGATACCCAGGTCGGGCGAAGTAAGATAATATAAACGTTTCTTTAGAGATGATGACCTGTGTAACCTGCGATTGGCAATGATCCTGAGTAACGGCGACAATGCTCTCACCACATGTCACATTGGGACTTAACATATGTTCGGTGGGAAATGGGTTCCATTACTGCTACCCCTGCCATATCGGTGATAATAGGCGTGAAAATATGTATAAATTATGAAAAAAATACTATATTTATATAATAATATATACATATAAGGAAGGGTTATGATTTTAACAAAATCGCTGTCAAAAACAAGACTGAAGACAATACCTACTTGGTATCATGTTCGTTCCACAGCGATTTTGTAAAATTTGTAAAAATACCAGCAATTGTAGTTTATGAAACTCAATGTGTTATCGCTGCTCGATTGTCTTCAGTCTTGATTTTATTGTTAAAGAAATGCCACCAGTCTGGCGTCAAAATATCGGTAGTGTACGCGTAACGCAAGCTCCGCTTCTTAACGACCTGTTAACGAGACGGAAGAAGAGCGTAGGCAACGTTTGGAGGATCACAAAATGCGTATTTCTCTAGCGCCACCTACCATGGTTCCGGAAGAACCCAAACAGGCGAGTTCAAGCGAGAATCAACTAATAAACATTTCTCTATATACGTTTGAGTATTTGATACAAACCAACAGTGGATAACGCCGCAGAATTGGTCGACTTCGGTACAATGTCCACTATTTGTCCATATCGCAATGCTTTAGAGGTTTCGACTCGGACTACTAGGATTATGTTGTGCGAGGGCAACATACCACAAGTGACACCGCCACGAGAGCCACTGGAGTCATTACTTACTGCCCTTACTGGCCGAACTCCACGAACCTTTAATTAAGAGGTTCGTGGAGAGAATTTCATGCAGTATACTCAAAAGTACAACAGTGTGTTCCAAATGGCAACATTCGGGGTGAAAATAACTGAGAAACGGGGTTTCAGGCCAACTTCAAAGTATATCACATTAGACCAGACACATCTATCACATCAAATATACAAAAGTCATAATTCTACTGCGGCTCATAAATAAATAATAAATGATGTTCGTAATTAAATAATTGCCGTTTTATTTCGTTACATGGTCCGACTATAAAAAGAAAATATGGTCTCATTTCCATTATAAGCACACCCGTGCGGACCCGGGCGGCCCGCTAGTAGATAACAAATGCAAGAGGTCTCAGTACTAACATCCACATCCACCGAAGACATTATAAGTCCCATCGTGACATGTGGTGAATACTCTATATCATTGTCACCGTCTCTCGGTTACATCACCAATCAGTTTTGATAAAGCAACATCAACTGCACCTTGCCCGAACTGGGAATAAAACTCGAAACCTTAAATTAATAAATATCCTCGGACATTCCTTTTACACACAGCCATCTGGTCCCAAACTAAGTAGAGTAGTAGAGCTCTTAGTGCAGAGTTCGTCCGGGGAAGTACTACCACCTTACCCATTTCTGCCGTGAAGCAGTAGTGCACTTGTATTACTGTGTTTCGGTAAGAAAGGTAAGGGGGCCGGTGAAATTACAGGCACATGAGACTTAACAACTTCACGTCTCAGGGTCGACAACGCATTGGCGATGCTCCTAGTGTTGCAAATGTCCATAAGCGGCGGTGACCACTTACCATCAGGTGGACCGTCTGCTTGTTTGTCGGCCCAAGTGGCATAAAAAAAAAAAAAAAAAAAACAAAAAAAAAAAAAGAGCCTGTACTATGGAAACCAGATTACTGATATACTACATGTACCTGCCTACAACTTTTTTATTAGTTCAATACATATATACTTAAATAGATAAATATATAAGGGTGTAAATACACCCAGACACAAATCAAACAGACATGTACATGCACTCAAATGTTTGTCCTGGGTGGGAATCAAACTCTCGCGTCCTGCTACTTTGCAGTAAGGGTCGCTAACCATAAAGCCAACTGGCCTGTCAAAGTGCCTGATATTGAGGGATAATCCTAATACCGTTAGTATCTGTCCTAATATTATAAATCGGTATGCTATTAAAGATGGTTTTTTTTTTTTTTTGACTGAGGGTAGTCCAAAATAACAGAACACAGTTTAGAGCTCCAATTTATTTTAATTAATTAAAAATACTTACATCATAATTATATGCAGTTTATTAAATAAAAATTAGTTAATAACCGTCAGTGCACTCAGTCAGTTAATCACCTTTCCTCTTGAACACTTTTTGTAACTACCGAGCACAACACAGTAATATGGACCTATACACCAAGTTATCTAGCTGTATGGAGGAGCTTTCCACAACCTTTTCTTCGAGGATGACTCAATATGAAGAAGACTTGAAGAATGCCAGCGGTGATGCAGCCAACAAAACAATTGCTGGTTTGTCCAAGGATTTCACCGATTTCAAAAGCCTTGTCTGGAAAACGATGAGTGTGCTGAAATCCCAGATGGAGTTACTGGTGGTTGGTTTAGACAGGCATGAGATGGCATCTCGGTCGAAAGTACTTCTGCTCCATGGGTTAGCTGAAGAAAAGGAAACTGACCCTGGCAAAGCACTCCTTGGTGTCTTGGCTGATCACATGGAAGCGCAACACATCAGCCCGAAGGACATAGCTGCTTGTCACCGTCTTGGTAATAACACCAGCAAACCACGCCCTCTCTTAATCCGGTTTGAAAGCCGCATCCTGCGAGGTGAGGTATGGAGGAATAAGTCCAAGTTAAAAGGCTCCGGCCTGACACTTTCCGAGTTCCTTACTAAGCCTAGGCATGACGTCTTCATGCATGCGCGGAAATTGTATGGCATGAAGCAGTGTAGAACGTCCGACGGAAAAATCGTCATTCAGGTCACAGAGAGGTTGCGACGAAAGATCGAGAGTGCAGCTGAACTTCGGGAACTTATAGCTCAGTTCCCTGTACCCGAATCACAAGACGATGTCAATATCCGAGCCAAGGCCGTGGCTCCTCAGCAGACTGTGAAGCCGGATAAAAGAACCCGCAAACCAGCAAAATGATAGTGCCACAAGTAATTTGTATCTTCGTGTAGGTAACTTAATTTATTTGTTTATTTTCTTTGCTGTCTGACCTCTAATTAAATTTTATCATCTGTCAGTTCTGTCACCTGTCATTAGCTGTCATATTCCACAAACGTTCGGAAATGTTTTAAAACTAATGTTTGTCTATATATATTTTCTTTTTATTCATTGTCTTGTTATCTATAGTTTAAAATGTAAAAGGTTATTTATTTTTTAAGTTCATTTTTACAACTGGCGAGTGCATCGGGTTAACGTAAAAAACAAAACTTATTTTAAATTAGTGTATTTTGGTTAGTATTTAAATAGCATTAGTTAGTATTATAGTATTATTTATTTGGTATATATATACTCATATATTTATATATTACTATGTTGAATGAACTAATTGATGATAGTTTTTTTTCTTGTTCATCTTCTTGTGCTTCGGATGGGAGCTTCGCTAGTGCTTTTAGCGATGACGACTCCCTACACCTTCGTGACCAACTTTTCTCAACTTTTTCCTGTTGTCGCAAATTCTTTAACGCTGTACATATTAATGCTCAAAGCATTCCAGCGCATTACTCTGATCTGCTGTCGTCCTTTGACTCTGATCTTGTTCATGCTGTCCTTGTTTCCGAAACTTTTCTTAAGCCTGCACTTCCTTCCACGCAGTATGCTCTGCCTGGTTATAAAATTGTGCGTAATGACAGAACAGGCAAAGGATGTGGAGGGGTTGACATTTATCTCCGTGGCGACATTAACTACAAAATAGTAGATCAGTCTCCGAGTGATTATTCAAAATTTGCTGAACACCTTTTTGTTGAAATAGATTTTCAACACACAAAATTACTTTTAGGCGTTTATTACAATCAATCCTGTCAGATTGACTACTTTTCTTCATTTGAAGCTAAATTAGAAACTCTTTCCCCACTATATCATCACACAATTATCCTCGGAGACTTCAATACTTGCTTGCTTAAGGGGGATACACGCAGCCGTAAACTCCAGTCTATTGTGTGTTCTGTCAATATGCACATACTTCCATTGAATGCTACACACAGGACTGACCCTTACAAAGTAGCCACACACGGACAGCTCTCTGCCTCCTTTTCCTATCATGATCTCATATATTTATCCTATAAAATTTGCCCTCCTAAACGCAAGACCAAATTTCTCGAGCTTCGTAGTTTTAAAAACATTGATTTGGAACGTTTGAGAGTGGAAGCGAATAGTCTAGATTGGTCGTCTGTTTTAAATTGTGAGGATCTGGACACTAAGGTTGCAATCTTTACCAGGTCGGTGTTGGGGCTTTATGACACACATGCTCCGCTTAAAAAAGTTAGGGTAAAGCACCTTCCTGCTCCTTGGCTTACTACAGACATAAAAAATGTGATGTCCAAGCGTGACAAGGCTAAGAGGATGTATAGGAAGCGACCTACTGAGGAAAATTGGGATCGGTATAAGACAATACGAAATCGCTGCAGTCGTCTGTGTAGAAATGCTAAAATGCGCCACATTCACAACTCCATCAATAATTTCAACCACACACAAGTATGGCAATTCCTAAAAACTCTTGGTATTGGTAAATCGTTAAATAGGGATACTATTGACATAGACCTTAATGTGCTTAATGGGCATTTCTCAAGGTCGCCAATTACCCTCGATAATGATATAAAACTATCAACTTTAAAAGATCTTTCCAATCTTCCTCTGCCAGCTAATACTTCTTTCTCGTTCCACCCAGTTGCTGAATTAGATATTAAGAAATCCATCCTCTCTATCTCCACAAAAACGGTAGGCGATGATGGTCTTCAACTCCAAATGTTTGTATTTATTCTTGATGAATTAGTTCCTGTCATAGCCCATATTGTAAATTTTTCTCTTTATAAATGTTCCTTTCCTTCAGCTTGGAAGAAGGCTCACGTCCTACCGCTCCCCAAAGTTCCAAATCCCTCCTGTTTATCACAGTTCCGCCCTATATCCATTCTTCCCATTCTGTCTAAGGTTCTTGAAAGTATTGTTCAGAATCAACTGTCACATTATCTCACTTCTAATAGCCTGCTAAGCCCATATCAGTCTGGATTCCGCACCGGCCATAGCACTGTCACTGCCCTTATTAAAATAACCGATGATATGAGATTAGCTATGGAGAATAAATGTCTCACAGTACTAGTCTTACTGGACTTTAGCAGCGCCTTTAACTCAGTTGATTTTGACATCCTCTTGGGAATCTTATCCTCACTTAATGTCTCTTCATCAGTAATTGAGTGGTTTAATTCTTATCTTCGGGGACGCTCGCAGTCTGTACACTATAACGAGGCTTTCTCCGACTGGTGTGAATTGGAAGCGGGTGTCCCTCAAGGTGGTGTTCTGTCTCCGCTTCTTTTCTCTGTTTTTATAAACGACCTCTCCAGAATATTGACTTCTAACTACCATTTCTATGCTGACGATCTGCAGATTTATCGACATTTTAAAGTAGGGGAATTCGCTGAAGCTGTGGATGCCATCAACAGTGACCTTGATAAAATCAACAAGTGGGCTAAATCTTTCGGTCTATTAGTTAACCCAGCTAAATCTCAAGCCCTCATTGCTGGTGGCAAATACATGCTCACCTTAGTCGATCATCAGCGTCTCCCCCAAGTAGTGTATGATACCGTACCCATAGCTTACTCGAAAACCGCCAAAGATCTAGGTGTTCTTACTACAGAAGTGAGTAGAAGAGTCTATTATTCCTTCCAGTCTCTGAAACGTCTCCAAAAATTCTTACCACTTCAAACTAAGGTCACTCTTGCGCAAACTCTTCTTCTACCGCTTTTAGACTATGCGGATGTATGTTTTCTTGATGCAAAGGAGGAACTTCTCAACAAACTCGAACGACTGCAGAACTTGTGTATCCGGTTTATTTTTGGTCTCCGTAAGTACTGAAGTACGGAATTCCGGACCAAATTAAAGTAGCTACCAATTCGGCGTCGTCGAGATACCCATATCCTTTCCCTTCTTTACACTATTCTACATAACCCCAACTCTCCAAACTATCTTCGTGAACGCTTTGAGTACCTCGTTCCTAGGGGTCAAGCCTGTCGCTCAGCTTCTTCTCTTCTTCTTTGTACTCCGCGTCACACCTCCAGCCGTTACCATGGTTCCTTTACTATCAGTGCAGTGCGTCTCTGGAATTCTCTCCCACACTCACTACGTGACAGCCCCTCCCTGAACGTGTTCAAGAAGAGAATAAAGGACCATTTCCTCTATAAATAACATAGTAGGAATTTATTTATGTATACATTTATTTAGGTATATTTATTTATTAATATATTTATTTGTGTATGTATATTTATATATATTTTGTATTAAATAGGTTTATGCACACTATTCATTTTAATTGTACACTGGTTCTTACCCTCAATATATGTAGTTATCTCTATCACTCAAAGGTTTGCTGGTAGAAAACTCAATTTTGAGTTAAGCTCGCCTATGTACCTGACATTTCTTATGTAAGTTTTAAATGTAAATTATTGGTGTACAATAAAGTATAATAATGGTTACGCTTTGACTGCTAAATCTTTGTATACAGGGAGAGAGTAAATACGAGTAAAACCGCGGGCGCAGCTAGTCATTTTGTAAACGCGAAAGTTAGTGAGGTTGGATGGACATTAGTTACTCTGTCACGCAATAACTATTAAACTGATTTTGATGAAACTAAGCGCATGAATAGTTCAAATCCCGAGTTAACACATGGATACTTTATATCCCGAGAAAAGGTTACATATCTCGGGAACGCGGGTGAAACCGCGAGGCATAGTGAGTTAATACACAAACGATACAACCAATAAAAATGGGTACCCTATGCACTGAAATGTATAAAAACAATAGATTTAGTTAGTGAAAAACAAGAAGAAAAACATCTTGTAAATAAGTAGATTCATATTCATGATATTGTGTGCGTGTATTTAAGTGGGTCCCTGGATGTTTTGTGTTCACAATTGAGCACAAGTGGCGTTGCCAACGGAATCACGGATTTATTAGTTTTATTCCCTCAAGCATTATGTTAGGCCTAGTCGACTAGTCGTGTTCGGATATACATGTGTACACTTATGCATACCTATTTATTAACATTAGCGAGATATTGACGAGCCAGTTGGCTTGGCGGTAGAGATACTGACTCCCACGCCACAGGTCGTGGGTTTGATTCCCACCCAGAACAAACATTTATGACCAAGAACATGTCTTATTTAATTATTTTCTGATCTTGGCCTAGTTTATTTCAGTACGGTTTGTCACAAGTTTTTTCATAGATGACTAACCTTGTTAGGACAAAGGTACTTATATCTTTCTTTTCAGCCGCAAAATCAATCAATCAAATATTTCAAAGCGACAAATTTCATAAGATTATAAAATTACTTGAACGTATCCTATTTTTGAACTAGAACTTCCTATAAAACATGATGAAGGGTTGAATGACAGTAGTTTATTAAAATACCGAATTCAAAAACCCCATAAGCACTAAAACGTTCGAAATAATACAATCTATGTGTATCTAATCAATCAAATATATGTGATCTTAATAATTAATCGATATCCTAAGCTAGCCGAGTTTATTGCCGGCTCTTCTCAGTATAAAACAACCTTCCGAACCGGTATTAGAGTCCTATTTATAGTAAAGGTCTATTTGAATAAAAATATTTTCATTTTTTTCATTACCTACATTACTCCGCAGTCAAATTTAACAATATAAGGAGTCGATGCCGAGAAAAGTAGCTCCGATCTGAATAAATACTGCATAAAATCTTTTTGTCTATTTATGTAAATATCTTACTTATTAGTAAACTAGCTAAACCCGCGGTTTCACCCGCTCGCGATATTCGTTTTTGCTTAGCTTCATTCGTTTTCTTTTAGCTAGGTTAACAAGGGTCATAGCGCAATGTTAACTGCCTATACTATTCCTCATAAATCTGGCTATCGTAAATAATAATAAAAATAAGAGATACAGGCTTGCCACAGACACCAAACATTGTTAAATTTTATTAGGTATTTAAGTAATCTTTTAAATAGACTGTGCCAATTAAGAAATCAGAATTCGTTTAATAGTTTGCTAAATGAATCCAAAGATTTAGCAAAAGAGTGGGGGGTAACAACTGTTTTTAAAAACAGTAGGCGAAAGATAACGAAGCGTTTTTTTGATGAGTTATCACAAGATGAGAGAATTTCCGACCCGGAATCCTATTTCAAAGTCAATGTATACTATTGCTGTTTAGATATATTAATTTCTCAAACTAAAGAAAGATTTCAGAGCCTTTGCAACCTGAGTAGTATATTCGAAATATTACAACCGGTGAAACTCCTATCTTCTTCAAGCGAAGAGATATTAAACGCTTCCGGAAAACTGTCTGCTAAATACAGTAAAGACATCTCACTTAATCTTTGTGACCAATTAAAGGCTCTAAAAACATGCTTAAATTCTGAAATTAAAAAAAATTATTCCATTAAAGAACTCATTGAATTATTGCTAGTAAAATTCAATAGTCTTGCATCCAGTTTTCCCGAGGTAATCACAGCATGCTTTTTATTCTTGACCCTTCCAGTTACAACCGCAACGGCAGAAAGAAGTTTTTCAAAATTAAAACTAATCAAAAATTACTTAAGAACTTCGATGGGACAAGAACGGCTGTCAGACATCTCACTATTGTCCATAGAGGCAGAAACTTTAGAAAAACTAAAATCATCATCAGCCATAAGTGATTTAATAAATCAGTTTGCCGAAAAAAAGGCAAGGAGAGTGAATATTTAAAATTCGATTTTTATTTGTAAAATGGGTAAATTATGTGATAAATAAATATTTCTTTTCACAATATTTTTTTTCTTTTGTGAAAAATCTTTACCTCCATATAAGGGCCTCCAAAAAAATTTTTATACCGGGCCCCGACAAGGCACGCTACGCCACTGTCCTGTCTAGACCTGGTATAAAAATGTATCATGAAACCATTAGTAGACGTCTCAAAAAAAATCTTTACTGACTACTTCCAGCAAATAAATATACGAAGTTCAGTTGAATATTTGGCGGCTACGGTACATACTACGGACGAGGATATATATATTTTATTGATAATCACACGCAATAAGGAATATACACACAATAAATTCACCTCCTTTATTTAAATTTCTTCGGAATCAAAAAGGACATAACTTTTACGCAGTCACTCACTAGATGGCGCTGACTCGTTTTAAAACGCGCTATGGTTACGTTCTCAGCAAGCTTTCATCTTAAATCGACGCACACATTTACTTTATCACCTGTAGCCTGCTTGGAGTCATTATCCAAGCTAGCAAAATAATTTTTTGAAGTGGTTTTCTTGGATCTATTGTCCAAAAAAGCTGCATAACATTATATTATATGATATCATTGTACGTGTTATATCTACACGTTGATGTGTTGGTCGCGAAATGATGTAATTGAAGCATCCAGTTATAAATTATTAAATATCCGGTCGGTCAGGGACATCATCATCAGGAATTGAGTATGCATCAAAATTGAAGTATGAAATTAAAATAATAATGTGGCAGTTTATGTTTGAATAGATTTCTTTCATTATTTATAATGTTTTTTCAGCAGCACCATTCCCTTGCGGTCTATACGGTGACGTTAAGGAATGCAGACCACACCAGGATTCTTTTTTCAGAAGAATTTTATTGTTTCACACGCGTATTACGTACGTACCTATTTCCTCAGCTTCCAACCATTTGAGTGAGTATCTATCAACACAATATAATATTTGCCTTTAACTGTGCAAAATCTGCACGTAGACGTCGCCAAGGAGCTGCTGTAAATTACCACGGGTGTATAGACGAGTGGGGGGTGCATCCCTAAAAATTCTACAGGCCTTATAATCCCTACAAAAACCTTGCATATCAATCATAGGCCAGCATACATTCTAGCAAACGATATCATTTTGACAATACCTACATGACCAGTGTAAATATCTATTTTCGTAATTTGGACGGAATAACCGCTTTATATTCATATGAGAGACTTCTTTAATTAGACTAGACTATCATAATGTTGACTTCTTCACATTCACATGAAAAGGCCAACCAAACATGATATACGCTCAAATTTTAATTAAAAATTAAATTAAACTTATTTGTTTCAAATGAATACCCTACACGCAGCCGTTTGTGGAATGTCTCCTTTGGGACCCAAGATGAATGGTAGAGGTTTATGATCGTACCTTCAAGTGGAAATCCTCTTATAAAATACATAAATGTACAAAAATGCACAACCTAGCTAACCCAAGCTATCCAACCAATTTTTCATGAATTGATTGTTAGTTAGCTTAAAACATTGTTTCATTTGTTAATATTTTTTTTTTTTGATAGATTTATTTTATTACAATTTTGAGACTTAACTATAATATAATAATCGTTTATTTTGACTCAAAATAGTAGTAAAAATATACATGTTTGCTCTTATTCAGTATACATAAGCTAGTAGCACATTTTGACCATTGATGCCTAAACTAGTTGCACAAAGCAACTGTTCTATAGACATCAATATCCCATACCTTTTATGACAACTATGTACCTGTTATATGATTCATAAATCAGTGGTCTTTGTGTACCTGTTCAATTTGGTTTAAGATTTTAATAATTTATATATACTTTGAATAATTATAATACAATCAATTTATATACCAAACTGTATTGTAATTTAAATAGTCCTCCACTTAGGTAGTACAAAGTATAGAGCGCTAATATTCTATTATTATTATTACTTTGTTATGTATTGTTGTAGGTATAAGTACCGTATATTATTGCCGATGCCACTTAATCTTTTCGACTTAATTTTTTTCTAAATCCCTAAGAGTCAAGCGGTCGCAGTGATACAAATCTTTATCGCTTGTCAAAAACTCTTTTTTAATAATAAGTACAATGGATGGATTAAACACATAATTAATAACAGGGTGTAAATTTACCAATCCTAAAATGCTTTCAGTTGAGTAGCATTACAAGGGCTCCATATTTGAGCTATTAGACCCATTTCTACATTTTTACATATGATACGGTTTCCTGTAAAAATGTACATTTTTAGGGTTCCGTAGCATCACTTTGTTGTCGGTGAGGTATCAAGCTGACATTTATATCTAATACTCAAATCTACCGTAATTTAGAGCTCTGAAAAAATCAGACTTCTCAGCCAACGCAATCAAAAGATACAGCCGTTTATGCAACAAAATTCCGAAAGTTTTTGACATTCGCAAGGGAATCAATTCCTACAGGGTACTTCCCGAGAACTCAGAATCTTAAAATTTGGTTCGATGCAACGTAATAGAGCACAGATAAAAGAAAAATTGCGAAAGGCATACATTTTTATATTCCATTTATTTCATATAATAAAAATAGGTTTAATAATTTTAAAATTCGTACCCCTATTCTCATGAACGTGTAGAGGTATTAAATTGAAATTCATATCAAATACTCAGCTCTATAGGTAATACCTTTAAGCTCTAACAAAATCAAACTTCTTTGGCAACACAATCAAAAGAAACAGCAATTTAAGCCGCATATTTTAAAACTAGCAACTACTCGCAAGGGAATCAAAACCTAAATGGTACTTCCAGTCGACCTAGAATCTTGAAATATGGCGTGAAGGAATGTTTTGTACCACATATAAAGCAAAAAATCCGAAAACCTTAAATTATTAGTTACATCACTTTTTTTTAATTAATATAATCTTATAATATTTCCTCATGAACGCTCAGAGATAGCATGTTGAAACTCATATCAACCACTTGGGTCTAATTGCTTTTAAGCTGTGAAAATAAAACAAATTTCTAAGTCAACTCAAAAACGCAATGATTTTTCGAAACTCGCAACTCCTTGCAAGGGAATCAGAACCCAAATTTATATTCTTATTTTAAACATAATTACGTAGTAGTTGTTACCGGAATGACCGCGACCTATCTCCATGTATTAGGGACAATTTTTTTTCAAACAAATTGTCAAATTATATTATAATATTATATAGTCAAACATATTATCAGGCACTGTCCAATTATATGTTGCAATAGAATGCATAAATACAACAATATACGGCACTTAGATTTTTATGGCGCGGATTTTAGAATGAATTCCCAAAATAGAATTTCCACATATTTATCATTCATAAACATGTTTCCGTTAATAAACACCAGCACTACACGAAGTAGTACAACTATAGATAACAATTTAACTTCAATGTTCAATGTGGTACTATTCATACCTTTCAGTAACTATTTACAGATCAGTTTCATATTTAATACTTAATTAAGACATATGAAAAAGTATTTCATATGATTTTTCACATGCTATTTGTGAATCATGCCATGCCTAGTGCTAGGAGAGTAGGCCAGTGCATATTTGGCTCACCTAAGGACTCCAGGGCTCGCGAACTGTTATTTAATTGTGCAATTACACGTTTAAGACCATAAGGGGATTCTTTGGTAATTGAGTCGATGTTAAATAAAGCCGTAACCTAATTGTGTATCCACAATCGTTATCAACGCGCTCGCCGTATAAGCTCCATGTAATTTTATCATTCTTCAGTATCTATCATACAGCAGAAAACTCGGTACAATGAATTACCACATGTGGTTTATGACGTGTGTATAGATCCAGTGATGCCCTAAAATAGTAAAATTTGTTTATTTCATCAACGGAATGTGACTAGAAAAAAAATCATAAAATTCCAACCAAATATCATAAATGATCCACAAAAGTTTAGCCATTAAATGTTGTGTAGTTTAACAAGCCTATGGTTGTTACGATAGGAAGTCCCATTAGTGACAGAGGAACCCTTTCAGTAAATATCTATTTACACACAAAGGCAATTTAGGCACAAATCTTTAAGAAGTATTAATTATTTAAGAGTTTATGATAAATCGCAAACAATGCCAAGAATTATGTCAATTATTTAGTGATTCGGGTTTATGAACATACAAGTGCTTTATAAAAACGTTAAAATTACAAATTGGTAAGAGTAGACAATTGATGTTAGTGAAGAAACATATTACATATTAAAGGTATTACTATAAACTTGCTACACTTAATCCCACAAAAGGTTCCACACAAAAACTCGTAAAGAAAACCTATGCACAGGTACAATATATAATATACAGTAGGTATAACAGGTAAAATAATAATATCTAGTGGATAAGGAACGTTGTATATAATTAGTGTTTTAATTATGAGTATTTTTGACTAATTAAACTTAATAAATAAGCCACGACCTTGCTTTTTATGAGCTTTAATGAAATACCAACATAGGCATACTTTAAAATTGCAAAAATTATTCAAAATAAATGTGTTATAATTATATATTTCCTTCTTACCTTAAAAAATTATGAAACTACACTAAAATACAACCTGATCATGAGAGTACTTAAGAAGAAGATTTTTTTAATTTTATTTTATTTGCTAAAGATGTGGTGTTACATGTTACAAAAGGTTCAGCTCATCTAGCTTTTCATAAGCATGCAAATACAATTTATTACAATACAAATAAACAATGTTATGTCAAATTAAAAAGAATTTTAAAATCTACTATCATGTCACATACAAAACAAATACTAAAGAATAAACAAATCAAAATATGTCAATTAGTTCCATAATTCATTAACACTGTAGAACATATGGGCTTTCAACCAATTTATTAATTTTTGTTTAAAGCGTGTCAGTGGGAGTGCTTTTATATCATTTGGGTTCGCGTTATATACTTTTATACACATTGCAAAACTCTGTTTTTGAAAAAAGAGCCATGCGAGGTGGAATGTCAAAAACCAATCGATCCGGATTCCAGGTTTCTGGGGTAATTATTGGGTAACTTATGGGGTTCCATTGAAAATATGATATCTGCAGAATCGTAAATAAACCCACAATTTCCGTGACCCGATGAAGTCGAAGAAGTGAAGAAGACCAGACGAACCAAATGTTGAGAAAAGTTCAAGAAAACAAAAATCACTTTCATAAAATTAAAAGTGTATTATCTCAAGTAATGGTTAGGTATAGCAGAATGACCAACTAAAATCAGTCATCACTGTTGGCAGGTAACGAAAATGTCATTGATTAAATATGCATATTATGTACAAATGCCATTGCATTCAAGTGTTCGTATAACGTTGCTGATAAACTTATAGCAGGCGCTATTATTTCTTAACAAAGCAAAGAAGATTAGAATATAAGAGAAACAAAATAAAGCATATATTGAAAGAGTATTATGCCCATTAAAACCCTATTAACGAAAAAACAACAGCTATTGAGAGTAAAGAAACCTCTGTATTTTAACTAATGATAATATTGTTTAGCAGCCGAAATGCTGCACAATATAAAAAACTGTTTTTCCTTATTTATTTCTAGTTCAGAACAATTATTAGACATGGTATTGACGTCATATCTTTTGCGACAATCATTGACAAAAAACTCGCAAGTATGTTTTATCTGCAATGTAGCAGGATCGTATAACGTTGAAAAATGTATGTAGCACATGCAATGAGAGTGAACCAAGACCGATCAAGACGGTCGATTTATCGATAGCATATATAGCCTATCATTTTCATCGACACTGTTTATTGTTCGTTTGTATTTTATTTTACTATCTATTGTTGCCTTACCCATCGATGTTGGCGTTTTGTAGGTAGTATTGAATAATATTATAGGCTCTATTTATCGGAGTTGATATGTTTGATGATGAAACATTTAGATTGCAAACCCAGTTTGTTTTATTTTTGGTTAGTTTCTCAGGGTTTGGGAAATATGAGTATGAATGATGGATCACACGGCATTGGTGCATTATGCGTCTCACACATTATTCATGTATCGTTTCATAGAAGTCATCACGCCATAAAGAATATAATGGTTTTACTATGCATACGGTGGTCAGTGGAATAAAGGACGGCTACACATCTTAAGTCCCAAGTTCGATACCCAGGTCGGGCGAAGTAAGATAATATAAACGTTTCTTTAGAGATGATGACCTGTGTAACCTGCGATTGGCAATGATCCTGAGTAACGGCGACAATGCTCTCACCACATGTCACATTGGGACTTAACATATGTTCGGTGGGAAATGGGTTCCATTACTGCTACCCCTGCCATATCGGTGATAATAGGCGTGAAAATATGTATAAGTTATGAAAAAATTACTATATTTATATAATAATATATACATATAAGGAAGGGTTATGATTTTAACAAAATCGCTGTCAAAAACAAGACTGAAGACAATACCTACTTGGTATCATGTTCGTTCCACAGCGATTTTGTAAAATTTGTAAAAATACCAGCAATTGTAGTTTATGAAACTCAATGTGTTATCGCTGCTCGATTGTCTTCAGTCTTGATTTTATTGTTAAAGAAATGCCACCAGTCTGGCGTCAAAATATCGGTAGTGTACGCGTAACGCAAGCTCCGCTTCTTAACGACCTGTTAACGAGACGGAAGAAGAGCGTAGGCAACGTTTGGAGGATCACAAAATGCGTATTTCTCTAGCGCCACCTACCATGGTTCCGGAAGAACCCAAACAGGCGAGTTCAAGCGAGAATCAACTAATAAACATTTCTCTATATACGTTTGAGTATTTGATACAAACCAACAGTGGATAACGCCGCAGAATTGGTCGACTTCGGTACAATGTCCACTATTTGTCCATATCGCAATGCTTTAGAGGTTTCGACTCGGACTACTAGGATTATGTTGTGCGAGGGCAACATACCACAAGTGACACCGCCACGAGAGCCACTGGAGTCATTACTTACTGCCCTTACTGGCCGAACTCCACGAACCTTTAATTAAGAGGTTCGTGGAGAGAATTTCATGCAGTATACTCAAAAGTACAACAGTGTGTTCCAAATGGCAACATTCGGGGTGAAAATAACTGAGAAACGGGGTTTCAGGCCAACTTCAAAGTATATCACATTAGACCAGACACATCTATCACATCAAATATACAAAAGTCATAATTCTACTGCGGCTCATAAATAAATAATAAATGATGTTCGTAATTAAATAATTGCCGTTTTATTTCGTTACATGGTCCGACTATAAAAAGAAAATATGGTCTCATTTCCATTATAAGCACACCCGTGCGGACCCGGGCGGCCCGCTAGTAGATAACAAATGCAAGAGGTCTCAGTACTAACATCCACATCCACCGAAGACATTATAAGTCCCATCGTGACATGTGGTGAATACTCTATATCATTGTCACCGTCTCTCGGTTACATCACCAATCAGTTTTGATAAAGCAACATCAACTGCACCTTGCCCGAACTGGGAATAAAACTCGAAACCTCCAGTTTCTTAGCTTGTATCCGCTCGAACACCGAGGCGAAGTTGAGGTTTAGTTTTCTCATATCGCTAATCTAAACATGGAAATAGCGGCCTAGTCTCTATATTCAAAATATATAGTAGTTTATTTATCTATCTTATTAAATTAATAAATATCCTCGGACATTCCTTTTACACACAGCCATCTGGTCCCAAACTAAGCAGAGCCTGTACTATGGAAACCAGATTACTGATATACTACATGTACCTACCTACAACTTTTTTATTAGTTCAATACTTAAATAGATAAATATATATAAGGGTGTAAATACACCCAGACACAAATCAAACAGACATGTACATGCACACAAATGTTTGTCCTGGGTGGGAATCGAACTCGCCACCTGCAGTCAGGGTCGCTAACCATCAAGCCAACTGGCTTGTCAAAGTGCCTGATATTGAGGGATAATCCTGATACTGTTAGTATCTGTCCTAATATTATAAATCGGTATGCTATTAAAGATGGTTACACTTTGACTGCTAAATCTTTGTGTACAGGGAAAGAGTAAATACGAGTAAAACCGCGGGCGCAGCTAGTAATTTTGTAAACGCGAAAGTTAGTGAGGTTGGATGGAAATTAGTTACTCTGTCACGCAATAACTATTAAACTGATTTTGATGAAACTAAGCGCATGCATAGTTCAAATCCCGAGTTAACACATGGATACTTTATATCCCGAGAAAAGGTTACATATCTCGGGAACGCGGGTGAAACCGTGAGGCATAGTGAGTTAATACACAAACGATACAACCAATAAAAATGGGTACCCTATGCACTGAAATGTATAAAACAATAGATTTAGTTAGTGAAAAACAAGAAGAAAAACATCTTGTAAATAAGTAGATTCATATTCATGATATTGTGTGCGTGTATTTAAGTGGGTCCCTGGATGTTTTGTGTTCACAATTGAGCACAAGTGGCGTTGCCAACGGAATCACGGATTTATTAGTTTTATTCCCTCAAGCATTATGTTAGGCCTAGTCGACTAGTCGTGTTCGGATATACATGTGTACACTTATGCATACCTATTTATTAACATTAGCGAGATATTGACGAGCCAGTTGGCTTGGCGGTAGAGATACTGACTCCCACGCCACAGGTCGTGGGTTTGATTCCCACCCAGAACAAACATTTATGACCAAGAACATGTCTTATTTAATTATTTTCTGATCTTGGCCTAGTTTATTTCAGTACGGTTTGTCACAAGTTTTTTCATAGATGACTAACCTTGTTAGGACAAAGGTACTTATATCTTTCTTTTCAGCCGCAAAATCAATCAATCAAATATTTCAAAGCGACAAATTTCATAAGATTATAAAATTACTTGAACGTATCCTATTTTTGAACTAGAACTTCCTATAAAACATGATGAAGGGTTGAATGACAGTAGTTTATTAAAATACCGAATTCAAAAACCCCATAAGCACTAAAAAGTTCAAAATAATACAATCTATGTGTATCTAATCAATCAAATATATGTGATCTTAATAATTAATCGATATCCTAAGCTAGCCGAGTTTATTGCCGGCTCTTCTCAGTATAAAACAACCTTCCGAACCGGTATTAGAGTCCTATTTATAGTAAAGGTCTATTTGAATAAAAATATTTTCATTTTATTCATTACCTACATTACTCCACAGTCAAATTTAACAATATAAGGAGTCGATGCCGAGAAAAGTAGCTCCGATCTGAATAAATATTGCATAAAATCTTTTTGTCTATTTATGTAAATATCTTCTTACTTATTCGTAAACTAGCTAAACCCGCGGTTTCACCCGCTCGCGATATTCGTTTTTGCTTAGCTTCATTCGTTTTCTTTTAGCTAGGTTAACAAGGGTCATAGCGCAATGTTAACTGCCTATACTATTCCTCATAAATCTGGCTATCGTATATAATAATAAAAATAAGAGATACAGGCTTGCCACAGACACCAAACATTGTTAAATTTTATTAGGTATTTAAGTAATGTTTTAAATAGACTGTGCCAATAAAGAAATCAGAATTCGTTTAATAGTTTGCTAAATGAATCCAAAGATTTAGCAAAAGTGTGGGGGGTAACAACTGTTTTTAGAAACAGTAGGCGAAAGATAACGAAGCGTTTTTTTGATGAGTTATCACAAGATGAGAGAATTTCCGACCCGGAATCCTATTTCAAAGTCAATGTATACTATTGCTGTTTAGATATATTAATTTCTCAAACTAAAGAAAGATTTCAGAGCCTTTGCAACCTGAGTAGTATATTCGAAATATTACAACCGGTGAAACTCCTATCTTCTTCAAGCGAAGAGATATTAAACGCTTCCGGAAAACTGTCTGCTAAATACAGTAAAGACATCTCACTTAATCTTTGTGACCAATTAAAGGCTCTAAAAACATGCTTAAATTCTGAAATTAAAAAAAATTATTCCATTAAAGAACTCATTGAATTATTGCTAGTAAAATTCAATAGTCTTGCATCCAGTTTTCCCGAGGTAATCACAGCATGCTTTTTATTCTTGACCCTTCCAGTTACAACCGCAACGGCAGAAAGAAGTTTTTCAAAATTAAAACTAATAAAAAATTACTTAAGAACTTCGATGGGACAAGAACGGCTGTCAGACATCTCACTATTGTCCATAGAGGCAGAAACTTTAGAAAAACTAAAATCATCATCAGCCATAAGTGATTTAATAAATCAGTTTGCCGAAAAAAAGGCAAGGAGAGTGAATATTTAAAATTCGATTTTTATTTGTAAAATGGGTAAATTATGTGATAAATAAATATTTCTTTTCACAATATTTTTTTTCTTTTGTGAAAAATCTTTACCTACCCGACAAGGCACGCTACGCCACTGTCCTGTCTAGACCTGGTATAAAAATGTATCATGAAACCATTAGTAGACGTCTCAAAAAAAATCTTTACTGACTACTTCCAGCAAATAAATATACGAAGTTCAGTTGAATATTTGGCGGCTACGGTACATACTACGGACGAGGATATATATATTTTATTGATAATCACACGCAACAAGGAATATACACACAATAAATTCACCTCCTTTATTTAAATTTCTTCGGAATCAAAAAGGACATAACTTTTACGCAGTCACTCACTAGATGGCGCTGACTCGTTTTAAAACGCGCTATGGTTACGTTCTCAGCAAGCTTTCATCTTAAATCGACGCACACATTTACTTTATCACCTGTAGCCTGCTTGGAGTCATTATCCAAGCTAGCAAAATAATTTTTTGAAGTGGTTTTCTTGGATCTATTGTCCAAAAAAGCTGCATAATATTATATTATATGATATCATTGTACGTGTTATATCTACACGTTGATGTGTTGGTCGCGAAATGATGTAATTGAAGCATCCAGTTATAAATTATTAAATATCCGGTCGGTCAGGGACATCATCATCAGGAATTGAGTATGCATCAAAATTGAAGTATGAAATTAAAATAATAATGTGGCAGTTTATGTTTGAATAGATTTCTTTCATTATTTATAATGTTTTTTCAGCAGCACCATTCCCTTGCGGTCTATACGGTGACGTTAAGGAATGCAGACCACACCAGGATTCTTTTTTCAGAAGAATTTTATTGTTTCACACGCGTATTACGTACGTACCTATTTCCTCAGCTTCCAACCATTTGAGTGAGTATCTATCAACACAATATAATATTTGCCTTTAACTGTGCAAAATCTGCACGTAGACGTCGCCAAGGAGCTGCTGTAAATTACCACGGGTGTATAGACGAGTGGGGGGTGCATCCCTAAAAATTCTACAGGCCTTATAATCCCTACAAAAACCTTGCATATCAATCATAGGCCAGCATACATTCTAGCAAACGATATCATTTTGACAATACCTACATGACCAGTGTAAATATCTATTTTCGTAATTTGGACGGAATAACCGCTTTATATTCATATGAGAGACTTCTTTAATTAGACTAGACTATCATAATGTTGACTTCTTCACATTCACATGAAAAGGCCAACCAAACATGATATACACTCAAATTTTAATTAAAAATTAAATTAAACTTATTTGTTTCAAATGAATACCCTACACGCAGCCGTTTGTGGAATGTCTCCTTTGGGACCCAAGATGAATGGTAGAGGTTTATGATCGTACCTTCAAGTGGAAATCCTCTTATAAAATACATAAATGTACAAAAATGCACAACCTAGCTAACCCAAGCTATCCAACCAATTTTTCATGAATTGATTGTTAGTTAGCTTAAAACATTGTTTCATTTGTTAATATTTTTTTTTTTTGATAGATTTATTTTATTACAATTTTGAGACTTAACTATAATATAATAATCGTTTATTTTGACTCAAAATAGTAGTAAAAATATACATGTTTGCTCTTATTCAGTATACATAAGCTAGTAGCACATTTTGACCATTGATGCCTAAACTAGTTGCACAAAGCAACTGTTCTATAGACATCAATATCCCATACCTTTTATGACAACTATGTACCTGTTATATGATTCATAAATCAGTGGTCTTTGTGTACCTGTTCAATTTGGTTTAAGATTTTAATAATTTATATATACTTTGAATAATTATAATACAATCAATTTATATACCAAACTGTATTGTAATTTAAATAGTCCTCCACTTAGGTAGTACAAAGTATAGAGCGCTAATATTCTATTATTATTATTACTTTGTTATGTATTGTTGTAGGTATAAGTACCGTATATTATTGCCGATGCCACTTAATCTTTTCGACTTAATTTTTTTCTAAATCCCTAAGAGTCAAGCGGTCGCAGTGATACAAATCTTTATCGCTTGTCAAAAACTCTTTTTTAATAATAAGTACAATGGATGGATTAAACACATAATTAATAACAGGGTGTAAATTTACCAATCCTAAAATGCTTTCAGTTGAGTAGCATTACAAGGGCTCCATATTTGAGCTATTAGACCCATTTCTACATTTTTACATATGATACGGTTTCCTGTAAAAATGTACATTTTTAGGGTTCCGTAGCATCACTTTGTTGTCGGTGAGGTATCAAGCTGACATTTATATCTAATACTCAAATCTACCGTAATTTAGAGCTCTGAAAAAATCAGACTTCTCAGCCAACGCAATCAAAAGATACAGCCGTTTATGCAACAAAATTCCGAAAGTTTTTGACATTCGCAAGGGAATCAATTCCTACAGGGTACTTCCCGAGAACTCAGAATCTTAAAATTTGGTTCGATGCAACGTAATAGAGCACAGATAAAAGAAAAATTGCGAAAGGCATACATTTTTATATTCCATTTATTTCATATAATAAAAATAGGTTTAATAATTTTAAAATTCGTACCCCTATTCTCATGAACGTGTAGAGGTATTAAATTGAAATTCATATCAAATACTCAGCTCTATAGGTAATACCTTTAAGCTCTAACAAAATCAAACTTCTTTGGCAACACAATCAAAAGAAACAGCAATTTAAGCCGCATATTTTAAAACTAGCAACTACTCGCAAGGGAATCAAAACCTAAATGGTACTTCCAGTCGACCTAGAATCTTGAAATATGGCGTGAAGGAATGTTTTGTACCACATATAAAGCAAAAAATCCGAAAACCTTAAATTATTAGCGACATCACTTTTTTTTTATTAATATAATCTTATAATATTTCCTCATGAACGCTCAGAGATAGCATGTTGAAACTCATATCAACCACTTGGGTCTAATAGCTTTTAAGCTGTGAAAATAAAACAAATTTCTAAGTCAACTCAAAAATTTTTTTTCAAACAAATTGTCAAATTATATTATAATATTATATAGTCAAACATATTATCAGGCACTGTCCAATTATATGTTGCAATAGAATGCATAAATACAACAATATACGGCACTTAGATTTTTATGGCGCGGATTTTAGAATGAATTCCCAAAATAGAATTTCCACATATTTATCATTCATAAACATGTTTCCGTTAATAAACACCAGCACTACACGAAGTAGTACAACTATAGATAACAATTTAACTTCAATGTTCAATGTGGTACTATTCATACCTTTCAGTAACTATTTACAGATCAGGTTCATATTTAATACTTAATTAAGACATATGAAAAAGTATTTTATATGATTTTTCACATGCTATTTGTGAATCATGCCATGCCTAGTGCTAGGAGAGTAGGCCAGTGCATATTTGGCTCACCTAAGGACTCCAGGGCTCGCGAACTGTCATTTAATTGTGCAATTACACGTTTAAGACCATAAGGGGATTCTTTGGTAATTGAGTCGATGTTAAATAAAGCCGTAACCTAATTTTGTATCCACAATCGTTATCAACGCGCTCGCCTTATAAGCTCCATGTAATTTTATCTTCAGTATCTATCATACAGCAGATAACTCGGTACAATGAATTACCACATGTGGTTTATGACGTGTGTATAGATCCAGTGATGCCCTAAAATAGTAAAATTTGTTTATTTCATCAACGGAATGTGACTAGAAAAAAAATCATAAAATTCCAACCAAATATCATAAATGATCCACAAAAGTTTAGCCATTAAATGTTGTGTAGTTTAACAAGCCTATGGTTGTTACGATAGGAAGTCCCATTAGTGACAGAGGAACCCTTTCAGTAAATATCTATTTACACACAAAGGCAATTTAGGCACAAATCTTTAAGAAGTATTAATTATTTAAGAGTTTATGATAAATCGCAAACAATGCCAAGAATTATGTCAATTATTTAGTGATTCGGGTTTATGAACATACAAGTGCTTTATAAAAACGTTAAAATTACAAATTGGTAAGAGTAGACAATTGATGTTAGTGAAGAAACATATTACATATTAAAGGTATTACTATAAACTTGCTACACTTAATCCCACAAAAGGTTCCACACAAAAACTCGTAAAGAAAACCTATGCACAGGTACAATATATAATATACAGTAGGTATAACAGGTAAAATAATAATATCTAGTGGATAAGGAACGTTGTATATAATTAGTGTTTTAATTATGAGTATTTTTGACTAATTAAACTTAATAAATAAGCCACGACCTTGCTTTTTATGAGCTTTAATGAAATACCAACATAGGCATACTTTAAAATTGCAAAAATTATTCAAAATAAATGTGTTATAATTATATATTTCCTTCTTACCTTAAAAAATTATGAAACTACACTAAAATACAACCTGATCATGAGAGTACTTAAGAAGAAGATTTTTTTAATTTTATTTTATTTGCTAAAGATGTGGTGTTACATGTTACAAAAGGTTCAGCTCATCTAGCTTTTCATAAGCATGCAAATACAATTTATTACAATACAAATAAACAATGTTATGTCAAATTAAAAAGAATTTTAAAATCTACTATCATGTCACATACAAAACAAATACTAAAGAATAAACAAATCAAAATATGTCAATTAGTTCCATAATTCATTAACACTGTAGAACATATGGGCTTTCAACCAATTTATTAATTTTTGTTTAAAGCGTGTCAGTGGGAGTGCTTTTATATCATTTGGGTTCGCGTTATATACTTTTATACACATTGCAAAACTCTGTTTTTGAAAAAAGAGCCATGCGAGGTGGAATGTCAAAAACCAATCGATCCGGATTCCAGGTTTCTGGGGTAATTATTGGGTAACTTATGGGGTTCCATTGAAAATATGATATCTGCAGAATCGTAAATAAACCCACAATTTCCGTGACCCGATGAAGTCGAAGAAGTGAAGAAGACCAGACGAACCAAATGTTGAGAAAAGTTCAAGAAAACAAAAATCACTTTCATAAAATTAAAAGTGTATTATCTCAAGTAATGGTTAGGTATAGCAGAATGACCAACTAAAATCAGTCATCACTGTTGGCAGGTAACGAAAATGTCATTGATTAAATATGCATATTATGTACAAATGCCATTGCATTCAAGTGTTCGTATAACGTTGCTGATAAACTTATAGCAGGCGCTATTATTTCTTAACAAAGCAAAGAAGATTAGAATATAAGAGAAACAAAATAAAGCATATATTGAAAGAGTATTATGCCCATTAAAACCCTATTAACGAAAAAACAACAGCTATTGAGAGTAAAGAAACCTCTGTATTTTAACTAATGATAATATTGTTTAGCAGCCGAAATGCTGCACAATATAAAAAACTGTTTTTCCTTATTTATTTCTAGTTCAGAACAATTATTAGACATGGTATTGACGTCATATCTTTTGCGACAATCATTGACAAAAAACTCGCAAGTATGTTTTATCTGCAATGTAGCAGGATCGTATAACGTTGAAAAATGTATGTAGCACATGCAATGAGAGTGAACCAAGACCGATCAAGACGGTCGATTTATCGATAGCATATATAGCCTATCATTTTCATCGACACTGTTTATTGTTCGTTTGTATTTTATTTTACTATCTATTGTTGCCTTACCCATCGATGTTGGCGTTTTGTAGGTAGTATTGAATAATATTATAGGCTCTATTTATCGGAGTTGATATTTGATGATGAAACATTTAGATTGCAAACCCAGTTTGTTTTATTTTTGGTTAGTTTCTCAGGGTTTGGGAAATATGAGTATGAATGATGGATCACACGGCATTGGTGCATTATGCGTCTCACACATTATTCATGTATCGTTTCATAGAAGTCATCACGCCATAAAGAATATAATGGTTTTACTATGCATACGGTGGTCAGTGGAATAAAGGACGGCTACACATCTTAAGTCCCAAGTTCGATACCCAGGTCGGGCGAAGTAAGATAATATAAACGTTTCTTTAGAGATGATGACCTGTGTAACCTGCGATTGGCAATGATCCTGAGTAACGGCGACAATGCTCTCACCACATGTCACATTGGGACTTAACATATGTTCGGTGGGAAATGGGTTCCATTACTGCTACCCCTGCCATATCGGTGATAATAGGCGTGAAAATATGTATAAGTTATGAAAAAATTACTATATTTATATAATAATATATACATATAAGGAAGGGTTATGATTTTAACAAAATCGCTGTCAAAAACAAGACTGAAGACAATACCTACTTGGTATCATGTTCGTTCCACAGCGATTTTGTAAAATTTGTAAAAATACCAGCAATTGTAGTTTATGAAACTCAATGTGTTATCGCTGCTCGATTGTCTTCAGTCTTGATTTTATTGTTAAAGAAATGCCACCAGTCTGGCGTCAAAATATCGGTAGTGTACGCGTAACGCAAGCTCCGCTTCTTAACGACCTGTTAACGAGACGGAAGAAGAGCGTAGGCAACGTTTGGAGGATCACAAAATGCGTATTTCTCTAGCGCCACCTACCATGGTTCCGGAAGAACCCAAACAGGCGAGTTCAAGCGAGAATCAACTAATAAACATTTCTCTATATACGTTTGAGTATTTGATACAAACCAACAGTGGATAACGCCGCAGAATTGGTCGACTTCGGTACAATGTCCACTATTTGTCCATATCGCAATGCTTTAGAGGTTTCGACTCGGACTACTAGGATTATGTTGTGCGAGGGCAACATACCACAAGTGACACCGCCACGAGAGCCACTGGAGTCATTACTTACTGCCCTTACTGGCCGAACTCCACGAACCTTTAATTAAGAGGTTCGTGGAGAGAATTTCATGCAGTATACTCAAAAGTACAACAGTGTGTTCCAAATGGCAACATTCGGGGTGAAAATAACTGAGAAACGGGGTTTCAGGCCAACTTCAAAGTATATCACATTAGACCAGACACATCTATCACATCAAATATACAAAAGTCATAATTCTACTGCGGCTCATAAATAAATAATAAATGATGTTCGTAATTAAATAATTGCCGTTTTATTTCGTTACATGGTCCGACTATAAAAAGAAAATATGGTCTCATTTCCATTATAAGCACACCCGTGCGGACCCGGGCGGCCCGCTAGTAGATAACAAATGCAAGAGGTCTCAGTACTAACATCCACATCACTCAATATGAAGAAGACTTGAAGAATGCCAGCGGTGATGCAGCCAACAAAATAATTGCTGGTTTGTCCAAGGATTTCACCGATTTCAAAAGCCTTGTCTGGAAAACGATGAGTGTGCTGAAATCCCAGATGGAGTTACTGGTGGTTGGTTTAGACAGGCATGAGATGGCATCTCGGTTGAAAGTACTTCTGCTCCATGGGTTAGCTGAAGAAAAGGAAACTGACCCTGGCAAAGCACTCCTTGGTGTCTTGGCTGATCACATGGAAGCGCAACACATCAGCCCGAAGGACATAGCTGCTTGTCACCGTCTTGGTAATAACACCAGCAAACCACGCCCTCTCTTAATCCGGTTTGAAAGCCGCATCCTGCGAGGTGAGGTATGGAGGAATAAGTCCAAGTTAAAAGGCTCCGGCCTGACACTTTCCGAGTTCCTTACTAAGCCTAGGCATGACGTCTTCATGCATGCGCGGAAATTGTATGGCATGAAGCAGTGTTGAACGTCCGACGGAAAAATCGTCATTCAGGTCACAGAGAGGTTGCGACGAAAGATCGAGAGTGCAGCTGAACTTCGGGAACTTATAGCTCAGTTCCCTGTACCCGAATCACAAGACGATGTCAATATCCGAGCCAAGGCCGTGGCTCCTCAGCAGACTGTGAAGCCGGATAAAAGAACCCGCAAACCAGCAAAATGATAGTGCCACAAGTAATTTGTATCTTCGTGTAGGTAACTTAATTTATTTGTTTATTTTCTTTGCTGTCTGACCTCTAATTAAATTTTATCATCTGTCAGTTCTGTCACCTGTCATTAGCTGTCATATTCCACAAACGTTCGGAAATGTTTTAAAACTAATGTTTGTCTATATATATTTTCTTTTTATTCATTGTCTTGTTATCTATAGTTTAAAATGTAAAAGGTTATTTATTTTTTAAGTTCATTTTTACAACTGGCGAGTGCATCGGGTTAACGTAAAAAACAAAACTTATTTTAAATTAGTGTATTTTGGTTAGTATTTAAATAGCATTAGTTAGTATTATAGTATTATTTATTTGGTATATATATACTCATATATTTATATATTACTATGTTGAATGAACTAATTGATGATAGTTTTTTTTCTTGTTCATCTTCTTGTGCTTCGGATGGGAGCTTCGCTAGTGCTTTTAGCGATGACGACTCCCTACACCTTCGTGACCAACTTTTCTCAACTTTTTCCTGTTGTCGCAAATTCTTTAACGCTGTACATATTAATGCTCAAAGCATTCCAGCGCATTACTCTGATCTGCTGTCGTCCTTTGACTCTGATCTTGTTCATGCTGTCCTTGTTTCCGAAACTTTTCTTAAGCCTGCACTTCCTTCCACGCAGTATGCTCTGCCTGGTTATAAAATTGTGCGTAATGACAGAACAGGCAAAGGATGTGGAGGGGTTGACATTTATCTCCGTGGCGACATTAACTACAAAATAGTAGATCAGTCTCCGAGTGATTATTCAAAATTTGCTGAACACCTTTTTGTTGAAATAGATTTTCAACACACAAAATTACTTTTAGGCGTTTATTACAATCCATCCTGTCAGATTGACTACTTTTCTTCATTTGAAGCTAAATTAGAAACTCTTTCCCCACTATATCATCACACAATTATCCTCGGAGACTTCAATACTTGCTTGCTTAAGGGGGATACACGCAGCCGTAAACTCCAGTCTATTGTGTGTTCTGTCAATATGCACATACTTCCATTGAATGCTACACACAGGGCTCCTCACTGTACGCCGTCACTCTTAGACCTTATTCTTGTTTCTGACCCTTACAAAGTAGCCACACACGGACAGCTCTCTGCCTCCTTTTCCTATCATGATCTCATATATTTATCCTATAAAATTTGCCCTCCTAAACGCAAGACCAAATTTCTCGAGCTTCGTAGTTTTAAAAACATTGATTTGGAACGTTTGAGAGTGGAAGCGAATAGTCTAGATTGGTCGTCTGTTTTAAATTGTGAGGATCTGGACACTAAGGTTGCAATCTTTACCAGGTCGGTGTTGGGGCTTTATGACACACATGCTCCGCTTAAAAAAGTTAGGGTAAAGCACCTTCCTGCTCCTTGGCTTACTACAGACATAAAAAATGTGATGTCCAAGCGTGACAAGGCTAAGATGATGTATAGGAAGCGACCTACTGAGGAAAATTGGGATCGGTATAAGACAATACGAAATCGCTGCAGTCGTCTGTGTAGAAATGCTAAAATGCGCCACATTCACAAATCAATAATTTCAACCACACACAAGTATGGCAATTCCTAAAAACTCTTGGTATTGGTAAATCGTTAAATAGGGATACTATTGACATAGACCTTAATGTGCTTAATGGGCATTTCTCAAGGTCGCCAATTACCCTCGATAATGATATAAAACTATCAACTTTAAAAGATCTTTCCAATCTTCCTCTGCCAGCTAATACTTCTTTCTCGTTCCACCCAGTTGCTGAATTAGATATTAAGAAATCCATCCTCTCTATCTCCACAAAAGCGGTAGGCGATGATGGTCTTCAACTCCAAATGTTTGTATTTATTCTTGATGAATTAGTTCCTGTCATAGCCCATATTGTAAATTTTTCTCTTTATAAATGTTCCTTTCCTTCAGCTTAGAAGAAGGCTCACGTCCTACCGCTCCCCAAAGTTCCAAATCCCTCCTGTTTATCACAGTTCCGCCCTATATCCATTCTTCCCATTCTGTCTAAGGTTCTTGAAAGTATTGTTCAGAATCAACTGTCACATTATCTCACTTCTAATAGCCTGCTAAGCCCATATCAGTCTGGATTCCGCACCGGCCATAGCACTGTCACTGCCCTTATTAAAATAACCGATGATATGAGATTAGCTATGGAGAATAAATGTCTCACAGTACTAGTCTTACTGGACTTTAGCAGCGCCTTTAACTCAGTTGATTTTGACATCCTCTTGGGAATCTTATCCTCACTTAATGTCTCTTCATCAGTAATTGAGTGGTTTAATTCTTATCTTCGGGGACGCTCGCAGTCTGTACACTATAACGAGGCTTTCTCCGACTGGTGTGAATTGGATGCGGGTGTCCCTCAAGGTGGTGTTCTGTCTCCGCTTCTTTTCTCTGTTTTTATAAACGACCTCTCCAGAATATTGACTTCTAACTACCATTTCTATGCTGACGATCTGCAGATTTATCGACATTTTAAAGTAGGGGAATTCGCTGAAGCTGTGGATGCCATCAACAGTGACCTTGATAAAATCAACAAGTGGGCTAAATCTTTCGGTCTATTAGTTAACCCAGCTAAATCTCAAGCCCTCATTGCTGGTGGCAAATACATGCTCACCTTAGTCGATCATCAGCGTCTCCCCCAAGTAGTGTATGATACCGTACCCATAGCTTACTCGAAAACCGCCAAAGATCTAGGTGTTCTTACTACAGAAGTGAGTAGAAGAGTCTATTATTCCTTCCAGTCTCTGAAACGTCTCCAAAAATTCTTACCACTTCAAACTAAGGTCACTCTTGCGCAAACTCTTCTTCTACCGCTTTTAGACTATGCGGATGTATGTTTTCTTGATGCAAAGGAGGAACTTCTCAACAAACTCGAACGACTGCAGAACTTGTGTATCCGGTTTATTTTTGGTCTCCGTAAGTACGACCATGTGTCGGAATTCCGGGCCAAATTAAAGTGGCTACCAATTCGGCGTCGTCGAGATACCCATATCCTTTCCCTTCTTTACACTATTCTACATAACCCCAACTCTCCAAACTATCTTCGTGAACGCTTTGAGTACCTCGTTCCTAGGGGTCAAGCCTGTCGCTCAGCTTCTTCTCTTCTTCTTTGTACTCCGCGTCACACCTCCAGCCGTTACCATGGTTCCTTTACTATCAGTGCAGTGCGTCTCTGGAATTCTCTCCCACACTCACTACGTGACAGCCCCTCCCTGAACGTGTTCAAGAAGAGAATAAAGGACCATTTCCTCTATAAATAACATAGTAGGTATTTATTTATGTATACATTTATTTAGGTATATTTATTTATTAATATATTTATTTGTGTATGTATATTTATATTTATTTTGTATTAAATAGGTTTATGCACACTATTCATTTTAATTGTACACTGGTTCTTACCCTCAATATATGTAGTTATCTCTATCACTCAAAGGTTTGCTGGTAGAAAACTCAATTTTGAGTTAAGCTCGCCTATGTACATGACATTTCTTATGTAAGTTTTAAATGTAAATTATTGGTGTACAATAAAGTATAATAATGGTTACGCTTTGACTGCTAAATCTTTGTATACAGGGAGAGAGTAAATACGAGTAAAACCGCGGGCGCAGCTAGTCATTTTGTAAACGCGAAAGTTAGTGAGGTTGGATGGACATTAGTTACTCTGTCACGCAATAACTATTAAACTGATTTTGATGAAACTAAGCGCATGAATAGTTCAAATCCCGAGTTAACACATGGATACTTTATATCCCGAGAAAAGGTTACATATCTCGGGAACGCGGGTGAAACCGCGAGGCATAGTGAGTTAATACACAAACGATACAACCAATAAAAATGGGTACCCTATGCACTGAAATGTATAAAAACAATAGATTTAGTTAGTGAAAAACAAGAAGAAAAACATCTTGTAAATAAGTAGATTCATATTCATGATATTGTGTGCGTGTATTTAAGTGGGTCCCTGGATGTTTTGTGTTCACAATTGAGCACAAGTGGCGTTGCCAACGGAATCACGGATTTATTAGTTTTATTCCCTCAAGCATTATGTTAGGCCTAGTCGACTAGTCGTGTTCGGATATACATGTGTACACTTATGCATACCTATTTATTAACATTAGCGAGATATTGACGAGCCAGTTGGCTTGGCGGTAGAGATACTGACTCCCACGCCACAGGTCGTGGGTTTGATTCCCACCCAGAACAAACATTTATGACCAAGAACATGTCTTATTTAATTATTTTCTGATCTTGGCCTAGTTTATTTCAGTACGGTTTGTCACAAGTTTTTTCATAGATGACTAACCTTGTTAGGACAAAGGTACTTATATCTTTCTTTTCAGCCGCAAAATCAATCAATCAAATATTTCAAAGCGACAAATTTCATAAGATTATAAAATTACTTGAACGTATCCTATTTTTGAACTAGAACTTCCTATAAAACATGATGAAGGGTTGAATGACAGTAGTTTATTAAAATACCGAATTCAAAAACCCCATAAGCACTAAAACGTTCGAAATAATACAATCTATGTGTATCTAATCAATCAAATATATGTGATCTTAATAATTAATCGATATCCTAAGCTAGCCGAGTTTATTGCCGGCTCTTCTCAGTATAAAACAACCTTCCGAACCGGTATTAGAGTCCTATTTATAGTAAAGGTCTATTTGAATAAAAATATTTTCATTTTATTCATTACCTACATTACTCCACAGTCAAATTTAACAATATAAGGAGTCGATGCCGAGAAAAGTAGCTCCGATCTGAATAAATATTGCATAAAATCTTTTTGTCTATTTATGTAAATATCTTCTTACTTATTAGTAAACTAGCTAAACCCGCGGTTTCACCCGCTCGCGATATTCGTTTTTGCTTAGCTTCATTCGTTTTCTTTTAGCTAGGTTAACAAGGGTCATAGCGCAATGTTAACTGCCTATACTATTCCTCATAAATCTGGCTATCGTATATAATAATAAAAATAAGAGATACAGGCTTGCCACAGACACCAAACATTGTTAAATTTTATTAGGTATTTAAGTAATCTTTTAAATAGACTGTGCCAATAAAGAAATCAGAATTCGTTTAATAGTTTGCTAAATGAATCCAAAGATTTAGCAAAAGAGTGGGGGGTAACAACTGTTTTTAAAAACAGTAGGCGAAAGATAACGAAGCGTTTTTTTGATGAGTTATCACAAGATGAGAGAATTTCCGACCCGGAATCCTATTTCAAAGTCAATGTATACTATTGCTGTTTAGATATATTAATTTCTCAAACTAAAATGCGATTTAAATACCATTGTGGATTGGTGTGAGGAGAATTCTATGTCACTAAACATAAAAAAGTGTCAGGTCATCACATTTACTAAATGCAGAGGTTCACTTAGGTTTGACTATAATATCGGAGGCATTATTATAGATAGAGTCAGTGTGGTTCGCGACTTGGGAGTGATGTTTGATTCCGCTATGTCCTTTAGACCTCATTACGATCAAATGTGCAGTAGGGCTAACCGTATGCTATCTTTTGTGCTTCGTAATTCAAAACCTTTTAGGCAACCAAGATCTTTGATAACATTATACTACTCTCTTGTAAGAAGCATAACAGAATATTGTTCATCTGTATGGTATCCCATTTATGATATTCATAAAGACCGTATAGAATCTATACAAAGGCGGTTTCTTAGAGCTCTATGCACAAAATACGGTTTGAGGCGCAAAATAGCGGAATATGACGATCGACTTCAAAAGTTCAAGATGATGAGTCTGGATAGGAGAAGATGGGTGAGCGACCTGTGCACTCTGCATAAGATTGCCAATGGCTCACTTGATAGCTCTCTAATAGAAAAATTAAACTTCAAAGTACCAACTCGATCTGTGCGTACTCCACATCTGTTTAACATACCTGCAAGTAACAATAATGTGTCCCTAAATAGTCCACTTTATAGAATGTGCAGTCAATATAATGACATGTGCTCTCAAGTTGATGTTTTCAATGATAGTCTTAATGTTTTTAGGAATTATTTGCGTAGAGAATAGATTTTTTATATTTAATTTGATGTACTTACCCTAATTATTATTATTATTTTGTGTATTGCTTTTTCTATTTTTTTTAATTTGTTCTTTTAACTAATATAATGGTTTATTATTGTTATTATTATGTTTTGCTTATTAGATGCTGTGTACAGTTATAATTGGACTTCAGGTTTATATAATGTTAATTATCTAGATTTATAAGTAATACACAATCTGTTGTCTGTTTCTGTACCTATAAAATAAAATAAAATAAAAATAAAATAAAGAAAGATTTCAGAGCCTTTGCAACCTGAGTAGTATATTCGAAATATTACAACCGGTGAAACTCCTATCTTCTTCAAGCGAAGAGATATTAAACGCTTCCGGAAAACTGTCTGCTAAATACAGTAAAGACATCTCACTTAATCTTTGTGACCAATTAAAGGCTCTAAAAACATGCTTAAATTCTGAAATTAAAAAAAATTATTCCATTAAAGAACTCATTGAATTATTGCTAGTAAAATTCAATAGTCTTGCATCCAGTTTTCCCGAGGTAATCACAGCATGCTTTTTATTCTTGACCCTTCTAGTTACAACCGCAACGGCAGAAAGAAGTTTTTCAAAATTAAAACTAATAAAAAATTACTTAAGAACTTCGATGGGACAAGAACGGCTGTCAGACATCTCACTATTGTCCATAGAGGCAGAAACTTTAGAAAAACTAAAATCATCATCAGCCATAAGTGATTTAATAAATCAGTTTGCCGAAAAAAAGGCAAGGAGAGTGAATATTTAAAATTCGATTTTTATTTGTAAAATGGGTAAATTATGTGATAAATAAATATTTCTTTTCACAATATTTTTTTTCTTTTGTGAAAAATCTTTACCTCTATATAAGGGCCTCCAAAAAAATTTTTATACCGGGCCCCGACAAGGCACGCTACGCCACTGTCCTGTCTAGACCTGGTATAAAAATGTATCATGAAACCATTAGTATACGTCTCAAAAAAAAATCTTTACTGACTACTTCCAGCAAATAAATATACGAAGTTCAGTTGAATATTTGGCGGCTACGGTACATACTACGGACGAGGATATATATATTTTATTGATAATCACACGCAACAAGGAATATACACACAATAAATTCACCTCCTTTATTTAAATTTCTTCGGAATCAAAAAGGACATAACTTTTACGCAGTCACTCACTAGATGGCGCTGACTCGTTTTAAAACGCGCTATGGTTACGTTCTCAGCAAGCTTTCATCTTAAATCGACGCACACATTTACTTTATCACCTGTAGCCTGCTTGGAGTCATTATCCAAGCTAGCAAAATAATTTTTTTAAGTGGTTTTCTTGGATCTATTGTCCAAAAAAGCTGCATAACATTATATTATATGATATCATTGTACGTGTTATATCTACACGTTGATGTGTTGGTCGCGAAATGATGTAATTGAAGCATCCAGTTATAAATTATTAAATATCCGGTCGGTCAGGGACATCATCATCAGGAATTGAGTATGCATCAAAATTGAAGTATGAAATTAAAATAATAATGTGGCAGTTTATGTTTGAATAGATTTCTTTCATTATTTATAATGTTTTTTCAGCAGCACCATTCCCTTGCGGTCTATACGGTGACGTTAAGGAATGCAGACCACACCAGGATTCTTTTTTCAGAAGAATTTTATTGTTTCACACGCGTATTACGTACGTACCTATTTCCTCAGCTTCCAACCATTTGAGTGAGTATCTATCAACACAATATAATATTTGCCTTTAACTGTGCAAAATCTGCACGTAGACGTCGCCAAGGAGCTGCTGTAAATTACCACGGGTGTATAGACGAGTGGGGGGTGCATCCCTAAAAATTCTACAGGCCTTATAATCCCTACAAAAACCTTGCATATCAATCATAGGCCAGCATACATTCTAGCAAACGATATCATTTTGACAATACCTACATGACCAGTGTAAATATCTATTTTCGTAATTTGGACGGAATAACCGCTTTATATTCATATGAGAGACTTCTTCACATTCACATGAAAAGGCCAACCAAACATGATATACACTCAAATTTTAATTAAAAATTAAATTAAACTTATTTGTTTCAAATGAATACCCTACACGCAGCCGTTTGTGGAATGTCTCCTTTGGGACCCAAGATGAATGGTAGAGGTTTATGATCGTACCTTCAAGTGGAAATCCTCTTATAAAATACATAAATGTACAAAAATGCACAACCTAGCTAACCCAAGCTATCCAACCAATTTTTCATGAATTGATTGTTAGTTAGCTTAAAACATTGTTTCATTTGTTAATAATTTTTTTTTTTGATAGATTTATTTTATTACAATTTTGAGACTTAACTATAATATAATAATCGTTTATTTTGACTCAAAATAGTAGTAAAAATATACATGTTTGCTCTTATTCAGTATACATAAGCTAGTAGCACATTTTGACCATTGATGCCTAAACTAGTTGCACAAAGCAACTGTTCTATAGACATCAATATCCCATACCTTTTATGACAACTATGTACCTGTTATATGATTCATAAATCAGTGGTCTTTGTGTACCTGTTCAATTTGGTTTAAGATTTTAATAATTTATATATACTTTGAATAATTATAATACAATCAATTTATATACCAAACTGTATTGTAATTTAAATAGTCCTCCACTTAGGTAGTACAAAGTATAGAGCGCTAATATTCTATTATTATTATTACTTTGTTATGTATTGTTGTAGGTATAAGTACCGTATATTATTGCCGATGCCACTTAATCTTTTCGACTTAATTTTTTTCTAAATCCCTAAGAGTCAAGCGGTCGCAGTGATACAAATCTTTATCGCTTGTCAAAAACTCTTTTTTAATAATAAGTACAATGGATGGATTAAACACATAATTAATAACAGGGTGTAAATTTACCAATCCTAAAATGCTTTCAGTTGAGTAGCATTACAAGGGCTCCATATTTGAGCTATTAGACCCATTTCTACATTTTTACATATGATACGGTTTCCTGTAAAAATGTACATTTTAAGGGTTCCGTAGCATCACTTTGTTGTCGGTGAGGTATCAAGCTGACATTTATATCTAATACTCAAATCTACCGTAATTTAGAGCTCTGAAAAAATCAGACTTCTCAGCCAACGCAATCAAAAGATACAGCCGTTTATGCAACAAAATTCCGAAAGTTTTTGACATTCGCAAGGGAATCAATTCCTACAGGGTACTTCCCGAGAACTCAGAATCTTAAAATTTGGTTCGATGCAACGTAATAGAGCACAGATAAAAGAAAAATTGCGAAAGGCATACATTTTTATATTCCATTTATTTCATATAATAAAAATAGGTTTAATAATTTTAAAATTCGTACCCCTATTCTCATGAACGTGTAGAGGTATTAAATTGAAATTCATATCAAATACTCAGCTCTATAGGTAATACCTTTAAGCTCTAACAAAATCAAACTTCTTTGGCAACACAATCAAAAGAAACAGCAATTTAAGCCGCATATTTTAAAACTAGCAACTACTCGCAAGGGAATCAAAACCTAAATGGTACTTCCAGTCGACCTAGAATCTTGAAATATGGCGTGAAGGAATGTTTTGTACCACATATAAAGCAAAAAATCCGAAAACCTTAAATTATTAGTTACATCACTTTTTTTTAATTAATATAATCTTATAATATTTCCTCATGAACGCTCAGAGATAGCATGTTGAAACTCATATCAACCACTTGGGTCTAATTGCTTTTAAGCTGTGAAAATAAAACAAATTTCTAAGTCAACTCAAAAACGCAATGATTTTTCGAAACTCGCAACTCCTTGCAAGGGAATCAAAACCCAAATTTATATTCTTATTTTAAACATAATTGTAGTTACCGGAATGACCGCGACATATCTCCATGTATGGGTAGGGGACAATTTTTTTTCAAACAAATTGTCAAATTATATTATAATATTATATAGTCAAACATATTATCAGGCACTGTCCAATTATATGTTGCAATAGAATGCATAAATACAACAATATACGGCACTTAGATTTTTATGGCGCGGATTTTAGAATGAATTCCCAAAATAGAATTTCCACATATTTATCATTCATAAACATGTTTCCGTTAATAAACACCAGCACTACACGAAGTAGTACAACTATAGATAACAATTTAACTTCAATGTTCAATGTGGTACTATTCATACCTTTCAGTAACTATTTACAGATCAGGTTCATATTTAATACTTAATTAAGACATATGAAAAAGTATTTCATATGATTTTTCACATGCTATTTGTGAATCATGCCATGCCTAGTGCTAGGAGAGTAGGCCAGTGCATATTTGGCTCACCTAAGGACTCCAGGGCTCGCGAACTGTTATTTAATTGTGCAATTACACGTTTAAGACCATAAGGAGATTCTTTGGTAATTGAGTCGATGTTAAATAAAGCCGTAACCTAATTTTGTATCCACAATCGTTATCAACGCGCTCGCCTTATAAGCTCCATGTAATTTTATCTTCAGTATCTATCATACAGCAGATAACTCGGTACAATGAATTACCACATGTGGTTTATGACGTGTGTATAGATCCAGTGATGCCCTAAAATAGTAAAATTTGTTTATTTCATCAACGGAATGTGACTAGAAAAAAAATCATAAAATTCCAACCAAATATCATAAATGATCCACAAAAGTTTAGCAAATCCTGCTAAAAATGCCAACTAAACGGATATGGATGAAACTTGGCACATAGATAGAGCAAATCCTGGAATAACATATAGGCTACTTTTTGGAAAATGTGATATCCCTCGGGAACGCTGTTAAAATCGCGGGGCACAGCTAGTAAAATACATTTTAAGAAAAACGGAATTAAGAAATATTTATAAGAAAGATATTTTACTTATTATATTTCCATTTTTCACTAACATTCTAAGAGATATGTGACGCTTAGGAGACCCTTGTGGATGTTTGTTGTGTCCGGGTTGAAATATACCTTCGTACATATACTAGCTGTTCCCTGCGGTTTCACCCGCGTTCCCGAGGGATGCAACATTTTCCTGGAACAAAAGCTATCCCATGTTACATCTATTACTCCCAAGAATATATGTACAAAGTTTCATGATGACGATTTAGTAGTTTTCGCGTGAAAGCGTAACAAACAAACTTACATTCACATTTATAATATTAGTAGGGATTTATTTCTAGAATAGAGATATAGCCAATGTATGTGCTAACGTAGATATTATTTACTGCACGAACTTTTGGAGTGGATAATTGTGTCTCTCAGTTGTCCATTATGGTATAAATAATACAAAAACTCCACACCTTAGCAACATTCACATGGGTGTCCGGTGAAAAATGCATTTAGAGTTCATAACTTTTCTGTTATACACTTGTTCTTGTTGAAATGAAACGACTCATATTTTGGCTAAGGTGTACCGTTTGTGATTATAGAGCTTGTAGAGTTCGGCCGTGTAGAGTTAGAAACTTGGCTCTACATGAGATCTGATAACTATTGACAGTGCAAGCCGGGCAAGCAGGAGGTTGCATGGCTACAGCTATCAAATAAACCAAGTTCTTACCAAACCTTGCTAAACAATGTCTTTGACTTGGCATCTGAAGATCGTAGCGTGATGTTTAATAGCTTCAAACTTTGTTCAAATCAATTAGGCTATCCAATTTAAAAACAATATTTCAAATCGGACTGGTAGATTTTACTCTATCCTTGCAAAGACGTATCAAATATTCCAAAATCGTTGAGTTATTTATGAACTGTTAAAAGTACCAGTGAGATTTGAGATTTTTTTTTTATTTTATAGCCAAATTTTCGAGGAAGGTTTGAATCGTTTCAATATTTGGGGTCCGGTAAGGAGGACGTTGCATGGCGACAGCTGTCAAATAATCCAAGTCTTTACCAAACCTGGCTAAACAATGACTTTGACTCGGCATCTGAAGATCGTAGAGTGATGTTACATCACGCTACGGTCTTCAGAAGCCGAGTAAATAAGCTAAAATACAACGACCCATAGCAAACTTACCTCCCGAAGAGATTCATTGTTTTGCGGTTGGTCGGTTTAATATATCGGTTGATTGAAACCAATATTTTTCCACGTCTCATTGTAACAGTAGACGGTTCTCACTCGACAAAGTTTGTATTAGCTGAATAAGGGGGCTAGCACAGAAATAAAAAAATAACCATGTTTCAATGACACGGTGAGATAATAAATTTTAATAAATTCATTTTAAGATATGTTAAGAAGTCTCTGTTTGTTGAGAAGTAAAGAAAATTAAAACTCTTCCTGATGAACTAGACATCGTAAGATGTCTTAATTGTTGGAGGCCATATGCATTTGGGTAGATACTGGCACAGTATAAATGCAAAGTTTTTGTAATCTATTCGATATTTAAGGGTTGTTCTTTGAGTGTTCTAGTGCCTTTGACACAAGCCAATAAATGTTCCTGGTAAATAACCACTGTTTAATTCAATATTTCCATTTGGTTATGGGCCCAGATACTCAGAAATAGCTAGTAAAAAGTCTTGCAAAAGTATTGGATTAATATAAATAATAAAAACAATAAAGTGGAATAAAAATATTATTTGCAAAATTATTGTACGCGATGATGTGGGAAGAAAATTCTCATGGCATGTGCGGAATAAAGAAATTGCGAGGTACGTCAGACTAACCAAACTGGAATATTTTAGTGAGGAATTAATTAGAAAATAAAAGCTGGTGTAATATAGTTGAAAAAGATACCACTGAGGGAGAAAAAGACGTAGATCGTAAGGCAAGAACCACGATATGTTTGTTACTCGATCCAGAGTGCTTTACGCACGTTTGTGATGGCAAAGACGGCAAAACAAGCATGGATTAGTTACAAAAGGCATACGAAGATAAAGGTTGGGGGAGACGAATTTCTCTTCAACGTGAGCTCTGGAATTGTAAATTAGAGAACTTCGCATCGATTGAAAAATATATTTCGAATGTTATATTCCTCGCACAGAAATTGGCTGATATTGATGCAAAAATGTCTGATGACTGGATCGTATCGATCTTGCTTGGTGGATTGACTGCTGAGTACGACCCACTAATTATGGCTGTAGATAAAAGTGGTAACTTTTAAAGTAAATATATAATGCAATTAATAATAATATTTTGGTTTATTTTTATTTTAGGTAGAATAATAATTTAATAATATAATAACAATTTAATAAAAAAAAGCAATAATTTATTTATGACTAGTACAGTAATTTTACAAATTGACCAATCACAAGCTTGAGACGCGAGAACAATAATATACAGAAATTATTACTGAAAGGTGCGAGCGAGTGTTCTTTCTGTTTTTTTATTTACTCGGCTTCTGAAGACCGTAGCGTGATGTAAAACAGTTCAAACCTTCCTCGAAAATTTGGCTATAAAATAAAACAAAAATCCCAAATCTGACTGGTAGTTTTAAGAGTTCATAAATAACTTTCAACAATTTTGGAATATTTGATACGTCTTTGCAAGGATAGAGTAAAAAGTACCAGTCCGACTTGAAATATTGTTTTTAAATTGGATAGCCTAATTGATTTGAATAAAAAATAGAGAAACATTTTCGTTTTTGATACAGCGCATTTTTTTTAATTATATATTATTATAATATATAGAGAAACATGAGTACGGAATAAAATAAAACAGTGTTTTTAAGTTTTTATTTTTATTTTAAATAGCAAATAGAAAATACATAGTATTAAGGAATTACCGGAAACCAACCCAGCATTAGCTACACTAGCGCTATTTCGGTGAGAATTCGAAACCTAGTTTGCTATTTACAAGTGGACACTTTTCCGACAAATCCCCCATACAAGATGGTCCTCTTTTACTTCTACACTCCATATTTGAAATGAAGGGGCTTACAGTTTACGCAGTCTGCCACTAGATGGCATCAACTCAATTTTAAACGCTCTTTAGTTGTATTATAAGCTCATTACATAGTTAAAAATCTATTGAGCTATTTGATAAATCTGGGAATGCATCTGCTACTTAAGGCCTGTGTTCGATCAGTTTCTACATATAACTATGTTTAGGTTTTGAAAAGCTACATCAAGGAAACTACACAATTCTCTTTCACCACAGGTCGAGGGGTAATTATAACATATTATGTATTTTACTTCAAACAAACGGTAAATATAAAACGAGGAGCTCATTTTGCATAGTTATTCCATTATAATTTTCCCTTCAAAAGCGACATCTATAAAGCAACTTAAAAAATACTATGTTCAACGTATAATCTATACCGCCATCTAGTGGCAAGGAATGACAAACTTTTTTAGTAAATTCATGTAAATGGCGCCAATATCAACGTATATTATAAAACATATTGGAATTTTGAAACCTATAATGAAAACAGGGTTACTAGTGCATCATCTCAATTCGGTTTTTACTCAGATACTATCTAATGACTGATTTTTAATCCGCACAGAATAAACAATGAATTATCAAGTGATCGAGAAGTGTTGTGGCTGGCTGCATCACCTGTTATTAATCATAAGCTCCAAGACCATAGTCCATATAAACCAAGACTATGTAGGCAATATAACATGTTGACTAAGACCACAAAGCTAGATATCTGCGAATCTCTGGAAAAATATAAGAAATATCTGAAGGAGTTATTGCTAAAAATCTCGTAATATTAAATATTAAGTTTTACTCAATTTGTTTATCCTATTTAATTTTTATATATATTCTTGTTTTCACTTCTTAAATTTAATTTGTAATTTTTATAACCACTGCTAGCTTGTTGTTAAGTTTATTGAGCATGCTGTGGTCTCCTATAATTGAAGGAGTACACCAATGTAATACCTCTTGTACACAATGTTTTATGTCACATTCTTTCGTTGGAGATTTAAAATAAATGAGCTCAATCGCATTGTAGTGGCAATGATAGCCAGGGATTTTAAGAAAGCCATGACGGTTCATATATTTCAAAATGCACTTTTACCGGCTTGTTGTCTGTAACTAATTTTATTACCTAGTTCTGCTCTTAGCATTTGCATATTTGCACCGAATGATAAGCGGCAGTATCTATAAATATTACAGAAGATATTGGCAGGCAATTTATTATATAATTAAATTTATTACTACATTCTTTTATCAAATTTTTCGAAAGAAAAATGCTTTTGTGTATAGTACAACGACAAATAACAGTTACTTTTACCGGTTATTTTCGGCACATCACTACAAAAATAAACACTTGATCTATCCTTCTAATAGCATAGTATAATCATGGGTCAGTACACGTTTAGGCAATACCTTAACTACTTATCGGTATTTAGTGTATAACAGTTTTTTAAACAATTTATTTCAATAACTAGGTATTGCTAATACCTATTCAATATTCCTCCACTCTGTAAGTACTTGTTTCCTATTAAAACGATTTTTTATTTATAAAGAAAACAATTTAAAAATCCTACAAAATTATACTTTCCACCTAGACAATAACTTTTTCGGCATGCGTCGGCTGATATCTTTTCATAGTTAGGGACTGAGTAATAACGTGATATTATTTGTATTATATAGTTATTGTAATACCCAATACCGTGAACCGTTCGTTACCCGGCAAGCGCCGATTCAGTTTTGTGAACGCGGTGTTGACAAGTAAAGAGTGTTTCCGAATAAGCATTTATTGTACAACTGAATACCGTTTTTTAGGTATTGGTTCGATAGGGAGTTATTGCAACTGCTTATGGTTTATACCGACCGTCTCTAGCGTAGTATGGTTTAAAAAAATATATATATAATAAAATATTTATCATGAAATTTAGCGCAAAAATATAACATTTGTTTTATAGTTGACATAATGATATAAAGATAATTATCCGTTATCAATATGGCAAATAAAGATAGGTATATTTCTTTTAATCTTACATTCAACGCCACCGTTATGTCAAGTTATGTCGTTCATTCGTTCACGACCTGTCAGGATCGCACTTTTTCGTTGGCCGCAGTTATAGCATACAAACAAAGATAGATTATAGTTAGTTTATATAGACATTATTAAATCAATACTAGAGGTTTGCACCGGAGCGAGATTTTAACAACCGATTGAATTCACCGGTGATCGGGCAATCTCCGGTGAAAAACCGGAGGTCACCGGAGAATAAAGAAATTTTGTTTCTTTTTTATAAATTTATACATTCATAATGAAGAAATAAGAATAATTAATAGACACACTTTATATAATAATTTATTAAAAAAAAGTTTTATAAAGTAAGCAAATGCTGATTTTGATTTAAGAAACACAACATGTCAACAGCATCATAGCGTAACATGTTTCTTCTATCATTTAGTATTTGTCCTGTCGTCGAAAATACTCTGTCTGACCTTACAGAAGTAGCAGGCACAGCTAGGTATTTAAAGGCTATTTCGTCTAAAGGCTTTAAATATTTATTGAATTTCCAGAATTGCACAACTTCATCCCAATTGTGGCTTTTTTCAGGATACTGTGTTTCCGTATACATTTTGAATAAATTAATTGCCGTGGCGGATGTCATATCTGCATTATTGGTGCTTCTTTTTAGAAAGCCAAGCAAATCCGGGCGACCAGTTTCTCTTGTACTATTTTCACTTGACGTGGCTATTTCTTCTGCGGTTTGAGATATGTTTCGGATCCGGAAAATATTATTTATTTCTGTCTTTACAGCATCTTTAGCAGCCAATTTATTTTGCAATTGTCTAAAGCTGTTTCTAAAATCGGGATGCACTATAGTAGAAATTCGACAAACAGTTCGAGATTCGTATTATACAATAAGCGATCATTCATACAGTTTTTCAATGTTTGTAAAAATATTTCACCTACCGCTGTAGAAATTCTGGGACCCAAACTTTGAATGTTATCGAATAGCCCGTAAATAATAGGAATAATCAAAGTAGAGGTTGGATACTGGTCTCCGCTTATCATTTGGGTTGCTTGTTCAAATATATCCAGCAAAAGCACCATATCTTGTAATATTTTTTCTTCTTCTGGGCTAATTATTTTAGGTGCTTGAGGCAATTTTCTCTGTGCGGCGGTTATACTATCAATTAACTTTAAAATTCATTTTATCATATAATAAAGGCTATTCCAACGAGTTGGAACTTCCTGTAGTAATTGTAAAGGTTCTACATCAGGATTTCTCTCCTTTTGTTCTTTGCGGAGTGTTAGTGTAGCAGTATTAGATTTTTTGAAATATTTAACAATTTTTTTACACTTTTCTACCAAGTTTATTAATTCAGGAATGTTTAAGCCTTTATCATTAACCAAAGAAAAAGGTTGAAAATCTGTAGCTAACATCAAAGCTTCGTCCACTTTTTTAAGATTTGTATTCGAGGACTGCTCCATAGTAGATACCTCTATACTGTCATTTGTATAAGATGACATTGGAGAATCTGTTTGTCTCATAATATCAGAATGCTTTCTTTTCAAATGTGATAACATATTTGATGTTCCACCGCCAGTGGTTAGCACGGTATTGCATAATTTACATTGAACTTTTTTGAATTAATGACTGAAATAGTTAATCTAATTCGAAAGAAACAAGTTGGTAAACAATTGTCTTGCATATTAAATAATTATAAAAAAATGATTGTTGAATGTATCTTTTATTTGTGTAACTTTATTATATAAAAAAATAGATGCGACGATCACCGGAGATCAATCGGTTAAATACCGATTATTTCAATCGAGTACTTTTACCGGTAAATCACCGGTTATTCTCCGGTACTCACTGCTCCGGTGCAAACCTCTAATCAATACTAGTCAGGATCACGCACGCGCGACAATCAGTCGCGAGGCGTAGCGCTGGTTTGTCTGCTCACAATAGATTATTTCACGTACTAATAACGTCGTTATAATTTCTCTCTAAAATTCGTTATTTAAACTCTTAAGACAATGTCGTCGGACGCTTTAAATATAACTCGACGTAAATTAAATGATGTGCTCGGTGCGAAATCTCCAAAATACTTCAATCAAATGAACCTATGGTTTCGAATGAAATTAACCAAAGAAGAATTCGATGCAAAAGTCCGTAAACTATTGAATGAGAACGATGTGCACGTTCATAATGATTTTTTGTTGGCATTGCTGAATAGAGTGGACGGATTATCGAATACCTCGATTATTATAGCCCAAGAGAGAATGAATTTACACTTTAGGAACAGCAGAACCCATAAAAGGGTTTCTCGTACGTCGGAGATGTCTAACTTTGATGCTGATCAATTAGATTATCTCCCGCCTAATTCACCACTTGGAGCCGGCAGTGACGACATTAAATATGCTATACGGGTAAGATTTGCCTTAACTTTTGCTATCTACATTTGATTTCTAAAGTGGTCTATTGTTTCTCCTATACATGAACGATCCTGTATGCCACAGTATATTTATTCAACTTGAGTAAATCCATACTATTATTAAAAACTAGCTGTGGCTGAAGCTTCATACATGTTATACATACAATAACTTTAGATGAAGGTATCTTTTTCTTTTGTGAGCTGATTTCTATGAGACAATAAAGTCTATACTGACGACATGAAATGTTGCTCCAAACTATATTCAAAAACCCCATTAAAATTAGTTTAGTAATTTTAGAGGTTGGCATGTTCAATAAAAAAACAGATAAAGTTTTCAAAAGTGGTGTAAAATGATTTGTTGATAACTGGCGCATATCCTATACAGTCTGCACAGAGAGACAAGCCTACTGTGGTCCATTCAATGTGTGAACAGGTTCATATTCTGAATTACAAGAGTTTCAACCATTTCAAGTGTTTAAAACTGCTCTGTAACAATATTTGAATTAACATTCTAACAACTCTATCTTTTTCTACTTTTAGGAGGTATTCTTGCCAGACCGTGCATTAGTAGTAGGCCGGCTCATGCTAGCAGCCTGGGAACATGGTTTAGAAGGTGCAGATGATGATGCAGCAGAACTCATAATGGTTGGCATGCAGAACTTCCTAAAAAATATCATAACTGCAGTCATATCTCAGCGCAAGGCTTATAAGATGAAAGGCCAACATTATATGCATGGCATTGGAGGTGAACAACCTAACATGTGGTTAAATAAGAGCAAAAAGTTATTTGAGCCTGTAAGTGGGACATCTGTGACTGTGGATGATATTGCTGGAACACCTTCCATTGATGAGGAGGAACAGGCTGCTGCGTCCGAAATTGCATGCAGGTGGGTTAAAATACATTGTATATTAAAATTATATTCATTTAAACTCCCCATAATGTTAAACATAGAACAGATATTCAATTTGATTGATCACTACATGCCTTTAATATGGGTATGGGTTGTCCACTATAGAGTTCCCTTCATACTTATCTAAACAAACAGTCCTGAGCCCCTTGAATCTGGCCGCATATTTCTCTTGTGTTAGTCAATGCTACTTTTTCCAATCATTAAGGCTAATGTAAATAGTAACTACAGTAAAAATAAATAGATTTAAGATGAATGTGATTTATTAATTATTATCTCTTGCATTTATTTTATTTCAGTGCATCAAATACAGAACAAGATGAAAAGAAAATATCAATAAATGAGTTGTATGATACTCTATCGACACAAAGGAATTTGATTGCTTCCCATTCAGTATATGCAGTCAATATGGAAAGATTAGCGCTCATGTTGAACCATCCTAGTCACTAAAGTATGTGTCTAAGGCAGGCCTTAGGCACATCAGGGATGTGGAGTATCTCTCTGTTGTGTGAGATATAGGCTTATCTAAGAAATAGCTGGACTTTGCTGGACAAGATTAAAGATTGGAAGATGACTGAAAAGATTTGGAATGCTATGGCAATGGTATGTGTGTGGCCGCTATTGAGCTATGGAATGGCAAATACAGATAATCATTATAATTATTTAAAAATTAAAAATATTATTTAAAAATAATTTTATTAGAATCCTAAATGTAAAATGGATAAATATAACAATTGATCATTATTGAATTAAAGCTCTCTGATACCAAAATATTTAAAATATGAATAACATTACAATGTTGTGTTTATTATGTGTTTATTGCCATACTTATTACTTTTGTAATCAATATTTATTAATGTGTAAACTAACTGGTCATTTCTCCCAACAATTGTTACAATTGATTGCTTGCTACACTATTTAATATTGCCAATATATATTTATTTATTAATATATATTTTATTATAATGATAAATGTAAATTAGGGAAAATTCTTTGAAGAAAATCTCTTTGATACCAAAGTATTAACAATGTGAATAAACTTGTAGTGTTTATTGTAAAAACTCTCTCATACCAAAATATTTTAAATATGAATAACATTGTAGTGTTTAATTACTTTTTAAATAAATATTTATTGATGTGTAAACTGGCTAGTCATTTCTCCCAACAAATTTTACAATTGATTGTTACACCATATAATGTTGCCAAGATATCAATTTATCCTATTCACATCTTAACAGGCCAGTTGGCTTGGTGGTTAGCGACCCTGACTGCCAAGCCGAACGTCGCGGGATCGATTCCGACACAGAACAAACATTTGTGTGCATGAACATGTCTGTTTGTTCTGTGTCTGGGTGTAAATATCTATATAAGTATGTATTTAGCAAAAAACCTTTTATATCTAGTATATCAGTTATCTGGTTTCCATAGTACAAGCTCTGCTTAGTTTGGGATCAGGTGGCGGTGTGTAAAGAATGTCCCAGGATATTTATTTATAAAAAATATATGTTAACAAGGATATTTAATATTTTTTTGATGATCACCAGAACACGACATGTTCGGCACGAATTTCAACAGAAATGAATTTAAAATACATTCTATAGCTTATTCTATATTGATTACGATCGAGACGAAGAGAACTACATATTTCTGAGCTAGTATTTTTATGTGTAATCACCGAATTTGATAAACTTCTATAATTCTAGATAAATTTAAGAAATATTAACAATGGCAGTGATAACAAAAACAATAATAAGACTAGACAACTCCACTAGTCGCACCAACTGTGCAACTGTTAGGAAAAAAATTAATGAGTAGGTATTTAATGATAATAATGAGCTTAACAGGAGCTCTAAATGCTTGATTTTAAGATGAAAAAAACAGAAACAATGCTGATGGCTTGTACTCGGTTAGCAAACAAATTAATGATTTAAATATTGATATTCGACAGACCTCATTCATAAACGAGTGGCGCCACCTAGTGGAGGTTTTATGTCAACCCTTATTAATAGGAACAAAAAATCGTATTCTGGTTTTAAAACCTGAGGAATATGAAACTTATGAGGCATTAGCGGAGACTCGGAATTCTGAGGGTGATTGAACAGTGACCCGCGAAATGTGTTCCAGCCGGTGACCTTTGTGGTGTACTCTGCCGGCTCCTCGGCAAAATTTAGGCCCGCGGAAGGCACTTATGAAGGTCAAATTTAAATGTTACTGAAGCTACTACTGGTTCGGAAGTCAGCCTTCAACTGAAAAGGCACATCTTGTATTTCGTACAATTCCTGGTCGGGTTCGCTTTCCTGGCGAGCAAGTGACGTTTCTTCCACGCAATGGATCTGAGTAATCCTAGCTGCCTAGGAACGATACCATGCCGTTGATATATATTATGTTTAAATGGAAAAAAAATATTTTGAGGGCTGCAAGTATGTGCCAGACAAAAGTACAACAATTCATTTATTTATCTAAAAACGAACAGCGCCATCTAGTATGTCAATATGGAACTTACAATACTTAGGGCTGTTGTTATTATTATTTTAAAATAAATTCTAACATTATACCACTTTGTTTGGCGTCGGTTAATAAGGTGGGTTATTAAGGCATAAGTCGTTAATTTTATTTTCAAAAGTTATGAATATTAAGACCTTCCAGGGAAAAATATTATGTGGATAAACACAGCTGATTATTCTGTCTGGATGATAATATCTATACAAGTAAGTATACAGAAGAAAAGTCGAGTTGTTGATGACAATTTAATAAATTGAACGTAGTATACAGAGTGATTACCTACAACCCGTGTTTTCTTCAGTTATTTGACGTTCTCTACACTAGATATTTATCCATTTTAATGATGAAAGTATTAGAAAATTTACTTTACTTTAACAGTAAAGTAAATATTTGAGTAGGTACTTAACAAAAAAAATTTAAAAAATCATGTCAAACTATATAATATATAATTCATTTTTGCCATTATGACCCTCATCTTTCTTATATGCAAGACATAATATAAATCTTTAAATATAAAAAAAACAATCCTAATAAAAAAGACTTCATGGGTCTTTGTTAGTCATAAAAAATGTTTTAATGGAGAGTAGGTAGTAGGTAACCACTGCCCAGGTCAGGCGGCGAGATCTCGTATCGGAGACCAAGACACACTTTGGGTCACTGTACCAGCGGAGTAAGTAGGTATGTAAACATACAAATAAAAATATATATATTGTACTAATCTACCGCATTCTCTCTCGCGAAATCTTGGCCTTCTTTATAGGATATATTTTGGTATCAATATTGTACTAAAATAATTAAAAATATCCCGGGACATTCTTTACACAGGGCCATCCCTAATCCCAAACTAAGCAGAGCTTGTACTATGGAAACCAGATAACTTATATACTACATACTCGTAAACTATTTTTTTGTTTTTCTAAATACATGTTTTTGTAGATATTTACACTCAGACAGAACAAACAGACATGTTCATGCACACAAATGTTTGTCCTGGGTGGGAACCAAACCCGCGACCTTCGGCTTGGGAGTCAGATTCGCTAACCATAAAGCCAACAGCCCTGTATTTCAGTAGTTCAATTTCCGGTGTACATTTTGAATAAAGAAAAATAAATGCAGTGGAAATGCGCTCACTGCGAGGTATGTGTGATGTAAATGTAAGTGACACAGAGAGAAACAGTATAATTAGAGTAAAGTATGGACAAAAATTGAGAATGAGATGATGCGGTGATTTGTACACGTGAAATGAATTAATTGAAAGAAGAGTCAACTGCTTAATAATGTAATAACTAATGTGATATCTTCTAAATAGACAATGTTCTTATAAAATGTCCAGGAAAAAATAACCCAAAACCGAAGAATATTTTTGTAAATACCGTTGTAGAGAAACTGAAAGAAGTATATCAGGCGCGCAACGAATGGAAATCCATGGTTTATGCCTGCCCCGTTGGGAGACAGAGAGGCGTGACGTTATGCATGTAGAATGTACTTTTTTGTTTGAAGATCGAAATTAAAAATAAAAATGATTAATTAATTAATTTAATTAATTATATTAATTATAAACTTCATATTATTTTCGTGAATTATAATAATGGCCATAATCAATACGTGTTCTATATAGATATGAGTAGTCCACAAATTTTCCAACAGGTACAAAAAATCACCAAAACTCACTTGACCTCATGAAATGTTTGTTGAGTGGACAATGTCCTGTTATTATACCTACTATGTGGTATAGGGTCTTTCCTGCTGAAGAGTTGTATTCTCCGTGATAGGCTCTGCGTGTCTCCGAAATAAAGCAAAGGATTAAATAAAATGTGCATCGAAATTAAGATGCTAAAATTAAGACTACTTACTTTGTTTTATTTCATATCATCTGCACCTCGCGGTTTTACTCGCGTTTATCGGTAGCATAGGTATATGGCCAATCATTCGCACAATCACGTGTCTATACAAATTTCCATCGATATCGCTCAATGCATTTTTGAGTTATAAAAGGACATACAGTAGACAGACTAAATTAAAAAAAAAGAATAGAATTTGACGTCAATGAGTCATAAAACGAATATATAGGTATCACAAATAAAAAAAATACGCAGACAGATCCTAGATAGTCGTATTTATAGAGTGGCGTGTATATTGCGCCCCATAGTTGCCTTACCTATCTATTTTGTAGTTTTGTAGACAGGATTGAATAATACATCTTTATACATTCTGACTTCCTGGTACTCGATCCTTAAAATAGGCTCTATTTGAGGCATTTGATCGGTGCGTCTGTCGATTACTCCTACTCAGAATTTATATAATCCATCATGCCTTCATAAGTAAAAAAAAATGTTGTAACCCTTTTTAAACATATTGCGTATTTAGGAGAGCAAGATTTAGCATAGTATAGATTTTATGGGGATTAAGCTGTCGTACTCCTTATGACAGATTAAGTTTATATCCAACAATGTTACAATGAAATCATAAAATAAACATGTTTACGTTCCAACTGCCAATTACAAAGACATATTGAATTATTTGTACTCGCTCGCAGCTGATATCTGCAATTATTTATAGAGGTCATAACGGCGACAAATATGCTCAAAAATGTGCAAACTTAAAAAATAACTGATCACTTGCACAGCCACTAGCATCTTTCTTTATAAAACGAAAAAATAAAAAATTTCTAAATAAAAATAATTTTACTATTACATAAATATTACACTATTTTCTTTTTTTTTACTACTTTGACCTACAAACAAGCAGACGGTCCACCTGGTGGTAAGTGGTCACCGCAGCCTATGAACATTTACAACAGGGGAATTGCCAATGCGTTGTCGCCCCTGAGACATGATTTTGAAGTCTCATGTGCTTGTAATTACACCCGCCCCCTTACCTTTCTAACCGAAACACAGTAATACAAGTGCACATCTGCTTCACGGCGGAAATGGGTATGGTGATAATACTTCCCCGGACGGACTCTGCACTAAGAGATTTACTTTGATGTATGGATGTTTGACACTAAATCACGGCTAATCGGATCTAGATGAAATTTAGCACAAAGATATACATATACGAGATATAATCTGGAGTAGCATATAGGCTACTTTTTATCCCAGGAATAAGTACCATCTCTCAGGGAGGCGGGTGAAACCGCGGGGTTCAGCTAGTATTACATAAACTATAAACCTAAAGTTGTGTTTCTTTGCATTGAGCATCATATTTCAAAATTAGATAAAAAAATAATTAAACCAGATAACTGATATGATGTATTATACTTCTTTTCTTTTTGAATACTTATAATAAATGTTTAGACCCAGACACAGAACAACCAGACATGTTGGGTATGAACCCAACATTAGTATCGTATTAGTATTCATATCCATGAGGATACGAATGTTTTACCTGAGTGGGAATCGAACCCATGACAGTCAGGGCCTCTTATCACCAGGCCAGCTTACTTCCACCACCACCACTTACTTCATTTTATACGTACATAATAAAATAAAAAATAAAAATAAAAAAGCCTTTTATTTCTTACAGCTAATTAAAACAAGAAGTTAGGTTAATTTACTTACATATACTTATAGATACAATTATTAGTTTTTGGTAATTAAGTTCAGTTCCTAAATTTACTTGTTAGTTATTCCTTAATTCTATATTATTTTACAACATATTATTTTTCATTTCTGTAAGAACTCCTCTGTAGGTGAAGGCCTCCTCCAAAGATAGCCAGTCCTCTCTAGATTGGGCTGCTTGAATCCAGTTGGGACCAGCTGTTTTTTTTATATCGTCTTCCCAACTAGCTGCAGGTCTACCTCTCTTTCTTTTTCCCTGTGGGCCCGCCCATGTGGTCACCGTGTTCGTCCATCTCTTGTCACGTAGACGCGCCACATGTCCAGCCCATCTCCATTTTAGTGACTGAGCGTGTACTAATCCATCCCTTGCCTTGGTTAAGTTTCTAATTTTAGTGTGCCTTATTTTTTGGATATTTCTAATCTTTAGCATACTGCGTTCTATACCCCTCTGACATGCAATTATTTTATCTTTAGTTTTTTTGTTGAATTTCCATGTTTGGCAAGCATACGTGAGGCATGGTATTAGGCACGAGTTTAGTACTTTAGTTTTCATTTTGATCGGCATGCTGCTTTTGAATATGTCCTTCAGTGCCCAGTACTTGTTCCAGGTAAGCTGTGTTCTGCGTTCTATTTCTTGATCGTTACTATTATGGTGTAAGCTAATTTGTTTACCCAGATATATGTAGCTGTCTGTATATTTGAGAGGCTCGCTACCAACGTGTATTGTTCTCTTTTCGCTGTTAGTCATCAACATTGTTTTGGACAAGTTCATTTCCAAACCTACTAGTTTACTGGCATTATTAAGTGATTCTATCATATATTGGATTTCTTGTCCTGTTTCAGATAAGAGAACCAAGTCGTCTACAAACCTTAGGTGGCTTAGGTAGGCATCTTTAATCTTAATACCCCGACCTTTCCAATTGAGTCGACTAAAGATTGATTCCAGTGTTGCTAGAAACAGCACTGGTGAAAGAGGGTCACCCTGTCTTACTCCTCTTTTAATCGGAAACCAAGGCCCAGCTGTTTCTAGTTTGATTCTGCTCTTGCTGTTATTGTATGGACTCTTAATAACAGAAATGTATTCTTTTTCCACCCCTTGTGTTGTTAGACTTTCCCATATGTTTTTATGTGATACGCAATCAAATGCTTTTCTGTAATCAATATATGCGATGTAGAGTGGTCTTTTTTTTCTCGCGGTATTTCTCAATCAGAAGTTCCAATGTGTGTATGTGGTCGATCGTTGAGTATCCCTTTCTAAATCCGGCTTGCTCGACAGGTTGACGTGCTTCAAGTGTAGAGTATATTCTTTTATTTACTATTGAAGAGAAAAGCTTGTAGATGGTAGGTAGCAGGCTTATTGGCCTGTAGTTACCTATATCATTGGGGTCACCTTTTTTGTAGATAAGAATAATGTCGGATTCTGACCACTGGGTGGGTGTTTCCCCCGCTTCAAGAATGAGGTTGAACAGTTCAGTCAAGTGAATTATAAGGGTTGCTGAGTCGGTTTTTAGAATCTCATTTGTGATGCCATCAGAACCTGGGCTTTTCTCTGGCTTAAGAATTTTTGTTGCTGTTATTACTTCGCTTATGTTAATCTGAGGTATAGGTGGATGCATATTGTTGGGACTTAGGTATTGATCTCTTTCATCCGTGCTTGTTGTTTCTCTGGTGTTGTATAATTTTTTATAAAATTGTGTTTACGGTTTTTGTGTGTTTTTTTTCCCTGTTTCAAACCTTCGATCCATGTTTTATGTGTTAGCAGCTCTTCGTAAGCTTTCTTTGTGCCTCCAGTTTGAATTATGTGTTTTTCGATAGTGTTATATCTGTGGTTTGAGTAATCAATCCTAATATACTTACTTATAAGTTTGTAAAGGGCAGAGATCTCATTTTTAATTGCTCTTGATTTGGGTTTTGTCTTCTGACATACCTTCCGTCTCTCCATAAGCTGTAGCGTGCGCTCTGACAAAGTTTTATGTACTTTTTGTTCTTTGTTTTTGTTTTGAATTACTTGCAGGCTGGTGATGGCTTTGACAATATTGTCGTAATAGCTTTGGACTGTTTTATTTAGCGGCGCTTTCAGTTTCTCATTTATGCACTCATTGAATTGAGAGATATCGCCTTCGTTAGTTATTGTTTATACGTACATACTTATTTTAATAAATAAATCGCTTGATGACTCACAAATACCCATAAACAATAAATTGTTCTTTTTGTATTAAAAAATGTTTTGAAACCCTTTCAGTCATAGTGGTTAGTGTCACTAACCACCTTTTCCAGATGTTTTAAATTAAAAACAGCGCTTTCTTTCAGTTGGTGGTTGTACTTACACGATAATACACATCTTCTATAACAAAGTCTGAGTACTACATTTCTTCGCACATCGGTCATAAAGTCATTACTAAAATATTGGTATAATTATGCATTTTACGTGGATAATACTTGTGACGGAAAGAGTTAACCTAGGAGAATGGACCTTCAGTCAGGTGCTTAGGGTAAATTATCGATATTAACAATCAAATAAAATGCCTTTTCGTGCGGAGAAATTTTTGCAATAACCCGAATAAAATGTATAAAAGAATATTTTTATTAGGTAATGCGTTCATTGTGCAAACTCTTCCTATTTTGTTACTGTTGCTGAGTTTACAAGAAATACATTAAGATACTTATTCTATTTCAATAACTTTGGCTGCATAGTTTCAGATTTGACCGCAACATATGTATTTTGACACAACGTTAACATTCTCCAATGTATGTGCCCCTGGTAGTGGCATCCCATAAGGTGCATCGTGACGTAGGCTATATAGGTATGCCATAAGTACTAACAGAAATATAAAGCGAAGTGAGGGAGCGAGTAAAAGGGAGAGAGAGCGAGAACGGCTGAGGGTTTCCGCCACCAATAACTTAACTACAATAACCTCCGGATTCACTCACAAACTTAAATCGCGAAGGTCTCGCGATCTAGATTCTAGATCGAGGAGCAGTTTTACTATTCTAATTGTGTACAATACACACTAGAAACATATTAAGAACTCAAAGAAATAATTTCCACACCACGTCACCTTTTTCAGCGATATCAATAAAAATATAATGAATAGGATCGAAATATATAAATAAATCTTAAGTTATTTATTTATAATCCATGCATTCAACAATAGAAAAGAAGAAATGTAATTCTATGTATTAAGGAATCACATGCCTCAGCTTAAAACAACGAGCTGAGCACGCGCGGAAAGATGTTAATTTATAAAAACACAATACAAATAAACATAAAATAATTTATCATAGAATCCTTAAAGAGTACGGACTAAGAGTCCGTAGAAAATGTAAAAAGAAATAAATAAAAAAAAAGAATCATAGGATCGATTCGATGCCCACAGGAGACGAAGGATTTGTTTTTATTGACAACAGCCTTATACTCTTAATCCCTAAAAACTGATATATAGGTATATATATTTCATATTTATTTGCACTTGTATTTCTAAGATTTAGCTACTTAGTAGGTTAGAACCTGAAGAATTTTATTTTAATTTAAGTGATACAAACAGCGTGGTTTAAATTTTCATTCTAGCTGTTTCCTAGGAAACACTAACACTCTACCCCACCAGTAGCAGTGAGGTGGCAGACTACCCCTTCCTCCCTCCAGCCCAGGTCCCCCGCCTCGGTGCACTGAATATAAGCGATATTTTCTAATTTATATTTCCCTGGTACACGGCAAGTGAGTTCAGCATGAACTGTTGTTGAAGGGTTATTTGCTATTTGACCTATTCGAGTATACACATATGCACATTACTTGTTTCTTAGTTTTTAGTTTATCTACGCAATCCTCTAGTCGGGATTTAGTTATATTTACACGCTTTATATTAGGTTCACTTGTATGTTTATCTGTATGTTTTTTTATTAGCTTCACCTGTATGTTTGTAACCGACTCCTTTGGGCGCGATTTTGACCCACTTTTAAAAGGTTAGATTTCATTCAAACTTTGTAGATTTATCGAGGACCGATGACAATTCAATATTTTAAACAGTTAGACCCGTTATCCTTACTAGGATAATCAGGATATAATAGTTTCAGAAACTAAGAAACACGCTTTTATAGAAATTGTGAAATATAACATGTCTTTATAAATGTATCTAATTTCAAGAAAACATTTATTTACAGACTTAATTCATTATTTTCCTCAGATTTAAAGAGAAGCCAGCTCTTTACCCTTAGAAGAACCAGGTGTTGATGGCTAGACAAAGCCATAAAGCCACGCCACGCAGCGCATCACGGATGTCACCCAGTACTTTGACCTGGAAAATAATGTATGTCTACATTTTCATCTAGATCTACGTCACGAGTGCATTTCATAAAGGATCTTCCCATCTCTGAGCTCCTAGTAGGAATGATACAAAGTTTGCTGCATTCGGTTGTATGTAAACAAAGAGTTGCAACAGGTCTATCCGACACGTGGACTCCGTACATCAGCGCATGTGCAGTTAATATCGCGCATGCTTGATGCAACTCTGCAATGGTATCGACATTCTAGACCGTGGGCTACCAGGGTAACATAAATACCAGAAGTCAAGACACAGATAAGTTAAACATAGTTATACTTGCATTGTGTTTGCATTTCAATGTAGGAAAAATATCATACCATGGACAGTTTGGCAATGATATCAACCTATAGAATTTAATACTGAATTAATTAGGTTTGGAATTCATTTTTTTTTATTGGAATCAAAGTGTCGACGAAGTCATTATTTTGTTTTCATCTTAGTATATTAGTTTGTTTATAAATTATACTGATATTATGACACGAAGGACGCATGTAATGATAATTATCTGCTCTGATATTAATACATTACAATTTGGAATATAGAATAGATCTTCAGTACCTATATATAGATATAAGTTGTAATAGTTTTATATAGTACATGTATTGTATATAATTATGGTACAAGTGTGTAATGTTGGTGATTACCGCTGAGGCGCCATTAACACCCGAGCCATCAGATAAGGGTCTTAAGAGAGCTGAGGACGGTAATCATCAATACACACGTGTAGCATACGACGGTTTTCAACACATTTGTGAAGAAAATGATACTTAATGACTATAATTTCAACAGTGAAAACGAGTTGTGAATAATGTTTCGCAATGGCGGGAACAATTTATCAGTTTTTCTATGCGCGCATCTAACAATGGTGATCGGCCATAGAGTAAAAGGAGGAGGTTTCTTTCTTTTTGGCTTTTCGCGGATAGCGTTTTAGCCACGTACAAGTTTTCTTTATTACAGAGATAACAAAAAATATATTTATTAAAAATGTACAAGTTGAAATTATCTAGTTAAATACGAAGTTGCATGAAACCCTATAACTCACTTGTGAATAATAGTAATGAAAAAGTCACAGTTTGATTACAGGTATCATTATGTGCCTAATTACGTTGAAATTAGTGCCATTTTATGAGCTAGTGTGTTGAAAAGTATGACAAAATATAATTTAAACAGTGTAGCGTCGAATTTGAATTTAAATGAACATTTTATAATTTAAATTCTTTACCATACAATTTAAACGACAGGCCAGTTGGCTTGGTGGTTAGCGACTCTGACTGCCAAGGCGAAAGTCGCGGGTTCGATTCCCAACCAAGACAAACATTTGTTTGATGGAACATGTCTGTTTGTTTTCAAAAATCGACTCCGATATATCATTTTTATTATAAAGCGTTGGCCGGTAAATCTTGCCTTTTAAAAGGTATTAATAATATAAACTTATATATACCAGTCTATCCATGATAGTTATTCCTAAAAATCAGCCCTGTGTTAGCATTGAATAATCGCAATGGGCATTTGTAAATAAATAAATAAAATAAACATTAAACCAAAAAAGAATATTTGGTCGCAAATATAAATAAAATAACTAAAAATAATAAAAAAATCACTATATTGGCAGAAACGCTTGTACAATAATGCGTGAATATAATATGTAATTATGGAAAATATAATAAAATTAAATATTTTATTTTTGATAGAAATAAAAAATAAATGCCGTCTAATTAAAAACAAAAGGCATTGCATGCTACTTGCGATCGTATTGAAAACACGCGTCAAATATTTTATCCGCTCGTGTACCAGGCTCACATACATTTAAAGGAGCTTCAACGATACAGTAATATCACAATGCTTGCCATGTAATTTTAGACTTTAAGCATAACGTAATAGAGATTTAGTAGCACGGCGCATGCGTCGAGGTTTACCCTCTCAATGTCTCATATCAAAAGAGTGAGCGAGACACACTGAACTACGCCGAAGTGTATTTGGAATATAACTTGACCCAACGTAAACTACAAGATGCCGGGAAAATTATCAAACCGCTTTCATGAAATCCTTCATTGATGTCATAATTCCCAGAAATAGCCCAATTTAGAGAAAATTGGCTATATTTGGAGGAGGCCTTTACCGAGGAGGAGTTCTTGCAAGTGGTAATAGTAAAATTATTTCAACAAACAATATCTGTTAATCACTTAGACTTATTACATTCAATGCATTCAATTAAAATTAATTTTGTTATGTAAGATACTTTCATGAAATAAAAGGCTTTTTTTATAGTAATTTTACCGTGTTTAGATTAATATTTAAATTGCCAAGTAATAAACATTTCTCGGTGGCAGACGAACGAAGAATAGAGTTGATGTTGCGTACAAACGATTGTTTGCATTTGTTTGGTTATAAGATGGTTAACAGGTTGATACTCTAGCTGCTAAGTTAAGTTCGGCTGCATTTGCTGTTAGGAAAATTAAACAATTGACGAATGTTGAGACAGCCAAATTAGTTTATTTTGCATATTTTCATAGCCTCTTGTCCTATGGTATTTTATTTTGGGGAGCAGCAGCGGATATAGAATCAATATTTATTATACAAAAAAGAGCAATTCGTGCAATTTACGGTATGGGTCCCCGTGAATCATTAAGAGATTTATTTAGGGAAATAAATATAATGACATTGCCTTCATTATATATTTATGAAAATATAATGTTTATACGTAGAAACATAGGAATGTTTGAGTCAAAATTGGATATCCATAATATTAATACAAGACAAAGGGAGAAGTTAGTTGTTCCATATTTTAGACTAACTAAAGTAAACAAGTCATTTCTTGGTAATTGTGTTCGATTTTATAATAAGATACCGCTTTCAGTAACCAAAATGTCTGATCATAAATTTAAAAATTATATTAGGAAAGTTTTGAAAGAAAAAGCGTATTACAAGGTGGTTCATTATATTGAAGATAAAAATGTATGGAAATAGCTGCTCTCTGCACAGTGCACCTCTAATTTTCTTGTTTAAGTTGTAAGTAATTATTGTCATTTTCTATTTTGTAGTTTGTTATTTCTTTTTTTTGTTTTTTTTTTTTTTTTTTTTTTGTTTTTGAATGTTAGCTTCATTAAGTATTTTGTAATTGTTAAATATAAAAATATGTAAAATTGATGTTATAAAATAGCCAAAAAGTCAGAATAGATAAAAAAGAATTTAATAAAATAAAAAAGAATGTAACCTTGCTGAGTGTCTTGCCGGTTCTTCTCAGTTGAAGGCTGACTTCCGAACCGGTAGTAGCTTCAGTAACTTTAAATTTGACCTTCATAAGTGCCTTCTGAGGGCCTAAACTGAATAAATGGTTTTGAATTTTGAAAAATTTTGAATTTTGAACAGCGGCAGTGTTTATCTTTGTTTTTCCAAAATGTTAACTATACTACCTTCACCTTTTTGTTGTTTTCTCAGTTCTTGATGCATACTATATCGCTGTACATATATTAAGCATTGAACTTACTCGGTCAGATATTTTATCTTACTCTGTGACAATAACATATATTTGCAGGGGCTCGATTCTGTAAGGTAAATGACACTAGCTCGAAGATGTTTCGTCGCGGCCTCAATGCTCTGTCTCTTTCGCTAACTACGCAATCGTGCGAGGTAAGCTCTCCGAGGCTTCCGAGTGCCGACGATGTTTGCATTAGCTGAATGGAGGCTGCTTGGAACTGTCAATCAGTAACTCAATTTTAACTAAATTCTATAAAATTGATCCAACACTTGTATACAAGTTAACCTACGTAATGAATTAGGTATACTGGGAAAGTTTCTTACTTTAGAACATTTTCGATAATAAAAGGCATGTTTTTCTTAGAACAAAAAGTTGTAATGATATTTGTGAGGTATTTAAGGCAAATATGTACACCATATCTTTTAAAGCGAACATATTTAAATCGATCCTTTAGTTCTTGCTTCGATTTTCATAAAAAATACAGGTGACAGTTTTTCAGGCTATACTTACCAGTTACATGTATGATATATGACTAGCTGTCCCCCGCGGTTATACCCGCGTTCTCGAGGTTCGACACATTTTACCGGGATAAAAAGTAGCCTATATGTTATTCCAGTATATGCTCTATGTATGTGCCAAGTTTCATCCAAATCTATTAGTTAGTTTTTGTGTGAATGAGTAACAAACATCCATACATACAAACTTTCGCATTTATATATAGTTTAAAAAGACCCGTAAAAAGTTCGCGACAACATACATCTGTATGTTATAGTTAATATTTTTTTTTAATAGAATGTGGCTATTTGAAGGGTCAGTTGGCTTGGTGGTTAGGGATCCGGACTGCCAAGACGAAGGTCGTGAGTTCGATTCCCACTTAGGACAAACATTTGTGTGGATGTCTGTTTGTTTTGTGTAACAGTAGTCCTTAATACAAGCAGTACACTCTACTTAATTTGGGATCAGGTAACCATGTCTGAAGAATTGTTTGTCAGTAAATGCCTTTTTAATTTTATTTAATCATTTATTAATACTTTCATCAGTTTCGTAAAATCTATAAAAAATAATCGAATTTTGATTTTTGTAATTAAATGCCCCATTCCCGGTTGTCATCATCACACGTTTTAAGTACCGCTGTTACTAAGAAACAATGAAAAAAAAATTACAGGCCAGTTGGCTTGGTGGTTAGCGACATTGATTGCTAAGCTGAAGGTCAGGGGTTCGGTTCCCACCCAGGACAAAAATTTGTGTGTACGAACTTATCTGTTTGTTCTGTGTCTGGGTGTAAATAAAATCTATATTATATTTATGTATTTAGAAAAAAGTAGTATATCAGTTATCTGGTTTCCATAGTACAAGCTCTGCTTAGTTTGGGATCAGATGACCGTGTGTAAATGTATATGTAGTATATCAGTTATCTGGTTTCCATAGTACAAGCTCTGCTTAGTTTGGGATCAGATGACCGTGTAAAAAATGTCCCAAGATATTTATTATTATTATTTCCTTTAATTACAATTTAAATGTCTATATAAAATTTCCCAATTGATTAGCAAAATTATACCTAATTACATGTGTTTATGAACATTTACAATATTTATTTTAATAATAATAAATATCCCATAGGACATTGTTCACGCATGGTTGGTTACCTGATCCCAAATTAAGCAGAGTGCACTGTATAATGAAGTTCAACTTGAGATTAAGCGCCTGGATCTTATTACCATAAAACATGTACTGCACAACAAACTGTAAAACTGCACAAGTCCATAATAACTTACAAACTTCGGGTATTAAAAATTCTAGATACATAACTGGGGGGAAGCAGAGTACTTGTACCTAATGTAACAATATAGTTTATTAAAAATATTGAAAAAGTTTCATAGGCTTTACAAATGAAAAAATGAACAAATGAGAAAGCAGGGCACAATATTGTAGTTGAAACTGCGCAATAAGCTTTTATATAATATGTAACAAATTATAAATAGTGGTAATTAAATCCTCTGCAATTTTCAATAATAAATAACTCATTCAGTTTATTACCTTCACAACACAGGTAACACAAAATGGAATTAAAATCCAACTTGCGGGTGTTACCGACACATTTGATCCGCTCGTGTACCAGGATTACATGATTTGACGGAGCTCTCAACTCTACATTATCACAACGCGTGCCATGTTACTTTGGATTTTATATCAATAGCAATTGAGATTCATTTATACAGCGCAGGGGTGTCGAGGCTTACGACCGTTCAATAATATTGATAAAAGTAAGGGCGAGACTGCGGACGCCAAAGTTGATAACATTGCTCAATTGCTCATGTCTGTCAAAGGTTTTAAATTCAGACATCTACGTTAAACGCTAAAAAGATATGCAAGTTCTTTGGGTTAAATGTAGGCAGTTATGAACTATATCGGTTAACTCGCTTCCATACGACCAGCTCTGTTCCTCACAATAATATTAGTGTAGACGAACTGATTAGTTATACCAGTCAGTTACAAAACTTACTATCTATTCATATACTATCAAGTCTTAAAACTATGTGTAAAGGTTCGCATTCCGTTACTCAAAGCGAAGCAACAATGTTGCGTGCACGATTCTGTAGTAACAGTACCAGGGTAACAGTACTGATAAAGAGTTCAAGTTAAAGCTATATTATTATTGTTGTTGTATTCGCGCGCGATAGTTCTCAAAGGGCATTTATTAAAGTAGCTACAACAACAGATAGTAATGCATCGCCTCTACGATAGAAAATAACGTATTACAAGTCTGTAATAAAATGTTGTGTATTATATAATAGTTTATAATAGATTTACTATCATATCAAGTCATATTTTTCCTATCAAATATCCTGTTTTTTATATCTTATTACTATAATGTAGGTTTATTATGATTATTAAGAATATAAGAGGATAGCGAATGCAACCAAGCACTGTGAATTACTTGTGTCTTCAGTCTGCAATATACCACTACTAGCTGTCCACCGCGATTTTACCCGCGTTCCCGTGAGATGTCACATGTATTATATATGTTATAGTCAAAGATCGATGTGCAGTCTCTTCGCGAAATAACTGGTTCATCCTAGGTTTGACCAGCGCCTTTCCGCAAACTACGAAATATATTTTAATTCCGACCTTTAACTGATGTATTTTTAGTCAAACCTAGAAATACCTAAATTTTTAGTCAAACGTTGAAAGTAAAATAATCTGTTTCGGGCTTTGCCTAGTCTATCCTAGACGCGACTAAGGCAAATGCGGTCAAACGTTAACTTGTACTGCACTTGTTACATGTTCAAACAGGTTTATACATGTTAGTCTAACTCTTTGCGATATTCTAATAAATTCATTTGTTATTCCATATTTGGACATTGAACGTGCAGGTGTATAAGCTTAAAGATGAGAGAACCAAATTGTGCTACTATATTCTGTTACATGTTTATGATAAGGGGACTAAGCATAGCTTGTATAATGGGAAGGAATTCAAAATGGCACGAAAGAATACTGATTATTTTGTACCTTGTCAACTTCAATTGACTTGCTAACTTCAAAAGCAGTATGCTCCTGTATAACTGGGTCTCGGTTAGAAAGGTAAGAGGGGTGGTGAAATAACAGGCATAAACTTAACATCTTGAAGTTCAGGGTCGACAACGCATTGACGATGTTCGTATGTTGCAAGTGACTATAGGCGGCGGTGACCACTTATCATCAGGTGGACTGTCTGACGAAAAAAATGCGTGTATCAATTCTATCAATGTGTAGGTACGCGCGCAAGAAGTGGGAATTCTGTAGGTTATCTGCACTTTTTATAATATTCTATTTATGTTTATATATCTATAATTCGGACAGGAGATATTAGTAATTATTTTTTTAGAAAAAGTTTAACCCAATGATATTGGCAATTGAGGATTCAAGTATGAATAAGTTGTGATGCTTCAAAACCTTCAAACTTATAAGATATAAGTGGAGACCACGGCTCGGTAAACGTAGTGTAGGGCGCCCTCCAGCTAGATGGAGCGATGATATACGCAAGCTGGCTGGCAGCGGTTGGAAACAAAGAGCTGAAGATCGAGCTCAGTGGCGTGCCATAGGTGAGGCCTATGTCCAGCAGTGGACGGAGATAGGCTGATGATGATGATGATGATGATAAGTGCGGATTTTGAAGGTAATTTGTAAAATGCCTTTTTATTCAGTAGCGCGGCAATTAAATGCACATATCACAATTTTCAGTGAATAATGTTAATATTAACCTCGAAACGTACAAAATGGTTATTCGTTGCTATATTAGGTACTAGCTGTCCCCGCGGTTTTACCCGCGATCCCGAAGGATATCACATTTTCCCGGGACAAAAAGTAGCCTATATATTATTCCAGGATATGCTCTAACATTGTGCCAAGTTTCAGCAATATCCGTTTAGTAGTTTTTGCGTGAAAGAGTAACAAACATATTTACATACAAATCTTCCCTCTTTATAGGATTTATTTATATCGAATCAACAGCTTAAAAAGATTCATGGTTCCATATTAATACATATACAAAAATGAATCCCTATCTCCCTTGGTCACTGTATCACGCATGGACGGCTGGATCGATTTCGCTAATTCTTTTTTTGTTGTGTTTGTTATTGTCAGGAGATGGTTCTTATGACGGAAAAAAATAATATTCATATACTGCTTTTGACAATATAAACTCTTATAATGTAACCTTATGGTGTTTGTATGGAGTGTAGAAGTAAAGGAGGATCATCGCAGTGTACTAAAAAGTGGCCGTTGAAAGGGAACAAATTAAGGTGGCGCTACTGTAGCAACGGTAAGAATTTTAAATAGAGCGCCACAAATTATTAGAGTAGGATACTAAATTAATAAAATAGGAAGGAAACTTTTCCGTTTTGTTACAGAGCATTTTTTTAAATTAATATAATATATAGACAAACATGAGTATGGAATAAAATTATACAGTGTTTTTAAGTACCTCAGTTAATTGTAAATAGAAAAAAGTATTAAAGAATTACCGGAAACCAACCCATCATTTCCACTTGCTACGTCCTCCTTGCTGGACCCCAAATATTTAAATAGTTCAAACCTTCCTCGAAAATTTGGCTATAGAATAAAAAAAAAATCTCAAATCTGACTGGTAGTTCGGTAGTAGACGGTTCATAAATAACTTTCAACGCTTTTGGAATATTTGATACGTCCTTGCAAGGATAGAGTAAAAACTACCAGTCCGATTTGAAATATTGTTTAAAAATTGGATAGCCTAATTGATTTGAGGAAAGTTTGAAGTTATTAAACATCACGCTACGAATTTCAGATGCCGAGTCAAAGTCATTGTTTAGCAAGGTTTGGTAAAGACTTGGTTTATTTGACAGCTGTCGCCATGCAACGTCCTCCTTGCCGGACCCCAAATATTCAAACAGTTCGAACCTTCCTCGAAAATTTGGCTATACAATAAAAAAAAATCTCAAAACTGACTGGTAGTTTTGACGGTTCATAAATAACTTTCAACGATTTTGGAATATTATTTTGATACGTCTTTGCAAGGATAGAGTAAAAACTACTAGTCCGATTGGAAATATTGTTTTTAAATTGGATAGCCTAATTGATTTGAGGCTATAAAACTTCACGCTACGATCTTCAGATGCCAAGTCAAAGTCATTGGTTAGCAAGGTTTGGTAAAGACTTGGTTTGTTTGACAGCTGTCGCCATGCAACGCCCTCCTTGCCGGACCCCAAATATTTAAACAGTTCAAAACTTCCTCGAAAATTTGGCTGTAAAATAAAAAAAATAAACTCAAATCTGACTGGTAGTTTTAACGGTTCATAAATAACTTTCAACGATTTTGGAATATTTGATACGTCTTTGCAAGGATAGAGTAAAAACTACCAGTCCGATTTGAAATATTGTTTTTAAATTGGATAGCCTAATTGATTTGAGGACAGTTTGAAGCTATTAAACATCACGCTACGATCTTCAGATGCCAAGTCAAAGTCATTGTTTAGCAAGGTTTGGTAAAGACTTGGTTTATTTGACAGCTATCGCCATGTAACGCCCTCCTTGCCGGACCCCAAATATTTAAAAAGTTCAAACCTTCCTCGAAAATTTGGCTGTAAAATAAAAATAAAATCTCAAATCTGACTGGTAATTTTAACGGTTCATAAATAACTTTCAATGATTTTGGAATATTTGATACGTCTTTGCAAGGATAGAGTAAAAACTACCAGTCCGATTTAAAATATTGTTTTTAAATTGGATAGCCCAATTGATTTGAGGAAAGTTTGAAGTTATTAAACATCACGCTACGAATTTCAGATGCCGAGTCAAAGTCATTGTTTAGTAAGGTTTGGTAAAGATTTGGTTTATTTGACAGCTGTCGCCATGCAACGTTCTCCTTGCCGGACCCCAAATATTTAAACAGTTCAAACCTTCCTCGAAAATTTGGCTGTAAAATAAAAAGAAAATCTCAAATCTGACTGGTATTTTTAACGGTTCATAAATAACTTTCAACGATTTTGGAATATTTGATACGTCTTTGCAAGGATAGAGTAAAAACTACTAGTCCGATTGGAAATATTGTTTTTAAATTGGATAGCCCAATTGATTTGAGGAAAGTTTGAGGCTATAAAACTTCACGCTACGATCTTCAGATGCCAAGTCAAAGTCATTGTTTAGCAAGGTTTGGTAAAGACTTGGTTTATTTGACAGCTGTCGCCATGCAACGCCCTCCTTGCCGGACCCCAAATATTTAAACAGTTCAAACCTTCCTCGAAAATTTGGCTGTAAAATAAATAAAAAATCTCAAATCTGACTGGTAGTTTTAACGGTTCATAAATAACTTTCAACGATTTTGGAATAATTGATACGTCTTTGCAAGGATAGAGTAAAAACTACCAGTCCGATTTGAAATATTGTTTTTAAATTGGATAGCCTAATTGATTTGAGGACAGTTTGAAGCTATTAAACATCACGCTACGATCTTCAGATGCCGAGTCAAAGTCAATGTTTAGCAAGGTTTGGTAAAGACTTCAAACGCTTTCTTGTAATCGATAAACGCCAACCAGAGAGACGTTTGATACTCCGTGGCTTTTTCAATGACTGTTCTCATTGTCATAATGTGGTCCATTGTGCTAAATCCAACTCTAAATCCGGCTTGTTCGGGAGGTTGATAGAAATCAAATTTGTTGGTCAATCGGAGTGTGATAATTTTTGTAAGTAGTTTGTACAGATGGGACAGTAGACTGATTGGGCGATAATTATTGATGTCAGCTTTGTCTCCCTTCTTGAAGAGGAGTATTACGTTGGCCGATTCCCATTCTTTTGGTATTTTACCCTCTTCAAGGCACTTGTTCAACAATATGTTTATGAAGTCTATCACTCGTTGTCCGCCTTCTTTGACCATTTCGATTACCACTCCATCCTCGCCAGGGGTTTTGCCATTCTTCATCCTTTTTAGAGCCATTGCCATTTCTGAATTAGATATTTCTGGTATATCTTCAGATCCAACATTCATGATGTGTCTGTTACGGATATCTGTTGGCTTTGAGCTTTTAGAGGAATAAAGCTCTTTATAATACTGTTCAACGGTATGCAACAGTAATTTCCGATCTGATACCAAATGCCCAGTTTTATCCAACAGTTTTGTAATTTGTTGTGTTCCTTGAGATATTGCTTTCCGGAATACTTTTGGACCTTTGTACTTTTCTATAATGGATTGCACAGTTTTCTCTCTGTATTCCTCAATGTCACTTGCCACTCTTTTTCTTACTTTTTTGCAAAGGTTTCGGAACTCTTCCGTTGATGCACGTCCTTGCTTAATTAACTGTCTTCTTTTTTCCAAAAGGTCTTGAGTTTCCTGTTTCAGTCTGTGGCGGGTAGTTTTGCCTTGTGGGACTATGTTATTAGATACGTTTGATAGTGTGGAATCCTGGGCAGTTGTTCAATCACTTCAGAATGCTCGCATAGATCACAGATATTCAAGACTTATCCAAAACATCTACAACAATGCTACCATGAAAGTCACAATAGTGAACCAAACACAAGCTAATCGATATCAAAAGAGGCGTAAGACAGGGAGACACTCTTTCTCCAAAATTGTTCACTCTGGTACTAGAAGATGTCTTCAAAAAACTCTCATGGGAGAATCGTGGTCTTAAGTTGCCAGGAGCAAGACTGAACAACCTAAGGTTTGCTGACGATATCGTCCTTCTGAGTGACAATCCTGAAGATCTTCAAATTATGATCCATGAGTTGAACGAAGCCTCCTTAAATGTCGGTTTGGAAATGAATCTTAGCAAAACTAAGATAATGACCAATGATAATGCACCAACTACGATTAAATTAAACCAAACCGTCATTGAAAAGGTAGAGAAGTACGTATACCTGGGTCAGGAAATGAAGATGGGAAAGGACAACCAGGTAAACGAGATAGACAGACGCATACGTCTCATGTGGGCTGCCTACGCGAAATTAGACTTTGCGTTCAAAATGAATATAACAGCTGAACAGAAAGCCAGGTTGTTTGATCAATGTATTCTACCAGTACTAACCTACGGAGCAGAAACATGGGTCCTGACAAAGGATGGTATTAACAAAACACAAGAGGAAACTAGAGAGGAAACTCGTAGGGATTACTCTAAGAGACCATAAGACAAACTCCTGGCTTAGAGAACGAAGTAAGGTCACCGACGCTGTGAAACGAGTGGCAAGTCTCAAATGGCAGTGGGCAGGACACATAGCCCGCAAACAAGGCTCGTGGGGTAAAGCGGTCCTAGAATGGAGACGGTGGGGTGAGAAGAGACCCAGAGGAAGACCACAAATGCGTTGGAAGGATGACCTCATAAGAACTGCAGGGGCGAACTGGACGGAGATAGCGCAGGACCGGTTTCGATGGCGCAATCTAAAGGAGGCCTACACCAAAATGGTCGAAAACGGCTGAAAAGAAGAAGAAGAAGGTAAAGACTTGGTTTATTTGACAGCTGTCGCCATGCAACGTCCTCCTTGCCCGGCTCGCACTGTCAAAAGTTATCAGATCTCATGTAGAGCCAGCTTCTATCTCTACATGGCCGAACTCTACAAGCATCACAAATGGTGTATCACAAACGCCACATTGGCGTTTCATTTCAACAAGAACATATGTATAACAGAAAAGTTATGAACTCTAAATGCATTTTTCACCGGACAACCATGTGAATTTTGTTAAATGGCCAAGCTACATATTTTGACTAAGGTGTGGAGTTTTTGTATTATTCATACCATAATGGACAACTGCGAGACACAATTATCCACTCCAAAAGTGCGTGCAGTAAATAATAACTACGTTAGCACATACATTGGCTATATCTCTATTCTAGAAATACATCCCTACTAATAATATAAATGTGAATGTAAGTTTGTTTGTTACGCTTCACGCGAAAACTACTTAATCGATCATCATGAAACTTTGTACATATATTCTTGGGAGTAATAACATGGGATAGTTTTTATTCCAGGAAAATGTTGCAACCGGGGTGAAACCGCGGGTGAAACCGCAGGGAACAGCTAGTCTATTTATAATTTTAATAAAAATATTTTAAGATAAAAAGTATCCCGTTGCATTTCGGCAGCATAAGTACTTTCAAAAACCGTGACACAAATACAGTTTTACCCTCTCATGGTGCTCCTAAAGAAGTTTCACTTCGAAATGTTTCTGTGCGTAGGTAAGTACATAAAGTATGTACGAGTATGTACCTCGGCGGTAAAAAGTTCTACACTACTGTCGCAGAAATAAATGTTAGTTCGCCTCGATAAATCAAGCTTAGAAATAAATGTTTAATCTCTATCTTTTCGGCAGTTATCGCGTGAAAGAGTAAGAAACATTCATACACCTATACAATATATATACATTCATAATCACAATTATTGTAATATTTGTGGGATAGGAGAACAGTCAGAGTCAATGGTACTTTAAAGAACACAATAGTAATAAATAGTCAATCAAAGAAGTAAACAACTAACAAAGGAAAAAGAAATATCAACAGTGCTTTTATAGCTTGAGCTGGCCGTCCTCTCTTTCCCCTCTCACCAAGAGTGTTATTCCTGGCTTCAGAAGGAGGTTCCATGTACTTCAGCCTGATTGTTTAACCCAAAAAATGTTTACAGATATACTTTTTCAGGAATGTAGGACAGTTAGAGCTACCGGTTAGTCAATCATCACTGTTGATTGGGGTCATTACTTCCAAATCACTGAGAAACTGTTGATTAAAATCATCGAAACTCAAAACGTTGTACTTTAGGCACCTCGGTACAGAGTGGGTTTATCGGAAGTTTATATATGTATTTAATTTGGTACTTTTTTTTATACCACATCGGCCTACAAACCGCCGGTCACCGCCGCCTATGGATATTTGCAATACTAGAGGCATCGCCAATGCGTTGTCGACCCTGAGACGTGAAGTTGTTAAGTCTCATGTGGCTGTAATTTCACCGGCCCCCTTACCTTTCTAACCGAAACACAAGTGCACTTCTGCTTCACGGCAGAAATGCCGTGACCTCCACTAATCGATAGCTTAGTCTTAGGATCTAAAAATTATTTTGCGAACATTTAAATAGTACCCTTTTGTAATTACTATGATGTTACGAGAAGGTAGGTAAATGATATAATTTGGAATAATAAAACATTACTTTACTTAAGTTCTATTGTAATAATGTAGACTAGATGCTACTCCAGTTAATCCAAGATGGCGATAATGTCTTATGTGCCCATTGTCTCAGCTGTGCTCGCATACTGATCGTTAAACTCAGCTTTTCACCTGTTCAGCAAAGCATTGGTCTTGTCAGCGCGGACAAAGCCCTCCCCTATTATTAATTCCTCCGTTTGTTAATTTTACTCGGTGGCTATAGACGTGGTATCCTTGAACGTGTAACAGGCGGGCTTGATTGTAACTTTTCCCGCTGTCATCCGATTCAATGAAACAAAGCATAAACCGTTTAGTAGTAAGATTAGCGTGGGCATATAGACAGACAACAAAAAAATTATAAATGCTTTTGTTTCTCTTAATCTATAATTCACAGCACCAGATTAATAATATTTGGAAATCAAAATATGTCTCCTTTTTAATGTTTAGAAAACTGTTGACTCAACAAGGCTAAGAACTTCATTGTTGCTACCTACGTAGACTTAACCTTAACAGATACATCAAACTATGATATTCTAGAACTTTGTAGATGTTTTAAGTAAATCTCTATCAAAATTTTAATGAATAAGTGTAACTAAATTTAAATAAATACTAAGTTATTGATTTATAATACATGTATCGGCAATAGAAAAATTCAATGTAACACTATTATTAAGGAACCACAAGCCTCAGTTCAAAACAATGAGCTGAGCACGCGCGGAAAGATGTTAATTTTTAGAAACACAATACAATTGATCTTATATAATTTATCGTAGAATCTTCAAAGAGTACGGACTAAGAGTCCGTAGAAATGTAAAAAAAAAACAATAAAAAAAAAAGTAAATATCTATCTATTACGGCTGACTAACACTAACCATTACTTTCATTCAAAGTTGCGTTACTTGCGACGTTATTTACCCTTATACAGTTTTATCCAAAATAATTAAATACTGTTCGTGGGAATTAAATGTTAATTATAATGTTCTAAAGTGTTTGATAGATTCTAATAAATACTTTAATAATAATAATAATAATAAATAAATATATTGGGACATTCTTTACACACGGCCATCTGATACAAAACTAAGCAGAGCTTGTACTATGGAAACCATATAACTGATATATGTACTACTTTTTTAAATTTCCATATACATACTTATATAGATATTTATACTCAGACACAGAACAAGCAGATATGTTCAAACAAATGTTTGTCCTGGATGGGAATCGAACCCGCGACTTTCGACTTGGTAGCCTCAGGCCACGACGCGCTACAGCTCTGCCCGCGCCCCCGCTACCCATAATTAGCACGTTGAGAACCCGCCTCACTGTATAGCAAAAAATGATAATCAAAAGCAGAAACTTTACAATTTACACTTCTATTTTATTTTACATAACACCCATTGGTAGCCAGGCCGGGTCTATAATTATGTATAATTAATTTATCATGACAGATTAGCGCTTTCAGTTTAGCTATAAACCGACGGACAGAAGGATATGGCGAATCTAATAGGTTTTAATCAAGTGTTTACAAACTATAAGTTTATAATATCTACATGTCTTTTTCCATGTTGTGATAGCCTGTAATTAAAGCAGAACTTAGCTTTAAGTATTGTTTGTGACCATTGTGTTAAATTCTTGTTTTAAAAATTATTGTTTATTATTATATATAGTATAGCTGTCTCCCGCAGTTTCAACCGCGTTTCCAGGGATGTAACATTACCTTATTTTGTTCTTTCTATCATCGATAGTTTTCGCAGCGCACGCGATGTAAGGATTTTTACACCTTGGGTTACATTATTGGAGTTTTAGTAAGGATCCCTAATTTCTTTGAAAATATAATATAGCCTATGTCACCCGGGGATAGTGTAGCTTCACAACGCTGAAAGAATTTTTCAAATCCAGTAGTTTTTAAGTTTATTCGTTACATACAAAAATACAAATCTTTCCTCTTTATAATATTAGTGTAGATATTGTATTAAAATGTTTTGTTGGCCGGCCTTATCTATATAATGGTGTATATAACACCACAGTCCTTAACCTTGTTGGATTGTAGCCACGGTAACACCCTAAGAGTCCCTATTTGTCATAAGCGCTCTTTATACTAAGGTTCTCAAGCGAATTTTAAATCAAACTCTTTATTTTACAATCTCATTAAATACGTATTATTATGTAGAATAATGAAAATGATCAAACTCTACATCGTAACGTTCCAAATGTCACAAATTCACCGATATTCGAAGAAACTAAATGTTTCCAACAATATTAGAAATGGTTATAAACATATGTATTTATAAAAATTACGTTTCATACAAATAAAGGAAAATAGTTAAACGAGTCCGGAACATTTAAATATACATTTTCTCGTTCAGGTCCAGGCCGATAGAGGACACTGAACGTTTTTAGATCGCGCTATGGTTTGGTTCTCACGAGTTTACCTTAGCCCGAGCACATTTCTGACATAGCGGAAGGTGCATCGGGCCAACACTGTTTAGATGTTGGTCCCTTACACCTTGCCTATAAAACTTAAATAATTATCATACATAGTATAATCAGCGTCACAGTTTTCGTGACCTTGAAAATGCTATCATGATAAGCGGGATGTAAACATAAGATAATCCCGTAAATTTTTGCAGTACCTTTATATGTATCCCCGCGGTTAGAAAATTGGAGGACCACTTGATTACATGATGTAGTATTCGTATCAGATAATGTACATGCAAAACTGACTACGTATGTTTTTGCCGCTTCACCAACAGGTCAACAAAATCATTCAAATAGAAAAGGTGATACCTATGTATGATACCTATTTATAATAGATTATAACTTTATGAAATTGTTTATAATTATGAAGTACATTCAAAGGTAGTCTAGACATAATTGTCTTTACATATTGTCATTAAATGACTACAAAATATTACTTTTATTTTACCTAGAGCTTTTAAATACTAAACTAATAAAAATATTAATGAGGGAGTGCTACTTTTCCTCCTTTGGTTGCGGAAATTTTGATGATGTCATGATTTATTTTTTATAAACGCGGTATAAAGCTGTTACATTTAATTTAAGCACCGCATTTATTCAGACATAAGTCGTCCCAAGTAATCACTACATATTATAAAACAAAGTACTCCGTCTGTCTGTCTGTCGGTCTGTCTGTCTGTTTGCTATGAACTCAAACACTACTGAATGGATTGATTCCTGCGGTTATCACCAATAGATAAAGTGATTCAAGGGAAAGGTTTAGGCATATAAATTTGTCTAAGTTTTGTGTGGATTGCTTCAAATATAACGATAATTGTTGGAGTTGTCGGAAAAAATCAAGCCGTCTTCGAGCTTTGATCCAAAACGCTGACTAATCCCTTTGATATATAACAAAACAATGCATGGTGGGATATTCCTCTTTTATAGATCTAGAAAAAAGTCCTCGATGGCACATACTCGTAACTATCTTTTTAGAAAAGTTTACTGTATCTATTCAATGTTCAAAGAAAATGGTCACGTACAAATACAGTTATTTTTGTAAGTTACCTTAAGCACTCCATGGACATCGTTATAAATCTGTACACCATATAATTTTAATTAATATCTAAGGAGTTATAAATTGAAACGCGTTTTGCACACCGATAATGTATTATTAAAAATAATTAAATGCATTATATTTGTAGGTACATTCATATAAATACAGTGATACCTGTAACACTTAAAGAGGTATTCCACTTACCCAGCGTCTCAGATATCCAGGTATAAATAAATATCTGGCTCATTAAACATCTCATTAACAGAGGTGTGAATAGAAGTTATTTCAGTTATAGAGGTACAATTATTAAATAAAGAAACGTACACATTGTTTATTATACATACACAAGTATATATATACTTTTTATTAAGCCTCGACACAAAAAGAGGGCTGTTCAAAGTTTAATGTGTGTATCTGTGTATGGGTATGTTGTTGCATCATAGCTCCCAAACGGATGAACTTTATTGATTTAAAAGGTGATTTAATCGAGTGTTATCGCATGCTTAGAGCATGAAAATACTACTTAGAGTATGTCGAAGTTTATGGTTTTTTAAATATTTATTCAAACCTTACGTCTACTCATGCGAAGCCGCTATCTTCTTCTATCTAAGCAAAATATGGTTCCTTTCACGCATCATCACCGTAAAACTACTAAACATATCGGAATGGGACTGCTACCATTCGACGCGGAATTTTTTGTAGATGGTTATAGGCTATATATGATATCGATAAACGCGGGTGAAACCGCAGGGGACAGCTAGTAATATTATAAATGTGAATGTTAGTTTGTTTGCTACGCTTTCACGTGAAAACTAATTAACCGATCATCATGAAACTTTGTACACATATTCTTGGAGGTATTAGATGTAACATAAGAAATTTTGGATGCCGGGAAAATGTTACATCCCACGGGAACGCGGGTGACACAGCGGGGGTAACTAGTCTAATATATTGGTTCAATCTCTCATTTTCCTCACGGTTTAAGACTGTTTATTGCGGATTAGTTTATGTTCACACTGGTATGTACCTACGTCGAAATAATTTTGAAACAACTCTTTAAGTCAATGAAGGGGAAAATTTATAATATTGTTAGAGATGACAAAAAACACTTTGATCTTCCAATATTATGTCAGTATGTCCAATATATAATAATGCTGGCAGTCCCCTGCGCCTACACCAGCGTTCCCGAGGGATGTCACATTTTCCCGGCATAACAAGTATCCTATATTTAATTCCTGGGCATGTCCAATGTGTATACCAAGTATCATCTAATACCATAGTAGCTTTTGCGTGAAAAAGCAACAAACATCTACACTATGTTTATAACTAGCTGTCCCCCGCAGTTTTACCCGCGTTCCCGAGGGATATCACATTTTCCCGGGATAAAAAGCCTATATGTTATACCAGGATATGCTCTATCTATGTGCCAAATTTCATCCATATACATTTGGTGGTTTTTGCGTGAAAGAGTAACAAACATACAAATATTTCCTCTCTATAATATTAGTATAGGTGGCTGTGGGCGTTTTCACACATTTTCCCGAGGGATGTGACATATTCCCGAGATGAAAGCTCTGTTACAGAATATAATCAATATCTGTGCCAAATTTCATCTAGATCGGATCTTTCGCATTCCTAACAATTGTGAGATATACTGGCAGTCCCACGCGGTTTCACCCGTGTTTCTAGGCAATGTTACATTTACCCGGGTTAAAAGTATCGTTACCTAAGTAAGACAGGATATTTCCGCATTCTCAAGAGCGGAGTAAGACACGGAAAATAGCAAACAATTGTGCGAAAAAAAACACTTGTGTTTCGGTTAGAAAGGTAAGGGGGCCGGTGAAATTACAGGCACATGAGACTTAACAACTTCATGTCTCAGGGTCTACAACGCTTTGGCGATGTCTCTAGTATTGCAAATGTCCATAGGCGGCGGTGACCACTTACCATCAGGTGGACCGTCCGCTTGTATATCGGCCCAGATGGTATAAAAAACGTTATATAAATATTATTATATGTCATGCGAAATTTTACGGTAACAATAGTCCTAACAGCGACAGACATATGACAGCGAACTCTCAAAGATTTATTACCATATTAATTCTAGATTTTAATATAGAAATATGAATTTCTTCATGCAATGTATTGGAAATAAGGTCTTAACTGAATTCGTTGTATGCAGCAGTGTAGAAAAGAGTTCAGTTGATAAACATGTGTGGCTATGCATGTTGCAATGCATAAATTCACCATCAATCACCATATCTTCAGAAGTATAGTGGTAAGTTTTCATTGGAGACCGGGATTCGATTCCCCGCCGGAGAGAACTTATTTTTGTTTTGGTGTTATAAGTATTTTTAATTAAAGACTGTTTTATCTTTAATCTAAAATAATTATCTAAATTGATTTAATCGGTTAACGCGCAACTTTGGTTGTGCATGGAGAAATGGATGATAGTTGGAGTATAGATGTTTAAAGTATTATTGAAAACATTAGCACGTAACGTGGAGTAATATACGAGTATGTGAAATGAAGTTTGCGACTGGACCAAGAGCCAGCGAGGGCCAGACCTTCCTCATTTTATAAAAGCTGTTAATCTCTCAGAGCATGTCCCCAACACAGGTAAGAACGATCAGTGAGTATGGAGTTGGGATTGTGGTTACTTGGGCAGGTAACAGAAATTAAAGGTGGAAAAAATTCGTTTAAGTAATGGTTGGGGAAAAAGTTCCTTCGCATATTTTAAGAAAATTCAAAACATTTTTAATATAGTTTATTTACATTAACTAAAGTATGTTGGTACCATTTTGTTCGATAACTTTTTGCCATCTTGTAGGTAGGGACATGATCCCATTGCTATAGAAATTTTGGGACTTCTGATCAAAATACTGCGATAAGTGGTTTTGACAGTCCTCTCGTGATGTTAACCTGATACTGCCTAAAGAATTCTGAAGAGACCGAAACAGGTGGAGATCTGAAGGTGCGAGGTTCCTTTTTTCACGGACGCAATAGTGGCCGAAAATAAATATTTATGACGCACACGTATTGCCTCAGTCTAGTGATACCTTAATGTTTATTACACCATAAATTAGGAAAGCAAAATTTAAGCAAAAACAAATTTGTTAATAATTGTTTTGACAACAACTTTTAACAATTTGCCAACATTTCACGTTGCCCAGTCTGGGCAACGTGAAATGTTGGCCAATTGTTTTACAAAGAGCTAAAGTTGAGGCAATTAATTTTTTGGAGTTTGCGAGGCTTTCCGTCTTTTGTTAGCAATTTTCTTTGTTAGCGGACGAAATAGTCGCCTGAAATAAATATTGTTTCGCAAAAGCTTTTTGTGTTATAAACAACTCTAAACGAGCTACAACGTGTTTCTCAATTTACCTCTACAATGTTTGCCGCACATAGGTTTTCGATCTACGAGCTTACGATTAGATTGCTTAGATTATTATAATAAAAATATCACAATCGACAACTTCATTATTAACTGCTAAATAACTTAGATAAACTGAAAAATATCATTTATACCTGCAAAACAAAAAATGCCTTATAATTGATAGGCCAGTCGGCTTGGTGGATAGCGACTTTGACTGCCATGCCGAAGGTCGCGGGTTCGATTCCCACCAAACATTTGTGTGCATGAACATGTCTGTTTGTTCTGTGTCTGGTGTAAATATCTACATAAGTATGTATTTAGAAAAAAAATAGTATTTGAAGTATATCAGTTATCTGGTTTCCATAGTACAAGCTCTGCTTAGTTTGGGACCAGATGGTCGTGTGTAAAGAATGTCCCATATTTATTACAATCTTATCAATTATATTATAGTAAAAACCTTACTAGAATTTAAAAGCATGCTTTAATACGGAGTTTTTGAGTGAAACTTTATCTTTTCGTTTATTATTATAAAATTCAGTGTTGTAGGGAAAGGATTCGTGCTGCTTTAGTACAATGCCCATTAAGAACAGCTGTCGAACTAACGTAAAGAAGGTCAGTGGATTAAGGAAACGGCGAAAATTTGATTTACTCATTGAGCTCTCTGTGTCGATAATGTTGTGTGGTTATACAGTAAGTACAATATTGATTGATATAAAGCAAAGTAAACTTCTCTTGTTATTTTTTTATCTACAATATAGCGTAACTTTTTAAGTACAAATATCAACTGACTAGTTCCGTTGTTTGAATCTTATGTTGTGTTGCTTTAACTAATTAATAAATTTGTAAAATTAATTTCAGGACACATACATTGGCTATCAATCGGGACTGTACAGTGATGAGCATACAATATTGAGTTAGTTTGCGCATGGAACAAATATAATTTGTCTTTTCTGCATTTATTGTATTTAAAGAGTGTCTGAATTGTTTAATATATTTCATCGATAGTTTATCCTATGCATTTTTTTTTATTGCTACTGCCCAAATTGACTCCATGCTGCCTGATGTTAAGCAGTTAATGAAGTCCCCTAGTGATGGCCATCATCCCAGCAGCCCGCATAGCATTGTGGAATGATGGCCCTCACCTTGACGGCCTTGAGAGAAGTTTTTCAGTGCTTTTCAATGCAACTGCACAGTTACCTTTTAAACTCATTATTGTCCTTTCTCCCTCAGTTTCGTACATATCCAGCCACGCAAAGCATCAACATTTGTGCTATACTCAACAATAGTGCTTGTATGATAATATTGTGATTGGCCCTGATTTTTATTCTGTCTGACTACTGAATATAGGTAACTACCTATATTAATAATGAAATTATTTGTAATTTTAGCCGATGTCAACTGAGAAGGGAGCTTGTAATAAACCTGAACTTTCCCGAACGAAATCTACACTAAAAGCTCTACTAATTGTAATAGACGTATAATAAACTTTTTTTCATATAGATGGCACAGTATTTTCGGAGATAAATACGATAAATAATAATATTGATCCCCAAAAGTAGGGGTTCCTATGCAAATTAATTTGTTTACGCTACACGTCTTGTTTCGTTTTCTACGTGTTTATAAGAAAAACATACTTTACTACACTTAAGGCAATTGTACGCTTTTTGTTAGTATTAAGTACAAATATTTCTCACACTAAACGTGCAGTATTTGATATTATATGTAAGCGGTAGTATTGAGCGAACATACTCTAATGGCAGAGGTACCTACTCTATTATGGTACAGTTGCTCTCCGAGGGATCACGCGGATTCCCGTTAGGGGGCATCCATTAATTACGTGAGGTGATTTTGGCGAATTTTCGACCCCCCCACTCCCCTTGGTGAGATGTCATGAGATTTTGCTCGACCCCCTCTCCCCGCCCCTAATCTCACGTGAGATTTGATATTATCGTAAGTATACGATTACGATTCGATTTATATGTGAAAAAATATTACTACTATAAATAGCCCTCTTCTAGCAATTTTACACTGTTTTACATAGGCCTCAACTACGGCACGTTACTGAGCTCAATCTTCAGCTCTTTGTTTCTGACTACTGAAAATCAAATAGAACATGTGAAATTATCCCGGTATTATCAGGGTTATGATTAAAATTACCATCTAATAACAAAATAGGTACATAATTGTAGTCAAGGCTGTGCTGGAATGGTCTAGACTTGGACTACGAAGGCAGATAACGGAACTTCTTGAAGACGAACAGCGCGAATGTCACGTGTGAGTTATTGTGGGTATGATGTCGACCCTATTAAGTAGAAGTACCTTATTATGGTAAAGGAGGAGCTAGACTGGAGTAGACTTTGACTTGGGAGGCTAGTTGTAAATATTTTTTTTATGCAAGCCCACATTTGCGAAAGCCTCTTATTTATTCAGTAGCCTCTTTTAAAATAGCCTTGGTTTATTTCCTACAACTTATTTTGTTTTTATCACATTTAGCATGTAACCTTTTCGTTTCAAAATACCAAGATATATAGAATAGCACTTTATCTGACGATAACTAAGCTTTGACGACTGCTTCGCGACTGGACAAATGTCGCTGCCAAATGTACTGCTTTTACACGTATTTTTTTAACTGTTATTACAAAAAAGTAGCATATATTACAGTATAAATATTTTTATGGAGGAAAAATTTATTCCTTGACGGATTCCACTTGCAAAGTTTATAGAGGCTTTACTAGGAACTTAAAACAACTGATATTCACCACCAAGCTACTATATTAGAAGCTTTGCTTTGTTTGGGATCAGATAATCGAGTGTTAATACTAGTATAACAATAATAATTTAATAAAACCCCGAGGGTATGATCTTGGAGAACATACATATTATACCAAATAGCCCTGGCCATAGCACATAGGCTGGTAAAAAGCACCCAAAACCAACGAGTATGTATGCAAAGACTGATGAAAGAGAAACCGAAATAAATTAAACTACACCAAAAATTTAAACAGTCAAGAGACTCGTAGAGGACTGCTACCAATTCGCTACGAGTCTACGAGATAGTAGAATAAACTTTCGTAGAGACTTGCTACAGGATACTAATAATATTTATCGATACTATAGGATATAGATACAAATTAAACAGTCCGTCAGGAAGAACACTAAAACTTCTTTTAAGTTATTTTGTTAAATAAATCATTGAGATATTTATTGTCGAGTTTCGGGACCCGCCATGATGTCATGGAGAGCAATGCCTAGCTGAAAAGAGTTACATTGTAGGCAATTGATAGACCTTTTATTTCTACATAAATTTGTTAATGGTGCCATGGATTGCCCAAGTTTACTGCAGACAATCACCTTCAATGCACTACGAAAATCACAAAGGTCCAATAAAAAAATAATGACATTTAAGCCAGGTCTCTCTAGAAGCAATCTGGGTCAGAATGCCATGATAAATAGACTGCAAAAGCAGTACAATAATACTAGTCCGTCAATAGACATATTTCATGACAGTCATTCTAAATTCAAAAGTCATATCAACGCCAATTTTTAAATAAATTGTAATATTTTTGTTCTCTGTCCTCAAAGTAATTTTTTGTTTTGTTTTGTTAAAACTGTTAAAAAATTTTAGTTCTATACTTGGGTAAAAGCCCTTTTTAGCCCTGTATTCAATTGCATGCAGTGGCACCTGTTACTGAAGCAACACTCAAGTTTCATTTCTGTATTGTCTTAAAATTATTTTCATGTATCAGTATGTTTGTTGGTTGTCCAATAAATAAATAAATAAATAAATTTAAACCAGTTACAATTTAAATTGCTACTGTTATCAATTGAGAGTTCATTATCAGTCCCTGGTCCTGGTGGTATTCTCAATCGATTCACAGATTTGTATAAGCTCAAACACTGCTGAGGACGCAAAAAGTATTAACAGATTCGGATAGAATTGCCACATTTTGTTATTTTTTTTACACCGACAAACTGGCACACGGTCCACCTGATGGTAAGTGGTCACCGCCGCCTATGGATATTTGCAACACCAAGGCATAGCTAATGCGTTGTCGACCCTGAGACGTGAAGTTGTTAAGTCTCATGTGCCTGTCACCGGCTCCCTTACCTTTTTAACCGAAACTCAGTAATACAAGTGCACTATATTAATAGAGCACGAGCTTTGCATTCTGAGAAAATATTAAACCCCATATAACGCAGGTAAAACCGCGGGGCGCAGGATAAATAACTTTACTACTTTTATTGGAGACACATCTGGTATTACTATATGTATAAGGATAGGTCGAAGAATAGTAGGTATCTAGACAGATCCTACTATATATAAAAATTATGTACAGACGTACATAATCTTTTTTGACAATTTTTATGATAATTATGCTTTATGACTCGCTGATGCCATATCAACTAATTTTATAATGTACGTCTGCCTGTGTACCATTTTACAACTCAAGAACGATTTGACCGCTCTTAATGAAAGTGGTATATAGTCAGAACGTATGATATCAATAAACCGGGTGAAACCGCGGGGGATGGCTAGTACCTTGTAACCCGGTATTGGCCGTGCCAATGATAATTATTAATATGAACGTTATTTCTTTAGAAAATTGTTTTCCACATTTACTCTACCTACACAGCTAGAATTTCTTTTTATTAGTAATGCTATAAGTCATTCCTTAACGTGACCTTATAGACCGCAAAAGAATGATGCTGCTGAAAGTCCTGTAAAGTAATACTTATATACTTATATATATATATAATAACCTCCATGAATTGTTATTTTTAATAACAATTCATATATTCAATAGTGAATATATATGGTCTTAAAATAAAAAATAAAAATGTGGCCTATACTCGTCATAAAGCCAAATCCAAATACAGATATCGTAAATGGTAAAAAATAGCAATTTAATGATACTCATAAAACACCATTTGACCGAATGATCCAGTGCCGGGTACGCAAAATAATGAATGTGGCCGAGCGGATCAATGAATGCATCCTGTCCCCTTATTCAGCTAATACAAACTTCGTCGACGAGCCGCTTCACGGTGGCCTCGGAGAGCATATCTCTCAAGTGATTAGCGTAGGTAGCGAAGGAGACAGAGCATAGAGACCGCGATGAAACATCCTCGAGTTGTCATTTTCCTTACAGAATCTAGCCCCTGTATGCCATGTATGTCGTACTTTTCGTATTACATACCTACACATTAATAAAGTTATAATACAGTAATTATTTATTTGCTTAATTTCTTTCCTGAACCCGACGTATAGAAATAGTTGCTATCATAAACAAAACATGGAAACTTGAAGGACTTTATAGTTTTCAAACATGATCATGACACTATATACATATATTATATACATTAAATTACCGGATTCGTTAACGTAATCACACATACAATACACGGTCGTGTCCTTGACACAGCCACCCTATTTTTCATTTGAACGCGCTAAGTCTGGTTTGAAAAAATCACTTTGCATTTAATTGCCCAACTCTTGAGGAAGATTAGAGGCTTAACATCTCGCTTCAACCGTCGTGCGTGTGACATATTGTGAAAATAGAAACATAGAAAACAGGTCTATTTATCATTGAGTATAATTTGACAAAAATTATGATAATTCCAAGGAAAATTAGCAAAATGAGGAACTGGTCTGATTATCTCGGTCGGGCTGATATTAAGCGCCCCACTCCCAGCCGCTATCCCACTACTGCCCGATACGGGGGCTTTTTTATTAGCGGGACTTTTTTTTTGGCAGATGGGTTTTCCCCTCTGGCCCGGTTCGCCCCTCCTTAATGAAACCTGCACCTCCCAGACTCCTCCGGGAGGTACATTATCAATACGAGGCTATAGTGTGGACGTCCAAGTCAACATGGGAACACTTAACAACAGTGAGCCCCGAACCTCAAATCATCCACAGTTCCCGACCTCCGAGAAGCCGGATTACAGGAGATGCCAAGCCCCCAGTCGAGATATATGACGAATTTTTGGTACATAAACAAGCAAAAGGCCACAGCTTCAAATCCATGACATACATTTTGAAACATTATTTAGTTTTTCCGTGTGTTAAGACTGTCTCATGAAAGTATCCTTTTATAATTGTTTTTATATTCCCATTTAATTAGACTATTTATATTCAAATTTTATAGCTAAACAAATTCGTACATTTGTCTAGTCGGTACTACTGCTATGGAGGAGGTGCCCTCTCCCTAGTTCAGATTGAAACCCTACATTTTCCTACTCCAGCAATCATTCTACCTTGCAAATGTTTGTGCGCACAACTCGAAAGATGGAGTCACTGTATACTTTACTCCTTTTTAAATTGAAATATTGCAATTCCATAAGAAATATTGATTGTATATTTTAAATATATTACATTAATAAAATGTTAATAAAATAAAAATAAAAAGTTAAATAAATTTATTAATTAATTGCATTGAAATAAAGACAATCATTGGACTAAATAATTAATGAACAGAAGAGGTGGATTGTTTCTGTTCAGACCCATAGCACCGTCTACGAAGCTATCAACGATTTTTGTGAACCTATTAAGTACAGACTGAAAATCTCACAGATTCACAGAAAGTGATGTGTTTTGTCTATATCTCGGATTGCCACGCAGACTCACGAAAGTCTATGCGATTTCCAATGAACCAGCGTACCGTGTCTCCATTACCCACAACTTAAATCGCAAACATTGTTTATTAATTTTTTAAATTTCTGACATCAGATTGTTAATCATGACCAACATCAATGTTATCAAAAGATAAATGATTATTTCTTTGTATTTTAAATAACGAGCTACAAATTAGGGATCGGTATGATCATGATGAGATCCATATACGAGTATTTTGTTAGCACATTTCAATAGCTCATTAAATTCATTATAAACATGTCTGGAAATAGCTGGTATCTGCACAAATGTACCCTTCACATTATATAAATAAATAATAAATAACCTGGGACATTCTTTTACACACGGCCATCTGATCCCAAACTAAGCAGAGCTTGTACTATGGAAACCAGATAACTGATATACTACATATACTACTTTTTTTTCTAAATACATACTTATATAGATATTTACACCCAGACACAGAACAAACAGACATGTTCATGCACACAAATGTTTGTCCTGGGTGGGAATCGAACCCGCGACCTTTGGTTTGGCAGTCAGAGCGTTAACCACCAAGCCAACTGGCCTGTCAATTATAATAACAATATAATACATCATATCATTATATACAGTAGTAGTAACCTTATATTTTATCTTCATAACTGCCAACCGCGGGCCTAAACTGAATAAATCGTTTTGAATATTTAGAATTGATTTTTTTAAACAAGCATATAATGAGCATCCTAGAAAACCGCGATTGTTTTTTAAAAAATCTTTAATATCACTGTTTTTTCATTTAAGATATGAGCATATTGGCAACCAAAAGCGGTATTTGAGGTGGTATATAAATGAACGCAATTACGAGGAAAGAACTTGTTAACATTAGCTAATGAAAATATGAAACACGAGTTCTCCCTTTGTCATGTATTAATTACGCAAATAAACCATTACTTTTTCATAAATGTTTAGTGAAGGCAAGGTATATAACTCTGAAGGATCCGTCTGTTATCATTTAATCTATTTCTCATATAAATAAATATTCGTTTTATGATTCACTGCCACATCTACAATATTTACTCAAGACAAATCGGTCTGAATATATTATTTATGGATCACTAGCTGACCCCGCGGTTTCACCCTCGTTCCCGAGGGATGTAACATTTTCCCGGCACAAATAGGATCATATGAGTTATTCCAGGACATTTTCTATGTTTATGTTCAGTAGTTTTTCCGTGAATGAGTAACAAACATCCATACTCACAAACTTTCGAATTTATAATATTAATATGTATTCTATAATTATCTAACTATTACCTTAAGCATTTAGTTTTTTTAGAACCGACTACAATTTGTATTGAGATATTATATTATAAGTCGATAGTAGTTCAGTTGCTGGTGACGTCGAATGCCGTGATTTGTGTCATGTCGTGGGTTCAAATCCTATAATGAGGTTACCATAGTGAGGAAACTAAAGCACGCTGGCAGAGTACTTTGCAGTACTTACTTGCTGGCTACCACCTACAAGTTGAAGATTAAATTCACAACTTTTTAAATATTATTATTTATAACCATGCCAAATAACAGCGTTTCAGTACCAAGGGTAAAACCGTGGATCGGAATTAGTTTTAAGGATAAAAATAATTTGAAACTCTAAATTTAATTATAAACTTTCTTTTTCAGAACGTTCAATCTTCGCCGAGAGATAATGTCTGACATCGCTGTAATGTATCGCGCCTTACAATAACTTGTGCTTCTGCAGAGATTGAATATCTTGGGACGAGTATATACTCGTATATACTCTCTAGTCTCTATATAGAGATTATATTACATATACCTAACTTATACCCATATAAATAATATCTAAGACGTATCCTCGAGAATTCCTCGACTCCAACTCGACTGAGGATACCCTAAGCATTTTCTCGAGGAATCCTCAAAATTGGTATTCTAAGTCATAACTTGAGCAAAACTCGAGCCATCCCGACTGATGTCAAATCGAAGTGTAGTCAAGGTAACATGTCATTAGTAACGTCATTCTATTATAGATACAATATTAATAAAATAAAATAATGAGCTTCAGTAACTGTTTACATGCAATAAACTTCCTTGCATTGGTCGCGACGTACCTTGAAGTTGACAGTTATCTCCTCACCTCGAGTAAGGGAAAGCGTCGATTGGAGGAGATTTTTGTAACTATGAATACTTAAATATCTTGGAGTGACGTTGAGTGGAGTCGAGGAATTTTCGAGGAAACGTCTTAGAATATTAGACACACTCGGTATGGCCGATGAGCAAATGGAGTTGTGGTTAAATCGTCAGAGATTGGTTTCAGATGTGGAGTAGGTATACGTGTTTATTTATCTCCGCTAATTAGCTTAGTAGGTACTCTGGAACGCATATTCAATCAACTAATAACTTTAACTGTCGGAGTTGTAATGATTTAAGGTATGTACATATAATTACGCTGTAACTGAGCAGTAAATAGTCATCCACTTGAGCTATATTTCTCAACAATGACAAGGGTATTCATAAAATTAATTGATCGATCCTAAAGACTAACATTCATGAATGATAATAATTGCACACAATTTGATAAGCAAGCATCGATTACCGATTACGCTTGCAACCTTGAAGGTTGAGTTATTTCAGATATATTTAAGTAGAATATATTATTTTATTCCTTTTAGAGTTAGAACATTATCAGTCATTATTAAGAACCGAACTGTACACTACCTTTTACATAGCACTATAACTTTGTACATTATGAAACACTGCATCGTATATTGTAGGCAATGTTTGTGTGGAAAGATAAAAAATAAATAAATACTCTAAAATTTTATTTGCTCACATGTTTTATTATTATTATAAATTATCCAAATGTAATACCTCCTTTTCCAATATCTTGACCCTTCATGTCATAGAACGATATGAAGATCCTGTAACAAAAGAGGTGAACATGTTGTGATAAAGCCTGACATAATTAAATAAATAAATATAAATATCCCAAGACATTCTTCACACATTACCTGATCCCAAGTTAAGTACACTCTGTACTGATTGTAGTATGGCTACCAGGTAACTGATGTACTACCTATACTACTTTTTTAAATACATCTTAATATATATAAATCTCGTGTCACAATGTTTGTCCTCAATGGACTCCTAAACCACTTAACCGATTATAATAAAATTCGCACACCATGTGCAGTTCGATCCAACTTGAGAGATAGGATAGTTTAAATCTCAAATTATAGTCGCAATTTTAATTTATTGCTAATTATTTGTCTGTTATTATTTGACAGTCACAATTATCTGTTAACTCCAAATGATTCTAAGAGATGTCGATACCTTTCGACTGGGTTGAGTAAGTCATCAATAGATGGCGCTGCTATGGTAAATCTACGAACGTGTCATATAAGCTACAATTCAATATCATGATTACCACGTGTTATTGAGGCTAATGTATAAATTAAATTTATTTTGTAGTAAACGAAATACCGTGAAATTCAATTATTTCTTCTTTTTTAATACGGCTGGACCGATTGGAATGTTTTTTTTTGTTTGCGTTTGGGTGGTGCCCTGGATGGTTTAGATTCACAATTGGACCCGGTAGGTGGCGCTGCGAGCGAATTCCTGCATTTTTGTATGGACTTATTTCGACAGAACGACGTCTGTCCGGGCAGCTAGTACTTATATAGATATTTACACCCAGACACAGAACAAACAGACATGTTCATGTTCACAAATGTTTGTCCTGAATGGGAATCGAACCCGTGACCTTCGGTTTGGAAGTCAAGGTCCTCTAACCACCAAGCCAACTGGCCCGACAATAATAATTAAGAAGATATACTAAAGAGAAGTTTGTTTCTGTAGCCTCTGTTTGCCCTGTTGCCAATATTTTGTGTTTTGCGCAAGCCATAGCATATAACAAAGGATTATTTTCTGCTAAGTTGACATAGCAGAAACATCCGACGACTCAGCACATATCTAAGTAGTTATACGTGACGATGAATGCGGTGACGAAAGTAGGTTTAAACGGGTCCAACGGTTCGGGGAAGGAAAATATCATGAAGGACCACAGCACGGTAGCTTTGTAGTACCAGTCTAGCTGCATATAGTAGACAATCTATTCCCCATCACCATATACAGACTTATATAGCCACATCTACGAATGGGCGCGTGAGAATACTATATCACGGTATCGACGTTCTTTCAGGATAAGACATGTATACAAGGTCCCGGCCCGGCATCAACAGATCAGCCCTTAGGCATGTTCACTTAGACTAGCGGAAGATCTGTTAAGTAATGGAGTCTCACACCGCCTGCAAAGCTATATAAAGATATCAAACAGTAATTAATAAAACAATTACCTATCCTTATTAACTTGTAGTTCATTTGCGACGAACTCTGTTACTTCCTTGGTGATGACTTTATTCTCATCAAGGCCAAGATGTCCGATAGACTCCAGGGTCGCCACGACTCCAGGTGACGATGACTCTCCACCGAAGCTCAACGGACATGCACTATTTACCACACATATGAATTGCTGGAAGAATGATTAAAGTTCTTAATCAATTGAGAAGTAATTGAGTATCAAGTACCTGTTTGCTACGTTAAACATCAGCACTTGAATAATTTTTGTTAGAGTGGTAAAGGGTAACAAATTACAGACACATTGAATAAATAAATAAATAATAAATAACCAGGTACATTCTATACACGGACACCTACTACCAAATAACTGTCCAAATACCGGTTATGCTACATATACTACTCATTAATCCCTACTAATATTATAAATGTGAATGTAAGTTTCTTTGTTACGCTTTCACGCGAAAACTACTTAACCGATCATTATGAAACCTTATACACATATTCTTGAAGGTATTAGAAGTAACATAGGATACTTCTTGTGCCGGAAAAATGTTGCATTCCTTGCGAACGCGGGTGAAACCGCGGGGGACAGCTAGTACATTATATTTTACATATTTTTTATAAACATACTATAACGTATCATGGTATATATACACAAAAACATATATATTCATGCAGACAAATGTTGGTCCTAAGTGGGAATCGTAACCTCGACCTTTGGATTAACAGGCAGGGTCTCTAACAGTCAGTTTGACAGTCTGTTTGTTTATCGGTACACTTGACACAAAAAGACACTAACGAAGGTTATCTAACTTCGCTTAGCTAACCCAGAATAATCAGGAAGAAACCAAGCAAGGCCTTGTTTTATTCATTAAATAATCCCAACTGATATTATAAATGTGAATGTAAGTTTGTTTGTTACGCTTTAACGCGAAAACTACTTAACCGATTATCATGATACTTTTTGTGCCGGGAAAATGTTACATCCCTCGTTAACGCGGGGGACAGCTAGTAATAAAAAATAAATATTTTGTCAGTACCATTAAACATAGGTACTGTATAATTTAATATTTTTAATGTATTCTTACTGACCTTCCTATGTGTAATAATACAATAACCATCAGCAGCATATTTGAATAGTAGGACTCGAATACTATTTTAGTTCTTTCATAGACACACAGCCATCTGAACCAAAATAAAGCAAAGCTTGTGCTATGGCAACCAAATAACTACATATAAGATTTATAAATATTACTTATGTATACATTATATATTTGCACTCGCACATGTCATGGACACAAATTTTCGCCACTGTAGTCTGTTCCATATAATTATGTTTAAGAATGTCTTGGAAGAATGAACCCTATTGTTCCACCATAAGATTCATCGTATCATCATTGAAATAACAATTGAATTAAAAGATGGATCTTATTTATGAAGCAATAAAGTTTATAATAAATCTAAATAAGGTAATATAACGCCACGTACCTCAACAGGCTTGTTAACAGTTTTCGACAATACTGGTAGAATTTTGTTCACAAAATCACTTGGGATTTTAGTTTGAGCTAAATTCGTGTATACTCTAAAACAAGGCATGATTGGAGTTGTGTAACCGCTGAGTCTCAACGCGTTGAGAATTGTTATGCCACTTGATAATTACATAAGTTTTTATTATATTATACTTATCAGTAAGTGTTTATTTATTGATAAGGTTATCACCAAGTCGTAGTCGTATTGTTAAATCTGTCGTCTTACAAATAACTGAAGTGTAGTTCATTTATCATTTAAATGAGGGCTTACTTCGCGCACACGTTGAATTGATAACACAATCAATCAAACTGTCAAGAACACTAAACAAATATTGACATAGTGACATCGTGACACTATTTCAATCATAGTTAGTTTAACTGCCAGGCTGTTTTAATTGGGATGGTTGTTAGCTGTGTGATATGGTATGAATTGAAATGAAACCTCCACAGGCAATCATGAATGGTCAGACTCTAACACCGGTTCGAAAGGTTGCTTTTACTGTGAAGAGCCGGCAATAAACTCAACAATTACCTTTTAGATAGATAATACCTGTATTATTGTTAAATAGAGAGTTACCCTCTAAGAAGTCGAAAAAAATGTTCATTAGCTTACAAATTATTTCCTGTAGTTCGAGGTAAGGTACCTAAATGCTGAGAAACGGTGACTGGCCCCACCACATGTCACGTTAGGTCTTAAAATATTTTCAGTTGATCTCATTATTGAGACGTCTGCCTACCTCTTCTAAGACACTGGACGTGAAGATACAAAAAGAAAACAAAATGTTCATTAGTTTGTTAATGTTTTGTATTACCATCTGCCTTCATTGTAAATTGTGTAAATTAGCTGATTTAACAACATGGCGGCGACTGTACGTGTAATATGCCTACTTGTTTATGAGTGATCTCAACTCTGTATTACTGATTCGATTCTTACCACTATCAAGATAGTCTAGAGTTGTTGTTTTGTATTTAAATTAATTTTAAGTAGTAGAGCTCTTAGTGCAGAGTTCGTCTGGGGAAGTACTACCAAATTGCCCATTTCCGCCGTGAAGCAGTAGTGCAATAGTGTTGCTGTGTTTCGGTTGGGGAGTAGGGGGGCCGGTGAAGTTACAGGCACATGGGACTTTAAAACTTCACGTCTTAAGGTCGATAATGCATTGACGATGTTTGGAGTGTTCTTCCATCTGTTCAATTTTCTTGGTTGTGTTGATATAGAATATATGTATATAATAATGCAATATTATTACGTAGTTAACTTTTTAAAATATTGCTAAAAGAAACTGTATCAGCGAGGAGGGCGACGGCTTCCACAAGAAACAGGTGTGAACAGGTGCTGCTTGTGGTGGCTGGGTGGCTTTAGTTTGTGGTTTCTATTATGTCACCAGGCTGTATCTCATGAACCGTGATAGTTAGACAGTTGACATTTTCACATATGATTTTTTTCTGTTACCGCTATAACAACTATAATATTATTAAAAAAACAGAATAAAATAAATATTTAAGGGGGCTCCCATAAAACAGACATGATTTTTTTGCCGTTTTTATAGATAATGGAACGGAACCCTTCGTGCGCGCGTCTGACTCGCACTTGGCCGGTTTTCTTATTATTGAGTTCATCCCGATGGAATAGACAGAGAGTGAATTTGGGGTTAGGTAAATGTCATATATACCATTATTGTCATATAGATACCAATGTCATTACCAAAATTAATTTAATTACTATTTATTGACTAGTCTATAGTGTATTGTGAAAACACAATATGTGTCCTAATAATACAAAGTTTGCGACTCTTTGATGCAAAGACTACTAAACGGATATGGATGAAACCTGACAGATTATTATAACCTAAATTTATTAACACTGGTTACATTCTATTCCGGGAAAATGTTATATTTCTCATGAAGGCAGGTAAAGCCACAGGGGACAGCCAGTTACAGATAATTAGTTAGGTACTAATGGAAGCTTTCCTCGTTTACTAGAAAATTATTATATATTAAAATCATATAAGGCTACTGTGTCTCAAAATCTTTGAAACTACCATTGTAAGAGAGTATTCATTATAAATGTAGGTTACGTTACATATTAGAGAATATACAGAGTGGTCGCAGACCGTTCCGTTACTGGCCGGGCGCCGCCGCCGCGCCTTCCCTAATACAAAACTCGTAGACGAACGGGCGATAGGTCAGAGGCTAGATTCTGTAAGGAAAATTACACTAACTCGAGCCTCTATGCTCTGTCTCTGTCGCTTACTACGCTAAAACTACTAATCACGTGAGAGGTAAGCTCTCCGAGGCCTCCGTGAAGCGGCTCGCTGACGAAGTTTGTATTACCAGAATAAGGGAGCTGAACTGAATGAAAGAGATGGAATAGAAGTCATAGTATAAAATATACAGCACCACAAAATGTATGAGTTAAATATGGTCAAAACTAAATATCACAATAGGCTCAGATGTCTCTTTAATAATATAAACATTGATTTTTAAAACTTTTAAAACTTTATACTTATCAAACAAGTAAAAAGAATTGTGTGCGTCGCTAATGAATACGTGCTCGCTTGCTGATGATATGAAGTACTACCTAATTATTGAATATCTCCTTGCGCTCCACTCCTTACAAGTTAAACCTTTGTTTTTGGATACACAGGCCAGTTGGCTTGGTGGTTAGCGACTCTGACTGCGAAGGTCGCGGGTTCGATTCCCACCCAGAACAAACATACATATGTTATATATTATATATACATATGTATGTTTGTTCTGTGTCTGGCTGTACATATCTTTATACGTATGCATTTAGAAAAAAAAAGTTAATATGTAGTATATCAGTTACCTGGTTGCCATAGTACAAGCTCTGCTTAGTTTGGGATCAGATGGCTGTGTGTAAAGAATATCCCGGGATATCTATTTTTTTTATTATTAATAATATATTTTTGATCTTATAAAATTACTAGCTGTCCCCCGCGGTTTTACCCGCGTTCCCGTGGGATGTCACATGTATTATAAATAAAAACCTTTCCCTTCAATCACTCTATCTATTAAAAAAAACCGCAACATAATCCGTTGCGTAGTTTTAAATATTTAAGCACACATAGGGATATAGAGACAGAGAAAGCGACTTTGTTTTATACTATGTAGTGATACGCATTAGCACTTTTATCGTTGAACAAATGTAAGCCTTTGTATAGTCCGTATTCTACTCGGTCCAGGGCGTGGATATCGATTGGTGTTTCAGCGGGCCAGTCAGAACAATAACCACAAGTTGACCTCAGAGCCAATCAGCAACTTGGAGAAGAGTTCTGTTGACAAACATGTTCGGTTATGTATGATCCAATACATAAATTCGCCGTCATTCTTCATATCTTCGGTAGTATAGTGGTAAGTATCCCCGCCTGTCACGCGGGAGACCGGGGTTCGATTCCCCGCCGGAGAGAACTCTTTTTGTTCGAGTTTTTAACAATTAAAAACTCTTTCTTATCCCAAAAATAAAAAAAAAACATGGTGTGTAGAAAAAACTACTTTTTTTTCTTATTTTCACTATTCTTAATTCAAATTTATAAAAAAATATTTTCTATTGTTTAGTTGGATTTTCTATGAAAGTGAGATTTTTGTGTTTTTAAACTATTATTTTAAATCTAACAACGCTTCAAAGAAAGCTTGAAGGCATAGGGTGTAGGCATAGGCATATATGTGCAAGTGCACATAATATGTGTAATAAAGAAGGACTTGTGTGGACCTTTTGTACTTGTCTAGTCGTCTGCCATTCTGTTGGGCAAATTGCATCATCTTTGCGTCTTGTCGGGCAAAGTTTAGGGCTGGTTTAAAATATAGGGCTCTTTATAAAAACTGAACAGATAAAACGATGAACGAGCAAACGTTGCACCAAATGGACATACTCCTACAGGAAATTGTCCATGCATTTACACTTCCACTCGACCTCAGTAGGGGTTGCTCGAGTTTTGCTCAATTGATCACTTAGAATACCAATTTTGAGGATTCTACGAGGAAATTCTTAAGGCTTATCCTCAGTCGAGTGGGAGTCGAGTGACGTATTAGGAAACGTGAATTGTTGGCCTCTTGTTTCGCAAAAAATTTCATTATAAAGTTCGCGACATTTTCTGGCTTCCCCAGCCTCTCAATGTTGTTTGAGATGTTATGACGCACACGTATTGCCTCGGTCTAGTACTTTAACGATTGTTACACTGAAGCAAAAATAAATTTGTTAATAAAAGTTTAAGGCTGGGTAACGAGAAATATTGGCCAATTGTTTTCCAAAGTGCTTTTAAGGCAATTTAATTTTTGATATTGCGAGTTATTCTGAGAAATTTAAGAATCGTCGACGGACGCAATATTTGACGAAAATAAATATTGTTTCCCAAAAGCTTTTTACATCATAAACAGCTATGAACGAGTTACGACATGTTTCAAAAGTTTATTACATGTACAAACAATGCCTCCCCCTCAAAGATTTTACGACTTAAGACTAGATTGCTTCCATTATAAAAAAATCACAATCGACAATTTCAATCTAAACTGTTAGATATCAGTTTCAGAATATGTCAGTTTTGATTTCCGGTTGGATGTCACATCTAATGTATGTATCTACTATGCAACGTTTTAAAGGCTTTCAAGAAAATGTGCACGTCAGTGGCTTTATTCTAGTGCACATTTCAAAACGTTTGACCCTTAACACGTTCCCTGTGTAGCTAGGATTATGGGCACGACCCCTTACGTGTATATGCAAATTGATATTATAGGTCGTGATAGGTGCATAAATGATATGGCATGACACTGTGATTCAATGTCTCGCAACCCCCACCACCCCCCCTTAAAAAAACTTTGGATCCGTGAGTTATGCACGTATGAACTCGTTACTTCTTGCCCCAGCCATGTGACATGCACGTACGATAGGAAACTCAAAATGCACCACCGACGGGGCATGCACTGTGAACGTGTTAATTTGATTGATTCCCTCCATAAATTACGAAGCATTTTTGGCAGATATTAGATAAAAAGAATCAACAGTTATTTGACAGTTTTCAACATACGTGTACCTACATACGTACTGTTGAACATGTTGAAAAAATACTATTGTCAATGTTGATAGACATAAAGGAAAGTAAACTTGTCAACATTTTTGTTGAATCTACAATACTTATATAACTTTTTTAACGGTATTCATACGTTTTAATTATCATACCAAAAAATGTAATTTTTTAAATTTATGAATGCAATTATTAAATTCAATATATTTAATTTTAATTATATTTAATACAATATATTTCCCAAATATCTTACTATATTTATATTATTTACACACGGCCATCAGATTTCAAAATAAGCAGAGGTTGTAGGCACGTACTATTCATAGGAGGTTTCTGCCCGTAATCACCACACGCTGGGCGGGTTGGGTGATCGCAGAACGCAGCTCTCGCACGGGTGACGCTGCTGCCCGTCACCGGCCTGTGCTATTAGGCTACGCTGTATAGGATGGTTATACTGCCATTGGTCGGTCGCCAGAGCCTCGTTCGCTGGTCGGCAGGATGCACCGCGGGCAGGTGAGGTTGGCTGGGAGCACTAAGATGACATTGTGCTCCATTACATTCAAGATATGTAATCTTCATGTAGTTGTACTATGGTAATTAAATAACTGATATCGGTACCTACTACGTATACTTTTTATTTCCGAATACATACCTACCTACTTACATAATAAATATATTTAGACCGAGACACAAAACAAACAAATACATGTACACCAATGTTGTGTCCTAGACGGGAATCGAATTGACCTGTGCCGTGCCTGTCAGGGTTTAGCGATTTCGATATAGTTATTTTTTATTGTTCCACGGCAACAGTCTTTAGTAAGGCTAAGCTCCGAGCGTTATCAAATCTAGGCGCCGCGCAAATTTAGGTATTATTGAGTGAATGTCGAGTTACGCGACATCTTCTCACTCGCTCGCAGAAGCATGTTGCAAGTGTGGGGACTAAACGATTTTGATCCACCGTAATATTAGTTCTTCTACGATCTTTAGAATGTGAAACTAGAATTATATTATATCAACCCAACAGAACATAATAAAAATAGTAATTAACGTAAAAAGCCCAGAACAATTGAAAAAAAAAACTATGAAAAAATAGCCACAAATCAAACAAAAATATATAAAAAACGATAAAAAGAAAAAAAATACCTTGCAATTATAAACGTAGGAATTTTTTTGATTAAATGTTTTCGCGTCGCGGGACCGCTCTGTACCAATAAAAACAATTACTGAAATAAAATGATATGAAAATTACAACGATTATGTTAAAGTAAGTATTAAGAACTACAAGTAAACCTACTTAGAAACTGAATTCATAACTAAACTATCCAGATAAATTGAAGCGACAACCCTTGCATGATAAATTTACTCAAAAAATTAATTTCTCAGTTTCTCAAACTGATTTAAAAAAACGTTAGGCTAATAATAAGAGCAGTCACCCGACGCTCGATATTGATAACGGAAACAGGTAGACGCTTGAAATATTCACAGAATATTTTGTTAAAAATTAATAATAAAATTAAAATAAAACAAATATTTAAGGGGAGCTCCCATACAACAAACGTGTTTTTTTTGCCGTTATTATTGATAATGGTACGGAAATCTTCTTGCGCGAGTCCGACTCGCACTTGGCCGGTCTTTTTCTTTTTCTAGAGTCTCACGTTTATACCTTTTTTGTTCGATTTGTGGCTATTTTTTCAGAGTTTTTTTTATAGGTTGTTTTAGGCTTTTTACGTTAATTACAATTTTTTATATTCAAGAATGTTAGTGATGATAATGTAATAGTAGGTTTGTAAAATATTTAAATAAACGAAACGCACTAAATAATTTTTTTTTTATTTCACTCAAAGGCATTGATCGATTTTTTCTTGGTTTAATGATTTCGGGAAGTACGCACTCGTAGTAAAATTTTGTCAAACGAGTCTGGCAGTCCGTCATTCCGTCAGTCCATCAGTACGCCAGTCAGTCAGTCCGTCAGTCCGCCAGTCAATCAGTCAGTCAGTCCGTCAGTCCGTTAATTTGTAAAAATAAACTTATAGAAAATAGTGTGAAGTGTTATAGTTAGTATAAGTCTGGGCAATAATAAATAGCAAAAAGTGTCGTTACAACTTTTGGTCTTAATTTTTTCCGTCAAGCCCCGTTTCGCAACGCGCGAACTTCGTTCCAAAAAAACATTGTGATATTACGCGGTATCAATGAAAGTAAATCTAAATTTGAGTGTCCAAATTAACTGAAACAGGTTACTGTTTCTCAAATATTTTCTTTTTCCTCGTTCTTATGCCACCACTGTCACCATAATACAATTTACTTTTTCGGCCCATCACACAAAAGTTTTCAATTAAAATTATACCCAAAAAACCATAGAAAATGAAATTTTTGTTGTGCATTTACCATATCCTGCACTTAGTTAACACCACATTATTATGTTAATGAATCGAAATAATATAATTGAACAAAATACAATGGAATAAAATTCGTACGGATCAAAATGAGCTAGACGCAGTATAAATCGGTGCGCAAGCACATATCTGAATAGTTAGACGGCGGTAGTGCGAGCGACACAGGTCCTACTTCTAACAGCGCCATCGCGCAACTGGCCGTCGCCGAACGGCGCTGTGTAATTTATAGCTAATTTAAAAACTTATTTTTGACGACATATATTATTTTTTATCATTTTTCTTTTACTGTTTTTTGTAAGCCTGAACTCGTCTTCCAAACAGTGTGACTTTTTTTAGGTTTCCCAGCTTCAGTATCATGTAAAAATGATGTTTAATTTCGTCAAATTTAGGTTATAGAAATATTTTTTTTGAGGCGTTCAGGGAATTAAATTTGCTTTTATTTTCTATACAAAAACAATAACAGTATTTTTCCTGTTTAATGTATTTTTTTCAGATTTCCACGATCCATTTTTAATTCATAAATTTCATGTCAAAAATCAGTCTTCTCGTGAAATCTCAAAAACATGTGTACAAAATAAGTTTATCGTTTAATGAATAATAACATTTTTTAATTTATATTCTATACAAATACAATATAAAGATATGCGTAATCTGGTATTAAAATTTGTTTCTTAAAAATTATTTTCATTTACGAGTAATTTCATCTCAAAATACCTAGATATTTCGTTTTTTATCGATAACACTCTTATCTATTTTAGTACTTTATATCGATGCCCTCTAAAGGAAAATCAATATATTAATACGTGAAGAGGAAACTTTGTACCATTTCTTAAGTATTTTGCGAGCACGGATTTCAGGTGGAGAAAGAGTACCTGCAGAAAGCTGAAATGTGTGTTTACTATAAGTGTTATAAATACACTAAATTAGCACACAGTCCCGCTGTCAAACACATAATAACGTATTTTACTTGCAGTGTCATACATAGATACGTGAAACTAAAAGAACACAAGTATATTATTATCATCAATTGTTTTTTAAGTACCTACAGGTAGGAGTGGCGAGGTAGGGCTCGATACTTATTATTCCTTATTTCTATCTACATATAAACATCGTTCTTAGGTTATATTACATAGATTAGGAGGTGCAAGCTTATATTATACTATGATGCATTCATGATTTAGTTGCATTCATTTGTTTGGATTTACAAGTGAACATCGCTGATGCCGTCATAGCTGTCTGACGCTTGGAGGCGACCGTAACACCATGTCTAGCGACGGTTCATAACATAAGTAGATTTTTTAGTTTTCCATAACGCTAAGTGGCTAAAAGCTGAACTTCATAATTTCGTTCTGCCCGTTTGTCTTTCGCAGCCATTATTGATACAATTTAATTAAATATGAAACGGCTGGCAATCCATACATGTAACTGCATGTACGGTAAGGTATAATACCTATAATAATATTCCTAATATTCTGATTTTGGATAAGCTATGATGATTTTCTTAAATTAGATGCTTTTAATTTTTAGAACATGGACTCATTTTATTTTATACGAAATTTAAAATATTCGTTTTCATATAGAAAAGTAACTTTGAAATTTGGCTTTTTCTAAGAGCCATTTTAAAGTTTTCCATTGCTTTGACAGAACAAGGTAAGAAAGGCATATGATTAAAGTGACATTCCGTAGTTCAATAAACACAAGCAAAGGTCACGAAACCGTCTTAGTGACATCATTATAATTGTTTTTCTTCGTAACTAAAGTTGTTGAGATCCAATAAGGGCCTACTTATTAACCCCTTACTTATTAAGCTTTGATAGCTAAGAGAAAAATAAACCCTATGGCGTTATAATAAGGTTCATCAGCACTATCATACATTGAAACATTGGACCAATAGATAAACGATATCTTAGAAACAATAAAGTTGATTTTCAATCACATTATTAGGTCTTTTATGTCTCGACAACTATAGGTTACGAAAAAAATTATTTAAAAAAAATGGTGTCGTGGGACACCAGATAGGAACGAAGTTTTCATTGACATAATACATCCTTCTTTCAATTCAGTGCGATTAAAAATTTACTTTTAACTTATTCCTTTTCTTATAATAATTACTAATTATACTAATTTATAAATGGAACAGAATTTTAAACATGTTGTATGTAGCCTTATTAATATGAAAAAAAGTGTCGTTACAACTTTTCGTATGATTTTTTTCCGTCTAGTCCCCTTTCACAACGCGCGATAAGGAACTTCGTTCCAAAAACAGGTTTATTTTTATTGTGTGTAATTCTATAATGCCTGACTCTTTTGTTAAATCCGGAATTTGATGAGAGGGGCTTATAAGTAACCTAGCAGCTGGTAACAAACTGGAATGTCCGTTGCCCAAAGGACTACAGTGTTCAATGTCAAGGGAGCAAAGCGTCCACAATACAGCTCCCACGGCTATACAATGGATCAATGCATTCTGGTTTTAAATTGACATTGAAAATGAACCAGTAAGAGATTAACTGGAATTACGTGATTGACTTGTTACGGCTTCCAGCGAATTTGACCAGGTCGTCGGTCCACCGGATGAGAGGTCGTCCCATTCGGCGCTTTCCTGTCTGGCTCACAAGCCGTATCAAAAGGACAGACAACGAAAATATCTAACAGGACAAAACAAAATAAACGGTAGAGTGGGACTTCAAATTCAATCCAAATTCAAAACCATTTATTCAGTTTAGGCCCTCAGAAGGCACTTATGAAGGTCAAATTTAAAGTTACTGAAGCTACTACCGGTTCGGAAGTCAGCCTTTAACTGAGAAGAACCGGCAAGAAACTCAGCAAGGTTACATTCTTTTTTATTTTATCAAATTCTTTTTTATCTATTCTGACTTTTTGGCTATTTTATAATATCAATTTTACATATTTTTATATTTAACAATTACAAAATACTTAATAAAGCTAAGGGTATGTATCAAAAAGGATTAAGACATGAGCTGGTTTTATTCAATATAGGTAACATTGTATTATACGAAGCCAAGACTGAATACGGTTGAATGGTTGAAATGTCGCGTAAAGGGCGATGATAGCTTTGTATTCGTGACTTGAATAGTACAGTGAGTTTGGTAAAGGAATACATCGCAAGGGAACCATAGCACGGTAGACAGTCTGTTGCCAAGCATATATCCGCGGCTGCACTTGTAAGGTACTTTCCCCTTCCCTTTTATGCTGTGTGGTTACACCTTACACATCACCAAGAACATACTCTTACGGCGGTTCCCAATAACCTATCTATCGCCTGATTTAGCCTATTGGAGATAGGACATTATATCTATCATTGGATTTGACGTCCCAATAACCTATCCAAGGTTAAGGAATCGTTCCATTCAACGATATCTATCTGTGGAAGGGCCTATCGCTTACCACCCATAGCTATTTGTATGAAAAAGTAGAAGTATGCATCACAATATCGCGTTGACAGTTATCTATCTGTTACGTTAGTCAAAAAAATGACAGATTTATCTCGACACATCCGTAGAATAAAGTCCGATCTACAAGATTGATAGATTTGAGTAGAGGCGAAAGAAGTTGTTAACTTGTGTAACATAAACGGTGGCACTTGACATTAAGATTTTTTGGTATGTTGTAACAACGCCCCAGCCTAGTTAAATGCTATCGAGTGTTTATTTATTACTCTTTTATTTGTCGAGATACGGGGTTCCATATCGACATAGGACGTTTTATGGCAGAAGAGCGGGAGTCCTTATTGAACATTATATTATACGTTGTTTTACGGAGTTGTCAGAATTAAGTGACGTTATATATTAACATAGATCATTCTCTGCTGGAATTAATCTTCCCATATGAGTCCTTTGTGAATAACTTTATATTATTTAACCATAATATTTGCCTACTGGGACTTCTAATGACTACCCTCCCATATAACTACATAAGAAATTTAATTATCATTTCAAATCGTTTATAAATATCTCAAAATAGATAACAAAACCATTAGGTGACACCACTTTGAACAGCAATCACAGTTAGGTACGGACTTAAAATTAGCATAGTCAAAAACTGTCAAATCTATTAGTATACTGCAGTAGCATTAGTTATAAAATCAACATATAACATAATGTTTCAGTCAACATTCAGTCTTAACAATTTTACCAAGCATGGTGACCTAGACGAGGTTCTATACTTAAGAACAATTAAACTGTACGTTTACCTACAACTATCTTGGTGGGCTAGAATAGGAATTAAATGGCATATTGTATGATATGCATGGTAACAAGGTAATCTACACGACTACGGCAGGGACCTAAATTACCATTCTTAAACTTATAAATGTTCGTAACTGTTTATCACAACAATGGAAAATACGTATATGAAGCTAATCAAACTTCGCACCAGTAACTTAATGATAAATATATCTTACAACAACATAAGCAGCTAAAAAGAAAAAAATATATTTAAAATTTCATACATATATTCCAGTCATCAACCGATTCCTCAGAAACATCAACAGTGTTGTGATGTGGCAAAGAGGTAAAGTATGGATAGTACTCTAAGTGTGTGTAATTACTTCTGAGCGGTACATATCCATCAAATCTTTATATTTACCAACAGGAACCATAATAGGATCAGAATTTTCAGGTTTTAGTTCAGTTTGTACCGAGTTCCTTGTGTTACCGCGAATCAGTAAAAATACAACCTCGGCATAACACATCGCTTTTTACAGAAGGAGGGATTTATCCAAAATGAGGGGGACAGTGTCCACTCTCTGTCATCGAGAGAGCTTCTCAAACCAAAACTATCTATACTCCTCATGAATGGCGTTTATTAGTAAGATGGGTCAAGAAGGAAGGCGAACCCTATGTTGTCCGCAACGTAACCTAGAATAACGTTTTTGACTTTAAAAGTTCTGTAAAAAATAAGGTTTGGATGAAAGACATCAAAGGCAAAAAGATAAACTGGAATAACATTCGAGAAGTTCGGAAAAATTCGGTCACTACCGTCTGCATCCCATCAAGTTGGTTTTTAAATAAGACCTAATCAGTTCCGCGAATCAGTAAAAATTATAATCAGGTCTCTACCTGGTCTATTCAGTCTGCTCTTTCATCCATACCTTATTATTTACAAGACTTTTAAAGTCAAAATGTTATTCTGGGTTACGCTGCGGACAACATAGGGTTCTCCTTCGTTCTTGACCCATCTAACTAATAAACGCCATTCATGAGGAGTATAGATAGTTTTGGTTTGAGAAGCTCTCTCGATGACAGAGAGTGGACACTGTCCCCCTCATTTTGGGTATATCCCTTCTGTAAAAAGCGATGTGTTATCCTGATTTTGTACTTTTTGAGATGTAAACATACTCATTTGCGCCACGTTTTCCCACTGGTCCATCCTACATAGTGCAAACGGCTTTCCTTTAACCCATGTCAAAAACTGTGAAGTTAAAAGAAGATAGCTTTCTCTTATAGTAAAAAAGTATTATATTACCATGATGATATTGCAATACTTTTTCAACATCAAACACAGCAGTAACCACGTTTACATTCGACTGCTCAGCATTTCCCTTGCTACATTCTTAGTAATAGTCTGATGTTGTTGAAAAGTTTATTTTTCTTGGTTTTTTCAACATGACATTCGTCGCAATGATCCTTTTTCGGAATATGGAAATGTAGATTGCAACGGGAGTTAACAATTTAAGTGGCCCTGACGTTTTCTCGTTGGTTTAGGAGTTACGGTACGATCGCTTGAGTGCGAACTAGTGGTGCTAAATTACAATAAAGAAAGAACAGAGAAATTGTCTACAATCTCTACATGATTAAGGCAGAATGTTTTATCGCAGATCGAATGGACATGAGTAGGAGACGGCATCGGAGTTGGCTCTGACAGTTCTAAACTAATCGGGGTAGATCCGAGAAACTTCTAACAGCTCATCAAGCTGTATTACTGGTGAATTTTCGAAACTAGAAGGCACTTCTAAAGATATACTAGGTTGATTGCTGTCAAAACTCTCGGCAGACGAATCATACATGACATTTTGTATTGAGCTGTCGCAGGTAATTTCTTTGTTCCCACCATCTTCATGTAAAATTTATTTCCATATATCAGCTACTTACTGACTGATTTTTTCTGCACCAGGAGGCAAAGGTAACATTTGTTTTGTGGCATCTTTTACATCGACATTCACAACAGAAATAAAAAACACTTTATGATGAAAATTATAGGCATTACCTAATAAAATACTATAATATTATATTTATTGCAATACATATGTACCTAGCAATAAATTTATCAAATTTTACGAATAAAAACCTTATTTTTCACGATATTTCTAAATGAACCATGTCCTAACTGATTTTATTATCCCAGTAACATCGTCCTATCTAAATATCGTACCAACAAATCGTATCACAGATTCCGTAGAAACACGTCCTATATTAACATGAACGCTTAGAAGTTCAATAATAAATCAACATAAATCGTCCTAATATTTCATAAGACCCTTTTTTTTTACTGTTTATTATTACAGAAAGACTGATTATCCTGTGAATGAGCATTACGCCAAACATATTTTCGTACTAAAAATGCGTTCCGATACCTCTCCGTCAAAAAACGTTCTATATAAATATCGAACCCCCACAACTGTTTACTGAGAGAAAAAAACAATATGGACATAATTTATAATAATTTAAGAACTTATTAGTGTGTATCACGAAATAATACACTGAAATCGTCAACATGCCAACATTTACACTATTTTTCATATAAAAAGTAGGAACATTTGAAAATGATGAACTAAGCTCAGACCTTTCTGCATCTTCTTTTTCCGTGATCTTGTTATCTCTAAAAATTGGTTTATACATGCAAAGCCCTTGAAATATTATTTTATTCATCAAACAGAAGGAAAGCTAACCGCATGATAAAAATACCCCCTCCCTCCAACAAACAACGGCCGGACTGACCATCGGATGGGGCGCCCGCGCCGCTGCTACTCACCGCGCGCAGTCGCTTGATCACTCAGTGCGTTTTTATGCGGAGCCAATGTCAGATAGAACGTTATTCGATTCTATATTTCTGAAACTAGATAAGATACGAATATTCTAAAAATGTACGTCTGTAGAGTACGTATTCCTCATCTCGTTTAGCTATTTAACTAGTTTTTGCTCTATGATCACATCGGACTATGTTCTACGGATGAGTCGATCTATCCGTCGAATAGCAGGAATTGGACTTTTTAGATAAGCTATAAGTATTTACTGCTAAATTATTTTGTCCAACATGTTCAATTCAAGTGATAGTTATTTGGAAATGTTAGCAGAGCTATCTGGCTGGGACTCTGATGATGCTGAGGTCCAATATTTAAATAATTGGCAAATAATACGTACAGGTCTCATTTAAGACATTTTAAAATATCTCAATACAATAGGAAATCAACACACTTCAGACATTCTGAAGTGTAACAGTCAATTACGTGAAAAATATAAAATGAAATTTAATACAGTGAATAACATGGATTTAAATATGAAGGAGTTTTTATGAAAAAACATCTATACTAATATTATAAAGAGGATAAAAAATATATTTGTTGTTTAAAATTGTGTTTTTAATAAAATAATCCAATAGAAAAACTGCAAACAAGCTCAAAATACCTTTAAAACATTTAAACAGTCTGTAAATCTCCATTTATACCTTGTGTTGACTACACTACATGGGAGGGCCTGAAACCAATCCATCCTTATTAATAGATAGATAGTCGGTATCGATGAATGTGGGACGTCATTCAATGATAGATTAATATATATCTAAATAAATAAATAAATATCTACTGTCTATCATCCCGCCGTTAGTGCGCATGAGCGTAGAGCCCTTAACAGCCCCCTTATTCAGCTAAAACAAACTTCATCGGCGAGCCGCTACACGGAGGCCTCGGAGAGCTTACGTCTCACGTGATTAGTAGTAATAGCGTAGTAAGCGAAAGAGACAGATCATAGAGGCCGCGACGAAACATCCTCGAGTAAGTGTCATTTACCTTACAGAATCGAGCCCCTGAAGTCTCAAATCAATACAAGCCAGGGTTGCCATACCTACAGTCCGTTTAAACTACTGAATTTGATTAATAATATCAATGTACTGATGTTTTATTAAAAAGCAAATTAAATTTCCATAGTAAACTCATACCTATGGCAAGTATCATGGCCTGATTGTATCTACAAAGAATTTTTCTCATATGTATGTATATATATATATTACAAATTACGATTCGATAATTCTATCATCCGTAAGAGCGCTTCCAAAGGTTTATTACAAAGTCAGTTATGCGGTCTAGTTCTTGGATGTAGCGCTCGCTCATGCAGGACACATCTTTATGTACAAAATCTTATTTTGAAAAGAGTCATTGCTGAGTTTATTGCCGGCTCTTCTCAGTAAAAGCAACCTTCCGATCCGGTGATAGAGTCTGACCATTCATAAGTGCCTGTGATGGCCAATTTGAATAAATATTTCTTTTCATTTCGTTTAAGGTACGACATAGACATGATAGTGAGTACAAATGTAAATAGGTAATAACTTAATAATTTTTTTCTTTAAAATTTTTGTCACTATTTCTCAGTTACCTATTAATATAGTTTTTTTTAGAAAATATTGTAATACTAACAATTGGGCCTCAGTAGTCATAACAAACAATGATATTATTATTATTTTTACCTACTATGGCCATTTTATAAGATAAAACCTATTTAAATTACATCATATTTGTATAATTTCAAAACTTATTTATCGAAAACTTTTTATTTTTATTTTACAAAAGTAATAAACATTATTATGATCTGATTGACTGCATCAAGTTTTAATTGAAATCATTTCGAGAAGTGTTTTAGTTTAATTCTTCTAAATAAATACAACAGAATCGTATCCGCCAGAAGTGCCAAGTGGCTTGATTCAAACCAAAATATAAAAAAGGACTGTTGTTTTGAAATTAATGAGCACAAAAATATCATCACAGAGGTCTGGAGACGACTCTGAAGTGTGTTGTTTTGTACATACAGGAATTATTGTATAAATAGATTGTAGCCTACCTATTGAATATATAATCTGATTATATTAAATAATATTGATAACCAATTCTCGATTCCTTCAACGTACAATCACCAACAAAAAACTGCCGAATTTTCCAGATTTTAACTGGCAAACATACCAAATAGCACATGGTTTGACTTAGTCACAACACAGTCATAAGGTAGGTAACCTTATAACTTCGGAGGAATGAATGTTTATCATGTCTTGTATATTTCATAGGAGGTGATGGTAATGTATTCGATTTTACCTTCATATGCCCCCAGCGATTGGTATCTCACTGACAGCATTTATTGAGCTTAGCTATGCGATTGTCTCCTATCGTGCCTTGCATTGTTAAATGATATTATCGTGCCCAATTGTAGGATTCGAGATTACAGACAACACATAAAAGAAAACAACATATTGTAATTATATTTCTTTAACTACGGTCACTCTATATCGATGTCAATATAACTCATACATACAATTGCATAGTTTGTGTAAAGCGATGGACTTTGCACCAAGTTGAATACAAAAGCATTCTTAAATATAGAAAAATATTGTGAATCTTTGCAATGGCGAAGAGTATAATATATGTCTCAAGCCTATGCCTATGCGAGCTGCAGTTGTTAAAACGAACATAGAATTTTGTCTGCAATTTATCTAATAAAGATAATTAAGAAATCTTACATAAATAATTTTTAACTAATAAATAAATATAGTCAAAACAAAAATAACCGATAGAATAATTAAATTGCGATATATCCATGATCTCCTCTCTCCTACATGTTACTTACTATGTATTTTGCTGTGCCCGGCAGGGTCCCAATGTTAATTAGATATTACTTACCACCTAAGATTTAATTTTAATATTGTGGAATGCAAATAAATAATATGAATATGAATAAAAATGTTACATCTTGTTCTCGCTGCGGTACGCATACGGATCTTTGAGGCTTGTTTCTCATAAAACGCTAACTACGCTAATATTACTAATCATGTGAGAGATAAACTCTCCGAGGCCTCCGTGAAGCAACTCTTATTTTTAATGATAATGCAAATAAAGAATAAAAAAAAATACTTAAAACTGAATACTAAACTACTTAAAATTAACTAATAAATAAAGTAATTCTACTAGTATTATAAATGTGAATGTAAGTTTTTATGTTACCTTTTCACGCAAAAACTACTTAATCGATCATCATGAAACTTTGTACTCATATTCTTCTTGGAGGTATTAGTAATAATATAGGGACAGCTAGTACCTAATCTATAAATAAAAATCATTCAAATCAAGAATCTTTCGATTGAATCGACTGTGAAATGTGCAATAAGAAATTATAAATTAATTATTGAATGTGAAATGTTTAATAACAAATTATAAATCAATTAGTATATCAATATAATTCCGACCCATGCCTCTATTTTAAACGATATTTGGAGCACGCATTCAGTCAATCTTGCAACTACTGACAGTCAATGCCATATAACAGGTTGTTCAATAAGTGTTGTCGTTCGATAAGAAAAACACAATTTTATGGTTCAAAATACACTTTATTATTCAGTATAATCTCCCTGAACATTAATACACTTGCTCCAACGATCCTCCAATCTGTGGATTCCATCCATGAAGTGAAAATCCGGAAGGTCTGCAAAATACGCTTCAACAGCCGTTATGACTTCTTCATTTGACGAAAAACGCTTGCCACGCATAAATTTTTTGAGTTCTGAAAACAATTGGAAGTCGCTGGAGACCAAATTTGATGAATACGGTGGATTCTCCAACAATTCGAACTTTAATTCATGGATTTTAGCCATTGTCAAAATGCTCTTGTGACACGGTGCATTGTCCTGATGAAAAAGGATATTTCTTTCCTGCAAACCGGGTCTTTTTGCACGATTTTTTTCCTTCAACTGGTCCAAAAGGTTGCAATAATATTCAGAATTAATTGTTTTACCAGTTTGCAAGTAATCCACAAACAAAATTCCTTTCACATCCCAAAAAACTGATGCCATAACCTTTTTAGCCGATTTCCGGACACGAACTCGTTTCGAAGCCGAACAACCAGGTTCACACCACTCATTAACTTCTTTTTTTGATTCAGGATCATGATGATAGACCCAAGTCTCATCCATAGTGATGAATCGACGCACAAAATCCACTTTTTCCTTTTTAAAACGCTCCAAATGTTGCTGAGAAAGTCGCATTCGAATGTGTTTTTGTTCCATTGTTAGTGAATGCGGCACCCATTGTGCACACAGCTTTCTAAAACCCAAAATTTCATTTAAAATATGGCTCACACTGCCTAATGAGAAGTGTAGAGCCTCTACTAAATCTCGGTCAGTAAATCGTCGATTTTCCAAAACCATATCCTGTATTTTAGCTATGATTTCTGGTGTTGATGCGCTTTTTGGACGTCCTTCACGTGCATCGTCTTCAAGGCTTGTACGACCACGTTTAAATTCAGCAACCCATATTTCTCTGTTCTAATTATAGGTGAACAATCATTATACACTTTTAACATTCGTTCGTGAATTTCTTTTGGTGCTACACCTTCCAAAAATAAGAATTTTATCACTGCACGATATTCAATTTTTTCCATCGTAAAAAATACTGTGACACGGCGACACTAAATGGCTTGTAAATAAAGAATGAATTGACAGATTGAAATGTAATTTCACATACGTTCATATGAAGAGTGTACTAAAAAAAAATTTGGGCTAGTGGCAACGCCCAACAACCAGTACAGTAGAAAAGTGAATATGGTCGTTATGTTTTCTTAAATTTTCTAATTTTCCGCACTACTTTCTTATTTTTTTCGTTCATGAGAGCCCTCTCCTGACAATAACAAATACAACAAAAAAAGAATTAGCGAAATCGGTCAGCCGTCCATGCGTGATGCCGTGACCAAGGGAAATAGGGATTCATTTTTATATACTCGTACAAGCTGACCCGACAGACGTTGTCCTGTCTTAACTATGAATACTGATTTCGATTCCTCCGAATAATTCGACAGTGAAATGTGCACTTCATTATATAGAAATAATACATTTTTAATTTTATTTTTAATATTTATTTACATTTAACTAAAGTATGCAGATACCATTTTGTTCGATAACTTTTTGCCATCTTGTAGGTAGGGACATGATCCCATTGCTGTAGAAATTTTGGGACTTCTGATCAAAAACCGCGACAAGTGGTTTTGGCAGTCCTCTCGTGATGTTAACCTGACACTGCCTAAAGAATTCTGAAGAGACCGAAACAGGTAGAAATCTGAAGGTGCAGGTCAGGACTATACGGCGGATGCATTAATACCTCCCAGCCAAGCCCTCTTAATTTTTGCTGAGTGGCTAAAGCTGTGTGAGGTCTAGCGTTATCATGATGAAATACCACAGCCCTACTGTTGATTAATTCCGGCCGCTTTCTCTCAACATCTTGCTTCAATCTAATCAGTTGTTCGTAGTAGAGTTCAGAATCGATGGTCCTGCCTGGTGGTAACAGTTCATAATGAATAATGCCGTTCCAATCCCACCCACACACAGCATCACCTTGTTGCGAGTTAACCCGACTTTCGCCACAGTCTGTGAAGCCTGACCGGCCTTTGCCCACGACCTTTGTCGCACGTTCTTGTCGTACGTGATCCATTTTTCATCACCAGTTATTAGCTTCTTCAAAAATGGTTCGGTTTCATTACGTCGTAATAAAGAATCACAAATGAGTACACGGTTCATTAGGTTCCTTTCACTGAGCTCTTGAGGTACCATCGAGCAGGTAATATCGAGCTTCTTTTTGTACCCAGTTTTTTTCAAATGCGCGAAAACTGTTTTGTGGTCAATTCCGTGTTCTTCAGCTACGTCGTAATTACAAATATGCCATATTTGCTCCACTTTTTCAAAATGGCATCAATTTTATCTGTAATAAGGCGACCAGAGCGACGTGCATCTTTGACATAAAAATTTCCGGATTGAAAACGATTAAACCAAATTTGTGCTACTCTCACAGACACTGCACTAGGTCCATAAACATAGCAAAATTTTTTTGCGGCATTTGCGTGCATTTTTACCATTTTTGTAGTACATTTTTGAAATGTATCGAATTTCTTCATTAAATTCACTCATCTTGACGGTACGAAAAACAATTGAAAATCACACATTTTTCTAATTAAATTGGAATTAAGTTCTTTAAAATTTAAACTTTCAATGATACCAAAACCAGCCAGATACAAATAGTATAGCCAAAGAGATTTTATTACAAGTTCATACATAGTAATGCGAAAATACTTTTTCCCCAACCTAATACATTAGAAAAGTGAATATGGTCGTTATGTTTTCTTAAATTTTCTACTTTTCCCTGCATCATTTTTATTTTTTTTTTTCATAAGAAAGGGTTCTTAAATATAAAAAATGGACCGTTGTTTTGAAACTAATGATCACAAAAATATCATCACAGAGGTCTGGAGACGACTCTGAAGTGTTATTGTATAAATAGATTGTAGCCTACCTATTGAATATATAATCTGATTATATTAAATAATATAGATAACCAATTCTCGATTTCTTCAACGTACAATCACCAACAAAAAACTGCCGAATTTTCCAGATTTTAACTGGCAAACATACCAAATAGCACATGGTTTGACTTAGTCACAACACAGTCATAAGGTAGGTAACCTTATAACTTCGGAGGAATGAATGTTTATCATGTCTTGTATATTTCATAGGAAATGTACACGATTTTACCTTCATATGCCCCCAGCGATTGGTATCTCACTGACAGCATTTATTGAGCTTAGCTATGCGATTGTCTCCTATCGTGCCTTGCATTGTTAAATGATATTATCGTGCCCAATTGTAGGATTCGAGATTACAGACAACACATAAAAGAAAACAACATATTGTAATTATATTTCATTAACTACGGTCACTCTATATCGATGTCAATATACCTAACTCATGTAATGAAATGTGCACTTCATTATTATTTTATCAATATAATTACGACTCATGCCTCTCTCGCACCCAATTGCGATTGAAGATTGACTGAATAGTCAATCTTGCAACTGTCAAACGACTGACAGTTAATTCAAACGCCATATACATTAGGACAATTAATATTGTCGTTATGTTTTCTTAAATTTTCTAATTTTCCCTGCAACATTTTTATTTTTTCTTTCATAAGAACCTTCTCCTGATTGCGTGATGCCGTGACCAAGGGAAATAGGGATTCATTTTTATATACGAATATTTAATTATATAGATTTGTACTGTGAGAATGGCAGAATGACATTTGGTGGGTTGCCACGTTATCGTAAAGTAAAAATGGTGTTGTATCCTGAGTGATCGAGTATTTCGATCAAAATCGAACAATGTTTATTAATTTTTTTTAATGATAAATTGTTTAAAGTATTAGTTTTAACCATTGGCTCGCGAATAGGATGGCCGAGCAAAAAGTACCTACAAAAAAATAATTATAATTTGCGTTGACTTATAACTTGCATGATCTGTAAATGTAAAAAACAAATAAAAGCTGAACATTTTTAATCACTATTTATTTCTGAATAATCATTTTTATAATCCTGAGTCTGTTACAATTATTATAAAGCTCTCTCTTAAATCATCAATAAGGCGGTCGAGTTACATCATTTTGTTCTCTTCTTTATAACATGATTGATACAACTCGACCACCGTCGCGGTGTCACCAACTTTAACCCGTCACGAAACAATTCTTTAATTTGGGCCAGTTTTAAACTTTTATTAATTCTTGTGACATGCCCCTTTACCGACTTATTCTATAGGATTCAATTAACAATGGTAAAAGGCAGTCTTAAGATGGTGACACCGTAATCGGCAGCGAGTTCATCAATTAAACTTTTTTGATAATTAGCAATTTCTATATTAACAATTTCCAGTAATTCTTGAAATACTGTGAAGCAATGTGTAAAAGACAGTACAGATAATGGTTAATGTCTCGCTCTAATTTAATAAGCGTAACAGAAAAGGAAATAGATCAGTGTGTTGCTATTGCGCGTGCGGCTATACTAAGTAGGTCGCGGTCACAATTTCTCTTTCTTTTTAGTGCAAAAACTATATCCGTCCGGAGTGCGCGGTACGTAACTCGTCACAGGATATTGTCTTTTTTCACGCTATAATTGTTAAGTTATTTATTGTTATAGTGATACCTGGATACCAAACTTAGTGATAATTAGTGCTTATGTTTTGTTGTGTCAGGACACATGTAATGGCACCGCCCCACTTTGTTGCGAGCGGCACCGAGACAACCACCGCCGCCGTGCTGCACCGACTCACGCGCTAGGCAGTGCGCTGTTGCCATCCCGATACGCAGGTCAGAGGACATTTTTGCAAAGCATGCGTCTTACTTTGACTATTCAGCTATTTAATTTCTTTGAAAACAATTTTTTCGTATTTTTCTCGTAAACTTTTTTTATTAGTTTGAAATTAATCGTAAGCACGTAAGGTATATGTGGTTTCATTTAATGTCTCTCGCTTTATCAACGTTGTATACCGATATATCGTATAGTGCTGTATCGATATTACGATATATCTTGTCGTATCGGGCATCCCTAGATTTTGCATGGCATAACTAAAGACTACACTTCAATTATAGATTTTGTGAAGCTGCAGGCTGCAGTCGCCATTTAATAAAGAAGATTTTACATATCATTCATAAAAACTTTAAGAAATTATTACCCGGAAATTGTGAGTTTACGCTCTTTTACTTTCTGTAAGCTTGTAGAAACCAGATTTTTACTTCTTAAAGGGTATTTTTATTATTTTGCCAATTACATTGAAAGTTATCAAAATGGTTTTGAAATATTGATTTGATGATTTAATTTAGACATTTATGTTTGGCTTTCATAGCAAAACGTCGATAAATCGTAGTTTTATTTTAACGTACTTATACCTAATGCTCGACCACAGGTCAAGAATGACCCACAACTTTAACGTACTTATACCTAATGTTCGACCACAGGTCAAGAATGACCCACAACTTTAACGTTTGAAATATGAATAGTGCTTTAAGTAATTTAATTTCATTAACCTTTACTAGATCATAATGTTCATAAAGTCTATAGAACTGAACGGTTTTAAACCCTATGGACGCAGAATAACGATAGATGATCTGGACAGATGGTATAATGCCATAACCAGTATAAATGGGAAGTCCATTACATTTGAAGCAGTTACCTTTGTGCTGGGATTAACCGGATTATCCTATGTAAGTCTTATTACTTTTGCTGACACACATTGTAATGGGAATCATGCTGTATCTTTTGATTGATAGAAACTAGGAATTAGGTGATGAAACTACATTATGATATTATTAACACTTTAAATATACTTTATGTGTACCTGGATGACCAAGCTATATAGCTACCGTATCCTTTTTTTAAATTATTATTAGCTCCATCATACCTTATATACACCTAAATACCAATTAGATGCGTTGATAAAGGCTCCCTATAATAGTTTATCTCACAAAACCACAAAAATAAAATAAAAAACAGGAGCAAAATAATCATCTGGACTCTGAGCCTTCTGGTTTCAGGACTGCCTGATTTCCCACCTGAGCTATTATAACCTTGTAAATGGTGGCGATATTTACCTTCATATTCTAATGCTACTCAGTTCTTCCCCTGCATACTAAATATCATGAAAATAATTTATGCCATTTCTGAGATTATTATATAGAAAAATTTCTCATTTAAAGGTATTAGATTATGTACCTATGTTCTTTTTGCTTTACCGTTGTGTTCTAACTTTGACAGAAGCAGTCTTTGGTAACACTTTTTTTTATTTATTGATAATATATTAGATACATAAATCTTAGTTTGTTTTTCTGTTCAATTCCTCAGTTCAGTTGACCATTTTATTTGCTTAATACAAATTTTGCCTTGTCTGTCTACCTCTTTTAACAAAGAAATCCTCCAGTTATGGCCATTCTTACCTATAACAGGTTGTCTGTTACAGCTTTTATTTTGTCAACATACCTTATTTGTGGCCTACTGCTAATGCCACTTGGCATTATTCTATTTTAGGTAATTTTTCCTTGCCACTAATTGTGTGGTTCATCCATTTCCATTTTAGTTATCTGATGGTTACTTTAATTTATTTTATTTCTTTTGTTGTGGTTCTTATTCTGTTATTCATTTTGACAATTAACAAGTTTCCTGTTGTTGGCTTAAGATATTGTCCAGGTTTGGCATCAATTTGTTATACAGGTAATATTCAAGTATTAAACATTTTCCAGGTGCAAGTCGGCGGCTTACTGGAGTTGTTAGGCATGAATGGCCCAGCTAAGACACCTAGGCCGAACGTGACTATAAGATTTAGTAACGAAGATAAGAGCCAGAGTCCAAGTGACTATATTAGCTGTAACGAAATAACTGTTACCAGAAAAGTATGTTAGCATGGACTTTTTTGCTATGTTGTTTTTGAATAACTATTGCAGTATTAATTTTAAATGTTCTTGCTTATGTTGGAATGAGAATGCGATGGTACAACCTATGTAGGTGGTATTTAGCACAGAGTTTCTGCTCATATATTTATCTTAATTATATTCCTATTTTAATCATAGTGAAAAGCATACTTATTTATTAGCTGCATAGTAGACTAGGGTATAATCTTAATATAAATCTTTGCTGCAGATGGTATTGCCTGACAGATATAAATACTTAATTAATGGCATGCGGGTTAGCTATATGAAAGTAGCTATGATGTTTTCTTCGGTGTCACTCGATGTGATGAAACCAGACTTCTTTATCAGGCCGGCAAACATCAAAATCTTAAACTTGACACCACCTGAGGTAAGCAGATCATAATATGTTTATCATAAAACATGCTTTTAATATAATAGTTAAGGTGTGTATAATATTGTGTGAAAGAGACATTGCACAATATGGAGGTATTCAAACTATATAAGGTAATTTATCCACAGATTCTTGAAATGGTAGATGAATCTACGGAGATAAGATTCTGTGAGATAAGAAAAAGGGAAATACAGGAGGCTGTAGAGCAAACAGCTCTAAAACTGAAGGAGTTAAATTATGTAAGTCATTATAGAAATATTTTTTTTTAACAGAATTTCCAGATAGATAGATTGGCTTAGTTCTACAATTATTTTGAGATCGAAGATTGTTACTTGCGCTAAATCCTATTCGGATTTACCGGTGTGTGACAAAAGTTGAAATGTAATATGAAATATAATAGGTTGGGGAAAAAGTTCCTTCGCATTTTTTAAGAAAATTCAAAACATTTTTAATGTAGTTTATTTACATGCGACAAGTGGTTTTGACAGTCCTCTCGTGATGTTAACCTGACACTGCCTAAAGAATTCTGAAGAGACCGAAACAGGTGGAAATCTGAAGGTGCAAGGTCAGGACTATACGGCGGATGCATTAATACCTCCCAGCCAAACTCTCTTAATTTTTGTTGAGTGGCTAAAGATGTGTGAGGTCTAGGGTTATCATGATGAAAAACCACACCCCTTCTGTTGATTAATTCCGGCCGCTTTCTCTCAACTTCTTGTTTAATCTCATCAGTTGTTTGCAGTAGAGTTCAGAATCGATGGTCCTGCCTGGTGGTAACAGCTCATAACGAATAATGCCCTTCCAATCCCACCACACACACAGCATCACCTTGTTGCGAGTTAACCCGGTTTTCGCCACAGTCTGTGAAGCCTGACCGGCCTTTGACCACGACCTTTTTCGCACGTTCTTGTCGTACGTGATCCACTTTTCATCAACAGTTATCAGCTTCTTCAAAAATGGTTCGGTTTCATGACGTCGTAATAAAGAATCACAAATGAGTACACGGTTCATTAAGTTTTTTTCAGTGAGCTCGTGAGGTACCCAAATATCTAGCTTTTTTGTGTACCCAGTTTTTTTCAAATGCGCCAAAACTGTTTTGTGGTCAATTCCCAGTTCTTCGGCTACGTCGTAGCTGATATGCCGAACTTGCTCCACATTTTCAAAAATGGCATCCATTTTATCCGTAATGGGGCGACCAGAGCGACGTGCATCTTTGTCATCAAAATTTCCGGATTGAAAACGCTTAAACCAAATTTGTGCTACTCTCACAGACACTGCACTAGGTCCATAAACATCGCAAACTTTTTTCGCGGCTTGCGTTGCATTTTTACCTTTTTTGTAGTAAAATTTTAAAATGAATCGAATTTCTTCATTAGATTCACTCATCTTGGCGGTACGAAAAACAAATGCAAATCACACATTTTCCTAATTTGAATTTGGAATTATGTTCTTTAAAATTTAAACTTTCAATGATACCAAAACCAGCCAGATACAAATTGTATCTGGCTGGTTGCAAAGTTCATGCATACTATAATGCGAAAATACTTTTCCCCCAACCTAATATATCAAATAGGCCTACATCAATACTTATAAATTGTCAGTCTAACTCCACCGGTTTGGAAGGTTGGCTTTTCAGAAATGAGATGGCAAAAGCAACCTACTGCTACTTATGTGATTTATGATACCTAAATATTGGATCTATTTTTATAGCGAACCGCACTGATATTTTCTGATACCGAGCACCAGGTGCCTGATTTAAAGGTGGTCTGCCTATCCAGCAGGCTATATGAAGTTAGCACGTATGTATCTTACTGAATTTCATCCACTGTTTTTCCATTAGAAGTAATTAGACTCATACACAGAAAGTAGAGCATAATCATCACTGTCTGGCCTGCTTCTCATAATTTGGAGCTACAGCAATATGTATGGCTAGTTCATTTGCGTGTGGTGAATTATGCTTTACAATGTTTTTGGTATTATGCATGGCAGCACAATTTTTTGCTAGATCCTTGTTGTTTGCATTGGTACATAGATTTCGAAAAGAAAATATAAATGTTGAATTTATATAATTACTTAATAAGGACATACTGTGTTGTGTACAAGTGGTCGCCTAGCGATCGAAATTCGACCGTAATTCTATATTTTTATCCATCAATGTTTAGTTCGTCTATTTATCTATTATATTCTATTGAGCCATGAAAGTTCCACATAATAAATATCCAGGGACACAGATATGGCCATCTGACTCCAAAACTAAGCAGAGCGTGTACTATGGAGATCCTTTTACTGATGTTTTTTTTCTTTTTTTTTTTTTTTATGCCACTTGGGCCGACTAACAAGCAGACGGTCCACCTGATGGTAAGTGGTCACCGCCGCCTATGAACATTTGCAATACTAGGAGCATCGCTAATGCGTTGTCGACCCTGAGACGTGAAGTTGTTAAGTCTCATGTGCCTGTAATTTCACCGGCCCCCTTACCTTTCTAACCGAAACACAGTAATACAATTGCATTACTGCTTCACGCCGGAAATGGGTAAGGTGGTAGTACTTCCCCGGACGAACTCTGCACTAAGAGCTCTACTACTACTGATTAACTACGTATTACATATACAAATTTTATTTTCTAAATACATACTTATTTATTTATATTTGGACACAGAAAAAACAGACATGTCCATGCATATCATTGTTTATCTACTGATCCCACAATAAAAACATACGGACTTATATTTATACTATTTAAAATATATAGTATGTAAGAGATTATGTTGTGTACCACCAAGATATTTCATATATTATTGTTCAGCATTTCAACAAGTGTCAGTGCCACATGCAATATTTTTTCAGATATCTTGATAACCATGTTCAATTAACCAAGGTTACTTATAAACTCATAGAAGGGGAAGGTAATATAAAATCGTGGCGAGAGGATATTAAAAATAACGAAAATAAAAGCAAGGAGTTGGACAAAATTATTGAAGATCTAAACAAAAAGTTGGACGAGGTAATCAATTACTAAGTATTCACATGAACATCATAATAGTGTTAAAAATCTAAGAATTATTTAAGTCAGGAAGAAAATATTGCCTTGTTTTTCAATTAGATTTTTTAAATAAAGTTGCATGATATGTCTCCCTAACTATACAGTGTCCGGCGATATATATTGCACTTGACCTTTGGAGCTAATTGCGCCTTCGGGAGCGTTATCTCTGATGCACTACATGTCGTTTGTCAGTCGTTGTTTAAGTGCGGTGGAGTGCGGTCCCGTCTATTTTAAAAAATGTTTGTCACAGTCTCACCGTACAGTCCATTTAGTTCGTTCATGAACATTGTCTATTGGATCCGAATATAATGTGCGTGCCCGAAAAAGATTTTGAGTAGGGTCATAAGCTACATTTAGTCCGTTTACAAAGTGTCGTTACAGAGAAAGATAATAGGCCCCTCGTTTTTTAAGAAAATAAATAATTATCACGATTTTATAAGCATTTTTCTAGTATTGGAGAGCATTATCGTTCATTTATCTTACGTGATTTTAATTACGACGTGTGTATTAAAATCACGTAAAAAGTTGACCTGAATTATGTATTTTCTACTTTCCTAAAATAGAAGATATATTTAAATATATAATTTTTTTTTGCAGCGGATTGGGCGTAAATTTCCTACACTAGCGATACGCTTTGATAATCGTTTTGACGTTTTATAATTTCACAAGGAAATTAACCCTATCGCTATGGTAGGGTAGCGAAGTCGTGGATGCGTCCATGACTTCGCTAGTTGAATTTCAAGTCTGAAATGGATTTAACATTATCAGTATATAACATAGTCGATGGGTACCGTAAGGGTCGTGTACTTTCAAGGGCTCACGAGGGATCTAGGTTGTAGTCATATGAATTGACTTGATCTCGCGTTCGAAAGGGTTTGGCATAAGATATTGCATTATAAAGTAAAAACACGTCCTCATTCCTTCTACAGCATGTGGAAAAAACAGAACATGAGTTAACATTTTATTCAATCTAACTTTTTAATTCTAACTAATTAAAACATGCGTCTCTGAGGTTTCAATCCTTAGTTCAAACTTATTGTCATTGTATACTTTCGTCTCGCGTTTCAGAAAATTTGGTTATCATATGCTTCCAAATTGACTCGAATAACTTTCCCACTTTTAAAGTGCCTGTAATTACACTGGCCTCCTTACCTTTCCAACCGAAGTCTTAGCCAATATTATAATGATTTTTTTAGTGAGTTAGTGTGTATGATAATGGCAGGTGGGTAGGCGCTCCCTAGTAGGCGGGTAGGCGGCAGGAAACCTCGGGACGTTTCTAGTCCAGGTAGATCGATAGACGTGTGACCCTCAGTCGCAGTTGCTGACGCTGCAGCTGAGCGCGGAGCTGCAGGATTTGCAGCGGAAGCTTGAGCGTGACGCGCACGGACTCAGCGACGCGATGGCCGGTGAGCCGGAGCGCCTGCGGCTCTGCCAGTTCAAGTACATACCGCCCGAGCCGAACTTCGACGCCGCCCGGGTCTTCGGTATGTACATTCAACACTACTAGGTTAGTCGTCAACTTCGAAAATAAGTTAATTCTTAATAGACTTCCTGAACATATGAGCGATGGCTAATTTGATTCAGAATGATTACATAAAAAAATTATATTGTTATTTAACTAATTAAGATGAAAAAAGATGGCATTTAGTTTTTCTTGTAGAAATTTTAAAGAGAGATTCGTAAAGAAAAGGATATTTCTATTAACACTAATCATACCAACACTTACTAGGTATCAAATTATACCATATCATTTGACCAAATGTGACTTTATATTTCCTGCTTGAATGTATGAAACATGGTTGTTAGGAAGGGAAATAAATAGTATAACTGTATATTAATTAGTAAGAAAAAATCATGAAGTCAAATGTGCAAAAGCAATAAGATGATTCGTGCATTTTCAAAGCAAAGTTCAAAATGGGTCATTTGACCCGGTTATGGTATGTTTAGTGTTAAAAACGTCGTGACTCCCGAACCCTACCTCTATTATACATAACTTTAATTTAACTAATACTATTAAAATACTTGACAAGAATTCGGTGTGCTATTTTGCGTATGTAATTTTTTTATTTTTTTTTATTTTCAGATATTTTTTTAACCATATAACTTGGCCTTCATTAGCAGATTATTTACAGTGAACCAGTCTACCACTTCCGAGAGATCATTGTTCGCTTCGTCATAGTTTGTTTAACGTCATTTCACTTTGTAAAAAAGTGTAATATCACTGAATAAGTACTAAGTATCTGTTTTTTTTTTCTACATGGTATGAAAGAAAGTAAGAAAGAAAGAAAACCTTTATTTTGGACTCACGCAGCGTCAACATAGACAATTTCTTTGACATAACAAGTATGCAATGTATGGCAGTTCATTTATTAATCATATACTTTATGTTTAGTTATTTATTAATATTAATGTAAATTAAAAAAAGGAAAGGTCCTCAGATCCTAAAAGTATGAACACAAAAGTCTGTGTGCCTTATTCTAAAGTGATATAATTTCCTAATTAACACCAGTATCGGTTGTTAAGCGACCCTTTGTACATCCAAAATGTTTACTATGAAATAGCTTATTACTATTGAAATGTATCATCATTTGATTAATTATGATCATCTCAAAATAATTACTAAATAAGGTCAGGAAATACACCACTATCACAGGTAAAAACTAAATGCGGGGCAACACAATTGATTATATCTAGTTTTTTTTCGAGTCAAGTCGAAATTTTGTCGCCATTTTTAGTTCTACTAGTTTCTGTGCTAATTGTGTTCCAGCTCATTTAACATTATCAGTACTATTTATAATTTTATTACTTACGTATTTTGACGAGCTCTACTTTCTGTGTTTCCAGGTACAGTCTGTGAGTTGATAGAAGTTTGTGATCTGGTCTACGCCACCGCTATAGAAAAGGTGGCTGGTAACCACGTAAGTCGATTTAATAATATTTAATCGATGTAAATAATTTTAATAAATAATTAAATAAATAATAAATCCCATAAATAAATCCCAAGACATTCTTCACACATGGTTACCTGATCCCAAGTTAAGCAGAGTGTACTGCTTGTAGTATGGCTACCAGGTAACTGATATATTACATATACTACTTTTTAAATACATACTTACATAGATATTGACACAGAACAAACAGACATGTTCATACACACAAATGTTTGTCCTGGGTGGGAATCGAACCCGCAACCTTCGGTTTGGCAGTCAGGGTCTCTAACCACCAATCCAACTGGCCCGTCAAATATTATGTATGTCCTCTAATATTTTGTAGTTTTTCATAACTTAACGGTTGATCATATATTGATGAAATGCGCATGAAGCGTTTGGTATGGAAAGTGACAAAGCCTACTGTTTATCGATATATTTATTAAAAAAACAAGTTTCCAAGAATAAGTACATTGGGTAACGATACGATAAAATTTGCTGGAAATCATTGCATGATAAAATTACTTATATGTACCATAAAGTTCGACTATGAATCTGTATTATCCACGTTTACTTACATGATTCAGATGGACTTTATCGTTATTATTTATTTTTTAATATCAAGTTGGCCCACAAACAGGCAGACGGTTCCACCTGATGGCAAGTGGCAGCTGCCTATGGACATTTGCAATACCAGGGGCATCGCAGATGCGTTGTCGACTTGAGATGTGAAGTTGTCTCATGTGCCTGTAATCTAACTGGCCCCCTTACCTTACTAAGCGAAACAAGGTAGTACCAGTGCACTACTGCTTCACGCCGGTAACTTTAGTATGTTTGATTTTCATAATTGCCCTCCGTGGACCTCAACTGAATTAATATTATATTAATAATTTACATTATTAAAAAAAAAAAAAACTTTTTATTTTGCTATTTTTTTCAATAAAAGGAGAAGGAATGGATAGTAATTATTCTCACATTCATATTCAAACTCTTACAAAAGTATCCCTCGGTCTTTGCTAGCCCGACATTAACCCATGGTCTATTAACTTATTCATGATTTGCGTTAAACATGTTATGTCAGATTCAGTTGTAAAGATTACTTGTCAAAAATCATTGTAAAAAACATGTCAGTATCTAATAAATAAATAAATGAATCACCCTTGTTTCGAGACCAGTTTTACAAGGTGGTGGTGGACACTGAGGAGACGAGAGACCTGCTGAGCGGCGGCATACTGGAGCTGCAACCGATATACATCCTGCTGAACGGGATTTGCCCCGACGTTATCAACCCGCAGACAATGAGCATCGCCCACGATCTCGTATGTCACTATTACTTATTTATCTATCTATCATTTTACAGATATTATGTGGTACTCGATTATCTAAATTAACATTAATTTAGATCCGGATCGGTTCATTCAATCATAGCAAGTACGTACTAGAAAATATCGAGTGGTACACTTATCCCTACCGAGATATCTCCACTGGTAGTGATATGTGCAAGTTTTTGTAGATTTATTTCTACCGGCCCTGAGATGTGAAGTTGTTAAGTCTCATGTGCCGGTAAACGTGCATTTATACCAATAGGGATAAGTGTACCACCCAGACAACATGACTTCGAGAAAATCGTTTCTAAAAACCACATTATACATCATACTCGTAGTCCGGGAGGAATCGGCGCATGAGTATCGAAATTCTATTTCACCTCCATTTTTTTGTCACGATCTTGCTTAAATTGTCCTACTGACGATATACTCGTAAATGCATGTTACCATGTGGTAACCAATGTATGTTGATTAAATTATTGGAAGGAACTGTTATTTTCCAACCGGTTTTCTTTTAATTATTCTTAATTGAAATACCAAAAAAAGTCACACACTTTTCAGGATAAATTTAGTATTTTTGAAAATATGAATTTGGGAAGGTTTGGTTCGGTTAGTTACTCAAATTAGGGTACTTTTGACCCATGAAAAATATATTTAAAAAGAGTAAAATATAAAAATTATTTTGCTTTTTATTCCTTCTGCTAAAAGTCAATAATGTCCTAAATTGAGTTTATTAAAATATGTAATGCATATGTATGCATATGAAGGGCACAGGGGAAAATCATGCAATGTCACATTTTTTTTGTACTGACAATGCCATTCTATAGTACAAGGGTGGTAGAACAAAACACCAAAACATACTTTGCAATAACATGCAGAGTCACGGAGTAATCTTCAATAAAAAATATTGATACAGTGCAATAACAAGCAATGTCCAAGTCGTACAGGAAAAAAATAAGCATTGTCCATGGTTGCCAGTTTAGAAATTGAGAATAAGTTACATAAAATGAAGCAGGTGTTTTCTATCAACGAAAAAGGCAAACTAAGATTCAGTGTCAGTCATCCTCTGTGAAAGAAGCTACTGCAATGGACTTTCAAATAAATTGAGTATGCCGAACATTACCACAAATGAAGTTTATTATAAAAGACAATTAACCTTAAATATTTTTAACATCCATGAATTATCTACATCTAAATCATATTTCTTCTGTTACCCAGAAACAACAGCAAAAAAACGATCTGATGAAGTATGTTAATTTCTTCATCACTATGTATTTACTAAGCTTGATATAAATGTTCGGGAGCTGGTGATATTCTGTGATTCTTGCGGTGGTAATAATTAATAAGAATTATACCGTGTTTCGTTTTATAAATTATGTTGTACACAATGCAAACCGTTTGGATGTCATCAAAATCATATTTCCCATTCGTGGACACTCATATTTAGAGTGTGTCAGAAATATGGGTTGCATAAACCAGAAAGCACCGTGTGAAATACCTAATGATTGGGTTAAAGTGATTCGTGATGCTAGACAGAAGCCATCCCCCTTTCATATGATTAAAGTTGACCAACCACTTGTCAGATAATGGACACCATTTCTGACACCTATGTTTAAGAAGACATGTCCTTTTTTATCTCGACCCATAAAGAAATCAGGGTTGAAAAGTATCATCCAAGATTAATTTTTAAAATTCATAGAGAACATTACAATTCTGCCTGGACATCATCTGTTCTCATGGGATCTAAACAAAAGTTGAAGTCTCATGATTATATTATTGGTGTCTCGGAGTTTTTACTAATAGAAAATTCATACATTGAGAGCCTTCCAGTTTCAAAGGCAACATTTATGGAAATCCAGGCTTTGTCAAAGTTTTGTGGACCAAGAGCTAAGGAATACTCACGGATTAAATATAGTGATGCTTAAACAATAACAATTTTATGGACATTGCATATTTTTTGTATAAGCATTTGTTTACTTTTTTTCTGTTAAATTAAAAAATAGAACCAAGATGTTTTTTCTTGTGCTACACACCCAAAACCAATATATTTTCTTGATTAATTATTATGTCTTTGTTTTATTTAAGTTTATTTTGTAACATTTTTCAAGGATCAACATGTTAATGTAACGATTTCTCAGTTCGTTGTTTAAGTGACATTGCATGATTTTCCCCTGTGCCCTTCATATGAGTGACAGATGCCACAACATGTTCGATGTCGACAGGGCGGCGGGCCAGCGAACGTGCAGCTGGCGCTGGAGCTGATCACGTATCCGCCCGAACTGAGGCCCGTAATGGCGTTAGTGTTCGGCAACACGCTCGTGTGTCGCGACCTGGAAATCGCCAAGCGCCTCGTGATAAACCCCAGCGTGCGCTGTCGCTGCGTCACGCTCGACGGCGACGTGTTCGACCCCTGGGGCTTACTGGTCATTGGCCCCGGGAACCAGGTGAAGCCCATCCACACATATACCTTCATCTACACCTGCACCTACACTCGAGTACTATATCGAATTTATTCAGGAGTAATAAACTGCTACGATGACAGATCTTAGGACAATTATATGTATACATATAAGTAGGTTGAAAATATCCTGACGGGGCAGGCGGTCGTAGGACTCGTTTGGTCCCGCAGCCCCGTCAACGACGGAGAAGGAACTCGAGGGGTTTTAATGGTTAGGTTCCCCGGTCCTTTCCCTCAGGGGAACGGGTCAGGGAGAGAGTCCCACATAACCACCGCGCCTGCCCTGGCGCGGAGATATGCGTAACGCATTTCCCCTCGTAAAAAAAAGGTTGAAAATATTGCATTATCCGCAATTCAAATTACGTTTTGAACGAAGCATATATTAGCGGAGCAAATTATATATGACCACGAGGAAGATTATAATGATTGCCACTAGCACGATAAAAATAGAAGTAGGAGAAAGACGATATTTTTTTGTCGAAGGTGTTAGCCACCAATGGACGAGTAAGATAGACTAAGAGTGACCATTGCTTTTACAACATTCGTATTTGTGCCTGTGTTGCTAGTAATAAGAAAATCAGAATTATTATTTATGCAAAATGTAACTGAATATCGATATATTTATAAAACGATATCTGAATCGATATTCGTGGTTTTGCCAATAGATAGCATTATAAGTGAACTCCAGGCTTATATTGTTAATTGTCAAGATTCATAAGTGCCTACTACTCAATCTGTTGTCTGCATAGTAGGTGTGAGATGGAACACCGGGGTGGAATTTAGTCAGTCGAGTCTGACACACCCCTCATCCAGAAGTATCCTTCTGGATCCGGAACCAAAAAAAAAGGCAGTTACGGGAGGCAAATTAGATAACGGAGACCTACTTAATTATGTTTATTATGAGAGTGGGGCTTAGAAAAATTTACTTCACTTATAATTGATTAAACGCGGGTGAAATCGCGGGGTCAGCCATATCACATATATGGAAGAGTTTCACCGTCAGACTCACACCTCGCTCTTCCACATACAGGTCTATCTATTGCTTCCTTAACGTAAGCAGTTCCTATAACAGCGTAGGATTGTTAGCACGTCAGGTACATGATGGCATATGGCAGTCAGTGTTCCGTAAGGTGGAGTGTGTGTGTTTCAGAGCGGGTCGGTGTTGGAGGACCTGGCGGAGCAGCGAGCCCGCCGGCAGCTGCTCGCGGCCATCGAGAAGCGGAAGACGGAGCATTCGACGATGCTGGCCGCCGTGGAGGGCGAGTCCAACACCTACGACGACGCGCAGCAGAGGTACACCACGCTACTGACTTGCTACCGACAAATAAATACTAAATGTTTCATTTTTATTACCTATAGGTAAAGTTTCTCATGTGTTTTTAATTAAATAATCGATACCTTTTCTAGGGGCAGGTATATTTATATATATTTTAGGAAAATACTTTATTTATTTGTTGGTGAACAAAACAAATTACAGACATTTATAGTAACATATTATATTTAATTTATATTAAAGACTAGGTTCTTATTATGTTATTTATTATATATTATATTATGACTAGTATGTTGATTTAAGCGGGATCATTGTAAAAATAATCTTATTGTAATACCATAGCCATTTCCGCCGCGGAGTGGCAGTGCTCTTAGATTACTTACTTTTATTAGAAAGGTTTGGCTGGTAAAATTCCGTTATCACGTCTCTGGGTCGACATCGTATTGGCGATGCCCCTGGTGTTGCAAATGATCATAGGTGGATATCACTCAAAATCATTGATATCACGGATACAATTAACACTAATCATACCAACACTTCCTAGGTACCAATTTCTACTATAGCGGGTCAAATGTGGCTTTATATTTCCTGCTTGTATGTATGAAATATGGTTGTTAGGAAGGGAAATAAATAGTATAACTGTTTATTAATTAGTAAGAAAAAGTCATGAAGTCAAATGTGCAAAAGCAATAAGATGATACGTGCATTTTCAATGCAGAGTTCAAAATGGGTCATTTGACCCGGTTATGGTATGTTTAGTGTTAATACATTTTCGAATACAATTTAGCATCTATCCTACACTCGATGTTCAGGTTCCCCCTGATGCCCACCAGATTTCTTTAGATGTTGTTTTTATTCTTAATTCTTTTAACGACGTTTTAAACTGCAGCTCTTAATATAAATATTTGATAATTGGGGATTTTAATCCCGCATATGAGCTGGGATACAAATAATAATCATCAGCTCCGTTGATCTGTGAGAAGTGAAGTTTAAAATGCTCTGTGATTAATATTATTAACCATGTTAATTAATGATTTATTCCGATATTTCTATCATGTATGTGATGTACGAGTATGTACTTACGTTGTTTTAAAGTATTTTTTTACTCTCCGTTTGTGGCATGGAGTAATAAATTTTAAATGCTCTATGATAAATATTATTAACCATATTAATTAATGATTTATTCAGATATATATATCATATATGTAATGTATGTACTTACGTAGTTATGATTTTTTATCTCTGTAGCATTGAGTAATAATTTTATTTTATTCAGGATTCAAGTGGGTTGTGTAATTCATGTTATTTCGATACAGTGTTATTTATGAGGTTTCTATATTGTATAAAATCATCATTCTTTAAAGTTTTAATGTTTACTTGCATCTTTATCTGGAAACTTATCTTTGTTTGTCTGCTCTGTGTAGGCTGTTTAATATATGTCTATATAAAGTAAATCGGTAATTGGATGTAAGGACTGATCTATCTTCTTAGTATATACTGGGTGACTGGTGAGATACCTTCAATATTTGAGGATGTGATAGTTGGCGATCATATACGATGAAAAAAATAACATTAAAAATAAATATTAAATTACTTGTTAGTAAACTTAGTAAACAGTACACCGAGAGTCCCGTATTTACCTGCGCAATACTTGGATACACGCAGCGCGCTATCAACACAGAATACATATTACGTACACTGTACAGCTGTTGACTACCTACATCAAGACCTCTACCTATGTATGATCCCCATGGGCATGATCCGTTTTCCCTTCATACTTTAATCCTGGCTTAGGACAGGCAATAATACCTAGGTAATCACTAATTTTATGACTAAATAAAGTGTAGAAGTATTTTCGGCGTATTTAAAAAATGGAATCATACCTATGTACAACTATTGAATTTAATTAAACTACCTACCTACCTTCAAGTTGTTCAAAATTTGTACCGCCTCGTGTGATGCATAGTTCGGCACGTTTACACATATTGTCTTCAACGTGATATAAAACGAACGGATCACCTTTCAAACTATCATTAACACGCGTATACGCACGAACCATGTCCAGGTAATCTGCGTTTTTGTATTGATGAGCCATACTCAACTACCTAGCCTAGATACTTATCACGGGTCACGGGTCACAGGTCTCACACACACACACACACACACACAAACACACACACACACACACACACACTCTCACACACACTCACATGGCGCGTCAATATCTACAATCGCGGGGCGCGGAGGCAGGAAGCGGGAACACGGACATGTGAACCTGTCGGCGTTTGCGCTTACACTAATGAGTCGATGCGGTGATGCAATAGGTAGTGGGGTTGAAGACGGGGGTGAGGGGGGGGGGGGGGGGACTAGCGCGTGCCGCACGTGACTAGATCAACTTAAACAACAAACACCGCGGTGTGTTTCGAGAGTATAATATCCACATTTCACTTATTTTTAGAGAAATTTTGGTCAAAAATTAAGCACCTAATTTTATTATATCATTTTAACGAGAATCGAGTACCGAGTACTCTCCATAAGTATCGAAGGTATCTCACCAGTCACACTGTATAATCAAAATAGGTTTTCTTTAACGCACCATCACCACAACACTACTGGATGGATTGCCACCATTCGACGCGGAATTTTTCGTAGATGGCTATAGGCTATATATGTATGATATCGATAAACGCGGGTGCAACCGCTGGGGTCAGCTAGTAGTATACGTTTATGCTTTGAATAAATTTATGATCTATCGATTTTGTGAAATAACACATTGCCTGGCGGAAAATCTTCCTTTTACAATGGAGGAGTCTCATACCTGGCCCCTCCATAATCTCAAGTCGCGGCTAAAGGAGTTTTTCTTCAAAAATAATATTAAAGCAATATTTGTTTTATTCGAGGACACTACAATCTTATAAAGATAAAAGTTTAAATGAAATATCCCCGCCGTAACTTCGATTGACTTCAGCATATGGATCTAATTGGACTGAATGGTGACTGTACAGACTGTTGGAGAAAAATAAGGAGCAGCTGGAGAAAGAGAAGGAGGTCTTGGCGCAATATGACAGCACGGGGAGACAGCGCCGGCAGGAGCTGGCAGCACGTCGGCTCAAGTTGCCCGACGTGGCTGACTGGAGCTGGTCCAACACGGTTCGCGACCAGATCGCTGAAGCCGAGAGGCTAGAGGAAGTGATGGCGCTGCATCTGGACCGCGTCAAGGAGCTGCACGAACGCGATACGGTCAGATCTTCTTCTAAATTTAAAACCTAGTCTCCTCACTTTTCTACCTTTCCGCCCGGTAGTCACGACGCAGCAATACGAGTGCCCCACTGCTGTTGCTACAAAAGTTAAAGACATACGAGGTGTGTTAAAAAAATAAGGTGACTTTGTATTTTTAAGAATAAATATTTATTTATTTATCAATACTTATGTTGTCCCCTTCAAAGTAATCCCCCTCAGATACAATACACTTATACGGTTTTTCCAATCCTCAAAGCACTTCTCATAACCACTTTTCGGTATAGCCTTGAGCTCTTCCAGCGATACAGTCTTTATCTCTTCAATCGTTGCAAATCTCCGTCCTTTCATAGGTCTCTTTAGTTTTGGGAACAAGAAAAAGTCACATGGGGCCAAATCCGGTGAATATGGTGGCTGAGGTTTGATCGTGGTGTTGTTATTGACCAAAAAATCTCCCACAAGCAAAGATGAGTGAGCAGGGGCATTATCGTGATGAAAAAGCCATAAATTCTGGACGTTTTCTTCGGATTGCTTCTCGCAAACGGCGCATTACTCCAAGACAATACTGTTTATTGACCGTACGACCATATGGTAAGAACTCCTGATGCACCACGCCATGGTTAGTAATCGAAGAAAACAGTGAGCAAAACTTTGACTTTTGATCGAACTTGGCGTGCTTTTTTCGGTCTTGGCTCATCTGGGCTCTTCCATTGGGACGATTGGACTTTGGTTTCGATATCATAACCATATACCCATGATTTATGACCCTTTTGAGTAAATCTGGGCCGTCGTTGACGTCATTCAACAGTTCTTGAGCGATGCTCATGCGACGGTTCTTTTGGTCAAAATATAGCAATTTCGGAAAAAACTTCGCTGACACACGTCTCGTGCCCTAAACGTTAGAAAAAAATTCATGGCACGAGCCAAGCGATATACGGACATCCTCAACAACTTCTCTGATAGTGATTAGACGATTTTCTAAAACAATTTTCTTCACTGCTTAAACGTTTTCATCAGTTGTTGACGTGCTTGGGCGTCCAGAGCGAGGCTCGTCATTGGCATCTTTCCGGCCATCTTGGAAGAGTTTGTACCACTTGTAAACATTTTTTTACTCAGAACAGTTTCACCGTATCCCACTGTCAACATTTCAAGTGTTTCGGAGCACTTTATTTTATTTTTTACACAAAATTTGATGCAAATCCTTTGATCCATATTTTTCGATAGCAAGAAATCGCCGAGCACGCAAAACACTTATAACCTTAACGCCTCTCACAACCAAACAAAAAATGCTATACACTTGAAACTTGGTACAGATGTTCGGGAAGAGTGTACCAACATAACAAAAAATCGATAATCGAAAGTACGTTGCCCGCGAAATTTGAAAAGTCACCTTACTTTTTGACTACACAGACCGTGCTGTTACACCTCGTACGTTTTCCTGAAGTTACTGCAGGTGTACCGTACGTTCGAAAACCTACAAATATTATAAGTAATTCGCTCGAAGTAGACATTCAGAGCTACATAAATTCGAATAGAGCTGAAAATTTGTACTATTGTCTTAAAATGTGAAATGCAGCTAGTTGATAATATATACGCGCGAATGGGATTATTCTCACAACTACACACAACTTTGTGCAAGACCTTGACATGTATGAATGTTTTATTTTGTACAGTTAATTGTAAAATACATGGAAGTTAAAATGGCGCAAAATCGAGCAGATATTGCAATACAGCATACCAACGTCCCTGAGATACTTTGCGAGAAAGATCAGCTGGCCATGGATTGCAACAAGCTGGAGGAAACTATCTCGGAGTTCCAAATAGTACTCACAAGGATTCAGGGACGGGCTGACGAATATAAGAAGACGGTAAGAATGATTATAATTAGAATTTTTCAATCGCTCTCGCATTTCAGGTACAAAATCTACTGATAACCGCTTGTACATCAAAAAAGTTCTTGGTATTTTAAAATTTTAAATGTAGTAATTAATTAATACTCAATAATTTAACACCAAATCTTATATTCTCAATTAATTTACTAATTTTAATGAATATTTTCATATATAGAAAATGGCGGCTCTACCAAAACATATAAGTAACTACATATATAAAATATATATTTATTACCTATATGATAACCTATTCTAAACTTTACCCAAATTTATTACTTGGTTGGCATGTTGGCACAAGGTGGACAAGGTGGACCTTCACCTACTATATGTATAAGTTACCCCTGGTACTAATATCATAGTAACTTTACCTAAAGACCATATCATTTTATTCTTTCTTTTATCTCTTACCGTTACCTTTCTCAACGTTCTAAGCATGAAGCATGCGTCGTACACGATGAAGATACTATAATATTTTATCTTAAGATCAATGAGACAGCAATATACTTTAAGAGAAGAAGCTATCTAGCTAAGCTATTAAATATATTTTTACTATTTTATTGTTTGTTTAACATGTTCTAAATCAATCCCATTATTTACTGGACTTAGTCTTAATTACGAGAAACGACATCTCAACTCTCAATCTCACATTAAATTTGCTCGACTTTTCTCAGTAGATTTTTGTCTAGAAATTAGGCACTTTTGGAAAACTTAAAAACAGTAGCGTGCACACATCGACATGACCACACGACACGAAGTAAAACATCTTTAGCTCCATCTATATGTATGTATAATATATGTATTGAATATCATTGATATAAATTTACGCGCGCACTGCTCTCTCTTGCTCCTACAGTGTGATACAGACAATAGGGCCGGAGGGCTGGTAGGCCCTAATTATTTTTCTAAATAAAAAGAGAAAAAAATGTGTGCTCGCACCTCTCACTCTTTCCCCTACAGTAATATGCCTAACTCTCTCTACTTCTCTTTCTATCTTCACTAACTGATATGTCCCTCTCAGCTTCCGTTCGCCTCGCCTGATTACACTTTTCGTAACGCTCTCGTCGCGGATTCAGCGTCAAAATCAGTGCCGTCTATGGACGCCCGAAAGAAGCGAAGCTTTATACATAGTATAATGCGTAGGAACTAAGCGTTAAAAATACAGTGGTAGCTGCGGAGAGCGCTTATATGCAACGTGTTACAAAATACCCCGTTAAAATATAATTAACAGGCTGACCCGGCAAACGTTGTTTTGCCATATTTACTTTATTATAAACTATACATGGAAATTTGTCGTATTACAATTATTATATTTGATAGCGGACCCGACAGTCGCTGTCCTGTTTTAAATATGAATATTGTAATCGAACTGGTATGATTAATAAAAAAAAATCAAAAAGCATAGTATTTATGAAACTAATGCTTTAAGAGACACAACAATTGAACTTTTAATATGTGGTGTGATTGCAACACACACTTCTCAAAAACGAAGTGTAATTTTTTTTAATATATATTCCTATTTAAACGACTGTGAAATGTGCACTAAGTAATGATAAATTAATTATTTTATCAATATACTCTGTTTTAAAAGATATTGTCAAAAGCGGTAAGGTTACATGAGAAAAGTTAATATGGTCGTTATGTTTTCTTAAATTTTCTAATTTTCTGTGCAATTTTCTTAATTTTTTCGTTCATCTCCTGACAATAACAAACACAACAAAAAAATAATTAACGAAATCGGTCCAGCCGTCCATGGGTGATGCCGTGACCAAGGGAAATAGGGATTCATTTATATATATATACATTATCAAAGCCAATAACCCTATTAAGCAGTCATGCCAGGGAACCAGATTATTTAACAAAATAATAATTGTCTACTTTAATAGTTTTTCAATTTTAACCGACTTCACAAAAAAGGAGGAGGTTCTCAAATCGTCTGCTTTTTTCTTTTTTTTATGTTTGTTACCTCATAACTTTGGACTGGGTGAAGCGATTTTAATGATTCTTTTTTTATTTAAAGCTGGTGCTTCCCGAATGGTCCCATTGATCCAGTTCTGACAATGGCACCCATGAGAAAACCATATAAGTCTTAAATTAGCATTAAGTATGTGTGCAACAAATGAACGTGTAACTCAATATCACGCTAACCGATTTCGATTTATAAAAGGGTAGACTTCACAGATGGTCCCATGATCATTACAACAAGACCTGATGATCGAATCATGAGAAAATTGAGGAAAATCCTTAAATGTGTAGGCATACATAATACACCTTAAGTAATCACGTTTAGTAGGTCTACCCATATTCAGAAAAACATGTTTTTGTACTTTAGATTCACTAAAAATAAAAAAATAAACAAAAATTTTAATACACAAAAAAACCGACTTCACAAAAATAAACTATTCCAAAACAAACTAATAAGCACTAAAAAGAAAAAAATAATTGCATTATTAGACTACTTATAAGTCAATCAAACTATTACGATAATATAATGTAGTTATAATTATTGTTATTTTTGGAGGCGGTGTAGTTATCACACTGCAGCCCGGAGCCGTCGAAAGGGGCATCACCTACAGTGCGGTCCTGAAAGAGGCCAAAGAAAAAGTCGCGCTCCCCGACCTTGGGATATCGTCGGGCCTCAAGGTGAGGCCGGCGATTACGGGGGCGCGGCTTTTCGAGGTGTCCGGTGACGCCAGCGGGGAGAAGGCGGACGTGTTGGCCGCCAAATTGAGGGAGGTCCTCAACCCGGAGGACGTTCGGGTGTCCAGGCCCATGAAGACCGCTGAACTGCGTGTCGATGGCCTGGACGACTCGACGACCCCGGCTGAGGTCGTGGCGGCCGTCGCCCGCACCGGTGGTTGTCCGCCGGAAGACGTGCGGACGGGCGAGATCCGCGTCGGGCGGTCAGGGCTCGGCGCGATATGGGTGCGGTGCCCGGTGGCGACGGCGAATAAAGTCGCCGACGCCGGGCGCCTATTGGTGGGATGGGCTGCAGCCCGAGTGAAGCGGCTGCAGCCCAGGGCCTTGCGGTGCTTCCGCTGCCTGGACATGGGGCATGTCCGGGCACGGTGCACCGCCGAAGTCGACCGCAGCGACCAATGTTATCGCTGCGGTCAGACCGGCCACAAGGCGGCGGAGTGCTCGGCGGCGCCGAACTGCAGCCTCTGTACAGCTGCAGGGAGGCCCGCGGGGCACAGGGCGGGGGGCAAGGCGTGCGCTGCGCCCGCCCCGAAGAAGAGGAGAGGGGCTGCCAAAGCTGCCGGGGGCTCTTTACCCCCCCCGCAGCCTGGCGGCCCTCAGGCCGACCCCCGGCCTAGGGATGGTGCGGAGGGAATGGATTGCGCATAACGGCGCAATACCATTTCCTCCAGGGCAATATCAACCACTGTGCCAGAGCTCAGGATCTCTTGCTCCAGAGCATGGCAGAGTGGTCGATTCGTGCGGCGGTGGTCGCCGAGCCGTATTTCGTCCCCCCCAGGGACAACTGGGTGGGTGACCTTGACGGTTTGGTGGCCATCATCGGTGGGGCTCTGGTCGGTCCTTCCCGAGGTCACGGCTGGGTGGCCGCCCTCGTGGATGGGATCGGCACTGTTGGGGCGTATTTCTCGCCCAACAAGAGCCTCGCCGACTTCGAGGTGTTCCTTGTCGAGTTGGGTGCCGTCGTGGGCCGACTCCACCCTCGCCCCGTGCTGTTGCTGGGTGATCTCAACGCCAAATCTTCGGCGTGGGGATCCCCAGTGACCGATGCTAGGGGCGATGTGCTGGAGGAGTGGGCGGTCGCGACAGGCTTGATCGTCCTCAACCGGGGTTCGGTACACACGTGCGTGCGGCAGCGGGGCGGGTCTATAGTGGACGTTTCGTTCGCTAGCCCCGCTGTCGCGAGCCGTGTCTCGGGCTGGCATGTCGCCGTGGAGGTGGAGACGTTGTCGGATCATAGATACATCCGCTTCGACGTCTCCGCCCAGACCACGGGCGGCAGCCGCCCGCCGACCCGGCGATCGGACGGTCCGCGCTGGTCGCGCAAGCGCATCGACAGGGGACTACTCGAGGAGGCCGCCATTGTCCAGGCCTGGGTCCGGGGGTCGAACGGACCCGTCGACGTCGAGCGGGAGGCGCTGTGGTTTCGCGGGGCGATGACGCAAATCAGCGACGCGTCCATGCCCCGCGTCCACGCTCAGTCCGCAAAGCGCCAGGTGTACTGGTGGACCGCCGAGATCGCGCAGTTGCGCGTCGAGTGCGTGGCGGTCAGGCGCCAGTACACCCGATACCGGCGAAGACGTCGACGGGTCCCGGAGGAGGAGGCCGCGCTGTATGAGGTGTACAGCGCGGCGAAGGGGACTCTGTGGCTGGCCATCTGCGAGTCGAAGACGCGTGCCAGGGAGGAGATGTTGGAGACTCTAGACGGAGATCCGTGGGGGCGGCCCTATCGCACGGTCCGAAATCAACTTCGGACCGCGGCGCCCCCGGTCACCGAGAGTCTCCAACCCGAGCTGCTCGAGGAGGTGGTAGCAGCCCTCTTCCCGGCACGAGGCGAGCATACTCCGCCGCAGATGGCATTGCCCTCGGCCGCAGAGTCCACGACGGAGAACGCCATCGACGTCCCTGGGGTGACACACCCAGAGTTGGGGGCTGCCGTGATCCGGCTCCGGGCCAAGAATGTGGCTCCGGGGCCCGATGGGATCCACGGCTGCGTGTTAGCCCTCGCTCTGAAGGAGCTAGAGCCCCAACTGAGAGGGCTCTTCACAGCGTGCCTCGAGCGGGGCCAGTTTCCCAGTCTGTGGAAGGCTGGTCGACTGGTCCTGCTCGGAAAGGCGGGGCGCCCTGCGGACTCACCGTCCGCGTACCGGCCCATAGTGCTGCTGGACGAGGTGGGCAAGTTGTTCGAGAGAGTTCTCTCAGCCCGCCTCGTCAGCCACTTGTGCCAAGAGGGGCCGGACCTGGACGGTAGTCAGTTCGGGTTTCGGCAGGGGCGCTCCACCGTGCACGCTGTGTCACGGGTAAGAGCCCTGGCGGAAGAAGCGGTGTCCCGGGGCGGGGTGATGTTGGCGGTGTCTTTAGACATCGCCAACGCGTTTAACACCCTGCCCTGGAGTTGTATCCGGGAGGCACTGCGATACCATAGAGTGCCTCCTTACCTCCGCCGCATAGTTGGGGCTTATCTGTCCGAGAGGTGTGTCACCTACGAGGGACGTGATGGCGTTCACCAGCGCCCGATGTCGTGCGGTGTTCCACAGGGTTCGGTTCTTGGGCCGCTCCTGTGGAACATCGGCTACGACTGGGTGCTGAGGGGCGAGCTCGGCCCGGGGGTGGACCTGACGTGTTACGCGGACGACACGCTGGTCACCGCCCGGGGGAGCTCGCACAGGGAAGCAGCGTTGCTGGCGACGGCTGCGGTGTCACAGGTGGTGAGCCGCATCCGTCGCCTGGGCCTGGAGGTGGCCCTCAGCAAGTCGGAGGCCATGACGTTCCATGGCCCCCGGCGGGCGCCGCCGCCCGACTCACACATCGTGGTCGGGGGGGTCCGAATCGCTGTCGAGCCCACCATGAAGTACCTAGGATTGGTGCTCGACAGCCGGTGGGACTTCGGACCCCATTTTCGACGGCTGGCGCCCAAGCTGTTGGGCGCGGCGGGAGCGCTCGCAACGCTGCTTCCCAATCTGGGGGGCCCGAGCTCCGTCTGTAGACGGCTCTATACGGGTATCGTGCGATCCATGGCCCTGTACGGGGCCCCGATCTGGGCCCAGGACCTGACGGCCGGCTCGATTGCGGTTCTTCGGAAACCGCAAAGAGCCATGGCCGTCAGAGTCATACGGGGGTATCGCACGATCTCGTATGAGGGGGCTTGTGCACTGGCCGGATCCCCGCCCTGGGACCTGGAGGCCAAAGTACTCGCGTCGCTGTATCAGTGGCGCGAGGAAGAGGCGGAGCGGGGCGAACGACCGATGCAGCGTCAAGTCGAGCTGCGTCGGTCTCAGCTCCGCGAGGTCCTAGTGGCGGAATGGCGGGACAGGCTTTCGCGCCCTACCGCCGGCCTCGACATAGTCGGGGCGATCCGGCCGGTGCTCGAGCGCTGGCTCGGGAGGAGGCACGGCTCCCTGTCGTTTCGGGCGACGCAGGTGCTCTCGGGGCACGGTTGCTTCGGGAAGTACCTGTGTCGCATAAACAGGGAGCCGGACGCCCGGTGTCACCACTGCGTCCATTGCCGGGAGGACACGGCGCGGCACACGCTGGCAGAGTGTGCCGCTTGGGAGGAGCCGCGCCGTGCCCTCATCGCCGGAGTAGGCCCGGACCTCTCGCTGCCGGCCGTGATCGAGTCTATGGTCGGCGGCGAAGAGACCTGTGACGCAGTGGTAACCTTCTGCGAGACGGTTATCTCGCAGAAGGAGGCTGCGGAAAGGGAGAGGGAGATTTCAACCCCTCACCCGATCCGCAGCAGACGCACCGGGCGTCGGCGGAGGGCGGACAACGCCCTCTTCCAGCCCCCCTAAATGGGTCCAGGGGCGTCAGACACGGGGATACGTCTGTCGCCCCACAACATCATAAGGACCCGAGGTGGCGGCGCGCGTGTGATGTTCCACGCGCGCCCCTCAGAGAAGTCGGGGGGGGAGGAGTTAACACCTCGCTCCCCCCCCTCGACCAGACGGGGCCCGCGGTGGCGGGCCGGCACCAGCCGGGGGTTGCGGAAGCTGAATTCGTGCCCGCGACCCTCGGCGCTCAAGTGTGCGAAGGAACATCGGAGGGGTTTTAGTGGGTATACCCTCGGGCCCCTTCTCATTTTTGATATGAGAAGGGGAGTTTGCGAGTGGGAGTCCCACATAACCACCGCGCCTCTCCCCGGGCGCGGTGGTATGCGTAATGCATTTCCCCTCCGAAAAAAAAAAAAAAAAAAAAAAAAAAAAAAAAAAAAAAAAAAAAAAAGGTGGACAAGGTGGACCTTCACCTACTATATGTATAAGTTACCCCTGGTACTAATATCATAGTAACTTTACCTAAAGACCATATCATTTTATTCTTTCTTTTATCTCTTACCGTTACCTTTCTCAACGTTCTAAGCATGAAGCATGCGTCGTACACGATGAAGATACTATAATATTTTATCTTAAGATCAATGAGACAGCAATATACTTTAAGAGAAGAAGCTATCTAGCTAAGCTATTAAATATATTTTTACTATTTTATTGTTTGTTTAACATGTTCTAAATCAATCCCATTATTTACTGGACTTAGTCTTAATTACGAGAAACGACATCTCAACTCTCAATCTCACATTAAATTTGCTCGACTTTTCTCAGTAGATTTTTGTCTAGAAATTAGGCACTTTTGGAAAACTTAAAAACAGTAGCGTGCACACATCGACATGACCACACGACACGAAGTAAAACATCTTTAGCTCCATCTATATGTATGTATAATATATGTATTGAATATCATTGATATAAATTTACGCGCGCACTGCTCTCTCTTGCTCCTACAGTGTGATACAGACAATAGGGCCGGAGGGCTGGTAGGCCCTAATTATTTTTCTAAATAAAAAGAGAAAAAAATGTGTGCTCGCACCTCTCACTCTTTCCCCTACAGTAATATGCCTAACTCTCTCTACTTCTCTTTCTATCTTCACTAACTGATATGTCCCTCTCAGCTTCCGTTCGCCTCGCCTGATTACACTTTTCGTAACGCTCTCGTCGCGGATTCAGCGTCAAAATCAGTGCCGTCTATGGACGCCCGAAAGAAGCGAAGCTTTATACATAGTATAATGCGTAGGAACTAAGCGTTAAAAATACAGTGGTAGCTGCGGAGAGCGCTTATATGCAACGTGTTACAAAATACCCCGTTAAAATATAATTAACAGGCTGACCCGGCAAACGTTGTTTTGCCATATTTACTTTATTATAAACTATACATGGAAATTTGTCGTATTACAATTATTATATTTGATAGCGGACCCGACAGTCGCTGTCCTGTTTTAAATATGAATATTGTAATCGAACTGGTATGATTAATAAAAAAAAATCAAAAAGCATAGTATTTATGAAACTAATGCTTTAAGAGACACAACAATTGAACTTTTAATATGTGGTGTGATTGCAACACACACTTCTCAAAAACGAAGTGTAATTTTTTTTAATATATATTCCTATTTAAACGACTGTGAAATGTGCACTAAGTAATGATAAATTAATTATTTTATCAATATACTCTGTTTTAAAAGATATTGTCAAAAGCGGTAAGGTTACATGAGAAAAGTTAATATGGTCGTTATGTTTTCTTAAATTTTCTAATTTTCTGTGCAATTTTCTTAATTTTTTCGTTCATCTCCTGACAATAACAAACACAACAAAAAAATAATTAACGAAATCGGTCCAGCCGTCCATGGGTGATGCCGTGACCAAGGGAAATAGGGATTCATTTATATATATATACATTATCAAAGCCAATAACCCTATTAAGCAGTCATGCCAGGGAACCAGATTATTTAACAAAATAATAATTGTCTACTTTAATAGTTTTTCAATTTTAACCGACTTCACAAAAAAGGAGGAGGTTCTCAAATCGTCTGCTTTTTTCTTTTTTTTATGTTTGTTACCTCATAACTTTGGACTGGGTGAAGCGATTTTAATGATTCTTTTTTTATTTAAAGCTGGTGCTTCCCGAATGGTCCCATTGATCCAGTTCTGACAATGGCACCCATGAGAAAACCATATAAGTCTTAAATTAGCATTAAGTATGTGTGCAACAAATGAACGTGTAACTCAATATCACGCTAACCGATTTCGATTTATAAAAGGGTAGACTTCACAGATGGTCCCATGATCATTACAACAAGACCTGATGATCGAATCATGAGAAAATTGAGGAAAATCCTTAAATGTGTAGGCATACATAATACACCTTAAGTAATCACGTTTAGTAGGTCTACCCATATTCAGAAAAACATGTTTTTGTACTTTAGATTCACTAAAAATAAAAAAATAAACAAAAATTTTAATACACAAAAAAACCGACTTCACAAAAATAAACTATTCCAAAACAAACTAATAAGCACTAAAAAGAAAAAAATAATTGCATTATTAGACTACTTATAAGTCAATCAAACTATTACGATAATATAATGTAGTTATAATTATTGTTATTTTTGGAGGCGGTGTCAGCCAAGGAAACATTACAATATAACCTAGCAATAATAACACTAGAATACTTTAATAATTAAACACATTTAACAGCACCCCTCCAGCCGCGGCCCCCCTCTCGTCTCTCGCCTGGTAAAGTCCCGCGTGCGACACAAGCACATCTCACCTATAACTATGCATGTAGTTACAAGCCTTTTTTTTTTTTTTTTTTTTTTTTTTTTTTTGCAAGGTGGAAAACTCATTAAGAGTTCGACCCCCGCCCTGGGAGAGACGGGGGGATATGTGGGCTTCCCTACACCTCCCCTTCTCCTAGTGAGAAGGGGAAGATGAGGTTTACCCACTAAAAACCACCTTGGCGTGCTACCGCTGCCCGGTTGGTTGGACACCGTGGTACCGCTTTTAAGCACAACCCACGATGTCCACCGGTCTCGCCCCGGCTAATGCCGGGGTCTTCCTCTCCAAAGGGAGATGGCCAAGCACGCGTGGCCATCTCCCGTCCGCCAAGTGGCTTGATGTGGCAGACGGAGGACTCCCATCCTCCGCCTGCAGCCACTAAGAGTCCCCCGGGGGGGGGGGGGGCCCGTGCCGTTCGTGCCGGTAAAGTCACCCACCCGCAGGACGTAGAAATGCCATAATGTAGGCATTTAGACGTCCATGCGGGTGTCTTCCTCTTCCGGCCGGCTGGCGGCCGCTGCCTCGGGGGTGGGGCGCGATGGGCGGGCGGGCTTTGTCCGCGCCACTTTGCCTCTCACCGCGGGCGGGGAGCATTTGGGCCCCCCCATGACGTGGCCGGCCGGGAGTTGGGCGTGGTGGCATACTGCACACCGCGCCTTCTCTTCCCGGCATTCCTTCGACAGGTGCCCCTCCTTACCGCACCGGAAGCACATATGGCTCCGGTCGATATCAGAGGGGCAGAGCTCCCTAGTGTGGCCCACACCCATGCATTTGAAACAGTGCATGGGTGTCGGCCCAACCGGAATGATCCTGATGGACGACCAGCCCACCAGGATCCGACCACGCCCGAGGAGGGCCCTTGCCGCCCCCGCCGGGCACCGGATCAGAGCTGACCCGGTGCCATCGTAGCGGGAGCGGATGCCCCCCACCCTCACGTGAGCCGCCTCGCACTCCCCCGCAGCAGCGACGGCTGCCGTCAGCGACTCTGCGGTCGCTGACTCGTCCAGGCCGACCGCTTGGATGGCGGACATTTTCTGCGGGCGGCTTACGTGGGCTACGTCGCCCACGATGGCCTGCAGCTTCGCTGCAAGCGCATCCGCCGCCCGCTCCTTGTCCGCCCCGGGGACCTCGATGACCCTGCCCCCGGTCATCGAGGCCCGCACCCTCACGTGTTGTAAACCGACCTCCGCGAGGCTGCAGCCCTTGATGGCTTTCGCCATAGTGGCGTGCAGCGTGGTGGCGGTGGCGAGGTCCTTTTTCAAGGTAATCACCACCGCCGCCGTGTTCGGGACCTTCGGTCCCTTCTCCTTCTTCTTGGGCGCTGCCTTCTTGGGTGGGGGCACTTGGGTTGGGGGGGCGCCCTTGCCCTTCCCCTTGCCTTTGCCCTTCTTGGCCACTGTTGCCCAGCTCACCTCCTCGGGCTGCTGGCCCGAGGGGCCCGGTCCCTCCTCCGGGGCCGGCGGGGCAACAGGGGCTGCCGGGGTGGGCTTCTTGGCGGCCTTAGCGGCGGCCCTGGCGGCGGCCTTGGCGGCCTTAGGCCTCCGGGGCCGGCCGTCGCCCAGCCTCGCCCTTTCGGGCTCGCTTGCGGCTGGGATCGACGTGGTCAGTCCCGCAGTCTTCGTTTCGTCGGCCTCCAACGGGGGGCGGACGATGGGCTCGGCGGGCGGGCGCTTGTTTGCCTCCCCGAGACGGGTATTGATCATACCCTCCAAGGAGGCGAACAGGTCCCGCCTGATCTCCATCAGGGCCTCCGCCAGGTCCGCAGCGCTAAACTGCGAGGACGGTGGGGCCCGGGTCCCGCCTTCTGAAGGTCCGCGCTTCGTGGAGGCGGCGTGGAGCCTCCTCAGCTCCTCATCGCGGAGGAGCGCCCGCTCCCGCAGCCTCCAATTTTCAGCTTGGAGAGCGCGGACCTCGTCGCTCACCGACTTCTTGGCCTCCATTACGTCCATGGAGGCCAGGATTCTGTGGCAGGCCCTGTTGATTTGGCCCCGCACAGCCCCATTCAGGTTCCCCGACTTGCGGGCACCCTCTATGATTTGGGCAGCCGCCCTACGTGTCTCCCCGACCGGGTCGACCACGGGCTCCTGCACCGTTTTCTTCTTTCCCCCCCCAATTACCAATTCCGGACGGGGAACGGGGGGATCCTCCCGGCACGAAGCGGAGCTTTCATCGAGGAGGCTCCCCGCATCGGAGGTAGCGCAGTCGTCCGAGTCTGCGCCCTCCGCTGCGCGGGGCCTCGCTCTTGCCGCCGCCAGTCTTGCGAAACTCGCAAGTCTCCCTTTGGCCCCACCCCTTCGGGAGGTGTTCACCTTGGGGGTGTTGTCGGGCCTCGGGTCATCCTCACCTTCCTCGTGTCCTCTTTTCCGGGGCAGAGAGGTCGCCGGAGTTCCCGGCCGGACCCCGCCCTCCGAGTCCGAGTTCTCGGGCTTGGACGACTCAGCCCAGCCGAAGAAACCCGACGTCACTCGCAGCTCCTTCGTGCCTCCAGGCACTCCCTCTTCCTTCCTCCTGTCCTCACTGCTCTCTGTCATCTTATCATTTTGGCTTGCATTTTTCATTGTTGTTCCCACGAGTATGGACGAAAAGGTGGTCGACCCCCGGGTGACGCCGTTCCGGGGGCAAGGCTAGTGCCCGTGAGGGCTACTGTACAGGTCGCCCGGTATGTACAGGGTTTTTACGTCTTGTCCTGACGGGTTTTTAAAGAGTTTTCCTTTCTCGCGGGCCGGCCAATCAAGGCAAGCCCTCCGCTCCGGGCTCCCACTACTCCACAACGCCGTTGTGGTGGAGGTCGTTGCAGGATGCCCGGGCTACGGGTCGCAGAGGAGCGGCGTGCCTCACTCTGTTTTGGGCGGTTATTCCCGACGACAGTGTTACCTGCCGCCAGGCCCGCCCGGAAAGGGGGGGGGAGGAAGGGGGATGGGGGGAAGGATAAGGGTTTTCCCTTAAAAGGATGGGAGTGGAAGGATGGGAAGAGGACCGAAGGGAAGGATGTGAGAGTCAGCCGCCAGCGCCAAGTGTCCACCAAAAGCTGGTGGGCACTTGGAGCTGTCGTTGCCCAGGGTGCGCCACGGGGAGGCCTCTCACTTGCACCCCGTAGTTACAAGCCTACGTTGGCTGAAACCGACTCCAAAAGTAACAATAATCGTAACTACATTATATTATCGTAATAATTTGATTGACTTATAAGTAGTCTAATAATGCAAATATTTTTTCTTTTTAGTGCTTATTAGTTTGTTTTGGATTAGCTTCTTTTTGTGAAGTCGGTTTTTTTTTACATTCATAAAATTCAGTTTTATTTATTATATATCATTACTACGGTTCTTAAATATTGTGAATGGACTCGTTATAAGGCCCCTTTTAACCTCCATTCGGCTTTACGGGTAGTTTTGTAATACCTGTATATATATCGGGTCACGCTACTGAATCTGACGTCTGACGCTTAGCAGGGATAGTGTGGCCGCACGGCGAGCGCCCCGAACGTCCGTATAAAAACCACCGTGTAAAACCACTTTGCACAATTTTACTAACATGTTATTTGAAATATCCTCAAAACGTTCAGCTAGACCATTTGTAGCTGGGTAATATGTTGTATGAAAAACTATGAATGACCTCCTACCATCTTACAAATACTAGTAATTTTTTTACTAGTCCATCTGGTCTACTGGACCGTTACCTGTAACCAGATGAAGTAACTGACTGACTGATTGATCAACGCACAACTGAAATCGCTGGGTCTAGAACCATGAAATATTCCTTAAGTGACGCAGGTGTGCACTAACAAAAGATTTTTGAAAATTCAGCCCCTAAGGATATATAGGGTTATCTTACAGAGAGGGCCAGTCTCCTGAGATGGTGGCCATCTATTGATTCAATGTTCAATTGTATGATGAACGTTATTATAACAAACAACCATAGAAGTATGGAGTGTAGAAGTAAAGGAGGACCATCTTGTATGGGGGATTAGTCGAAAAAGTGTCCACTTGTAAACAGCAAATTAGTTTTCGAATTCTCGCCGAAATAACGCTAGTATAGCAAGTGGAAATGATATGAACTTAGCAGCATAAGCAGTTATAAACAGAGTGAAGTGTGCTGGGTTGGTTTCCGGTAATTCTTTAATACTATTTTCTATTTACAATTAATTGGGGTACTTAAAAACACTGTATAATTTTATTTCATACTCATGTTTGTCTATATATTATAATAATTTAAAGAAATGCGCTGTAACAAAACGGAAATGTTTCTTTCCTTTTTAAAGTTATACTTCTTTTGGCGCGATGGAGAAATATGATGAGAGTGAATTTTTACGATGCGCGCGCACACCGACACCTGAATTCTACATCGTAAAGTTAGTTCTAGGTGGCTTGAAAATCTATAACTATGTTCCAGTTGTATATTCTAGTATTTTGATTGTACCATATTGTAAAGGAGTAAGGTTCAGTTTTGATTGACATTATTTAAAGTTCTTAACTCGATGTTAGATTTGAATTTAGAATCTTGAACAGAGCTTTAAAGGAATGTCATATTAATTGGATTATTGTATGATGATACAGTTGAACCATGTTGTGTAGGAGTAAGGTTCATTTTTGTCTAACATTATTTAAAGTTCTTACTTAATATTAGGTTTGAATTTAGAATCATATACAGAGATTCAAAGGAATGTCGTAGAAATGGGATTATGGTATGATGATACAGGTGAACCATGCTGTGAAGGAGTAAAGTTTATTTTTGTGTGACATTTCAAATCATTAAGAATGTATTTTTATATTGTCAATATTTGATTGAATGTAAAATGTAATCAAGAAAGTTTTGATGTTCAAGAATGTCATAGGAAAATCAACTGTATCGCTTCTTGATAAGTTATTTTCTTGATCTTTCGAAGTCGAAGATTTCCGGAATTGCATGAACTGTCACGAAAGCGTGTTGTGATTATCTCAATAAGTGAGTAATGACGTTATTGTCATTAATAACCAAACAACGTCAAAAAAAATATTCTTTGCTACAGACAGGTGCAAAGAGTTTGGACACTACAATTTCACAACTGAATAGTAAAAAACGCGTTTGTGCAGTTTTCTCACCTATAATTTCGGGTATAACTTCTTACGTGCGTACATACGCACGCGTTTTTTTATTAATTTAGTATCCTACTCTAATCATTTGTGGCGCTCTATTTAAAATTCTTCCACTTGCTACAGCAGCGCCACCTTAATTTGCTCCCTTTCAACGGACACTTTTTAGTACACTGCGATGATCCTCTTTTACTTCTACACTCCATATATATAGAAGCCACTTTTATATGGTTTCGACACAAGATTGACGTCAAATCTTGGTTAACAACACTTTGGTATGAATTGCTCGCCTGTCATGCTTTTAATTTAACTAAACACAATAAAAAAAAATGCGTTCTCTTGGAAAGCTTATGATTTTTAATTATTAAATTAATATGTGTACTCGTATTTATTTTTTTATATTAGATAATATTGCATGGAATTCTGCTTTTTTATTTTATAAATAAAGCTATCATTAAAAACGTACTATCTTTTTTATTTGAAAACAGAACGAGCAGATATAAGAATATAATACAAAAAGTTACCTACATATTCATATTATTCAAATTCTTAATTAGGTATATAATATTTTTAAGAGTATGTGAAAGTCTGTATTAATATAGAATCTTTCTAATTCTATTAGGTACCAGATGTACTTATGTTGTAGATAAAAGAGTATGTCTCTCTGTGTGTGTTATATGAAATGAAAATATTTTATTCAAATAGGCCTTTACAAGCACTTATGAATAGTCTGACTCTAATACCGGTTCGGAAGGTTGTTTTTTACTGAGAAGAGCCGGCAATAAACTCAGCAATTACTCTTTTTAAAAAACGAACTAAGATTTAATACATAAAATTTATTTAGTCTCACTGACAATACCTGTGTGTTATGGCAAAAGTGCAGAATTATTTAACAATAATATTATAAATATCTAATGAAAAAAGAATACAAACAAACTAAAGCTGACCAGCCCTCACAAGCAGCACCTGTTCACAAGTATGACGCATGTGGCAGCCATCGCCCTCCTCGCCATATTGAAGGGAAGTGAGCGACCCGCCACACGACGCTGCCGCAAGCAAAGGCATTAATGCGAGCACGACTAACTTAAGTTTGATGCACATAAAAATAAGAATTTTAGAATACACACAAAGTGTTAGCACTGTGACCATAACATGTTCACAGTTATAGATAAATTTACATTGCAATAAAATAAAAAATAAATCATAACATACAACAATACATTTACAACCAGGCATTATTATCATTTAAATATTCATTTATGTTGTGATAAGCCTTTTTTACCAATACGGCTTAATATGATCCTTAAATTTTTGCAAGGACAAATCTAAAGCCGGTGCAAGGATTGTGTTATAGAAGCGCGCACCTAGTCCCAGAAATGAACCTTGCAGTTTTTGCAGTCGATAAGCAGTGGTCAAGAGTTTGTGCTTATTTCTAGTATTTATTGAGTGCAAATCACTTTTTTTTAGCAAAATGACTAATCTTTGATGGACATATAATATGTTTGCATAAATTTACTGTGATGCAACTGTAAGTATTCCTATTTCTGCAAACTTATCTCTAAAGGAAGTTCCGAGAACCCCAATTATACATAGCTCGCACCGCCCGCTTTTGCAAAATAAATATAGTTTCTATATCAGCAGCTTTGCCCCAGAGCAAAATGCTATAGGACATAACACTATGAAAATAACTAAAATATACTAATCGTGCTGTATCTACATCTGTTAGTTGTCTAATTTTTCTCACTGCGTAAGCTGCCGAAGTGAGATTTCCCGCAAGTGATGATATTTGGGTCCCCCATTGAAGCTTTGAGTCTAAAGTGATTCCTAAAAATACTCTAGATTCAACTAGATTGAGAGCTTCATTATTTATCATTAAATTACAGCCTACTTTTCTCACAGTGGGTAACGCAAATTTAATACATTTAGTCTTCTTTTTATTCAAAACTAGATTATTTACTGTAATCCAATTCAATACCTGGGCCAATGCACCGTTTACATCGTCATAGTTTGATTGATTTCAGTCTATCAACACTTAAAATCAGTGAGGTGTCATCAGCAAACAGTACAATTTCACAGGTATTTTTAACAAAATGGAAGGTCATAAATGTCGTAAATTAAAATGGACCTAGGATTGAGCCCTGCCGTACACCCATATGCACGGAAGAACCAGATGATTTGACCCTATTTACATCAACACTTTGAATTCCCTAAACCACTATAAACCACCAATCTCCGTAATAGATGAGAACGTAATTCCGTCCCTTAGTTAATAATAAGGCGGAGGACATAGCCCAAGGGCGTTTTATACTTCATTGGATAGACTTTTTAACCGCGCATCCAATGATGTTTTACAAATGGCTAAATCATCCAATAACAGCACGGTATAAAAATAGTTCTGACAACACACAAGTCATAGAGGGCCATTTCAGCACGCCCCCTGTCTTGCGTCGGTGTAACTGCTGCAATTAATGCGCTTTTTTCTCCTGATAACTAAGCAAGTGTGGCTTACGCGATATAGTTAGATAAGCGCTGCTGGCATATAGATAGAATTGTGTTATAACTTTTCTTATAAATAAAGAAATATACATATCCTGGACGATTTCTTTAACAGCCATGTAATCCCAAACAGCGCCGGCCCTGGGGTAGAGCGAGAGGAAAGGTCGCTCTACGGGCCAGCTGGCAAAGGATGCCAAAATATATAGCTCATTACATTACGGTAGGAACTATACTCATGTTAAAGAACGAATATGCACGCATGATATATTCAGAGATTTTTGATTTAACATCAATAAAGGTTGATTTTTGCAATAAAAATTATTGGTTTAACTAAATTGAAATACAAATTTCGCAAATAAAAGGGCACCCGAAGACACTCGCTCCATCGTCAAGGGCTATAGGGCCGGCGCTGGATCTCAAACAAAGCAGAGCTTGTACTATGGAAACCATATAATTTACATACTTACCTTCTACATGATACTATTTTTTTTTCTTTCTAAATACATACCTACATAAATAGATATTTACACCCTATATATAATACAAGACAATAATATAAACATGAGATTCTTTGGGAAAGTCCATCGATCCGTTTGTCTTCCGATAACCAAGCAAGTTTGACTTGCAAGGTCGAATTGACAGGTAACGAGTCGCTTTGGCATAAAGATATTAATAAAAAATAAATAAATATCCTGGGACATTCTTTACGCAGAGCTTTTATTATGGAAACCGGATATACTACATTTTTTTCTTTATACACACTTATATAGATATTTACACCCAGACACAGAAAAAACAGACATTTTCATGCACACACATGTTTGTCCAGGGTGGGAATCGACCCCGCGACTTTCGGCTTGGCAGAGTCACTAACCACCAAGCCAACTAGCCTGTCTAGAATTGTGTTTTGGTTTGTAATACTATAATGTTTACGATGAACTCTTGATATTTTTATCATTCGGGAACGCAGGTGCATCACGTGTTGGGAACTAGTAGGCAGTACCTAACTAGAAGCCAATATTCCTGGGACATTCTTTGCACTCGACCTTCAGTCTCAAACTAATCACAGCTTGAGCTAAGTAACCAGTTGTATCTACAAATAATTTTACTATGAAAGTATTATTTATTTAATTAGAAATCTATTGACCTACCAACCTTCTTTAAAGTAGAAAATGATGCTGTAATGGGTAAAAAGCGCCTGCATCAAGTATAATAGCAACGTTATACGCACGCACTTAACTGCGACCGTTTTTGTGTAAGGCGCAATTGTATGCTGTGTAGCTTCCCAACAGTGAAGGAATTTTTCAAATCGGTCAAGTAGTTTCGGAACCTATTCAATGCAAACAAAAAAACAATCAAATCTTTCCTAGTGTAGATAACTAAATTACATAGAAAATAAATATCAGATTAAATTTGATATACTACCGACTTTTATTTAATTTTACATGAAAGTTAATAGCCCCGGTTCTGTAGTGCATACAAATTTACTTAACTGAAATCTTTGAACCTCTCCTTTTCTAATGAAAGAAAATGAGAGACTTTTCATAAGGATTTATCATAACGGCCAATATCATATCGACGGGCCAGTTGCCTTGATGGTTTGAGCCACACCGCAGATCTGGAGCAAACGCGACCGGACGTGAAGACGATTCTCACCCATGTACTTATGTTTATAAAAACTTACTTACCTATGTATCTATTTACTCTCAATAAGTTACGTAATAATATCAATTACCTATCTGGTTCCATGTCATTATTATTGGAGTTTTATGGTCTGAACAATGCAACTAAAAAAGTTATACTAGAAGATTCGAATGCGAAGGTGTGAATTCCTATCCTATCTTACAAATTATAAATGCGAATCTTTGAGAGGATGTTTGTTACTTCTTTACGCAAAAACCACTGATTAGATTGGTTGAAACTTGGCACCAATGTAGTTTTATAACCTGGATTAACACGGTACATATTTTTATTCCGCAATAATGTTATCACTCTAAAATACTTGTACTAATTCCACAAAATTAAAATTGTATCCTGAAGACAATAACATAAACTGATTGTAACCTTATGATGATTATTTATTATTTATTCTTATTATAGCTAAGTCTGTCCCTTTTGACAGAACTGGTAGACAGAAACCAAAGACTGTCGACAGTCTATTGTTCGTGCGAGAGACTCTCCGCTATTCATCTCTCACGTGATTGTGTAGTTACCGAAAGAGACAGACCATGGAGGCCTCGACGAAACATCCCGAGCTAATGTCATTTTAACTAACAGAATGATGACCCTGATGCTTTCGTACATTCATTAGTCTAGTAATGGTAGTGGCGACAAATATTACCACTCCACCTCATCTCCAGTTGGTAAGCACCAGCACTTTACACCTAGCGCTGAGTGGTCAAAAGAAGCATCTGTTATATACAGTTGGAGTCAGGCAATCGGCCGATCGTAAAAAATCGGCCAATTCAAAATATGAAATGGGTAGATAGTCTTCGAATAGAACCTAACAGTCATTCTAAGAGTGGGTCGCAAAGACACGATTAAAGTGGAAATTTGTATTGCAGGATAACATTTTAACTATCAATCACTATTGAATAGAATAGATTGTATATATACAAATGGTATAGGTAATACATGCTGACTATATATTTTTGACATAAACATTGTATACTGTTGTTATACAGATGTACCTATATGATGATTATAAGCAAAGGAAGTAATTCGCACCTTACACATCCATGGACCCTTGTTTAGAGCAAATATTGATTAGGTACTCATCGTTTTTAAGTTTATAGACATATCTGGCGGAATTTCTCAGATTACTAACGAATTTTCATTTTGTCGAACGGCAACACTGGTTCGAGATTTCCATTTAGTATAGGTAACTTTTAACTCGGAGAAGCTACAACGTTTGTTTAAGTTTTAATCATTAGCTTTCGACAAAATATACCGATTGCATATACAGTAGAATCCGTTTAGTATGACTGATATTGACCAACTGTCTATTATGACGTAACTACATAACTAATTTTGGTTTTCATATAAAATTCTCTGTAACAAATTCGGTTATAATGACGTCGCTTATTATGACCCATTTTTTTTATAAATTTTGTCCGTTTATAGTGACCGACATGATTCTTTACACCTTCGGCAATGTTCGTTGATCCCCGACTACGTTCGGCATGTGGCTTGTTTTTGATTTGAATCTCAGTATCAATGTACCATGGCAATGTCTTCTATACACAATACTATTAGAGACTGTTATTAAAAAACACAGATTACATGTATTACATGCAATTTTTATATTGATTTAATATGCAATGTATCTCTATTAAAAAAAAAAAAAACAAGGTTCTTTTTTTCTCAAAAATGCTTTGTATGACGCCCGCTTAGTATGACCTGTTTGTCAATTCCCTTCGATGTCATCATAAACGGATTCCACTGTATACCTAAAACGATAACTAAAATTTATTTATTATAAAATAGTTACAGTGAATATATGATGGTCTTAAAATTAAAACAAAAATCGGTCTATACTTACGCGTCATATAGCCAAATCCCAATACATCAAGAGCAATCGAATGATATCTAGGTACCTATAAATGACTGTGCTAAGTGGTGCGGGCATGGTAAAAGAATAACTAAATGCGGCTGAGCGAAATACGTATGTAGTCTGTATGCCATTAGTTACTATTTTATGCCTGTTTTTTAACGCGTTAATCACTAGAACATCCAGTCAGTTGGAAAGGGTATCTCAAGAGCAATTAAATGATACCTATATAACATCATATGACCGAGCAAAGCAGTGCCTGGAACGTAAAAGAATGAATCCGGCCGAGCAAACAATCCTGCCCCCTTATTCAGCTAATACAAACTTCGTCTGCGAGCCGCTTCACGGAGGCCTCGGAGAGCTTATCTCTCACGTGATTAGTAGTATTAGCACGGAGGCCGCGAAACATCCTCGAGTTGTGTCATTTTCCTTACAGAATGGAGCCATTATTTGGCTATATGCCATTCATGTGGTACTTTTAGTATCACAGACCTATAATAAATAAAGTTATAATATACAGTAATTATATTAATAATAATAAATTAATTCTCTTTCTCCTTACAAACTAGTATAACATAGAACTTAAAACTTAGACAACAGAGATTAGTTCAGCCTTTTATACTTAGTTTGTAGGAGAAACTGATATCCAAACTAAGCCGAAGCCTGTGTTCTGGATAACCAGCCTCTTCCACCACGGACTATTATGAGTTTTACATATTAGGTATGTTGAGAAAGATATTAAATGTGAAAATCTAAGTACATTATTTGTTTACATGATTACTTTCCTGAACCGGACGAAAGGAAATAGTTGCCATCATAAACAAAAGATGGAAACCCGAATGACATTTTAATACCCGTTACGTTGACATATTCACGTACAACACACGACTGTGTTCAAGACCCAGCCACACCTCATTTTTGTGCCGTTAAATCACTCATAACAAATGCCTCTGGCCGTTTTAAAAATACATCTGCAATCACTAAATGAATTTAATGTATCTACTTATTGCGCCAAACAGTCAATTTTGTTTTTTCTGGAATTTTATGATTTTGTAAGCAAATCATACAATTTATAGTCATATTCTTTCCTTGTCCATCCATGCCAGGCCACCAACAATACGATCTAGATGTCTCTTTTATTCGTGTAGTACCGAAATGTACTAACTAGCATGTCATTCACACATAATATCCTGTTTTAAATCCTTAGGTATTATTATTCTATATCCCCTTAGTAAAAATCCTTTTTCAAATTTTTGTTCTTAAAAATATGGTTGATAATCATCACCTAAATCGTTTTCTACTGGCAAGTCATAGTATACTATGGCTATATAGGTACTAGTATAGAGCCTATATTTTGTAAATTTATTTATTTCTATTATTCAAAAGATTCATTTATAATTGCATTATCTTTAGAATTATGTTCAATACAATTTGTTACTACACGTGATAAGTTATCTACTGGAATAATATAGATTAGACAGAACGTATGGATCATACAATTCTTCTTTGGATTTATTTTTTATCAAAGACTTTACCTTTTGAAATCCATTCTCTAATCCAATCCATTAATTGTTTCTTCAGGAATCGTCGATGGAGAACGAGAGCCCATGGCTCCTGTACTGGCGCGAGAGGTTCGAGCGCGAGAACTTGCGAGAACCTGCGGGGGGGGAGAGGCTGCACGTGACGATCCACGATGAGGTATTTTACTACAATATAGTAACAGACAATTATTCACAAAATCCAATTATTTCACTTGAGACGTTATTCAAGCTCAAGTTTTGACTTGGTAGTTGCTAAATTATATTTTTTAAATGTTTAATTTATGTTTTTAATGTTTATTTTAATTATTCTCTTCGTTAAGTCATACGCAAGTTAGTGTACTTCCTGTTTTACTGCTTAAGGTTTTCTTTACCGAATGTAGCACAAGTAGATTGCCAAATAATAATAGATGGGAGCCATATTGATGCTGTCAATAAAACGGTATTTTTGGGTCTTACATTAGACAATTAATTGCAGTGGGGACCTCAGGTTGATACTCTAGCTGCTAAATTAAGTTCGAAGTAGAAACATAGGAATGTTTGAGTCCAAATTGGATATCCATATAATTTTAATACAAGACGAAGGGAGAAGTTAGTTGTTCCATAGTTTAGACTAACTAAAGTAAACAAGTCATTTCTTGGTAATTGTGTTCGATTTTATAATAAGATACTGCTTTAAGTAACCAAAATGTCTGATCATAAATTTAAAAATTAAATTAGGAAAGTTTTGAAAGAAAAAGCGTGTTACAAGGTAGTTCATTATATTGACGATAAAAATGTATGGAAATAGCTACTCTCTGACAGTGCCCCTCTAATTTTATTGTTGTAGTTGTAAGTAATTATTGTTATTTTCAATTGTGTAGTCTTGTTATTTCTTTTGAAGTTATACTTCTTTTGGCGCGATGGAGAAAAATGATGAGAGTGATATTTTACGCGCACACCGACACCTGAATTCTACATCGTAAAGTTAGTTCTAGGTGGCATGAAAATCGATAACTAAGTTCAAGCTGTATATTCTAGTTTGTACTTCTAAACCATATTGTGTAGGAGTAAGGTTCAGTTTTGATTGATATTATTTGAAGTACTTAACTCAATGTTAGAATCATATACAGAGATTCAAAGGAATGTCATATCAATTCGATTATTATATGTGTGATGATATACTCCTGTAAGGTTGATTTTTGTGTGTTTTTTTGAGTTGACATTTCAAATCATTGAGAACGCATTTCTATATTGTCATTATCTGATTGAATGTAAAATGTAGTTAAAAAATATGAAGAATGAAGATGATCAAGAATGTCATAGGAAAATGAACCGAATCGCTTCTTGAAAATTTTCTTGGCCTTTCAAAGCCGAAGATTTTTGGAATTGCACGAACTGTCACGAAAGCGTGATGTCATTATCTCACTGAAATAATTGAAGTTATACTTCTTTAGGCGCGTTATAAAAAAATTATGAGAGTGAAATTTTAGGATGCGCTCGCATCATTATAACGCAAAATTCTCACGGATGAAGTTGGCTGATAACTGTATCTCCGGAACATCGCACAAATTGGAACTGTCAGTGTCAAAGAGTGAGTAATGATGTTATTGTCAATAATAACCTAACAACGTCAAAAATTGTTATTCGTTGCTACAGACAGGTGCAAAGAGATTGGACACTACAATTTCACGACGATAGTAAAAAATGCTTTTAGTGCTGTTTTTCTGTTTTTAGTGGTGTGTGCTCACCTATAATTTCGGGTATAAGTTCTTACGTGCGTACATAAGTACCTACCTACACACACACCCGTTTTTTTTTTGTTTTTGAATGTTACCTATATTAAGTATTTTGTAATTGTTAAATATAAAAATATATAAAATTGATATTATAATATAGCCTAAAAGTCAGAATAGATAAAATTTATATAAAATAGTATTTAATAAAAAAAAAATGTAACCTTGCTGAGTTTCTTGCCGGTTCTTCTCAGTTGAAGGCTGACTTCAGAACCGGTAGTAGCTTCACTAACTTTAAATTTGACCTTCATAAGTGCCTCCCGAGGGCCTAAACTGAATAAATGGTTTTGAGTTTTTGAATTTTGAACTGTATCTATACTGTTAGGTTGATATCATACCTATGTTATTTTTTGATACTTATTTGGTTTATTGGTAAAAACTAGCCAAGTCTAATCTTGAGCTTGAATTACATCCCAAGTGAAATAATGAAAATTTGTAAATAAAAGTCTGTTAAAATGTTGGAATTTATATTACCTATTAAGAAGAAAATACATAATTATGAATTTATTTTAGAACATACAACATGTAACAGAAGTTGTAACAAAATTTGGATGTTTTACACAGAACTTGGCATCCATATATAAAGATCTCAATTTGATCTGATTTTTAATTTTGTCGGCGAAGTAGACTCTCATATCACATTTATATTTTTGATGGAATTTATGTAAATTCAAACGAAATAAACGCTACTACAAACTAAATAAAGTTACTTCAAACGATATTACGGTTACTACAAATAAAATTAATCCTTCTACATACGAAGTAATGTTACTACAATTGAAATTACTGCTACTACAAACGAAATTAAGTTACTCAAAACAAGATAAATGCTATGTAATGTAAAAAAATAAGGTTGAGGGGAGAGGGTGGTAGCCTACAGGCGAGAACTAAAGAGTATACTTCCACCGTGCTATGGTTTCCTGGCGTCGTTTTCCTTCACCGAGCGCTGGAGCTCATTGTAATATTCTACCCTAACTCCTCTCATTTGAATAAAAAATTGATGATTTCAGTACAAAGAATTTATACGCCAGGAGAAAATCTTGAAAGAGAAACGTGCCAACCTGCTGGAGGTGCTCCAGGAGGTGGACGAGGAGAAGCAGAAAATCAGGATGAACGTGTGCGAGAAGCTCAACAGAGACTTCGCGTCTATCTTGTCCACGCTGCTTCCCGACGCGCAGGCCCGCCTGCGGCCTCCGGACGGTCACGGCGAGCTCGACGGACTCGAGGTGCCCTCACTTTATGAGTTCAGGACTCGCTTTCCACCCCACGGTTCTTCAATCATTCTCTATTCCGCATTGTCAGCTAATTCTCTGAAAGTCGAGTGCATGAGCATGCAAACTTATTTCCGCTAATCAAATAAATCATAATAATTGATTAGCAATTTTGGTATTCGGGGACATTTCAAACTGGCTGGTTACTTATTATTGCCATGTTAATTGGACGCTGACTGGCACGAGAGCTTGCATTTATGTTTATATTTAGTCTGTAGCGCAATACCACCAATATTACCAGTTTATTCCACTTTTTCTTCTTGCAGCGGAGCATATGACCAGTCCACCGCCATTTATGTTGATCAATACATATTACGCCTGATGTGTTTATTTTTAACTTTGAATATTAGTTGCTAACCGAGCATGCTTCTTTCCATGCTTCTCTGACATATTGGTAGTTTGTCCCTATGGCGTTTTGGTAAAGCCCAGGTAATTTAGAGTAGGATACATGTATCAAACGTCTTCTTCTTTATCTTCATGCTATGTTCTTCGCTTTTCGACGATTTCCTTCAATATCAATACTTTTCCATCCAGTCTTCTTCAGTCTCAGTTCGTTTGTCTACATCTTTGTCTGTTCTTTTAGACTTTGCCATGAAGATTCATATTTATAGCTATCAGAGGCTTTGAAATAATCTATAAAGGCTAGGTAAATGGTTTTGTTGTATTCATTGCATTTTTGTATGAGCTGTTTGACTGTATGTATATGATCAATTGTACTCAAGTCTTTTCTGAATCCTGCCTGCTGTTTCACAAGTTGATTTTCGGCGAGTGTGAGTGTGAGTTGAGTGTTCTATCCAGAATCTAGGAGGTGAGAGAGATGGGTCTATAGTTTCCCATATTGTCTTTTCGGACCTTTCTTATGTGTATTATTATATTTATTAGTATATTATCTGTATTAAGTGCGATTCTGCCCATTGGCTTGGGATACAGAATATGCTGGTATATAGAATATCATTAAAGGCCTTTGTTAATATTGACCTTAGATCTTTAGTTGTCCCTCTCATGAGTTATTTTGTGATTTTATCTGGACTAGGGTCATTATACATCTTTTAACATTGCATAGATTTATCTACTTCCGATAATAACTTTTCTGGTATAAGTTCTGTGTCTCCTGTCTTATAATTTATAAATATAATTAACTATTGATTGAACTGACGTAAGATGACACACGTGAAAAGTGCCCAATCGCTTTTAAAATATTTTTAAATGGTTAATATTGAGCTCAGTGTGTGAAAGGTGCTCAAAAGCAGTGCTATACATTGGACACACCTGCACAAGCGTTTTCTAAGCCCTACAACAGTTCTCACTAATAAAAGAAAAATATTTAAGCATGAAATTGCAATGACAAAAACGAAAGCAATCCAGGGGCCAAAACATGACTAAAAAGGGATTGTGATCTATATATCAATGCGAGCGCATAGCTATGATGGAGCTGTATTTTGGATTATTTAAATTATAACATCAAAATCAGCTGTTTGATTATTAAATCGAAGTGACAAGACGGCTGTTATTCGGTCACCATTGGAATCGCAACTCTCAATACAAACTTCATCACCTTGGTGACCAGCTGACATTGACATTTTTTTTAGTGATTGTGTTTATCTTTATATTTCTATATGTTTTAGCAATATTTTTTGTTGTTATTAGTGTTAAAAGTTTTCGTATATGCCGCAGTCATCAGATGGCTTAGGGCCCGATGTTGGCTGCCAGTGCACCGTCTCTACACTGGTTCGTTGTCCTCAATGCTTAGAGCCACGTTACTTCAAAGGACAGAGAGGTCTTAATATTCACATTGGCAAATCACATAAAAATTTTAATCATTCGAACCTCTCACCCACTTTTACAAATCATGAAAACAGTAACCAAATTAATAACCAAAATCCCACTCAGCATGTTTCCTTTTGGCAGTCACTTAGTGAACTAAAATGTAATATACCGCTTATCAAACGTATACCCCGCGGAGCACGCATCTGCGTTGCCCAATGCTTAAATCAAAGTATTAGAAAAGTTGTAGACGAAAACTCCAAACATGCTTGGGAACAACTCCTCACCTTCTCCTACCACGTCCTACATGTGGACTCGAAATGTACGGGTTCATTGACAAAAAACATAAAAAATAACTGTTTCAGAAAGCAGACCCATTTTTCCACCGCCAAAAAAAGTACAAAGCAGAATAATATTATAAAAAAAATTGAGAACAAGGTCAACGATGGTGATATTAAGGGAGCTGCCCATCTACTCTTCTCCAATGATGTGATCGCCCCTGACTCCCCTGAAACACTTTCGGCACTAAATTCTAAACATCCACCATCACCAGCAACACTTCACCTACCACCTCTAGATCAGAGCGACCATATGAAAATTAGCGAAAAAGATGTTTTATCAGCAATAATGTCATTCAAGAACGGTTCTGCTGGTGGCCTTGATGGCATCACACCACAGCATTTTAAAGACATGATATGCAATGCCACTGGCGATACCGGTAAGGCCCTTTTGAACAATATGGCAGCGTTAATCAACATAATGCTCGCAGGGTCGGTTAATCCAGAAATAAGTTATATCCTATATGGCGCCAATCTTTGCGCACTTAAATAGAAAGATGGCGGTATCAGACCTATTGCCGTCGGTACGACTCTGCGACGTATAGCTTCCAAAATATGCTGTAAGTACATCCTTCCTGGTCTATCCAAAAAATTCCAGCCCACTCAATTAGGTTTTGGTAGCAGAGGGGGTTGTGAAGCCGCTGTCCATGCACTTAGAACCAACATATTGAACAACGGAAGTGAAGTTGTGCTAAAGGTGGATGTACAGAATGCTTTTAACTCTGTTGACAGGACAGCTATGCTCCGTGAAATTAAAAAATATACACCTGAAATTTTTAATTATCTATATCAATGCTACAGTACTCCTTCAACCTTAGTTTATAAAAATAATCTCCTCCATTCAGCAGTTGGCTGTCAACAGGGTGATCCCCTTGGACCAGCTATTTTCAGCCTCGCTCCCTTAGCATTCATCCCATAATTTCATCATTAAAATCTAAATTAAATATTTGGTATTTAGACGATGGTACCCTAGGAGGCGACGTCGCCTCGGTGCTACGGGACGTTGATACACTCATCTCTCACTTCAACACCATTGGCCTTCAATTAAATTTTTCGAAATGTGAATTATTCATTTCAGACACCATACCAAACAACACTACACATTCCATTGTCAATGATTTCAATATGATCTGCCCAAACATTAAAATCCTGGGCAAAGAGAGTCTTCGCCTCCTAGGAGCACCCATTTTAGATGAGTCCATCCCACCATTTTTAAATGAACAAACTTTAAAATTTAACGAAATTAGCGATCGTCTTTTAAAAATCAATTCTCATATAGCCTTCACCATAATTCGCTTTTGTGTGTTCGTTCCAAAATTCACATATGTCATTAGATGTAGTCCTCTATGGAAATTTGATAACCTTTTAACCCCCATTGATAATTTCATTCGGAAAACCATGATCCAAATTCTAAATTGTCCATTAAATGACAGAACTTGGTGCCAGGCATCATTACCCATACGGTTCGGCGGCCTGGGCATCAGAAAAATTTCCAGTGTTTCCCTTCCGGCATTTTTGTCCTCGACTTACAGTATTTCAGACCTATTTAGCAAAATTATCTCTCCGTCACTTAAAGACGCTGAGATATCTTGTTCAGTCGAGGCTAAAAATGCCTGGATCACAGCTTGTTCAGGGGAAAGCATTCCCCTATATCCAAAAGTCCAAAGACAGTGGGACGAGCCGCTTTGCAAGGCAGTACAGCAAGATTTACTTAACACGAGTTCTAACCTTTCAGAACGCGCTCGTCTCCTTGCAGTTTCAGAGCGGGAGTCAGGGTACTGGCTACAAGCTTTACCATCCACCAACATCGGTACCTTACTAGACAATACCTCATTCTCTCTAGCCATCTGTCTACGCCTGGGTACCTATACGAATGAGCCCCATCGCTGTCTATGCGGTAATGACGTGGATCGACTAGGTTACCATGGTCTGTCATGTCGCCGCAGCGCTGGCCGCCTATCGAGACACGCTGCAATCAATGACGTCATCCGCAGGGCCTTTGCCACTGTTCACGTGCCGGCCATCTTAGAGCCGAACGGAATAGCACGTGATGATGGTAAGAGGCCAGATGGGATGACGTTATTGCCCTGGAGTCGTGGCAAACCTCTAGTGTGGGATGCAACATGTGTAGATACCGTTGCACAATCCCACCTAGAGTCAACTTCCAAGGCGGCGGGTGCGGCAGCGACTGCCGCTGAGAGCTCGAAGCGGCGGAAATATGCGACCATCGGCGATGGTTACATATTTGCACCGTTTGGAGTAGAAACGCTTGGGCCATGGGGACCAGAGGCGCGTAAATTATTCAAAGACCTTTCGACGCGCCTCATCGAGTCATCCGGTGACCAGAGGGCTGGCTCGTATTTTGGTCAGAGAATAAGCTTAGCCATACAAAGAGGAAACGTAGCCAGCCTTCTGGGCACTTTACCCATAGACAGCTCCAATAATTTAAATTCAGTTTTTTATTTATAGGTTATTGCTTTACTTATAAGTTAATTTTAAGTAGTTTAGTATGTACACTTTGTTTTATTAAACTTAATCAAATACAGTAGAAATTAATAAATATTATAATTATAATGTTCTCTATCGAGCGAACTGTGTCAGTGCGAATTCGACATAACCCACCGCTGTGCCCTCGGCGGTGGGTATGCATTAGGCATTCCGCCTTCGGAAAGACAAGTTAAGATTTTAGATTTTTGTTTGTTGGTATTCTTGCATGTTCCATGAGCTTGTTTCCTATTTGTTCATATTTATCGTTTATGTCCTAACAGAGCTAACTACTTCCATTTGGTCTTCTGTTGTATCGTTTGGATTCCTCTTTTCGCTAATTGTTTGTAAGAAGTTGGGGAGTAGACTTGGATGATGGTATTTTTTTTCGAATGAAATGTATCGCGGCTATTCTATTTTATATCCCTCCAAACCCAATGATTTGGTTTTTAGTGTATTCTGGTCTAGAAGTCAAAATTCTGAGCAGATTTCAAACAAAGTAAAAAAATAATTCTAATTATTTGTATAACGTTTAAATTGAGATTTTATGAAGACAAAAAAAGACGAAAAAATGGAACGAAATCGCCTATGCCCCAAATGTCACTTGATATTTTCAATAGCTAACTTTAACTCTTATAAACCTTCCGGTATTCTCAAGGTTCGTGTTTGATGTACATAGGTATAGACTACTTCTTTTTTTGTATTGGATTTAGTTCGCAGATTTGTTGGAAGATGGTGAACGACTTTCCCCACGGTGGCCGGCCGACTAATGCGTGATTTATTGAAGTTTTTATATTTATTGCGGTTTCTGTATGTTGGTCCGGTCGGAAAAGGCCTTCAGTTGTTTTTCGTAAGCTCTGACATCGAGGTAGATCTTTCTCATGCTACATATGAAAGGATGCTTGGTCTGATTACTTCCCTTGTTGATCTTTGCGATGGCTATTTATTATCAGTAATCTTCATGCTTTATTTTAAATGTGAAGGAGTGGTTGGCGATCCTGACCACTCTCTTTTTCTTTTTTCACAATTGTTTGTCCCTGATTTTTATCTTGACGTATTGTAATAACGCTATATTTCCATTTTCTCTTTCTGGTTGCATTTTTGGTTTTCTTCATCTTATTTCTCAAAATAAGATTCACTGGATGATTTTTATCAGATTGTACACCAATTCTTTATGAAGCTTATTTCTTGGTTATCTAATTGCGTTCCGGATTCCGGTGATTACCCTCCATATAACTAATTAAAGAGAGAGCTCTCTCTTTAATATATTAGGAGAAAACAATAAAAAAAAAATTAAGAAATAAAAATGGTAATTTCAATAGCTCTGACCTTTATCAAGGCCTTAACATAATAAATGGCTTAATTTTTGTAATCAGTCCCTTTTCCATTTCGCTATACATTCCAAAATTTAACACTTCATTGTACGTTCCAGATTAACGTAGGTTTCAACAACGAGTGGAATACTTCTCTGGTTGAGATGCCGGAGCGCCAGCGGGCGCTGGTGGCACTGGCACTAAATGTGGCGCTGTTGCTGCAGAAACCGGCAAAGCCTCTTTACCTCCTGGAGAAGGTGGACGCCACGGTCGACCTCAAGCACATGCAGAAAATCATCCAGGTGCTCAAGGACCACTTCAAAAATTCGCAGATCATTTTTGTCTCGGATGAGGACGTGATGTTGAACAACGCCATGGTCGATGATGATCCATCAAAGTTCTGCCCATTGAAATTTTTATTGGAACGTGCTTAAATGCAATATATATACGTATAATTAAATAAAGTAGAGTAGTGTCAAATGTACAGACACATCCACACGTATACAAGTGTGTACAAATGTAGCTATCTGATTAAAAAGACGATTATTTAATGATTACTAGTAAGTTTTCTGTCAACTATAGACTTTTATATATGGAAATTACTATACCAGTAATTATTTGGCTTAGTTTTCTGTCTTAGTTTTTGTTGCACATTCCACACCCATAGATATCTAACGTAGATTATGCATGGATCCGTAACATCTGTCGGTATATTGTGAATCGATTCCAATCGCGGTATATAAATGAATGAATTGGAAAATAAAGTGTAATATTCAAAGTACAATGATATTTTATTATGACCAGGCCAACACCGCCTTATACTATGTCATAAAGTCTTGGAAGATGCCATTCGACCGCATTGGTACAATGTTTTATATATTTAACAATTAAAACCGTCTTCACAACATCGAATAACACTAATTATACATTTCTAGTAAAAAGGATAACAATAAATGAGACGAATAAATTTACAAAAACTAAACCTATCACTCTAGCGCTTCACAATCCATACGCATATAGATAACACAGGACACATTGAACGCGCGACAGTACGAGACGACGGAAGAGCAATAAATGTATGACGGTGAAGGTGACGAAAGTTGTCTGGTGTGAACAATCTAAGCAACTTTCATGCATATCTGACAGTTAATAATCCCACGCCAATCCAAAGCCTTGCACATCATCGAGAGTTGATCACATTCACGTCTTTCTTGAAGCGAGTTCATCCCTAAGGGCTAAGATGCCCAAGAGAAATTTGGTACGATACATGTAGGTGTAATACTCTGCAATTTTTCAAGTAAAAACTTATAGCTGGCTTCATAAGGGTTCCAAACACATGCGCTACTTTCCAGCTTGGTACGGACCAGAGCACTGTAGAGGAGTTTTATGATGTTATAGTTGTGGAACATATTAGCATTATGCAGCACAAAACCCAACCTTCTAAACGATTCCATATGCCAGTAAAAGCATCTGACTATGGAATGTGAGGGAAGGATCAAATGTCACACTAAGATACTTAATAGCTTCTAGAGATTAGATTTTTCTAAAAATCGTTTGACTAGTCAAAATATATTCATAAACTATGGGGTGACGCTTTCTGCCAATATTCATTACGTTGCATTTAGATGTGTTAAAGGTCATCTTATTAGATTCAGTTCATCGAACCACCGCATCCACGTCACGTTGCAGTATTGCACAGTCTTCTTCAGAACTAATTTAAAAAAATAGTTTGAGATCATCAGCGTACAGTAGACATTTCACTTTTTTGACTACATTAGGAAGATCATTAACCATTATGAGGAATAAGAATTGATCTTTGACTAACATCTGAGCGTGTATGGCACAGTCTAGAGTCATAAATGCCTAGTCTTACAAATTGTTGACGATCCTGGAGGTAGTTAGATATAAGATCAAGTAGACCTGGGGCGAAACCTATTGCACTTAACTTTGTCAAAAGGATATCATTATTGACTCGGTCAAAAGTTTTGCGAAAATCAAAGTATAGAACGTTAACCTGAAGTCCACGGTCCATGCCTCTGGAAATATTGCCAACTATTGATAGAAGGTTAGTGTTGGGTTCTTATTTAATCTGTGGCTAGATATAAAACTCCCGCCTAAACTTCCGGAACCTGCAACGAACGTTGTTTACGCGCGCCGCCACATCAACCCATGGCGCTGCTGTAGTCAAAACTCAAGAAGCCGCGCGTACGCGTCTCCACTGTAATATTCAATAAAAATATAAACCATCCAAATAAACACTATCAACTGTGCTGTTCCGTATGGTCTAAGTGACAGTGAACGTTTGTGATAAGAATTCCGTCCCGGGACACGTTCGGTTCCTGGATAACATTGGTGAGTTGTATTTCATTAAGTATCTAGCCACACTGTTTTCAAATAACGAAATTTTAAAGCTATCGAAGCGCACATTTTGGTCTATCGTGCCGGGATTAACCAGTTACGAAATCTATGCAACTAAATATCTATTTATTTACATAATTATTGGTATAATTCACACTTAATAAAGTACTATTCAGTGTCGGGAGTAGGTTAGGTACACTCATAACTTTGTGTACTAATTTGCTTATATCTCTAAAAGTATACTACTTAGAATTCTGAATCACATTCAGATCTTATTCTTTTGTGTCCATTCTCCTAATCCAATGTGTATTTCATTTCCGAAACCATTAATTTAAATAGTTGTTTTCGAAAATTTATTACGTAAAATTTACCGACGCTAGCCGGCCGCCATTATTAATTCTTGTTGTTTGATAAATAATTTGTTGCAAAATGCCGCCCAAGCATGATGTCAAATTCGAAGAAGAATACGAAAAATTAGTACAACCACATATTACGACAAAAGAAATGTGTTTTATGAGATTGCAGGCCTTATATGAAGTTTCCAAAAAAGTTTCTGATAAACCGGAATTAATTAGTGAATTTAATGCCCGTTTTCATGATTTGCCCGAATGGCGGGAAAAGTACGATAAAAGTATTTGTGCCATCACACTCTTAAAAAAGAAATTAAATTCCGACTATGTGCCATCATATACAGAACTCGAAAGTTTTGATGTTATGTTCTATTTCATACGCGGTGTTTCAAGTAGGTTGAATGTGGATATGGATAACCAACATAATGCAACATTGAAGGCGGGTGGCAGCTGCGTAAAGCCTAGGTTACCTAAGTTGGAACTATATCCTTTTGACAGTAAACTTGAAAACTGGCCCACCTTCCGTGATACCTTTTCTAGTCTTATACATAACAATACACACATAGCAAATATTGAGAAGTTTTATTATTTACTGTCGGCAGTAAGCGGGTCCGCTTTAATTATCGTAAAGTCTATGCCCGTCACTTCCGATAATTATCAAATCGTGTGGAGTGCGTTAGTAAAACGGTTTGAAAACAAACGCGCATTAGCGACTACGTATCTCGATAAAATATTCAACTTCAAACCTTTGGTGAATGAGTCTGTATCGGGACTTAATGTTTTCTTACAGACATATCAAGAAAACATCAAAGCTCTGCAGATTTTGAACATAACAGATTTATTGGGATTTATGTTGTTTTATGTCGCATTACGTAACCTTGACCCCGCGACTAGGCGTGAATTGGAAAAGGAGTTAGGACAAAATGAGTTACCTACCTATGACGATTTGATGACTTTTATTGAAAAACACGTACGCGCTCTTGAGATGTCCGAGTGTACTACAAATTCCACTAGTACTAAAAGTGTATCGTATACTCGGGGACAAACTAAATCCAGTCAACCCTTTACTTCAAAATCAAATTATGCACTGCGACCTACCATGTCGTCAGCTGTTATCGATACAAACCAACATGTTAAATCAACGAAGTCCATGGAGTGTTTGTATTGCAAAAAGATGCATTCTATTTATCGATGCACCGACTACACCGACCTGAGTCCAGCGCAGCGTCTCGTTAGGATTAAACAATTAAAGTTATGCGAAAATTGTTTACGTGCACATTCTGTCGACGACTGTCCATCAAAGGTACGGTGTACGGTCTGCAAAAGCAAGCATCACCATACACTGCACATAGACTCATTTGCAAATTCGAATTCTAGTGCAGTCGCATTGACGTGCTCGGCTAATTTGACAGTCTTGCTCGGCACCGCGGTTATACACGTCGCAGATTGTTGGGGCCAGTACCACAAGGTGCGTGTTTTAATAGATAGCGGGGCTATGACAAGCTATATAACTCAAGACTGTGCAAAACAATTAGGTCTGTCACGACGTAAATGCAATTTTGAACCCATTGGTTTAGGGGGCAATCCCGTAAAAGAGTTTGGGTTAACTACTTGTAATGTTAAGCCGCTACACTCAGCCGGACCCATCCTATCTACTGATGCGGTCATTGTGTCTACAATAGCCGGTAATCTACCTACAGTGCCTCTTTCGGATAAAGTGATCGTTGAGTTTCAACATTTGATGTTAGCTGACCCGGACTTCTATAGACCTGCACCCATTGACATACTGTTAGCATGTGATCTGTTTCCGTACATCTACGACGGTAAGAAGATACTCCCGCGAGTACACGGATTACCTGTTGCAATGAGCTCAGTATTTGGGTACGTTCTAATGGGTCAGACTGAACTCTCTCCACCAACTCGCAATCATGCTGCGCCATCCGCTACTATTAATGGTACTTTCTGTGCATTCACCATGAACCTCGATCAAGTTATTCGCTCCTTCTGGGAGGTGGAAAATGTACCATCTGAGGTACCACGTAACCCAGATGATGAACTTGCGGATTATTTATTTTCAAAAGAGCATAGTCGCGATGCAACGGGTAGGTATACAGTGAAATATCCTCTGCGATCAACGATTGAGCTCGGCGACTCGAGCCAAATGGCAACTCGTCGACTGCTTAACTTAGAGTCAAAATTAGAAAGAGAGCCTGAACTCAAAATTCAATATCATAAGTTCATGCGTGAGTACGAGGACCTCGGGCATATGTCTTGTCTTGGTGATGTCCAGAACGTGGATTCGAAATACATCATCCCGCATTTCTGCATCGTCAAACCGACAAGTACCACGACGTCTCACCGTGTGGTATTTGATGCCTCTGGGAAAACATCAAACAATATGTCACTCAACTCAATAGTGTTGCCAGGGCCCAAGCTTCAAGCTGATATCAATGAACTTTTAATCAACTTTCGGCTTCATAAAATATGTATCTCTGCGGACATTTGCAAAATGTACCGCCAGATTATTGTCGACCAGTGTCAACGACCATATCAACATATTCTATGGCGTTATTCATTGGACCAACCTATTCAAATATATTCTTTGAATACACTAACGTACGGTGTAGCCAGCTGCCCTTATCTAGCTATAAAAGTGCTGCACACCTTAGCAGATGACGAAAGAGTACAATTTCCAAAAGCTGCTGAAATTTTGAAAACTGGTTTCTTCATGGACGATTTAATATGGTCTGTCGAGACCATAGCAGAAGCCTTAGAACTTCAGAAAGAGCTCATGAATTTATTGAAAGCGGGAGGCTTTATTCTCCGCAAGTGGTCGAGCAACTGCGCACAGGTATTGGAACATCTGGATGATGCTCATCGCGAAACGCCGGTTGCATTCGACGATGAAAGTAATATGTCCATCAAAGTGCTCGGGCTTCAGTGGTCCCCAGCCTATGATGCATTTTCTTTTGCCATCACTCCGCCCAATCTTGTCGTTTCAAAGAGAACAATCTTGTCCCAAATTGGTCGACAGTTCGATCCACTAGGCTTTGTAGCTCCTTGCATATTCTATGCCAAATGTCGCATGCAGGAACTTTGGTCTCGTCAACTTGACTGGGACCAAAGTCTGCCGTCAGATCTTGAGTCACAGTGGCGGGCATATGTCAACGAACTCCCATTGCTAACAAAAATAAAACATGATCGCCATGTTAAGGTAGAACGCCATACCTACTGTCAGATTCTAGGTTTTTGCGACGCCTCTTCTCTCGGTTATGCTGCGGTTGTGTACCTCCGAACTAAAAACGACGATGGTGAGACTAAAGTTAGTCTAGTAATGGCCAAATCTAAGGTTGCCCCATTAAAAACTGTCACTATTCCGCGTCTTGAACTCATGGCTGCACATTTGCTAGCAAAGCTTACCAAATACGTCCAATCGATATTGCGTAATCGTCTCGAAATCAATAATATAATGCTGTTTACGGATTCTTCCGTTGTTCTAGCCTGGCTTAATACTCCCAGTTACACACTCAAAACATTTGTGTCCACTAGGGTGTCCAAAATTAATGACAGCGTATCTAGCGAATGCTGGTATCATGTAAGCGGTGGGTCTAATCCAGCCGACATTTGTTCTCGTGGTGTTTTACCATCTGTGTTGCTAGCGACTCCAGAATGGTTCAACGGACCTGGTTGGATCGATCGGGATCAATCTAAGTGGCCAATTAAAACCATGGCTGAATTCCGTGACAGCAATCCTCCTGAACTCAAGTGTACTAAGCCAGTTTTAGTGTCAACTGAGTCTGACACGTATGAAATAGTGTATAGCTTAACGAAAACATATTCTAGCTACAATAAATTGCTCAACGTCGTTGCTCGATGCTATCAGTTTATACATAATTGCAAGTCAGCTGCTGAGGAGCGTAGATCTCTCGCTGTTTCGGACCTCAGGAAGGCACATGATATTTTAGTGAAATCTGTTCAAAAACAACATTTTTCGAGCGATATAGTATCTTTATCAAAGGATAGTTGCTGCAGTAATTCCTTGCGAAAGCTCAACCCTTTCATAGATTCCAACGGTTTCCTCAGGGTGGGGGGTCGCCTTTCACAGTCAGATTTAACGTATGAAAAGAAGCATCCTCTGTTACTTCCTAAGAAATGTAATTTCACTAATATATTAATTGATCATTTTCATAAAGCTTATTTGCACGTAGGTCCACGAACTCTTCAAAGCATAATAACACAAAAATATTGGATCATTTCAGCGCGTGATGCTATTCGATCACGTACCATGAAATGCATTGCCTGCTTTAGGGTATCTCCCATAAATCGACAACCAATAATGGGGGAACTTCCTAAATATCGTACGCAAGACATTCATGTTTTTCATACCGTAGGCGTTGACATAGGCGGACCCTTTTCTACGAATGAGTCAACTCGTAGAAATGCTCACGTATCCAAATCCTATTTGTGCGTGTTCGTGTGTTGTGCCACACGAGCGGTACACTTAGAGGTCTTGTCCTCTCTGAGTACCGAGTGCTTTCTCGCATGTTTCGACCGTTTCACGGCAAGGAGAGGTCTATGTCATTCTATTGTGTCCGATAATGGCACCAATTTTGTGTCAGCTGGTAAACAGCTGACTGAGGTAGTAAAATTCCTAAATTCGGATTTAGAAAATATATCGCATGGCTTCGTTTCTCGCGGAGTAATTTGGAGACATAATCCACCGACAGGCAGTAATTTTGGGGGACTTTACGAAGCTGTTGTCAAATCTGCGAAACTACACCTAAAACGTAGTATCGGTACACGTGCTCTATCGTTTGAAGAGCTAGGGACACTCTTTGCTCGCGTCGAAGCTGTACTTAATTCAAGGCCATTGTGTGCTTTATCCAGCGATCCAAACGAGTTTGAGGTTCTAACTCCCTCACATTTCCTCATAGGTAGAGAACTCTTATCGGTACCGGAATACAGTTTAACTGATTTGACCAGTTCTAGATTGAATCGTTGGCAATGCGTCCAACAAATATCACAACATTTTTGGAAACTTTGGAGGCAAGATTATTTACATACTTTACAGCAACGTCAAAAATGGTTTACTAATTGTCGTAGTCTTAATGTCGGTGATCTTGTATTAATTAATACTGATGCTCCACCTCTCAAGTGGGGGTTAGCTAGAATTACAAAATTACACGGTGGTCCGGACGGTGTGGTCCGTGTCATTGTTTTAAAAAATTCAAACGGAAACGAATTTACACGTCCCGTTTCAAAAGTGAGTCCTCTACCGTTGGATCAGGACTCAGAATGTTTATAAATAATTTCAGGCTTTATTTGTATCTAAAATTGTATCTACCTATACATAATGTATTAACTATTATATAATTCAACTATTCAATTTATATTCTATTATACAGTCCACTAACACTTTAATTATATTTCAATTTATATTCAAGTACACATTATCTATACCTTAAGTTTTATCTATTTCAACTTTGCCATGGTATCGTAACTGGGAAATCCTTGCGGATTTCGGTGGGGGGAAATGTTGGGTTCTTATTTAATCTGTGGCTAGATATAAAACTCCCGCCTAAACTTCCGGAACCTGCAACGAACGTTGTTTACGCGCGCCGCCACATCAACCCATGGCGCTGCTGTAGTCAAAACTCAAGAAGCCGCGCGTACGCGTCTCCACTGTAATATTCAATAAAAATATAAACCATCCAAATAAACACTATCAACTGTGCTGTTCCGTATGGTCTAAGTGACAGTGAACGTTTGTGATAAGAATTCCGTCCCGGGACACGTTCGGTTCCTGGATAACATTGGTGAGTTGTATTTCATTAAGTATCTAGCCACACTGTTTTCAAATAACGAAATTTTAAAGCTATCGAAGCGCACAGTTAGTATTGACGGATCTTTTACTACGAACCATGCTGCTCATCACATAAGTATGTATCACTGTCACTTGTATGTTTAATTCGTAATGGAGTATACTTTCAAATACTTTAGCACACGAGGAAAAATTGTTTGGAGAAATGACTAGTTAGTTTACACATTAAGAAATATTTATTTCAAAAGTAATTACATACGGAAATAAACACTACAATGTTATTCATATTGTTAATATTTTGGTATGACAGTTTTTATAATAAACACTACAAGGTTATTCATACTGTTAAATATTTTGTTATCAGAGAGTTTTTATAATAATCACTACAATGTTATTCTGATTGTTAATATTTTGTTATCAGAGAGTTTTTATAATCAACACTACAATGTTATTTATTCTGAATGTTAATATTTTGTTATCAAAGAGTTTTTGTAATAAACGCTACAATGTTATTCTGATTGTTAATATTTTTTTATCAAAGAGTTTTTGTAATAAACACTACAATGTTATTCTGATTGTTAATATTTTGTTGTCAAAGAGTTTTATCATAAACACTATTATGTTATTGTGATTGTAAATATTTTGGTTTTAAAGAGTTTTATTTGATAATGATCAGATATTACTTTTTTACCTATTTTCGTTTTGGATTCTAATAGAATAATTATAATCATGATATATGTAGGTATAATTGAGTAATATTATAGAAGCTTTATTTTCTTGTTCGTCCAGAGTTGCCGGCGCGCGTGTAGGAGGCGACAGTATTCATACATTCTGTACTTTAGTAACTAGGATGGTTCAACATGAGCGCTAATCTTTCCATATTGACTGCATATACTGAATGGGAAGCAATCAAATTCCTTTGTGTCGATAGAGTACTGTACAACTCATCTATTGATATTTTGTTTTCATCTTGTTCTGTGTTTGATGCACTGAAATAAAATAAATCCATCAGATAATAATTAATAAATTACATTCTTCTTAAATCTATTTCTGTTTGTTTTAGTCTTTGGCTTGGAAAAAGTAGCATTGACTAACACAAGAGAAACATGCGGCCAGATTCAAGGGGCTCAGGACTGTTTGTTTAGATAAGTATGAAGGGAACTCTATAGTGGACAACCCATACCCATATTTAAGGCATGTAGTGATCAATCAAATTGTATATCTGTTCTTCTGTTTAACATTATGGGGACTTTAAATGAATATAATTTTAATATACAATTTATTTTATCTCACCTGCCTGCAATTTCGGACGCAGCAGCCTGTTCCTCCTCATCAATGGAAGGTGTTCCAGCAATATCATCCACAGTCACAGATGTCCCACTTCGAGGCTCAAACAACTTACTTCTCTTAGTTACCCACATGTTAGGTGGTGCACCTCCGATGTCATGCATGTAATGTTGGCCTTTCATCTTATAAGCCTTACGCTGAGATATGACACCGCTTACGATATTTTTCAGGAAAGTTTGCACAGCAACCATCATGAGTTCTGCTGCATCATCATCTGCACCTTCTAAACCATGTTCCCACGCTGCTAGCATGAGCCGGCCTACTATTAATGCACGGTCTGGCAAGAAGGCTTCCTAAAAGTAGAAAAGAAAAGAGTTGTGGGAATGTTAATTTTGATATTGTTACAGAGCAATTTTAAACACGTGAAATGGATGAAACTCTTTATAACATGGTTTATAAATAATTCAGAATATGAACTTCTTCCCACACATGGACTAAAGTAGCTTTGTCTCTCTGTGCGGACTGTACAGGGTGTATGCCAATTATGTAAGTCATTTTACTACCACTTTAGAAAACTTTATCTGTTTTTTAATGAACATGGTAATCTCCAAAATTACTAAACTAATTTTAATGGGGTTTTGGAACATAGTTTGGAGTAATATACTTTTTTGTCTCATAGAAATCAGCACACAAAAGAAAAATATACCTTCATTTAAAGTTATAACATGTATGTAGCTGTAGGTGCAGCCACAGCTAGTTTATAACAATTGTATGGATTTACTCAAGTTGAATAAAAATTACTATGGCATACCTGCAGGATGGTTCATGTATAGGAGAAACAATAGACCACTTTAGAAATCAAATAGAGTAGAGGTAGATAGCAAATGTTAATGCAAATCTTACCCGTATAGCATATTTAACGTCGTCACTGCCGGCTCCAAGCGGTGAATTAGGCGGGAGATAATCTAATAGATCAGCATCTTCAAAGTTAGACATGTCCGACGTACGAGAACCCCTTTTATAGTTTCGGCTGTTCCTGTTGTGTAAATTCATTCTCTCTTGGGCTATAATAATCGAGGCATTCGATAATCCGTCCACTTTATTCAGCAATGCCAACAAAAAATCATTATGGACGTGCAATTGCTCCTCATTCAATAGTCTACGGACCTTGGCATCGAATTCATCTTTGGTTATTTTCATTCGAAACCATAGCTTCATTTGATCGAAGTAATTTGAAGATTTTACACCGAGCACATCATTTAATTTACTTCGAACAATACTCAAATTGTCCGACGCCATTGTTAGGAGTTTAAATAACTATTTCAGAGAGACGAGACGTACAACGAGAAATAATCAATCGTATGAGCAGACAAACCAGCGGTAGGCGTCGCGTCGGTCGTCGCGTCGGTCGTCGCGCTTGCGTCGTCCTGACTCTCCTTAGTATTGATTTTCCAGACTGTCTGTCTGGGGTCCGCCTAACCGCGAACAACCCACTAGGGTTGGAATAAAGTCGATTCCGATTCTACTCGAGAATCGACTTCTCTCTTGAAATAATCGATTATTGAGAGTTGGCTCTTACTTTTTTAAGTCGATCGAGAATCGATTCTTAGCACACGGTTTTTCGAATTAGCTATCAACCATGATCCTTGTAAAATATAATAAATTATCGCGCACCTTTGATTCAAGTCAAAGTCATATTTCCCATGGTCCAATACTACATAAAGTTCACAATTAATCAAGCATTTTTTGTTCGTCGATTTTATCATTTAATATTTTAATACTTATTTTATATAGGTACAGTTACTTGTCAAAATAACTCCAAGAGCAGTATGACTTCATTAAAAAAAAGTGAACAACGGATTAAATGTTCAGGGTCATTAAAGTGACCTAAAAGCCTTTTATTATTTTGCCAACTACAATAAAGGTTATCGAAATGAAAGTAGTGCCAATAATTTGTCATTTAAGGGCCTGGTAGGTTATTTCTTGGAGCGATAGACATCAGCGCGTTTAAATAATAATGAATTTTCTTAATGTTGTAACCTACACTCGAAAGATCTCTGAATACTGAACATATGAGTCCGTCTTCCAATTTGTAACATAACGTTGGAAAATAATTGGGCATGGCCACCCACCTGTGCTCGCAAGTTGATTGTTGACCTCAGCTTTTCGTAAAAAATAGATAACTAAATAAAATCTTCGCCTATTATTTGATCCTCCTGTAGGATAATTTTAAAACGGTGGCGTTCTTGAAAAGGCGAGCGGAAAAATCAATATATTCATTATTTATGTCATTTTCAAAAAAAATATATATTATCTTCATCTTTGATCCATACATATGTTTTAAATACATTTCAGATAGTGCTTAGAACCTCAGCATAAGCATGCAATGCCCGTATTAGATTGGGAGACTCTGCTCGTCCATAACAGTTTAAGCATTTTAAATAACAATTACATTGTGTTTGAGTGTTAGTGTGTGTGTGTGTGTGTGATATGTGTCTGTATAAGGTTTTAGAAATGGTTTTGTTTCTTCAGATATCAGTGTCTAAATCCATTATACTCGTATAGCTGGGCGGAGCGTTTGGTATTCATGCAGATTGGGTTTTAATGTAAGGAACAGGTGCAACATTGTTTTTTCTTCTTTTAGCTGGCCTTGTGTTTAGTAAGTACAGTTTTTAATATAATAGGTTGGGCAAAAAGTTCCTTCGCATTTTTTAAGAAAATTCAAAACATTTTTAATATAGTTTATTTACATTTAACTAAAGTATGTAGGTACCATTTTGTTCGATAACTTTTTACCATCTTGTAGGTAGAGACATGATCCCATTGCTATAGAAATTTTGGGACTTCTGATCAAAGTACTGCGACAAGTGGTTTTGACAGTCCTCTCGTGATGTTAACCTGACACTGCCTAAAGAATTCTGAAGAGACCGAAACATGTGGAAATCTGAAGGTGCAAGGTCAGGACTATACGGCGGATGCATTAATACCTCCCAGCCAAACTCTCTTAATTTTTACTGAGTGGCTAAAGATGTGTGAGGTCTAGCGTAATCATGATGAAAAACCACTTTGCCTTTGACCACGACCTTTTTCGCACGTTCTTGTCGTACGTGATCCACTTTTCATCACCTGTTATGAGCTTCTTCAAGAATGGTTCGGTTTCATGACGTCGTAATAAAGAATCACAAATGAGTACACGGTTCATTAGGTTTCTTTCAGTGAGCTCGTGAGGTACCCAAATATCTAGCTTTTTTGTGTACCCACTTTTTTTCAAATGCGCCAAAACTGTTTTGTGGTCAATTGCCAGTTCTTCAGCTACGTCGTAACTACTGATATGCCGATCTTGCTCCGCTTTTTCAAAAATGGCATCCATTTTATCCGTAATGGGGCGACCTGAGCGACGTGCATCTTTGACATCAAAATTTCCGGATTGAAAACGCTTAAACCAAATTTGTGCTACTCTCACAGACACTGTACTAGGTCCATAAATATCGCAATTTTTTTTCGCGGCTTGCGTTGCATTTATACCTTTTTTGTAGTAAAATTTTAAAATGAATCGAATTTCTTCATTAGATTCACTCATCTTGGCGGTACGAAAAACAAATGCAAATCACACATTTTCCTAATTTGAATTTGGAATTATGTTCTTTAAAATTTAAACTTTCAATGATACCAAAACCAGCCAGATACAAATAGTATAGCTTATTTATGGCTTTCGGTGGGGCAGTGAATTAATAATTTAATAAAGACTTTCGATAGAGTACAATTTTTTTTAAAATACATTAATTAAACTTATCAAGGGAATGAAGTTGCGGGCATAGCAAATCTAGTATTTGTATATTAATAACAATCGAATGCTGTTCATTGGTCATTCACTTGAGAGCAGCTGGAGTGGCTTTTCCTTCTTTAAATGCATCGATAAACCGTATGTCCTGTCTGAAGCTTTACTATCAAGCTTTTATAATTTATGTTTCTTGATATTGGTAATGTGACCCAACAAAATTTTAAATATTTAAAACGATTAGTAATATAACTATTACAATTAAACCCTAGACACATACATATAGACATGTTAATGCACCCAAATATCGTCTGCTGACTCGTTATACAAGTAGTAGAGCTCAGTGCAGAGTACATTCCGGGAAGTACTACCACCTTACCCATTTCCGCCGTGAATCAGTAGAGCGCTTGTATTACTGTGTTTTAGTTAGAATGGTCAGGGTGTCGGTAAAATTACAGGCACATGAGACTTAATAACTTCACGACTCAGGGTCAATAACGCACTAGCGATGCCCCTGCTGTTCCCAATATACATAGGCGGCGGTGACGACTTACCATCAACTAGACAGCCGGCTAGTTTGTCGGTCAACGTGGCAAAAAAGAACTATATCATAGTTTTTTGTGGAAAAGGGTTTTTAAACCGAATCATATGTGTCGAAGTACTATATACAAGACTACATTGTACGGAGGCCAGTTTGAATAGAACCCGTTCTAACTTGTCTGCCGGAGGGCTGCGAAGGGCGGCCGCACGTCGGTAGCAACAGCGCCATTTTGATCTTTCATTGCCACAAATGCACACTACAATATGAATGGAGTCGAACGTAAAATCAGAGCTCTGCTAAATGCACTTGAATTACACGAATTCAAGAACCAATTGAATTGATTGATTCAATTAACAATTTAAATAGTGGCAGTGTAGTTTAGGATTGCCGTCGCCTGGATGGAGTACGAATTTGTAATAATAATTACTATAGTCTGGGACCAACGGAATCCCAATCGTGTACCTAAGTGTTTTAAGATTTTTATAATATTTTTAGTAGATTATGAGAGTAAGTTAAGTAAAGTGTAATCAATCAAATATTATGAAAATAATTTAGTTTGTTATTAAAGGCAAAAATGCGAAAAGACTTAATTATTATTTTTACCACAGACATATCAGTGAGATATTTTTAATGTACAACGTCCTAGTATTATTAAAAGCTATCGTCATTCTGACCAGTAGAGTCACTTTATTGTAAAATATGTATCAATGGTACATACGGTAGTTACAATATTTTTAACTTAAATCGAGCGCGCACTCATGTTGCGCTGTATTACCCCGAATATATAATAATATTCATATACATATATAATTTAATAATAATTACTTATTAATGTTTAAAATATCACGTCCGGAGGATTTGGATTACCCAATAGAACGGTATTGAGCTAGCGTTCCAAAACGACTGACTAATAAACTGCTTACCCACAGAATTAGGTCCACGCTCATGAACATTCATTGCCCATGATAGGTTATTGGCTTTCCAGCATTGTGACTATGATCCATCATTATCTGCCTGTCCCTGATCCCTGTTACTATTTGGGGTCGGCTGAATTTAAAATATATAGCGATTTTTGTTTTTTATTTCAGGTGTATCGGATAGAGTCGCACACAATAGAAAAAAACAAACTCCACATAGCCACTAAGTTCTACAAAACCTTATATGACGCACCAGAAATAAACCCAGACACCAACCACAGAAAAATGTCCGAGACCAGACAGAATAACTAATAAGCAATAAAAGAGGCTTACACAATCATAGCCACACCGCTGACGATTCTCTTCAACAAAATACTAGACACCTCTACTACGCCTCAGCAGTGGTCAGAGTCAGACATTATATTGTTATATAAAAAGGGCGATCCTAATGATATAAACAACTACAGACCCATCAGCCTTCTGCCGTCGTTACATAAACTTTTCTCGTCAATTATAAAAAAACTAGCTGACCCGGCAAACGTTGTTTTGCCATATTTACTTTATTAAAAACTATGCGGGAGATAGCAGCTCCCGAATTTGCGAAATAAAACTCATGTGACCGTAAAATAGTCGGCAATATTTTAATCCCATAAATGAGATGTCAAAACCCTAGATCTGTCAACGACTCTATGGATGTGTCACCTCTGTAGTAATATTACACAATGAACACTAAGGAGGGTGGTATGGTAATCGCCACACTATACATGCAAATTTATCGTACTACAATTACTATATTCGATGGCTGACCCGGCAGTCGTTGTCCTGTTTTAACTATGAATATTGAATTCGAACTGGTATGATTGATAAAAAAAAAACAGAAACATAGTTTTTATGAATCTAATGACACAGCAATTGAACTTTTAATATGAGGCGTGATTGATCTGAACTAACTGTGATGAACACACACTTCTCAAAAACGAAGTGTAAATTTTTTCATAAATATTCCGATTGAATCCACTGTGAAATGTGCACTAAGTAATGATAAATTAATTATTTTTTCAATATAATTCCGACCCATGCCTGTGTTTTAAACATTTGTATATATTGTCAAACGAACCGAACATTATTTCTATTTCAGAAGCTGCAATGATTGTCACGAGTGGCAAACAATTTCCAAGCACCAATGATTGATATAAAGACGCCGAATATAATTATTTAATCCAACTTCTTCGTCTCTAAGACAACGAGCCCATTACAAGCTACATTAGTGTATAACAGTTCAGAAAAACAGATCTGTTAAAATGTGACATACTGGAAAATTTGTAGATATAAAATTATTTTTAAACAGCAAAGTATGGTCACTCATTTTCAATTTATATACTCACGTTCAAACATAAATATTTTTTAATAAAGCCTTAATCAAGCTACCAGCAAGCGCCGTTAGTTTATGGCTGGAACTCAATTGAGAATCATTGACAACTCTAGTCAAATCTAAAATCTCTTTCTCTGGCTAAGTTGTGTAAGTGGCGAGATGATGCAAAATATTTCTCCACGCAGATTAAATTTTCCCCTTTGTAAAAAGTCTAAATAAACCGCGTGTATTTAGTAATGCTTGTTTTACTCGCCATTTCACTAAACACAGATTTATTTTGCTAAATTGTTCCTGTATTTGTGTCGAGAATAGTTCACCCGCATATGCAGAAGTTACCACATTATTAGTAGTGGGTAGATCTTCCGTGTAGATCGAGTGGATACTTTGTGGTGATGATGCAAGATTAGGAAGTAAAAGTAGAAGAAAGCTTATAGGTCCATGAAATCTTGATGGCCTCAGGTTCACCAGGGTTTGCCAGGGTATTCACCTTATAAAAACATTCCTTAGTGTCACATTGAACAATATCAAGACAATAGCTTTTTAAGATCAAAATTGGCATAAACCTAGGTCCTGTATTTAAGAACACAATTCTCTTGGTGTCACCAACTACAGTGATCGCTTGATTATACCCTGATTGTTCATTCTGAAAATCAATTATTGGGAAGGATAAGGAGTTTAATAGTTATTTGTTATACAAGAGTGCAAAGTTGCTTATTAACCGCTTGCTCAATTTTAATGACCGAGCAAGCGAAGGATTCTAAAATTGGAATCCGAAGCGTTAGCGAGGGAATATAAAGAACACAAGGTGAAAAGTCTTTGCACTCGAGTACAACACTTAACTTTTTATCCCACCTTAGCGGAGAAATGACTAAATGCAAAAAAAAAAAAGGAAAATGGCGGACGCAAAGCAAATAAAAAAAACTACACCTAGAAGGTTCCGAGTCTGAGATTTTAATAAATTAAATAGGTTGTATGATAAATTCGGCACCGAAGTTTTTAATTCACAAACACACGATGTTCTAAATTCAATTTACTCTATCTCTCTAGAGGATTAAAACGGCTTTTGCACTCAGTTATTGAAGAACAAATATACTCTTTCCGAGATGAAAAAAATATTATAGTTTTGTACGATAGTTTCGGTGACGGTCTAGTGGTCTATGACTGGAAAGTTTTACGATTCCAAAACTACTTTTTTTTATTTAATACAAATTAAAACATGTTACTTACATTATATGGATAGATTTATAATAATAGGTTGGGGAAAAAGTTCCTTCGCATTTTTTAAGAAAATTCAAAACATTTTTAATATAGTTTATTTACATTTAACTAAAGTATGTAGGTACCATTTTGTTTGATAACTTTTTGCCATCTTGTAGGTAGGGACATGATCCCATTGCTATAGAAATTTTTGGACAAGTGGTTTTGACAGTCCTCTCGTGATGTTAACCTGACACTACCTAAAGAATTCTGAAGAGACCGAAACAGGTGGAAATCTGAAGGTGCAAGGTCAGGACTATACGGCGGATGCATTAATACCTCCCAGCCAAACTATCTTAATTTTCGCTGAGTGGCTAAAGATGTGTGAGGTCTAGCGTTATCATGATGAAAAATCACACCCCTTCTGTTGATTAATTCCGGCCGCTTTCTCTTAACTTCTTGCTTTAATCTCATCAGTTGTTCGCAGTAGAGTTCAGAATCGATGGTCCTGCCTGGTGGTAACAGCTCATAATGAATAATGCCCTTTCAATCCCACCACACACACTGCATCACCTTGTTGCGAGTTAACCCGGGTTTCGCCACAGTCTGTGAAGCCAGACCGTTCTTTGACCACCACCTTTTTCGCACGTTCTTGTCGTACGTGAACCACTTTTCATCACCAGTTATCAGCTTCTTCAAAAATGGTTCGGTTTCATGACGTCGTAATAAAGAATCACAAATGAGTACACAGTTCATTAGGTTTCTTTCAGTGAGCTCGTGAGGTACCCAAATATCTAGCCTTTTTGTATACCCAGTTTTTTTCAAATGCACCAAAACTGTTTTGTGTTTAATTCCCAGTTCTTCAGCTACGTCGTAACTACTGATATGCCGATCATGCTCCACTTTTTTCAAAAATGGCATCCATTTTATCCGTAATGGGGCGACCAGAAATTTTTTTCGCGGCTTGCGTTGCATTTTTACCTTTTTTGTAGGAAAATTTTAAAATGAATCGAATTTCTTCATTAGATTCACTCATCTTGGCGGTACGAAAAACAAATGCAAATCACACATTTTCCTAATTTGAATTTGGAATTATGTTCTTTAAAATTTAAACTTTCAATGATACCAAAACCAGCCAGATACAAATAATTTAGCCAAAGAGATTTTATTACAAGTTCATAATGCGAAAAGACTTTTTCCCCAACCTAATATATATTATTTTTAAATAATGTAATTTAAGTTAATTTCAGTATTTTATTTATAGATTTTGCTTTATTTATTAGTTAATTTTAAGTAGTTTATGTAGTAATCTTGTTTATAACAATAAATCATTAAAAAGGTGTGTGTGCGATTCACACACGATAGAAGTGAAACTTCAGTAAATCGACAAAAGAATGAGATGAATATTATATATAATAAGGGTAGGATAATTACAAAGTTTATTTGTTTAAAAATGAAAGTATTTTGATTAATTTTAAAATATATTTTATTTAACATATATAGTATGTATATTTCTGTCTCATTCTTTGCCGGTTTCATCCTACACATTTTTGTATTTGTGTCTCTTACCTGTCGTTTTTTCCGTTGCATCCTGTTTGAAATCACGATTCTAAAGTAGTTTCACTTAAAAAAAAAGAGTTTTGTAGTGATCATTCAATCGTATTGAAATAACTAGTTTACAAATAAAAGTTGACATCACCCTCGAAAACCATGAAAACGATACCCATGACGAGAATGTTGATAATTTATTGTAGCCGCGATGTTGGATTTCCGTTTTGACAGCAATATCGGCTTCAACACCCTTGAAAACCATGGAAACGATACCCATGACGAGAAAGTTGATAATTTATTGTAGCCGCCATCTTGGATTTCCGTTTTGACAGCAATATCGGCTTCAACACCCTTGAAAACCATGAAAACGATACCCATGACGAGAAAGTTGATAATTTATTGTAGCCGCCATCTTGGATTTTCATTTTGACAGCAATATCGGCTTCAACACCCATGAAAACGATACCCATGACGAGAAAATTGATAATTTATTGTAGCCGCCATCTTGGATTTCCATTTTGACAGCACTATCCCCTTTAACACCCTTGAAAACCATGAAAACGATACCCATGACGAGAAAGTTGATAATTAACTGTAGCCGCCATCTTGGATTTTCATTTAGACAGTACTATCGGCTTCAACACCCTTGAAAACCATGAAAACGATACCCATGACGAGAAAGTTGATAATTTATTGTAGCCACCATCTTGGATTTCCATTTTGACAGCACTCAATGTAATAAATAAATATGGCGCGTAACGGAAAAATGTTACCCAGGAATAAAGATGGCGCGTAACAGAAAAACGTCACAATTTTTTTACATTGCTATAAAATTTCTCCCATACGCCGATAAAGAAGTTTCACTTCAATTTAACTATCAGTTAATGAATGAATTATATATTAAGTTAATTCGGCAGTTTAAACTATGTGTAAAGAGTGTCACTCCATCCCCTTGACGCAATGAGATTCTGCAACGTGTGCGATTTTGCTGAAACTTTTAAGCGGTACCAGGATAGTAGAAGTTTGAAAGAGTTTCACTTACCGTATCCCAGCAACGTTGTTTACGCGACATTGTAAGAAATTGTAGCGGTACCAGAATAGTAGAAGTTTGAAAGAGTTTAACTTACCCGCATCCCAGCAACGTTGTTTACGCGACATTGTAAGAAATTGTAGCGGTACCAGAATAGTAGAAGTTTGAAAGAGTTTAACTTACCCGCATCCCAGCAACGTTGTTTACGCGACATTGTAAGAAATTGTAGCGGTACCAGGATAGTAGATGTTTGTAAGAGTTTAACATAACAGGTCGAAAATACAAAATAAACCTGCAGCTGTACACCCTTCGGAATAAACAACGCGTAGGGTAAAACGCCTAAAGCCTTTAGGGTTACAGTAAGCAAGATAATCATCATCAGTTTTGCTTAATAGACTGTTTGACAACAAAATATGGAATGTAAAGTAAGATCATCAATTATCAAAGTAATGCAATAAAACGTGTTTGTGTTCCTATTGGTATAGTAGTTGCGGATTTAAATTGGGAAATATCTAAGTAATTTAAACAAGATACTAATTAAATTCGTAAGTACTTTTGAAACATCTTTGAAAATCTACTTGTACCAGGACGACATACCATTCCGAGAAGTCAGTGAAATTGCACACAAGCGAATGTATGAATGAATTTAGGCACCAAATGTATTTATTTGAATTATGCAGTTGTTCGTACAGCAATAATGAGTTTATATTTTTTAAACAAATATTTAAAACAACCCATTTGTAATTCCGACTATTACGTCCGATATCGGACATTATCCACAACGTATCGCGATAGCTACGAATTAATTATTCAGTAGATTGTACCAGGACTCCAGCGGTACAAGGAGCTCGGCGGCTCGACTCTTGAATGAAGCCTGAGTTTGAATGTATCATAGATGTAGTATTTTGGTTACACACATGCACCTGATAGTAATGACGCTATGTAACAAAGGCCATAGCTTAATAGTCTTAGTCCTAGTATTACCAATATTTCCCCTTTTCATATGTTTATTTTCGTTATAATAAGGTATTTATTTATTGCAGGAAGAGTTTCCAAAAAGTATGAATTTTGTCATCGGGAGTCGCTGTTAGGGCAGTTAGAGATTATTTCTATTGGAAAGGTCGCGAAACCGGCTCGCCTCAATCACCTCAATGTACCAGGGCTTCATAAACTCAAAGTACACAAGACATGTTTGAGCGAGAGAACAAATTAGTAAATCAATATATTGTAATTATGTAAGTACGTGTAACGAAGTGACCCTCCATCTACTTTATTTAAACATAAACGTTATCATTTAAATTGTCAAATACAAAAAAACTTTTAGTGCAATTATCAAAGTATCAATGTTTTTTACTTGTCTATTGTGTAGGGTTCCGAGAGTTCGGAGAGGTATTTCAAATATTTTTGGGGGAATGTGAAAAGGAATTTTCGATTCGATGATCCTTTTGCGAAATATTAAGCTTTGAACACAAGTTGCTGTTACAAGAATTCTATCATGAGATAATTCAGTCAATTAACTTTTAACTATTAAGTCATATTAAATTAATTAATAACTAAGACAAGTTGTACACAAGGACGCATGCGCCACGCAGAAACTTTTTAGCTTTGAACGTGAAGTAGACGTCTCAGTCGACTTTAGATTCCCACAGAGAACTCATGTCGCGCTTCGTGGAAATACAAATATACAGACGATCTATATCCGAGGCGAAGTAAAGTACCAGGCTGTAATGAAATCGAAGAGATTTCACTAAATAAGGAAATCAATGTATTAGAAAGAGAACTCTAGAGTCCCCCCGGGCCCCTTACTTCGTCAATTATTATTTCATTCTCAGCGGATTTTTTTCAGGTTGCGATAGATAATAAAAAAAATCGGTCAAGTGCGAGTTGGACTCGCGCGCCGAGGGTTCTGTACTTTAACTACGAATTTACGACAATCGTTTTTTTAGAATGTTTCTTCTTTTGTGGTATAATGAGGTATACGAGTATATTGTAACTTCTTATAACATTTCATGATTCTAGGTCAACCGGATCTTTAGGTTTCGAGTGTCAAAATATGCGGCATAACTACGCCGTATCTTTTGATTGGAGTTTGATGTTTTTGCAGGTCTTTTTAAGTTCAAAGAGCCTTTTTATTAGTAGTATGTAAGATGAATAACGTTTAAAATAAAATAAAGTCAGCTTTTTATTCGATTCTCCACTCAATCTACGCGGCATATCGACCCACTATTATTCATGTGGTAACTGCTGTATCTAGTTTGTCAAACGCATGGAAGTGTATTCTATGTGTTTTTTTTTATTTAATGTATTTCTAATGTGTTATTATATAAAAATATTAGCTTTCTGCGCTCCTTCTCTATATAAACTGTAACTGAGCCATATTTCATTCTCCCCTATCCACGGTTTTTGTAGAAAGGGGTACTGAGTTTTGGCTTCACGTATTAATATTATGAATAATAATTTATTCATACTAGTTGAAATTACATGACAAAAAATAATAAAAATAACAATATTCTATATTAGCTGAAACGCTGCAAAATTTATGAAGAAATACATATATAAATTCTGTATGTTAAATAAAATCACGCAATAGTAATAAAATACATATATGCAATGCAATGCGGATCGTGTACAGAAAACAGGTAACACATAGTTTAACCGCTCCTATACCAGGATCGCAGTAAAAGGAAGGAGTCATCAACAGTGTCACAACGTATCATGTAATTTTAGATTCTATTACTATGGAAATAGAGACTAATGAAAGACTTACGGAAGTTAGTATCACAGCGCATGCGTGAAGGGTTACGAGACCTATTAATATCTACTACTGGAAGAGTGAGTGAGAGACCAAGAACAACGCTGAAGCGTATTTAGAATATGGTCCTTAAGCCAACGCTCCATTGAGTTGAACTTCTGGTACATAATAAGAATAACCAGTGGGCGCCTAGCAATCGAAATTCGACGGTAATTGTTTAGTTTTTAATTTTGAACTTTATTGCTTTTTTTATTTCTATTACGTCAGCTGCGAGATAAGTCATTATTATAATAGGTTGGGGAAAAAGTTCCTTCGCATATTTTAAGAAAATTCAAAACATTTTTAATATAGTTTATTTACATTTAACTAAAGTATGTAGGTACCATTTTGTTCGATAACTTTTTTCCATCTTGTAGGTAGGGACATGATCCCATTGCTATAGAAATTTTAAGACTTCTGATCAAAATACTGCGACAAGTGGTTTTGACAGTCCTCTCGTGATGTTAACCTGATACTGCCTAAAGAATTCTGAAGAGACCGAAACAGGTGGAAATCTGAAGGTGCAAGGTCAGGACTATACGGCGGATGCATTAATACCTCCTAGCCAAACTCTCTTAATTTTTGCTGAGTGGCTAAAGATGTGTGAGGTCTAGCGTTATCATGATGAAAAACCACACCCCTTCTGTTGATTAATTTCGGCCGCTTTCTCTCTACTTCTTGCTTTAATCTCATCAGTTGTTTGCAGTAGAGTTCAGAATCGATGGTCCTGCCTGGTGGTAACAGCTCATAATGAATAATGCCCTTCCCAATCCCACGACACAGACAGCATCACCTTGTTGCGAGTTAACCCAGGTTTCGCCACAGTCTGTGAAGCCTGACCGGCGTTTGACCACGACCTTTTTCGCACGTTCTTGTCATACGTGATCCATTTCTCATCACCAGTTATCAGCTTCTTCAAAAATGGTTCGGTTTCATGACGTCGTAATAAAGAATCACAAATGAGTACACGGTTCATTAGGTTTCATTCAGTGAGCTCGTGAGGTACCCAAATATCTAGCTTTTTTGTGTACCCAGTTTTTTTTAAATGCGCCAAAACTGTTTTGTGGTCAATTCCCAGTTCTTCAGCTACATCGTAACTACTGATATGCCGATCTTGCTCCACTTTTTCAAAATTGGCATCCATTTTATCCGTAATGGGGCGACCAGAGCGACGTGCATCATTGACACCAAAATTTCCGAATTGAAAACGCTTAAACCAAATTTGTGCTACTCACACAGACCCTGGACTAGGTTGGTTAGGCAGGTAGGTGACTAGGAACATCGCAATTTTTTTTCACGGCTTGCGTTGCATTTTTACCTTTTTTGTAGTAAAATTTTTAAATAAATCGAATTTCTTCATTAGATTCACTCATCTTGGCGGTACGAAAAACAAATGCAAATCACACATTTTCCTAATTTGAATTTGGAATTATGTTCTTTAAAATTTAAACTTTCAATTATACCAAAACCAGCCAGATACAAATAGTATAGCCAAAGAGATTTTATTACAAGTTCATACATACTATAATGCGAAAAGACTTTTTCCCCAACCTAATATATATAAAACATAATATGAACGTAAAGAATTTATTTTAATTAATTAATTGTAATTGATTTTCTCAATAAAAACTTATGCTAATTCTCACCCTTTCGGCTGAGAGCCCCTAGCGCTCGCCGGAATTGTCCGCGTAAGGGTGTAAGAGCCATCTGAGGCTAACACCTTCGTCCCTTCAAAAAAAAAAAAAACAATTCTCACCCTCCGTTGTGCGCGCAAATGAAATGATAGTAACACTATCATTAGGGTACTTCTGAAAAAAAAATATTGAAACAGTGGTTTTTCAAATTATTAGTTCAGGCAAGTAGAGCTAAATTTGAGTCATTATAAAAAGTTTAGCTAACAAAAAATAGTTCACTACATAGGTACAAACACCTAAATCTGTTTAATCGCAACCAAAGTGGATTAAAATCCAACATGCTGGTGTTACAGTAACACTTTATCCGCTCGTGTACCAGGATCACATGTTATTACGGAGCTTTCAACTCTTCATAAATGTTACTACGCCTGTCATATGATTTTAGACTTTATTTATATCTTTATAGAGTGTAGATATCACTGTGGAGACGTCGAGATTTAAGACCGATCAGCGACAGGAGAAGCGACAGTGGACAAGGGTGAAAGCCAAATAAGAATTAGAATTAGAAGGATGTCATACAAGAATTTATCCATTTACTGCATAATGAGGTTTAAAACCCTTAAAATATATTTTTCTAGAGGTCTTTCCGAATTGAATGAGTTATAGTCCATATTTTAAGACCTTTATCTTTATTTTTCACGTGTTTTATCTCGTTTATCAGACTATGAGCTAAACATAATAATATAACATAAAATAATAATAAATGTCAGCATCTTAAATTATATTCATTCTATCTTTTACATGAGTTAAAGTGTGAATTAAGCACAACTTAAAACTTTAACTTCTGTAAGGGTGTGTATTTATACACCCTTATTTTTTTTATAGTTTATTTTTTGCAATACGCTTACAGACTACTTAGGTATATCTATAATAGTAGTTTTGTCATTAACAATATTCCTTATATATTATACTAGCTGTCCCCCGCGGTTTCGCCCGCTTTTCCCAGGGATGTAACATTTTCCCGGCATAAAAAGTATCCTATGTTACTTCTAATACCTCCAAGAATATTTTTACAAAGTTTCATGATGATCGGTTTAGTAGTTTTTGCGTGAATGCGTAACAAACAAACAATCATTCAAATTTATAGTATATTACCCGCGTTTCCGAGGGATATCACATTTTCCCGGAATAAAAAGTAGCCTATATGTTATTCCAGGATATGCTCTATCTATGTGACATTTCATCCATATCCGTTTACTAGTTTTTGCGTGAAAGAGTAACAAACATACTTACACACAAATTTTTCCACTTTGTAATATTATTGGACTTTTAGTAAGGTTCCCAATTTAAAAAAAAATATATAATATAGCCTTTCTTGATAAATGCACTATCTAACACTGACTTTCAAATCGGATCAGCGGTTTCTGAGATTAGCGCGTTCAAACAAACAAACAAACTTTTCAGATTTATATTATTAGTATAGATTAGACCTTGGGTGACGTTACTTAAGTTTTAGTAAGTATCCCTAATCTTTTCTAGCAATAAATATAGCCTATGTAATGGTGAAAATGTTTTTGAAATCGGCATAGTAGTTTTTGAGTTTATTCATTACACACATACATACTCACACACAAATACAATTTTTTCCACTTTATAATATTAGTGTAGAAGTGTAGATAGATAGATATCATCTTCCTAAAATTCCTATGACTTACGATCAGAAGAACAGGACAGAAATGTTACAACAAGTTACAAGTTAAACAGGGGTAAGGTAAGTCACACCATTGTGCATTAAACATATTATAGGCAATATTTTTTGGCGAATTTTTTGACGCACTCACAGCAATATTGTCAACCATTTCAGAATATTTACAGTATTTATATAAAATCAATGTACTTTTATTTAAAAAGACCTAATGTCTAAATTAAATAAGGTATTTAATTTCAAAAAATACTATTTATTTTAGTGAGATTTTCTAAATGTAACTGCTGCGATGTGTATGAAATCCACACACAACTCTCTCACACTTGGACTCGTAACGTCTCTGCAACGTCGCATGAAGCCGGTGCATTTCTGCAGAGGAAAGTACCAGTGAATCATAAAATATAAAGAGATTTTCAAAGCCTGATGCACTCTAGTGCATTTGGAATCTAAAGGATGATAGCAGCTGGTCGCTGTTTTCGCTTCATATCAGAGACGTACAATCTAGCAGAATAAAACCTTTAGAAGGGCTTAATTTAAACATGCCTTTATGGGAAATACACCTAATGCAAAACAAACTAATACTAAACGCTTTACGTGTCTAATCAACATAGTAGTAAAACTTTAAATTATAAATAACATTAATAGCAAAATGTCTGGTTTGATATACGTTCATATGAAAATGTAAGTGACTTTTCTCAAAGAGAGGTTTTATCCAAGTTTCGTAAGACGTTTGTTAACCTCTTTTAAAAATCTTCTTGTACCAGGACGACATAGCTCAGTACAGTTCACTCTGCATGTAGACTGAACTGTACGAGACCTAGACCGGTAATTCACTGAAATTGCACACAAATAAATGCAGCAATACATCAGAAAAAAATTCTAAATCCAAAACCATTTATTCAGTTTAGGCCCTCGGAAGGCACTTATGAAGGTCAAATTTAAAGTTACTGAAGCTACTACCGGTTCGAAGTCAGCCTTCAACTGAGAAGAACCGGCATGACAATCAGCATGGTCACATTCTTTTTTATTTTTATTAAATATTTTTTTATATAAATTTTATCTATTCTGACTTATTGGCTTTTTTATAATATCAATTTTATATTGAACAATTACAAAATATAGGTAACATTCAAACACAAATAAAAGAAATAACAAGACTACAAAATAGAAAATAACGAATTACAACTAAAACAAGAAAATTAGAGGTGCACTGTGCAGAGAGTAGCTATTTCCATACATTTTTATCTTTATTATAATGAACTACCTTGTAATACGCTTTTTCTTCCAAAACTTTCCGAATATAATTTTTAAATTTATGATCAGACATTCTAGTTACTGAAAGCGGTATCTTATTATAAAATCGAACACAATTACCAAGAAATGACTTGTTTACTTTAGTAAGTCTAACGTATGGAACAACTAACTTCTCCCTTTGTCTTGTATTAATATTATGGATATCCAATTTTGACTGAAACATTCCTATGTTTCTACTTATAAACATTATATTTTCATAAATATATAGTGAATGTAATGTCATTATATTTATTTCCCTAAATAAATCTCTTAATGACCCATACTTTAAATTTCACGAATTGCTCTTTTTTGTAAAATAAATATTGATTCTATATCCGCTGCTGCTCACATTGTGTACTACTTGCTTAACAAAAACTTGGCTTGCAAAATAATTCATATTATTAAACCAAATCCATCCTAACAGACAAATCAATATGTTATTATTAGTAATTTTCCATTGATCTAAAGCATAGTTCAGACCTAGATATTAGTTTTAAACCACTATTACTAGATGGAATTGGTGCCATCCTTTGTAACTTATGCACTCCTGGTACTACAACGAAACGGAGCTTCTACTGAAACCCATTCTACTTTACGTGGGGCAGGAGGTTTTTATTATGTACTAGCTGACCTGACATTCGTTGTCCTGTTTTAACTATGAATATTGAATTCGAACTGATATGATTAATAAAAATTATGAATCTAACGCTTAAGATACACAACAATTGAACTTTTAATAAAAGGCGTGATTGCTCTGAACTAACTGAACACACACTTCTTAAAAACTATAATAAGTCTAAAAATTTTCATAAATATTTAATCCGCCGATTGAATCGACTGTCAAATGTGCACTAAGTTATGATAAATTAATTATTTTATCAATATAATTCTGACCCAAGCCTCTATTTTAAACGATATTGTCAAACGACTGACATTTATCATAAGGTTAGATTAGAAAAGTAAATAAATCGTTATGTTTTCTTAAATTTTCAAATATTTCGCGCAACTTTTTAATTTTTTCGTTCATAAGAACCGCTTCCCGACAATAACAAACACAACAAAAAAAGAATTAGCGAAATCGCTCCAGCCGTCCATGCGTGATGCCGTGACCAAGAGAAATAGGGATTCATTTTTATATTTTTTTAAGCTTTTTGGTGTTTGTGTTAATAAATATATGAGTTATCCGGATGCAAGCACATTTTCTCTTGGTAAATGTTTTCAAAAGTCTTTCATATTTTACCGTCGACCTGGCTTTGAATACTGATGATTAGGTTCACTGAGTTGCTTCATATCTTATATAACTTTAATATGTTATTTTGCAGTATATTTATTTTAATATGATATTTAAATATAATACTAAATATAATAAATGTCTGCAGGTACTACAGATATTGCTTACAAGCCGACTCTCACTATAAAAGAGATGCCGATGTAAATTAGATTTGAATAGTTCATCTTACAAAAGCTGCAGATGCTTACAACTCTGTTACAACTCATCTAAACCTTTAGGGCACTTACCGAAGCCCCAAAATGCTGAATTTTGGTATGCAGCCTAGATTTCGCATACAAACGACAAAAAATCTTTAAATTATGTTAAATGGACTTTCCTATATAGCTTCGAAATCAAAAGTTACGCACAGTATCGCAATAAAATGCGTCATTTTCACAGCCTCGACGATTTGAAGGTTTTAGCTGCAGATAGTTTTTACATCTGTACGCGAATAATAACATTGTAAGTAAATTGATATCTCAGTATTTTCACAGACATCTATCATCAGACATTTTTGATAACAACTTTGCCATTCGCCATAGTTTAAAATATCGCCCTCACAATTCCAGTAGGGTTTTCTCGGTCTCGACGCATGCGCTATGTTGCTACACCTTTATTACGATACACATAAAATCTTTATTTACATGACACACGTTGTGCGTTATGACCTTATAGTACAGTTGAGAGCTCCTGCAATTTATGTTATCCTGGTACCCACGCGGGTGAAATAGAACCCCGCTACATTCATTCAGACGGGTTATCATTTCAACTCAAAGGTATTTTTATTAAAAACATGAATTATATCTATAATACTCAAAATACAATAAAAATTCTACACAAAGGTGGGATTTATCTACTTTGCAATAAAGAAATAATAAGAGACAGTTCCTAATATAAAAATATATTGCTTAACTTCTAATAAACCATACACAACAGGTTTTGCACTTTTTTTTGGAATTTTATTTATAATGGTTCGTTTATACGGGAAATTCAACAATCGGCTGTACTCGTGATGTTTATAACTTTCTTCTGAATTTCATTATTTATTCATTTTTAAATTACTAATATTTATAATTAATTAGAAATGAAGTCTGTCTGTCTATTTGTTACCTTTACTAAACGGCTGATATTGATAAAATTGCTATTGACGACAACTGACAAAGACAAAACAGGAAAATCTGTTCTTTGCAATTACATCTGCAAAAAGATTACTGCTTTTATTAACTTACAAGAAAGTATAAAGGTAAGACTGAATTAAGTGCTTTCAGTTCATTAGACAGAATAGGATTTTATTATACCCAAATGACAGCTACTAAACTATGGCATTTTCGATAGAGACAGAAAAAAATCATTCCGGAAAATAGGTTTCAAGAAGGGTTTTAAAATTGCTCTTAGAAAACTCCGCAATGGTTGAATGAATTGGCTCGTCTTGGTTCACCAATCATATTTCTCATGATATTACTAATACTCAGCAGGACCTTTCTGAAAGCGTACATAGATGCAGTAGTAGAGCTCTTAGTGCAGAGATCGTCCGGGGAAGTACTACCACCTTACCCATTTCCGCCGTGAAGCAGTAATGCAATTGTATTACTGTGTTTCGGTTAGAAAGGTAAGGGGGCCGGTGAAATTACAGGCACATGAGACTTAACAACTTCACGTCTCAGGGTCGACAACGCATTGGCGATGCTCCTAGTGTTGCAAATGTTCATAGGCGGCGGTGACCACTTACCATCAGGTGGACCGTCTGCTTGTTTGTCGGCCTAAGTGGCATAAAAAAAAAAAAAAAAAAAAAAACTACGAAACTGTCCCCTCACACCCTCAGTTTCTAGTAGCTTAACGGTTGGTTAAAATAAAAGTTAATTCATGTTCAAGTTCAGACCATTGCAGTAAAATTAAATAAATTAATCAAACCGGAATTATAGAAGATATCAACACCAGCAACGGTCAGTGATATTCTTAATTTTTAAAATTTTAAAGGACGAGGAAATAAACCCTCTTTTAAGTATACTAGTGTTCACGCTTTGGTCGAAATCCGACCATAATTAGATGGTATTAGATGAAACAAATCATTATGAAACTCCTCATTAAAGCTTGTCGATAGGTTCACAAACAAAAGAGACTTTTAAACTGTTCTGTCTTTGCCTATTTATATAATATTAATATTGCATCACCAGGACAATAAATACAATATTAATAATAATCCTACTAAAATTATAAATGGGAAAGTTTGAAACTCTATCACGCAATAACTTCTAAACGGAATTGGATGAAACTTGGCACATATATAGAAACCGCCCTGGCATAACACATAGGATATTTTTTGTGCCGGGAAAATGTTACATCCCTTGGGAACGCGGTTGAAACTGCGGGGGCAGCTAGTACATACTAATAATACTAATCCAATGGTCCTCATCTCTTCTGTTGATGAACCTTTTCTCAGCACCATAGAGTTTATTTCTCTATAACACTCTCACCTGTCATAGCAGACATAGTTCGTTTTTAAAAAGAGTAATTGCTGAGTTTATTGCCGGCTCTTCTCAGTAAAAACAACCTTCCGAACCGGTATTAGAGTTAGACTATTCATAACTGCTTATTTGAATAAAAATATTTTCTTTTTCATAAGTTAAGGGTTAATTCGAAACAATGTTGAAAATATTTTACCAACCACAAACATCGTGTTCTGAGAGCCGCACTTATAAGTCAGTTCTATTTAGATTTGTGTAAGTACTTACTAACCAGATTCGGCCACATTTAGTATTGTCAGACTGTGGTCAAACTTAAGCCTTTTGAGGCTTAAGTTAGAAATTATATAGGAAATTTTCCGTCACTATTCTGAATAGTAACCATCTTCGACAACATCATTACCATTGTAAGACTATATACAGAGACGGCGTTAGGGGGTGGCGAACGGGGCCTAGCTCTTGAAGGGGCCTCGCGCACCGTAGCAAATAAAAAAATACGGATTTCAAATTTTATTAATTGTATAACTTTAGCATTTCTTGTCAAACATGCCAAACACCTAAACCAAACAACCAGACTTACTTTCACATATTTTTCACGAAGGACAAAGGGCCTTGCAATGACCTGCCGCCCGGAGCCTCGCTTTGGGTACAGCCGCCTCTGACTGTACGAGAGTTTTTACTCATATAACTTTGGCCTTCATAAATGCTCTCCGCGGGCTTAAACTAATAAATAGACGGGCCAGTGGATTAGTGGACGTATAGAGACCATGACTTCCAAGCAACAGGTCGTGGGCTCGATTCCCACCCAGGAAAATTTATGTGCATGACCATGTCTGTTTGTTCTGTGCCTGGGTGTAAATATCTTTATAAGTATGTATTTAAAAAAGGAGTACCTATGATAATATGTATTAAATCAGTTAGGTACGAGATACCCATAGTACACACTGTTTAAATTGGTATGGTAACCATGTGTGAAGAATGTCTTGAATATTTATTTATTAAAATGGTTTTAAATTTTGTAAAGTGTAAAGTAAAATTGGAAGATGTAATGACTATCAATGATTCGAAGTCCGCTTTTTGCTAATCGGCTTAAATAAAACTGAATGCTTTTGTATAATTTAATAACTACAGCAGCGCACGCAACCTTATAAATCGGACACACATCTGTAAATTAATAATACCTTAAAATTGTACAACAAGTCAAGTATAACGTATAAGATCACAATTATAGGGCAATGAATGGATAAGTACCTGGATGGCCGAGCTTTGCTCGGGTTTTCATTACTAATGTGACTGCTGCCGTATTCTCTTATTAAAGCACTGTCATATATACCTAGCTCCGAATTAGATGCGATCATAAAGGGCGTACCTTTAAGTGTAAGTGCTTTTGCCTTCGTATTCTAATAGTATTGTAGCATTTTCCATTGCTTAAAAACACGGATAAAACGACGTTTTTCTAAAAATGAATCTTAGCTATATCGATTTATCGCCCCCGAAAATCATTTATGAAAATCGTTGGAGCCGTTATATAAATACAAGAATTTCTCTTTTAATGGCATTAGATTTTAAACCCACTTTCAGAAAGCAGGTAGGAAGTGCAAACGATTGGGAACAAAGCATCCTGCAGCTGTATGATGTAGATATTAAATCTCTACACAAATGCACACGGTTCTTGATGTCTTGTTGCTTTAGTTTTGATCCATACCTTATAAACTTCCTGTTTAATTTTCTCCTGGCACCTGGGGTTATTTCTATATTAATAGTTTTAGTTTATTGGGTACTTAATTTGCTTATCTAAAACAGCGCCATCTATGAATGACTTTATGCAGCGTGTTTTATTTAAGCCTGCTCTATACCAAGAGTGAAAGTATGAAAAGTAAAACTGAGTTTATGAATAAGTTTTTAAAACATAATACAGATGGCGGCGATAATATACATACCTGAGGTAAACAAATGGCCGCCGTTTTATATGTTTTCAGCTAGGTTTCGACTCATAATTAATTTGATAATAACTAGCCCCGCGCCCAGGTTCCGCTTGAGTTGGATTATATAAATGCAATTTGTAAATTGCAATTTGCAATTTACAAAAAATTTTTAATTTCTATATAATTAAGTGCACATTTTACAGTCGATTCATTCAGAAGATTCGAATTCAATATTCATAGTTAAGACAGGACAACGTCTGTCGGGTCAGCTATTAGATATATAGATAACAAACGTTCATACATGCATACTCACAAAGTTTAGTATTCATAATATTGGGAGGAAGTAGGACTAGCTATATGCCGCGGTTTTTTTCATTACAAGTTCGGTTTAATTGATCAACACAAAAAAAGTAATATTAAAGACATGACCTTCACTACAGCATCCGCACACCAATGAGCAATCATCGCCTTATATGCTTTATTCATTAAATTACACAACCAAAAAAACGAGCAGTCGAATGCATGCAGAGAGAAAATCGCCCACAAAAACGAAGCACTGACACTATCATTTGCCCATCAAGTCATCTTCATTGTCTCCGAGTTCAGAACCCGCGACCCGTTGTTACGTAACCAAGTTGTATAACACCCATTGTGAGTTTTTATTACGCTATCTACTATAAGGTTGCACCCTGCGGTTTCACTCGCTCCCGAAGGATCGAACACATGTTTTATCAATACTTTATACATCTTTTACGTTTCACCCAGTTTGTATGGAAATATTGATCTATCACACAGCATCCTAAAGCTGCTCAGATTTTAATGAATACAGCTAAGTATAATCATGTTATAACATGGAAAAAATATATTTTCATTGTGATGTTAATTGATGTATGGACATTAAAGAAAATAAAAAAATATAAATATTTTATTTCTCACCACAGACAACAATAAAATTACAAATTTAGAACTTAACTATTTAAAATTAACAATAAATAATTATATTCTAAGTAGTCTAGTGCGGTGGCAGCGGATAGAAACACCAAATATGGACTCTATCCACTGAACTAAGCAGGAGCCTGTATCTCAGAATAAAAATTAACTGAAAACGAAATATTGATTTTGTGGTATCACTACATAGTATAAAACAAAGTCGCTTTCTCTGTCCCTATATCCCTATGTATGCTTAAATCTTTAAAACTACGCAACGGATTTTGATGCAGTTTTTTTTAATAGAAAGAGTCATTGAAGAGGAAGGTTTTTATGTATATGTCGGATTATGGGGCCGATCATAGGTAGAATCATCACCGTCAGACATTATATGGGCGTAGATATGTTTCTTTGAGAAAATAAAAAGTCGTAGGTAGGTTAACTTGCTTAGGTACTTTAATACTATCACACTAAACACAACGAAACGTGAGACAGTTCCTAGACTAGTTGTCCGCGCGGCGGCCAGCAGAGAAGTGCGTGCTCGGGATTGTCGAACGTCTTGGTTATCTCGGCTCGCGCGAACACAAATCCAGACTCTGTCAAAGCGCTGACGTCATAACGCTTTCGCCTCGTTGTCAAATCAACTCCCGTACTAATGGCTCTTCCGACATATAATACATGTGGTATTCCACGGGAACGCTGGAGACAGCTATTTATAAATAAATAATAATATATATATATATATATATATATATATATATATATAATAATGGACAATCCAGTGGGCCAGAACTAGTTTTTAAGCATTTGTAAGATCAGTTTATTCATCATTTCAGCCGTAAGACGTCTACTGCTAAACATAGGCCTCCCCCTATGACTTCCAGATTGGCCGGCTGGAAGCGACCTGCTGACCAGTTTATTAGCTTAAGAAAATATCCAGAAGTTATAAGATTGTTTTTGTTTATTTATATTATACTACGAGCAACGCCGGGGGATCTCGCTTGTTTATACTATTCATTTGATTGAACACCAAAGATAGATCAGCCAAATTGCATCTATATTATTAGATGACGATTAGAAATCTTTAAATTAATTTTTCATAATCAAATCCAAGCATCACAAAAAATATTGATAATCATAGTAAAATTCGGACTACTTTACTGTTATTTTTAACCGACTTAAAAAAAGGTGGAGGTTCTCAATTCGTCTGTATTTTTTTTCATGTTTGTTACCTTACCGTAACTTTCGACTGGGCGAAGTTAATGATTCCTTTTTTTTTATAAATACTGCAATTTCACATCAATCAGCTATGTTAATACCTGCCTACTTCATATACCCACGAGTTTTAAATACTTTCCAGACCATCTACTTTATTCATAAGAGAATCGACCAACAATATATGATTTATTATCAGAGATCCCACGGAGTAAGGATAAATCAATCCCAAATAACCTTGCGATGCCTATTATTTTCGCAAATGACGATAGGTATCGCTATGCATATAATGTAGAAAATCTTGCGAGTAAAGATTTTGAGAACTAAAATATTGACAGCTTAATTGTCATAGAAAAATAGTCTTTATTGCTTTCAAAATAAGGGTCACCTGTGGATCTAATGGTCAATTAAATGATAATGACGATGAACCTCAACAAAACGGCATTGTTCCACTTTCCCGGGATAAAAGATGCTCTGTGTGCCATCATCCAAATTCATTCGTTAGTTTTGCGTAAAAAAGTAAAAAACATCAATATTCCCATCCTCACAAAGTTTAGTATTCATAATATTGGGAGGAAGTAGGACTAGCTATATGCCGCGGTTTTACCCGCGTTCCCGAGAGATGTTACATTTTCTCGGAATAATAAGTAGCCTCATTTATTGCTTATAACATCGGTTATCTGCCAATAGAATTCCCGTCAATATCGGTCGAGCCATTTTGGAGTGTAAAGGGTCGAGTTGTAAATCGATTTTTATATAAATACTAGCTGTCCCTTGGGGTTTCACCCGCATTCCCTAAGGATATAACATTTTTCTGGGATTAAAAGTATCCTATGTTACTTCTAATGCCTCCAAAAATATGTGTACTAAGTTTAATAATGATCGGTTAACACTAAACATACATTAACCAGGTCAAATGACCCATTTTGAACGTTGCATTGAAAATGCACGTATCATCTTATTGTTTTTGCACATTTGACTTCATGACTTTCTTACTAATTAATATACAGTTATACTATTTATTTCCCTTCCTAACAACCATATTTCATACCTTTAAGCATGAAACATAAAGTCACATTTGACCCGCTATGGTAGAAATAGGTACCTAGTAAGTGTTGGAATGATTAGTGTTAAGTTGTATTCGCGTGAAAGCGTAACAAACAAACTTACAGTCACATTTATAATATTAGTAGGATAGCAATAATTTTCTGTAAACCGCAATTTATATCTAGTTGTGAGGTGGATTGATTATGTTGCCAAAATGCTGCACAATTTAAGTAAGTTCAACACCATAAAATTATTGACATTGAAGTCAAATATAGTGCTTTGACTTTTAAGAAAAAATTATCACGCTACATGAAGATGTTTGACTACGCCACTTATGGGTATGGTAACAATAAGTGACTTTTTATATCACTGGACCGACAAACCGCCCCCTTAGTCAACTAATACAAACATCGTTGGCCAGCCTAAATAATAATAAATATCCCAAGACATTCTTCACACATGGTTACCTGATCCCAAGTTAAGCAGAGTGTACTACTTGTAGTATGGCTACCAGGTAACTGATATACTACATATACTACTTTTTTAAATACATACTTATATAGATATTTAAATTCAGACACAGAACAAACAGACATGTTCATGCACACAAATGTTTGTCCTGTGTGGGAATCGAACCGGTTTGGCTGTCAGGGTCTCTAACCACCAAGCCAACTGGCCCGTCGAATGTGTAATCGAAGGTATATTTATATAATGAACTCCATAGGTACCTACCTTTTTAATTGACCTTATTAATGCAGGCTCACATACCGACTTTGGGAAACTACTAGACATACTACTATAAGACCATACACTCCCCTCATTTCGTAGTTCGTAACTAACCGCTTACCTGAGCTACGATCCGACCACCGCTGCTTGGATGACGAAGGGGAACGGGTCGGAGTCGCAGGGGGCAGTCACCGATCACATACCCACTTCAATTACATCGCTATACGGGAGGCTACATGCGCACTCACATATCATTAGCCATATTATTCATAAATTGTAAATTTAACGCATTACATATTGCTGTTGTAGAAAAATCTTTCATTAAATAATCATCATCATAAACAATTATCGAAGCCGAAGTTTCTTTAGGCCATCACAAGAACTTTATGAGTAATCGGACTCTATACCGGTTTTCCAGACGGCCTTTACTGGGAAGAGCCGCCAGAACTTCACGTCCAATTGAGAACCATCTCCTTTTTTGAGGTTGGCTAACTATGGTTTCGGTTGCCGCGGTACCTAAAATTGAGTCACCACATAATGACCAAAACAAGGTATTTCACCAGTACAAATTAACACCACCCAGTTTCGTTGAATAACATTGTACGGAGAAACAAAACAAACAGACGGACAATGGCGTACTTAGCAATACGGACGGGCATTTATGTGAATTACATGTGAGTTGCAACATTTGATGTTATTTACGCACATTGTTTTATGTCCAAGTTGCTTTCGACCCATGGTTGCTTCGTGTTTCTTGGGCATCTTATGTTCTTCCAGGATAAAGCTAAGTTTCGTAAGAGCTGATCGTGCGTATTTCAATTGATTTAACGATCCTCAATTAAGACACTGAATGTCTTGGAAGTGACGTACAACTGGATAATAGTGTATGTAAACATAATACAAGGTAATTGTAGAGTTGGCTACGTATAAAAATGCAGGTTTCCTTCAACTTCAGGTTAATTAAAGGCTAGCGACCCGCCCCGGCTTCGCTCAGGTGCAATGTAGATACTAATACATATAAATCTTCCTCTTCAAT